>OZ024744.1:120900000-121500000 GCA_964016885.1 Eledone cirrhosa
ACGTTATAGTATCAGAGCTGTGATATCTCAATTCAGAGATTCTTTCATGAGACATTCTAACCACATGTCATAGTATCAGAGCTGTGATCTCTCAATTCAGAGATTCTTTCCTGAGAACTTCTAACCACATGTCTGTAGTATCAGAGCTGTGATCTCTCAATTCAGAGATTCTTTTCTGAGATATTCTAACCACATGTCATAGTATCAGAGCTGTGATCTCTCAATTCAGAGATTCTTTCCTGAGACATTCTAACCACATGTCATAGTATCAGAACTGTGATCTCTCAATTCAGAAATTCTTTGCTGAGACATTCAAACCACATGTCATAGTAGCAGAGCTGTGAACTCTCAATTCAGAGATTCTTTCCTGATATATTCTAACCACATGTCATAGTATCAGAGCTGTGATCTCTCAATTCAGAGATTCTTTCCTGAGACATTCTAAACACGTCATAGTATCAGAGCTGTAATATCTCAATTCAGAGATTCTTTCATGAGACATTCTAACCACATGTCATAGTATCAGAGCTGTGATCTCTCAATTCAGAAATTCTTTCCTGAGACATTCTAACCACATGTCATAGTATCAGAGCTGTGAACTCTCAATTCAGAGATTCTTTTCTTATACATTCTAACCACATGTCATAGTATTAGAGCTGTGATCTCTCAATTCAGAGATTCTTTCCTGAGACATTCTAACCACGTCATAGTATCAGAGCTGTGATATCTCAATTCAGAGATTCTTTCATGAGACATTCTAACCACATGTCATAGTATCAGAGCTGTGATCTCTCAATTTAGATATTCTTTCCTGAGACATTCTAACCACATGTCATAGTATCAGAGCTGTGATCTCTCAATTCAGAGATTCTTTCCTGAGACATTCTAACCACATCTCATAGTCTAAGAGCTGTGATATCTCAATTCAGAGATTCTTTCCTGAGACATTCTAACCGCATGTCATAGAATCAGAGCTGTGATCTCTCAATTCAGAGATTCTTTCCTGAGACGTTCTAATCACATGTCATAGTATTAGAGCTGTGATCTCTCAATTCAGAGATTCTTTCCTGAGAAATTCTAACCTCATGTCTGTAGTATCAGAGCTGTGATCTCTCAATTCAGAGAATCTTTCCTGAGACATTCTAATTCCATGTCATAGTATCAGAGCTGTGATCTCTCAATTCAGAGATTCTTTCCTGAGACATTCTAACCACATGTCATAGTATCAGTGCTGTGATCTCTCAATATAGAGATTCTTTCCTGAGATATTCTAACCACATGTCATAGTATCAGAGCTGTGATCTCTCAATTCAGAGATTCTTTCCTGGGATATTCTAACCACATGTGATAGTATCAGAGCTGTGATCTCTCAATTCAGATATTCTTTCCTGAGACATTCTAACCACATGTCATAGGATCAGAGTTGTGATCTCTCAATTCAGAGATTCTTTCCTGAGATATTCTAACCACATGTCATAGTATCAGAGCTGTGATCTCTCAATTCAGAGATTCTTTCCTGAGACATTCTAACCACATGTCATAGTATTAGAGCTGTGATCTCTCAATTCAGAGATTCTTTCCTGAGAAATTCTAACCTCATGTCTGTAGTATCAGAGCTGTAATCTCTCAATTCAGAGAATCTTTCCTGAGACATTCTTACTCCATGTCCACAGTATCAGAGCTGTGATCTCTCAATTCAGATATTCTTTCCTGAGACATTCTAACCACATGTCATAGTATCAGAACTGTGATCTCTCAATTCAGAAATTCTTTCCTGAGACATTCTAACCACATGTCATAGTATGAGAGCTGTGAACTCTCAATTCAGAGATTCTTTCCTGATACATTCTAACCACATGTCATAGTATCAGAGCTGTAATATCTCAATTCAGAGATTCTTTCATGAGACATTCTAACCACATGTCATAGTATCAGAGCTGTGATCTCTCAATTTAGATATTCTTTCCTGAGATATTCTAACCACATGTCATAGTATCAGAGCTGTGATCTCTCAATTCAGAGATTCTTTCCTGAGAACTTCTAACCACATGTCTGTAGTATCAGAGCTGTGATCTCTCAATTCAGAGATTCTTTCCTGAGATATTCTAACCACATGTCATATTATCAGAGCTGTGATCTCTCAATTCAGAGATTCTTTCCTGAGACATCCTAACCACATGTCATAGTATCAGAGCTGTGAACTCTCAATTCAGAGATTCTTTCCTGATACATTCTAACCACATGTCATAGTATTAGAGCTGTGATCTCTCAATTCAGAGATTCTTTCCTGAGACATTCTAACCACGTCATAGTATCAGAGCTGTGATATCTCAATTCAGAGATCCTTTCATGAGACCTTCTAACCACATGTCATAGTATCAGAGCTGTGATCTCTCAATTCAGAGATTCTTTCCTGAGACATTCTAACCACATGTCATAGTATTAGATCTGTGATCTCTCAATTCAGAGATTCTTTCCTGGGATATTCTAACCACATGTCATATTATCAGAGCTGTGATCTCTCAATTCAGAGATTCTTTCCTGAGACATTCTAACCTCATCTCATAGTCTAAGAGCTGTGATATCTCAATTCAGAGATTCTTTCCTGAGAACTTCTAACCACATGTCTGTAGTATCAGAGCTGTGATCTCTCAATTCAGAGATTCTTTTCTGAGATATTCTAACCACATGTCATAGTATCAGAGCTGTGATCTCTCAATTCAGAGATTCTTTCCTGAGACATTCTAACCACATGTCATAGTATCAGAACTGTGATCTCTCAATTCAGAAATTCTTTGCTGAGACATTCAAACCACATGTCATAGTAGCAGAGCTGTGAACTCTCAATTCAGAGATTCTTTCCTGATATATTCTAACCACATGTCATAATATCAGAGCTGTGATCTCTCAATTCAGAGATTCTTTCCTGAGACATTCTAAACACGTCATAGTATCAGAGCTGTAATATCTCAATTCAGAGATTCTTTCATGAGACATTCTAACCACATGTCATAGTATCAGAGCTGTGATCTCTCAATTTAGATATTCTTTCCTGAGATATTCTAACCACATGTCATAGTATTAGAGCTGTGATCTCTCAATTCAGAGATTCTTTCCTGAGACATTCTAACCACATGTCATAGTATCAGAGCTGTGATCTCTCAATTCAGAGATTCTTTCCTGAGACATTCTAACCACATGTCATAGTATCAGAACTGTGATCTCTCAATTCAGAAATTCTTTCCTGAGACATTCTAACCACATGTCATAGTATCAGAGCTGTGAACTCTCAATTCAGAGATTCTTTTCTTATACATTCTAACCACATGTCATAGTATTAGAGCTGTGATCTCTCAATTCAGAGATTCTTTCCTGAGACATTCTAACCACGTTATAGTATCAGAGCTGTGATATCTCAATTCAGAGATTCTTTCATGAGACATTCTAACCACATGTCATAGTATCAGAGCTGTGATCTCTCAATTCAGAGATTCTTTCCTGAGAACTTCTAACCACATGTCTGTAGTATCAGAGCTGTGATCTCTCAATTCAGAGATTCTTTTCTGAGATATTCTAACCACATGTCATAGTATCAGAGCTGTGATCTCTCAATTCAGAGATTCTTTCCTGAGACATTCTAACCACATGTCATAGTATCAGAACTGTGATCTCTCAATTCAGAAATTCTTTGCTGAGACATTCAAACCACATGTCATAGTAGCAGAGCTGTGAACTCTCAATTCAGAGATTCTTTCCTGATATATTCTAACCACATGTCATAGTATCAGAGCTGTGATCTCTCAATTCAGAGATTCTTTCCTGAGACATTCTAAACACGTCATAGTATCAGAGCTGTAATATCTCAATTCAGAGATTCTTTCATGAGACATTCTAACCACATGTCATAGTATCAGAGCTGTGATCTCTCAATTCAGAAATTCTTTCCTGAGACATTCTAACCACATGTCATAGTATCAGAGCTGTGAACTCTCAATTCAGAGATTCTTTTCTTATACATTCTAACCACATGTCATAGTATTAGAGCTGTGATCTCTCAATTCAGAGATTCTTTCCTGAGACATTCTAACCACGTCATAGTATCAGAGCTGTGATATCTCAATTCAGAGATTCTTTCATGAGACATTCTAACCACATGTCATAGTATCAGAGCTGTGATCTCTCAATTTAGATATTCTTTCCTGAGACATTCTAACCACATGTCATAGTATCAGAGCTGTGATCTCTCAATTCAGAGATTCTTTCCTGAGACATTCTAACCACATCTCATAGTCTAAGAGCTGTGATATCTCAATTCAGAGATTCTTTCCTGAGACATTCTAACCGCATGTCATAGAATCAGAGCTGTGATCTCTCAATTCAGAGATTCTTTCCTGAGACGTTCTAATCACATGTCATAGTATTAGAGCTGTGATCTCTCAATTCAGAGATTCTTTCCTGAGAAATTCTAACCTCATGTCTGTAGTATCAGAGCTGTGATCTCTCAATTCAGAGAATCTTTCCTGAGACATTCTAATTCCATGTCATAGTATCAGAGCTGTGATCTCTCAATTCAGAGATTCTTTCCTGAGACATTCTAACCACATGTCATAGTATCAGTGCTGTGATCTCTCAATATAGAGATTCTTTCCTGAGATATTCTAACCACATGTCATAGTATCAGAGCTGTGATCTCTCAATTCAGAGATTCTTTCCTGGGATATTCTAACCACATGTGATAGTATCAGAGCTGTGATCTCTCAATTCAGATATTCTTTCCTGAGACATTCTAACCACATGTCATAGGATCAGAGTTGTGATCTCTCAATTCAGAGATTCTTTCCTGAGATATTCTAACCACATGTCATAGTATCAGAGCTGTGATCTCTCAATTCAGAGATTCTTTCCTGAGACATTCTAACCACATGTCATAGTATTAGAGCTGTGATCTCTCAATTCAGAGATTCTTTCCTGAGAAATTCTAACCTCATGTCTGTAGTATCAGAGCTGTAATCTCTCAATTCAGAGAATCTTTCCTGAGACATTCTTACTCCATGTCCACAGTATCAGAGCTGTGATCTCTCAATTCAGAGATTCTTTCCTGAGACATTCTAACCACATGTCATATTATCAGTGCTGTGATCTCTCAATATAGAGATTCTTTCCTGAGATACTCTAAACACATGTCATAGTATCAGAGCTGTGATCTCTCAATTCAGAGATTCTTTCCTAGGATATTCTAACCACATGTCCTAATATCAGAGCTGTGATCTCTCAATTCAGATATTCTTTCCTGAGACATTCTAACCACATGTCATAGTATCAGAACTGTGATCTCTCAATTCAGAAATTCTTTCCTGAGACATTCTAACCACATGTCATAGTATGAGAGCTGTGAACTCTCAATTCAGAGATTCTTTCCTGATACATTCTAACCACATGTCATAGAATCAGAGCTGTGATCTCTCAATTCAGAGATTCCTTCCTGAGACATTCTAACCACATGTCATAGTATTAGAGCTGTGATCTCTCAATTCAGAGATTCTTTTCTGAGAAATTCTAACCTCATGTCTGTAGTATCAGAGCTGTGATCTCTCAATTCAGAGAATCTTTCCTGGGATATTCTAACCACATGTGATAGTATCAGAGCTGTGATCTCTCAATTCAGAGATTCTTTCCTGAGACATTCTAACCACATCTCATAGTCTAAGAGCTGTGATATCTCAATTCAGAGATTCTTTCCTGAGATATTCTAACTCCATGTCCACAGTATCAGAGCTGTGATCTCTCAATTCAGAGATTCTTTCCTGAGACATTCTAACCACATGTCATAGTATCAGTGCTGTGATCTCTCAATATAGAGATTCTTTCCTGAGATATTCTAACCACATGTCATAGTATCAGAGCTGTGATCTCTCAATTCAGAGATTCTTTCCTGGGATATTCTAACCACATGTGATAGTATCAGAGCTGTGATCTCTCAATTCAGATATTCTTTCCTGAGACATTCTAACCACATGTCATAGGATCAGAGTTGTGATCTCTCAATTCAGAGATTCTTTCCTGAGATATTCTAACCACATGTCATAGTATCAGAGCTGTGATCTCTCAATTCAGAGATTCTTTCCTGAGACATTCTAACCACATGTCATAGTATTAGAGCTGTGATCTCTCAATTCAGAGATTCTTTCCTGAGAAATTCTAACCTCATGTCTGTAGTATCAGAGCTGTAATCTCTCAATTCAGAGAATCTTTCCTGAGACATTCTTACTCCATGTCCACAGTATCAGAGCTGTGATCTCTCAATTCAGAGATTCTTTCCTGAGACATTCTAACCACATGTCATATTATCAGTGCTGTGATCTCTCAATATAGAGATTCTTTCCTGAGATATTCTAAACACATGTCATAGTATCAGAGCTGTGATCTCTCAATTCAGAGATTCTTTCCTAGGATATTCTAACCACATGTCCTAATATCAGAGCTGTGATCTCTCAATTCAGATATTCTTTCCTGAGACATTCTAACCACATGTCATAGTATCAGAAATGTGATCTCTCAATTCAGAAATTCTTTCCTGAGACATTCTAACCACATGTCATAGTATGAGAGCTGTGAACTCTCAATTCAGAGATTCTTTCCTGATACATTCTAACCACATGTCATAGTATCAGAGCTGTAATATCTCAATTCAGAGATTCTTTCATGAGACATTCTAACCACATGTCATAGTATCAGAGCTGTGATCTCTCAATTTAGATATTCTTTCCTGAGATATTCTAACCACATGTCATAGTATCAGAGCTGTGATCTCTCAATTCAGAGATTCCTTCCTGAGAACTTCTAACCACATGTCTGTAGTATCAGAGCTGTGATCTCTCAATTCAGAGATTCTTTCCTGAGATATTCTAACCACATGTCATATTATCAGAGCTGTGATCTCTCAATTCAGAGATTCTTTCCTGAGACATCCTAACCACATGTCATAGTATCAGAGCTGTGAACTCTCAATTCAGAGATTCTTTCCTGATACATTCTAACCACATGTCATAGTATTAGAGCTGTGATCTCTCAATTCAGAGATTCTTTCCTGAGACATTCTAACCACGTCATAGTATCAGAGCTGTGATATCTCAATTCAGAGATTCTTTCATGAGACCTTCTAACCACATGTCATAGTATCAGAGCTGTGATCTCTCAATTCAGAGATTCTTTCCTGAGACATTCTAACCACATGTCATAGTATTAGATCTGTGATCTCTCAATTCAGAGATTCTTTCCTGGGATATTCTAACCACATGTCATATTATCAGAGCTGTGATCTCTCAATTCAGAGATTCTTTCCTGAGACATTCTAACCTCATCTCATAGTCTAAGAGCTGTGATATCTCAATTCAGAGATTCTTTCCTGAGAACTTCTAACCACATGTCTGTAGTATCAGAGCTGTGATCTCTCAATTCAGAGATTCTTTCCTGAGATATTCTAACCACATGTCATAGTATCAGAGCTGTGATCTCTCAATTCAGAGATTCTTTCCTGAGACATTCTAACCACATGTCATAGTATCAGAACTGTGATCTCTCAATTCAGAAATTCTTTGCTGAGACATTCAAACCACATGTCATAGTAGCAGAGCTGTGAACTCTCAATTCAGAGATTCTTTCCTGATATATTCTAACCACATGTCATAGTATCAGAGCTGTGATCTCTCAATTCAGAGATTCTTTCCTGAGACATTCTAAACACGTCATAGTATCAGAGCTGTAATATCTCAATTCAGAGATTCTTTCATGAGACATTCTAACCACATGTCATAGTATCAGAGCTGTGATCTCTCAATTTAGATATTCTTTCCTGAGATATTCTAACCACATGTCATAGTATTAGAGCTGTGACCTCTCAATTCAGAGATTCTTTCCTGAGACATTCTAACCACATGTCATAGTATCAGAGCTGTGATCTCTCAATTCAGAGATTCTTTCCTGAGACATTCTAACCACATGTCATAGTATCAGAACTGTGATCTCTCAATTCAGAAATTCTTTCCTGAGACATTCTAACCACATGTCATAGTATCAGAGCTGTGAACTCTCAATTCAGAGATTCTTTTCTTATACATTCTAACCACATGTCATAGTATTAGAGCTGTGATCTCTCAATTCAGAGATTCTTTCCTGAGACATTCTAACCACGTTATAGTATCAGAGCTGTGATATCTCAATTCAGAGATTCTTTCATGAGACATTCTAACCACATGTCATAGTATCAGAGCTGTGATCTCTCAATTCAGAGATTCTTTCCTGAGAACTTCTAACCACATGTCTGTAGTATCAGAGCTGTGATCTCTCAATTCAGAGATTCTTTCCTGAGATATTCTAACCACATGTCATAGTATCAGAGCTGTGATCTCTCAATTCAGAGATTCTTTCCTGAGACATTCTAACCACATGTCATAGTATCAGAGCTGTGAACTCTCAATTCAGAGATTCTTTCCTGGGATATTCTAACCACATGTCATAGTATCAGAGCTGTGATCTCTCAATTCAGAGATTCTTTCCTGAGACATTCTAACCACATCTCATAGTCTAAGAGCTGTGATATCTCAATTCAGAGATTCTTTCCTGAGATATTCTAACCACATGTCATAGTATCAGAGCTGTGATCTCTCAATTCAGAGATTCTTTCCTGAGACATTCTTACCACATGTCATAGTATTAGAGCTGTGATCTCTCAATTCAGAGATTCTTTCCTGAGAAATTCTAACCTCATGTCTGTAGTATCAGAGCTGTGATCTCTCAATTCAGAGATTCTTTCCTGAGACATTCTAACCACATGTCATATTATCAGTGCTGTGATCTCTCAATATAGAGATTCTTTCCTTAGATATTCTAAACACATGTCATAGTATCAGAGCTGTGATCTCTCAATTCAGAGATTCTTTCCTAGGATATTCTAACCACATGTCCTAATATCAGAGCTGTGATCTCTCAATTCAGATATTCTTTCCTGAGACATTCTAACCACATGTCATAGTATCAGAACTGTGATCTCTCAATTCAGAAATTCTTTCCTGAGACATTCTAACCACATGTCATAGTATGAGAGCTGTGAACTCTCAATTCAGAGATTCTTTCCTGATACATTCTAACCACATGTCATAGTATCAGAGCTGTGATCTCTCAATTCAGAGATTCTTTCCTGAGACATTCTAACCACGTCATAGTATCAGAGCTGTAATATCTCAATTCAGAGATTCTTTCATGAGACATTCTAACCACATGTCATAGTATCAGAGCTGTGATCTCTCAATTTAGATATTCTTTCCTGAGATATTCTAACCACATGTCATAGTATCAGAGCTGTGATCTCTCAATTCAGAGATTCTTTCCTGAGAACTTCTAACCACATGTCTGTAGTATCAGAGCTGTGATCTCTCAATTCAGAGATTCTTTCCTGAGATATTCTAACCACATGTCATATTATCAGAGCTGTGATCTCTCAATTCAGAGATTCTTTCCTGAGACATCCTAACCACATGTCATAGTATCAGAGCTGTGAACTCTCAATTCAGAGATTCTTTCCTGATACATTCTAACCACATGTAATAGTATTAGAGCTGTGATCTCTCAATTCAGAGATTCTTTCCTGAGACATTCTAACCACGTCATAGTATCAGAGCTGTGATATCTCAATTCAGAGATTCTTTCATGAGACCTTCTAACCACATGTCATAGTATCAGAGCTGTGATCTCTCAATTCAGAGATTCTTTCCTGAGACATTCTAACCACATGTCATAGTATTAGATCTGTGATCTCTCAATTCAGAGATTCTTTCCTGGGATATTCTAACCACATGTCATATTATCAGAGCTGTGATCTCTCAATTCAGAGATTCTTTCCTGAGACATTATAACCTCATCTCATAATCTAAGAGCTGTGATATCTCAATTCAGAGATTCTTTCCTGAGAACTTCTAACCACATGTCTGTAGTATCAGAGCTGTGATCTCTCAATTCAGAGATTCTTTCCTGAGATATTCTAACCACATGTCATAGTATCAGAGCTGTGATCTCTCAATTCAGAGATTCTTTCCTGAGACATTCTAACCACATGTCATAGTATCAGAACTGTGATCTCTCAATTCAGAAATTCTTTGCTGAGACATTCAAACCACATGTCATAGTAGCAGAGCTGTGAACTCTCAATTCAGAGATGCTTTCCTGATATATTCTAACCACATGTCATAGTATCAGAGCTGTGATCTCTCAATTCAGAGATTCTTTCCTGAGACATTCTAAACACGTCATAGTATCAGAGCTGTAATATCTCAATTCAGAGATTCTTTCATGAGACATTCTAACCACATGTCATAGTATCAGAGCTGTGATCTCTCAATTTAGATATTCTTTCCTGAGATATTCTAACCACATGTCATAGTATTAGAGCTGTGATCTCTCAATTCAGAGATTCTTTCCTGAGACATTCTAACCACATGTCATAGTATCAGAACTGTGATCTCTCAATTCAGAGATTCTTTCCTGAGACATTCTAACCACATGTCATAGTATCAGAACTGTGATCTCTCAATTCAGAAATTCTTTCCTGAGACATTCTAACCACATGTCATAGTATCAGAGCTGTGAACTCTCAATTCAGAGATTCTTTTCTTATACATTCTAACCACATGTCATAGTATTAGAGCTGTGATCTCTCAATTCAGAGAATCTTTCCTGAGACATTCTTACTCCATGTCCACAGTATCAGAGCTGTGATCTCTCAATTCAGAGATTCTTTCCTGAGACATTCTAACCACATGTCATATTATCAGTGCTGTGATCTCTCAATATAGAGATTCTTTCCTTAGATATTCTAAACACATGTCATAGTATCAGAGCTGTGATCTCTCAATTCAGAGATTCTTTCCTAGGATATTCTAACCACATGTCCTAATATCAGAGCAGTGATCTCTCAATTCAGATATTCTTTCCTGAGACATTCTAACCACATGTCATAGTATCAGAACTGTGATCTCTCAATTCAGAAATTCTTTCCTGAGACATTCTAACCACATGTCATAGTATGAGAGCTGTGAACTCTCAATTCAGAGATTCTTTCCTGATACATTCTAACCACATGTCATAGTATCAGAGCTGTGATCTCTCAATTCAGAGATTCTTTCCTGAGACATTCTAACCACGTCATAGTATCAGAGCTGTAATATCTCAATTCAGAGATTCTTTCATGAGACATTCTAACCACATGTCATAGTATCAGAGCTGTGATCTCTCAATTTAGATATTCTTTCCTGAGATATTCTAACCACATGTCATAGTATCAGAGCTGTGATCTCTCAATTCAGAGATTCTTTCCTGAGAACTTCTAACCACATGTCTGTAGTATCAGAGCTGTGATCTCTCAATTCAGAGATTCTTT
Source organism: Eledone cirrhosa (assembly GCA_964016885.1). Classification (NCBI taxonomy): domain Eukaryota; kingdom Metazoa; phylum Mollusca; class Cephalopoda; order Octopoda; family Eledonidae; genus Eledone; species Eledone cirrhosa. The sequence continues at coordinate 120,911,432 of OZ024744.1, forward strand.
CCTGAGATATTCTAACCACATGTCATATTATCAGAGCTGTGATCTCTCAATTCAGAGATTCTTTCCTGAGACATCCTAACCACATGTCATAGTATCAGAGCTGTGAACTCTCAATTCAGAGATTCTTTCCTGATACATTCTAACCACATGTCATAGTATTAGAGCTGTGATCTCTCAATTCAGAGATTCTTTCCTGAGACATTCTAACCACGTCATAGTATCAGAGCTGTGATATCTCAATTCAGAGATTCTTTCATGAGACCTTCTAACCACATGTCATAGTATCAGAGCTGTGATCTCTCAATTCAGAGATTCTTTCCTGAGACATTCTAACCACATGTCATAGTATTAGATCTGTGATCTCTCAATTCAGAGATTCTTTCCTGGGATATTCTAACCACATGTCATATTATCAGAGCTGTGATCTCTCAATTCAGAGATTCTTTCCTGAGACATTATAACCTCATCTCATAATCTAAGAGCTGTGATATCTCAATTCAGAGATTCTTTCCTGAGAACTTCTAACCACATGTCTGTAGTATCAGAGCTGTGATCTCTCAATTCAGAGATTCTTTCCTGAGATATTCTAACCACATGTCATAGTATCAGAGCTGTGATCTCTCAATTCAGAGATTCTTTCCTGAGACATTCTAACCACATGTCATAGTATCAGAACTGTGATCTCTCAATTCAGAAATTCTTTGCTGAGACATTCAAACCACATGTCATAGTAGCAGAGCTGTGAACTCTCAATTCAGAGATGCTTTCCTGATATATTCTAACCACATGTCATAGTATCAGAGCTGTGATCTCTCAATTCAGAGATTCTTTCCTGAGACATTCTAAACACGTCATAGTATCAGAGCTGTAATATCTCAATTCAGAGATTCTTTCATGAGACATTCTAACCACATGTCATAGTATCAGAGCTGTGATCTCTCAATTTAGATATTCTTTCCTGAGATATTCTAACCACATGTCATAGTATTAGAGCTGTGATCTCTCAATTCAGAGATTCTTTCCTGAGACATTCTAACCACATGTCATAGTATCAGAACTGTGATCTCTCAATTCAGAGATTCTTTCCTGAGACATTCTAACCACATGTCATAGTATCAGAACTGTGATCTCTCAATTCAGAAATTCTTTCCTGAGACATTCTAACCACATGTCATAGTATCAGAGCTGTGAACTCTCAATTCAGAGATTCTTTTCTTATACATTCTAACCACATGTCATAGTATTAGAGCTGTGATCTCTCAATTCAGAGATTCTTTCCTGAGACATTCTAACCACGTTATAGTATCAGAGCTGTGATATCTCAATTCAGAGATTCTTTCATGAGACATTCTAACCACATGTCATAGTATCAGAGCTGTGATCTCTCAATTCAGCGATTCTTTCCTGAGACATTCTAACCACGTCATAGTATCAGAGCTGTAATATCTCAATTCAGAGATTCTTTCATGAGACATTCTAACCACATGTCATAGTATCAGAGCTGTGATCTCTCAATTTAGATATTCTTTCCTGAGATATTCTAACCACATGTCATAGTATCAGAGCTGTGATCTCTCAATTCAGAGATTCTTTCCTGAGAACTTCTAACCACATGTCTGTAGTATCAGAACTGTGATCTCTCAATTCAGAGATTCTTTCCTGAGATATTCTAACCACATGTCATATTATCAGAGCTGTGATCTCTCAATTCAGAGATTCTTTCCTGAGACATCCTAACCACATGTCATAGTATCAGAGCTGTGAACTCTCAATTCAGAGATTCTTTCCTGATACATTCTAACCACATGTCATAGTATTAGAGCTGTGATCTCTCAATTCAGAGATTCTTTCCTGAGACATTCTAACCACGTCATAGTATCAGAGCTGTGATATCTCAATTCAGAGATTCTTTCATGAGACCTTCTAACCACATGTCATAGTATCAGAGCTGTGATCTCTCAATTCAGAGATTCTTTCATGAGACCTTCTAACCACATGTCATAGTATCAGAGCTGTGATCTCTCAATTCAGAGATTCTTTCCTGAGACATTCTAACCACATGTCATAGTATTAGATCTGTGATCTCTCAATTCAGAGATTCTTTCCTGGGATATTCTAACCACATGTCATATTATCAGAGCTGTGATCTCTCAATTCAGAGATTCTTTCCTGAGACATTATAACCTCATCTCATAGTCTAAGAGCTGTGATATCTCAATTCAGAGATTCTTTCCTGAGAACTTCTAACCACATGTCTGTAGTATCAGAGCTGTGATCTCTCAATTCAGAGATTCTTTCCTGAGATATTCTAACCACATGTCATAGTATCAGAGCTGTGATCTCTCAATTCAGAGATTCTTTCCTGAGACATTCTAACCACATATCATAGTATCAGAACTGTGATCTCTCAATTCAGAAATTCTTTGCTGAGACATTCAAACCACATGTCATAGTAGCAGAGCTGTGAACTCTCAATTCAGAGATTCTTTCCTGATATATTCTAACCACATGTCATAGTATCAGAGCTGTGATCTCTCAATTCAGAGATTCTTTCCTGAGACATTCTAAACACGTCATAGTATCAGAGCTGTAATATCTCAATTCAGAGATTCTTTCATGAGACATTCTAACCACATGTCATAGAATCAGAGCTGTGATCTCTCAATTTAGATATTCTTTCCTGAGATATTCTAACCACATGTCATAGTATTAGAGCTGTGATCTCTCAATTCAGAGATTCTTTCCTGAGACATTCTAACCACATGTCATAGTATCAGAGCTGTGATCTCTCAATTCAGAGATTCTTTCCTGAGACATTCTAACCACATGTCATAGTATCAGAACTGTGATCTCTCAATTCAGAAATTCTTTCCTGAGACATTCTAACCACATGTCATAGTATCAGAGCTGTGAACTCTCAATTCAGAGATTCTTTTCTTATACATTCTAACCACATGTCATAGTATTAGAGCTGTGATCTCTCAATTCAGAGATTCTTTCCTGAGACATTCTAACCACGTTATAGTATCAGAGCTGTGATATCTCAATTCAGAGATTCTTTCATGAGACATTCTAACCACATGTCATAGTATCAGAGCTGTGATCTCTCAATTCAGAGATTCTTTCCTGAGAACTTCTAACCACATGTCTGTAGTATCAGAGCTGTGATCTCTCAATTCAGAGATTCTTTCCTGATATATTCTAACCACATGTCATAGTATCAGAGCTGTGATCTCTCAATTCAGAGATTCTTTCCTGAGACATTCTAACCACATGTCATAGTATCAGAGCTGTGAACTCTCAATTCAGAGATTATTTCCTGATACATTCTAACCACATGTCATATTATCAGAGCTGTGATCTCTCAATTCAGAGATTCTTTCCTGAGACATTCTAACCACGTCATAGTATAAGAGCTGTGATATCTCAATTCAGAGATTCTTTCATGAGACATTCTAACCACATGTCATAGTATCAGAGCTGTGATCTCTCAATTTAGATATTCTTTCCTGAGACATTCTAACCACATGTCATAGTATCAGAGCTGTGATCTCTCAATTCAGAGATTCTTTCCTGATACATTCTAACCACATGTCATAGTATTAGAGCTGTGATCTCTCAATTCAGAGATTCTTTCCTGAGACATTCTAACCACGTCATAGTATCAGAGCTGTGATATCTCAATTCAGAGATTCTTTCATGAGACCTTCTAACCACATGTCATAGTATCAGAACTGTGATCTCTCAATTCAGAGATTCTTTCCTGAGACATTCTAACCACATGTCATAGTATTAGATCTGTGATCTCTCAATTCAGAGATTCTTTCCTGGGATATTCTAACCACATGTCATAGTATCAGAGCTGTGATCTCTCAATTCAGAGATTCTTTCCTGAGACATTCTAACCACATCTCATAGTCTAAGAGCTGTGATATCTCAATTCAGAGATTCTTTCCTGAGATATTCTAACCACATGTCATAGTATCAGAGCTGTGATCTCTCAATTCAGAGATTCTTTCCTGAGACATTCTTACCACATGTCATAGTATTAGAGCTGTGATCTCTCAATTCAGAGATTCTTTCCTGAGAAATTCTAACCTCATGTCTGTAGTATCAGAGCTGTAATCTCTCAATTCAGAGAATCTTTCCTGAGACATTCTTACTCCATGTCCACAGTATCAGAGCTGTGATCTCTCAATTCAGAGATTCTTTCCTGAGACATTCTAACCACATGTCATATTATCAGTGCTGTGATCTCTCAATATAGAGATTCTTTCCTGAGATATTCTAAACACATGTCATAGTATCAGAGCTGTGATCTCTCAATTCAGAGATTCTTTCCTAGGATATTCTAACCACATGTCATAGTATTAGAGCTGTGATCTCTCAATTCAGAGATTCTTTCCTGAGACATTCTAACCACGTTATAGTATCAGAGCTGTGATATCTCAATTCAGAGATTCTTTCATGAGACATTCTAACCACATGTCATAGTATCAGAGCTGTGATCTCTCAATTCAGAGATTCTTTCCTGAGAACTTCTAACCACATGTCTGTAGTATCAGAGCTGTGATCTCTCAATTCAGAGATTCTTTCCTGAGATATTCTAACCACATGTCATATTATCAGAGCTGTGATCTCTCAATTCAGAGATTCTTTCCTGAGACATCCTAACCACATGTCATAGTATCAGAGCTGTGAACTCTCAATTCAGAGATTCTTTCCTGATACATTCTAACCACATGTCATAGTATTAGAGCTGTGATCTCTCAATTCAGAGATTCTTTCCTGAGACATTCTAACCACGTCATATTATCAGAGCTGTGATATCTCAATTCAGAGATTCTTTCATGAGACCTTCTAACCACATGTCATAGTATCAGAGCTGTGATCTCTCAATTCAGAGATTCTTTCCTGAGACATTCTAACCACATGTCATAGTATTAGATCTGTGATCTCTCAATTCAGAGATTCTTTCCTGGGATATTCTAACCACATGTCATATTATCAGAGCTGTGATCTCTCAATTCAGAGATTCTTTCCTGAGACATTATAACCTCATCTCATAGTCTAAGAGCTGTGATATCTCAATTCAGAGATTCTTTCCTGAGAACTTCTAACCACATGTCTGTAGTATCAGAGCTGTGATCTCTCAATTCAGAGATTCTTTCCTGAGATATTCTAACCACATGTCATAGTATCAGAGCTGTGATCTCTCAATTCAGAGATTCTTTCCTGAGACATTCTAACCACATGTCATAGTATCAGAACTGTGATCTCTCAATTCAGAAATTCTTTGCTGAGACATTCAAACCACATGTCATAGTAGCAGAGCTGTGAACTCTCAATTCAGAGATGCTTTCCTGATATATTCTAACCACATGTCATAGTATCAGAGCTGTGATCTCTCAATTCAGAGATTCTTTCCTGAGACATTCTAAACACGTCATAGTATCAGAGCTGTAATATCTCAATTCAGAGATTCTTTCATGAGACATTCTAACCACATGTCATAGTATCAGAGCTGTGATCTCTCAATTTAGATATTCTTTCCTGAGATATTCTAACCACATGTCATAGTATTAGAGCTGTGATCTCTCAATTCAGAGATTCTTTCCTGAGACATTCTAACCACATGTCATAGTATCAGAGCTGTGATCTCTCAATTCAGAGATTCTTTCCTGAGACATTCTAACCACATGTCATAGTATCAGAACTGTGATCTCTCAATTCAGAAATTCTTTCCTGAGACATTCTAACCACATGTCATAGTATCAGAGCTGTGAACTCTCAATTCAGAGATTCTTTTCTTATACATTCTAACCACATGTCATAGTATTAGAGCTGTGATCTCTCAATTCAGAGATTCTTTCCTGAGACATTCTAACCACGTTATAGTATCAGAGCTGTGATATCTCAATTCAGAGATTCTTTCATGAGACATTCTAACCACATGTCATAGTATCAGAGCTGTGATCTCTCAATTCAGCGATTCTTTCCTGAGACATTCTAACCACGTCATAGTATCAGAGCTGTAACATCTCAATTCAGAGATTCTTTCATGAGACATTCTAACCACATGTCATAGTATCAGAGCTGTGATCTCTCAATTTAGATATTCTTTCCTGAGATATTCTAACCACATGTCATAGTATCAGAGCTGTGATCTCTCAATTCAGAGATTCTTTCCTGAGAACTTCTAACCACATGTCTGTAGTATCAGAACTGTGATCTCTCAATTCAGAGATTCTTTCCTGAGATATTCTAACCACATGTCATATTATCAGAGCTGTGATCTCTCAATTCAGAGATTCTTTCCTGAGACATCCTAACCACATGTCATAGTATCAGAGCTGTGAACTCTCAATTCAGAGATTCTTTCCTGATACATTCTAACCACATGTCATAGTATTAGAGCTGTGATCTCTCAATTCAGAGATTCTTTCCTGAGACATTCTAACCACGTCATAGTATCAGAGCTGTGATATCTCAATTCAGAGATTCTTTCATGAGACCTTCTAACCACATGTCATAGTATCAGAGCTGTGATCTCTCAATTCAGAGATTCTTTCCTGAGACATTCTAACCACATGTCATAGTATTAGATCTGTGATCTCTCAATTCAGAGATTCTTTCCTGGGATATTCTAACCACATGTCATATTATCAGAGCTGTGATCTCTCAATTCAGAGATTCTTTCCTGAGACATTATAACCTCATCTCATAGTATCAGAGCTGTGATATCTCAATTCAGAGATTCTTTCCTGAGAACTTCTAACCACATGTCTGTAGTATCAGAGCTGTGATCTCTCAATTCAGAGATTCTTTCCTGAGATATTCTAACCACATGTCATAGTATCAGAGCTGTGATCTCTCAATTCAGAGATTCTTTCCTGAGACATTCTAACCACATGTCATAGTATCAGAACTGTGATCTCTCAATTCAGAAATTCTTTGCTGAGACATTCAAACCACATGTCATAGTAGCAGAGCTGTGAACTCTCAATTCAGAGATTCTTTCCTGATATATTCTAACCACATGTCATAGTATCAGAGCTGTGATCTCTCAATTCAGAGATTCTTTCCTGAGACATTCTAAACACGTCATAGTATCAGAGCTGTAATATCTCAATTCAGAGATTCTTTCATGAGACATTCTAACCACATGTCATAGTATCAGAGCTGTGATCTCTCAATTTAGATATTCTTTCCTGAGATATTCTAACCACATGTCATAGTATTAGAGCTGTGATCTCTCAATTCAGAGATTCTTTCCTGAGACATTCTAACCACATGTCATAGTATCAGAGCTGTGATCTCTCAATTCAGAGATTCTTTCCTGAGACATTCTAACCACATGTCATAGTATCAGAACTGTGATCTCTCAATTCAGAAATTCTTTCCTGAGACATTCTAACCACATGTCATAGTATCAGAGCTGTGAACTCTCAATTCAGAGATTCTTTTCTTATACATTCTAACCACATGTCATAGTATTAGAGCTGTGATCTCTCAATTCAGAGATTCTTTCCTGAGACATTCTAACCACGTTATAGTATCAGAGCTGTGATATCTCAATTCAGAGATTCTTTCATGAGACATTCTAACCACATGTCATAGTATCAGAGCTGTGATCTCTCAATTCAGCGATTCTTTCCTGAGACATTCTAACCACGTCATAGTATCAGAGCTGTAACATCTCAATTCAGAGATTCTTTCATGAGACATTCTAACCACATGTCATAGTATCAGAGCTGTGATCTCTCAATTTAGATATTCTTTCCTGAGATATTCTAACCACATGTCATAGTATCAGAGCTGTGATCTCTCAATTCAGAGATTCTTTCCTGAGAACTTCTAACCACATGTCTGTAGTATCAGAACTGTGATCTCTCAATTCAGAGATTCTTTCCTGAGATATTCTAACCACATGTCATATTATCAGAGCTGTGATCTCTCAATTCAGAGATTCTTTCCTGAGACATCCTAACCACATGTCATAGTATCAGAGCTGTGAACTCTCAATTCAGAGATTCTTTCCTGATACATTCTAACCACATGTCATAGTATTAGAGCTGTGATCTCTCAATTCAGAGATTCTTTCCTGAGACATTCTAACCACGTCATAGTATCAGAGCTGTGATATCTCAATTCAGAGATTCTTTCATGAGACCTTCTAACCACATGTCATAGTATCAGAGCTGTGATCTCTCAATTCAGAGATTCTTTCCTGAGACATTCTAACCACATGTCATAGTATTAGATCTGTGATCTCTCAATTCAGAGATTCTTTCCTGGGATATTCTAACCACATGTCATATTATCAGAGCTGTGATCTCTCAATTCAGAGATTCTTTCCTGAGACATTATAACCTCATCTCATAGTCTAAGAGCTGTGATATCTCAATTCAGAGATTCTTTCCTGAGAACTTCTAACCACATGTCTGTAGTATCAGAGCTGTGATCTCTCAATTCAGAGATTCTTTCCTGAGATATTCTAACCACATGTCATAGTATCAGAGCTGTGATCTCTCAATTCAGAGATTCTTTCCTGAGACATTCTAACCACATGTCATAGTATCAGAACTGTGATCTCTCAATTCAGAAATTCTTTGCTGAGACATTCAAACCACATGTCATAGTAGCAGAGCTGTGAACTCTCAATTCAGAGATTCTTTCCTGATATATTCTAACCACATGTCATAGTATCAGAGCTGTGATCTCTCAATTCAGAGATTCTTTCCTGAGACATTCTAAACACGTCATAGTATCAGAGCTGTAATATCTCAATTCAGAGATTCTTTCATGAGACATTCTAACCACATGTCATAGTATCAGAGCTGTGATCTCTCAATTCAGAGATTCTTTCCCGAGACATTCTAACCACATGTCATAGTATCAGAACTGTGATCTCTCAATTCAGAGATTCTTTCCTGAGACATTCTAACCACATGTCATAGTATCAGAACTGTGATCTCTCAATTCAGAAATTCTTTCCTGAGACATTCTAACCACATGTCATAGTATCAGAGCTGTGAACTCTCAATTCAGAGATTCTTTTCTTATACATTCTAACCACATGTCATAGTATTAGAGCTGTGATCTCTCAATTCAGAGATTCTTTCCTGAGACATTCTAACCACGTTATAGTATCAGAGCTGTGATATCTCAATTCAGAGATTCTTTCATGAGACATTCTAACCACATGTCATAGTATCAGAGCTGTGATCTCTCAATTCAGAGATTCTTTCCTGAGAACTTCTAACCACATGTCTGTAGTATCAGAGCTGTGATCTCTCAATTCAGAGATTCTTTCCTGAGATATTCTAACCACATGTCATAGTATCAGAGCTGTGATCTCTCAATTCAGAGATTCTTTCCTGAGACATTCTAACCACATGTCATAGTATCAGAGCTGTGAACTCTCAATTCAGAGATTATTTCCTGATACATTCGAACCACATGTTATATTATCAGAGCTGTGATCTCTCAATTCAGAGATTCTTTCCTGAGACATTCTAACCACGTCATAGTATCAGAGCTGTGATATCTCAATTCAGAGATTCTTTCATGAGACATTCTAACCACATGTCATAGTATCAGAGCTGTGATCTCTCAATTTAGATATTCTTTCCTGAGACATTCTAACCACATGTCATAGTATCAGAGCTGTGAACTCTCAATTCAGAGATTCTTTCCTGATACATTCTAACCACATGTCATAGTATTAGAGCTGTGATCTCTCAATTCAGAGATTCTTTCCTGAGACATTCTAACCACGTCATAGTATCAGAGCTGTGATATCTCAATTCAGAGATTCTTTCATGAGACCTTCTAACCACATGTCATAGTATCAGAACTGTGATCTCTCAATTCAGAGATTCTTTCCTGAGACATTCTAACCACATGTCATAGTATTAGATCTGTGATCTCTCAATTCAGAGATTCTTTCCTGGGATATTCTAACCACATGTCATAGTATCAGAGCTGTGATCTCTCAATTCAGAGATTCTTTCCTGAGACATTCTAACCACATCTCATAGTCTAAGAGCTGTGATATCTCAATTCAGAGATTCTTTCCTGAGACATTCTAACCGCATGTCATAGAATCAGAGCTGTGATCTCTCAATTCAGAGATTCTTTCCTGAGACGTTCTAATCACATGTCATAGTATTAGAGCTGTGATCTCTCAATTCAGAGATTCTTTCCTGAGAAATTCTAACCTCATGTCTGTAGTATCAGAGCTGTGATCTCTCAATTCAGAGAATCTTTCCTGAGACATTCTAATTCCATGTCCACAGTATCAGAGCTGTGATCTCTCAATTCAGAGATTCTTTCCTGAGACATTCTAACCACATGTCATAGTATCAGTGCTGTGATCTCTCAATATAGAGATTCTTTCAGGAGATATTCTAACCACATGTCATAGTATCAGAGCTGTGATCTCTCAATTCAGAGATTCTTTCCTGGGATATTCTAAGCACATGTCATAGTATTAGAGCTGTGATCTCTCAATTCAGAGATTCTTTCCTGAGACATTCTTACCACATGTCATAGTATCAGTGCTGTGATCTCTCAATTCAGAGATTCTTTCCTGAGACATTCTAACCACGTCATAGTATCAGAGCTGTGATATCTCAATTCAGAGATTCTTTCATGAGACATTCTAACCACATGTCAGAGTATCAGAGCTGTGATCTCTCAATTTAGATATTCTTTCCTGAGATATTCTAACCACATGTCATAGTATTAGAGCTGTGATCTCTCAATTCAGAGATTCTTTCCTGATACATTCTAACCACATGTCATAGTACTAGAGCTGTGATCTCTCAATTCAGAGATTCTTTCCTGAGACATTCTAATCACGTCATAGTATCAGAGCTGTGATATCTCAATTCAGATATTCTTTCATGAGACATTCTAACCACATGTCATAGTATCAGAGCTGTGATCTCTCAATTCAGAGATTCTTCCCTGAGACATTCTAACCACATGTCATAATATTAGATTTGTGATCTCTCAATTCAGAGATTCTTTCCTGGGATATTCTAGCCACATGTCATAGTATCAGAGCTGTGATCTCTCAATTCAGAGATTCTTTCCTGAGACATTCTAACCACATCTCATAGTCTAAGAGCTGTGATATCTCAATTCAGAGATTCTTTCCTGAGACATTCTAACCACATGTCATAGAATCAGAGCTGTGATCTCTCAATTCAGAGATTCCTTCCTGAGACATTCTAACCACATGTCATAGTATTAGAGCTGTGATCTCTCAATTCAGAGATTCTTTCCTGAGAAATTCTAACCTCATGTCTGTAGTATCAGAGCTGTGATCTCTCAATTCAGAGAATATTTCCTGAGACATTCTAACTCCATGTCCACAGTATCAGAGCTGTGATCTCTCAATTCAGAGATTCTTTCCTGAGACATTCTAACCACATGTCATAGTATCAGTGCTGTGATCTCTCAATATAGAGATTCTTTCCTGAGATATTCTAACCACATGTCATAGTATCAGAGCTGTGATCTCTCAATTCAGAGATTCTTTCCTGGGATATTCTAACCACATGTGATAGTATCAGAGCTGTGATCTATCAATTCAGATATTCTTTCCTGAGACATTCTAACCACATGTCATACGATCAGAGTTGTGATCTCTCAATTCAGAGATTCTTTCCTGAGATATTCTAACCACATGTCATAGTATCAGAGCTGTGATCTCTTAATTCAGAGATTCTTTCCTGAGACATTCTAACCACATGTCATAGTATTAGAGCTGTGATCTCTCAATTCAGAGATTCTTTCCTGAGACATTCTAACCACGTCATAGTATCAGAGCTGTGATATCTCAATTCAGAGATTCTTTCATGAGACCTTCTAACCATATGTCATAGTATCAGAACTGTGATCTCTCAATTCAGAGATTCTTTCCTGAGACATTCTATCCACATGTCATAGTATTAGATCTGTGATCTCTCAATTCAGAGATTCTTTCCTGCGATATTCTAACCACATGTCATAGTATCAGAGCTGTGATCTCTCAATTCAGAGATTCTTTCCTGAGACATTCTAACCACATCTCATAGTCTAAGAGCTGTGATATCTCAATTCAGAGATTCTTTCCTGAGACATTCTAACCGCATGTCATAGAATCAGAGCTGTGATCTCTCAATTCAGAGATTCTTTCCTGAGACGTTCTAATCACATGTCATAGTATTGGAGCTGTGATCTCTCAATTCAGAGATTCTTTCCTGAGAAATTCTAACCTCATGTCTGTAGTATCAGAGCTGTGATCTCTCAATTCAGAGAATCTTTCCTGAGACATTCTAATTCCATGTCCACAGTATCAGAGCTGTGATGTCTCAATTCAGAGATTCTTTCCTGAGACATTCTAACCACATGTCATAGTATCAGTGCTGTGATCTCTCAATATAGAGATTCTTTCCTGAGATATTCTAACCACATGTCATAGTATCAGAGCTGTGATCTCTCAATTCAGAGATTCTTTCCTGGGATATTCTAAGCACATGTCATAGTATTAGAGTTGTGATCTCTCAATTCAGAGATTCTTTCCTGAGACATTCTTACCACATGTCATAGTATCAGTGCTGTGATCTCTCAATTCAGAGATTCTTTCCTGAGACATTCTAACCACGTCATAGTATCAGAGCTGTGATATCTCAATTCAGAGATTCTTTCATGAGACATTCTAACCACATGTCATAGTATTAGAGCTGTGATCTCTCAATTCAGAGATTCTTTCCTGATACATTCTAACCACATGTCATAGTACTAGAGCTGTGATCTCTCAATTCAGAGATTCTTTCCTGAGACATTCTAATCACGTCATATTATCCGAGCTGTGATATCTCAATTCAGATATTCTTTCATGAGACATTCTAACCACATGTCATAGTATCAGAGCTGTGATCTCTCAATTCAGAGATTCTTCCCTGAGACATTCTAACCACATGTCATAGTATTAGATCTGTGATCTCTCAATTCAGAGATTCTTTCCTGGGATATTCTAACCACATGTCATAGTATCAGAGCTGTGATCTCTCAATTCAGAGATTCTTTCCTGAGACATTCTAACCACATCTCATAGTCTAAGAGCTGTGATATCTCAATTCAGAGATTCTTTCCTGAGACATTCTAACCACATGTCATAGAATCAGAGCTGTGATCTCTCAATTCAGAGATTCCTTCCTGGGTCATTCTAACCACATGTCATAGTATTAGAGCTGTGATCTCTCAATTCAGAGATTCTTTCCTGAGAAATTCTAACCTCATGTCTGTAGTATCAGAGCTGTGATCTCTCAATTCAGAGAATATTTCCTGAGACATTCTAACTCCATGTCCACAGTATCAGAGCTGTGATCTCTCAATTCAGAGATTCTTTCCTGAGACATTCTAACCACATGTCATAGTATCAGTGCTGTGATCTCTCAATATAGAGATTCTTTCCTGAGATATTCTAACCACATGTCATAGTATCAGAGCTGTGATCTCTCAATTCAGAGATTCTTTCCTGGGATATTCTAACCACATGTGATAGTATCAGAGCTGTGATCTATCAATTCAGATATTCTTTCCTGAGACATTCTAACCACATGTCATACGATCAGAGTTGTGATCTCTCAATTCAGAGATTCTTTCCTGAGATATTCTAACCACATGTCATAGTATCAGAGCTGTGATCTCTTAATTCAGAGATTCTTTCCTGAGACATTCTAACCACATGTCATAGTATTAGAGCTGTGATCTCTCAATTCAGAGATTCTTTCCTGAGAAATTCTAACCTCATGTCTGTAGTATCAGAGCTGTAATCTCTCAATTCAGAGAATCTTTCCTGAGACATTCTTACTCCATGTCCACAGTATCAGAGCTGTGATCTCTCAATTCAGAGATTCTTTCCTGAGACATTCTAACCACATGTCATATTATCAGTGCTGTGATCTCTCAATATAGAGATTCTTTCCTGAGATATTCTAAACACATGTCATAGTATCAGAGCTGTGATCTCTCAATTCAGAGATTCTTTCCTAGGATATTCTAACCACATGTCATAGTATCAGAGCTGTGATCTCTCAATTCAGATATTCTTTCCTGAGACATTCTAACCACATGTCATAGTATCAGAACTGTGATCTCTCAATTCAGAAATTCTTTCCTGAGACATTCTAACCACATGTCATAGTATGAGAGCTGTGAACTCTCAATTCAGAGATTCTTTCCTGATACATTCTAACCACATGTCATAATATCAGAGCTGTGATCTCTCAATTCAGAGATTCTTTCCTGAGACATTCTAACCACGTCATAGTATCAGAGCTGTAATATCTCAATTCAGAGATTCTTTCATGAGACATTCTAACCACATGTCATAGTATCAGAGCTGTGATCTCTCAATTTAGATATTCTTTCCTGAGATATTCTAACCACATGTCATAGTATTAGAGCTGTGATCTCTCAATTCAGAGATTCTTTCCTGAGATATTCTAACCACATGTCATATTATCAGAGCTGTGATCTCTCAATTCAGAGATTCTTTCCTGAGACATCCTAACCACATGTCATAGTATCAGAGCTGTGAACTCTCAATTCAGAGATTCTTTCCTGATACATTCTAACCACATGTCATAGTATTAGAGCTGTGATCTCTCAATTCAGAGATTCTTTCCTGAGACATTCTAACCACGTCATAGTATCAGAGATGTGATATCTCAATTCAGAGATTCTTTCATGAGACCTTCTAACCACATGTCATAGTATCAGAGCTGTGATCTCTCAATTCAGAGATTCTTTCCTGAGACATTCTAACCACATGTCATAGTATTAGATCTGTGATCTCTCAATTCAGAGATTCTTTCCTGGGATATTCTAACCACATGTCATATTATCAGGGCTGTGATCTCTCCATTCAGAGATTCTTTCCTGAGACATTCTAACCACATCTCATAGTCTAAGAGCTGTGATATCTCAATTCAGAGATTCTTTCCTGAGACATTCTAACCGCATGTCATAGATTCAGAGCTGTGATCTCTCAATTCAGAGATTCTTTCCTGAGACGTTCTAATCACATGTCATAGTATTAGAGCTGTGATCTCTCAATTCAGAGATTCTTTCCTGAGAAATTCTAACCTCATGTCTGTAGTATCAGAGCTGTGATCTCTCA
The DNA here is from genome assembly GCA_964016885.1 of Eledone cirrhosa. Classification (NCBI taxonomy): domain Eukaryota; kingdom Metazoa; phylum Mollusca; class Cephalopoda; order Octopoda; family Eledonidae; genus Eledone; species Eledone cirrhosa. The sequence goes on from OZ024744.1 coordinate 120,926,613, forward strand.
ATTCAGAGAATCTTTCCTGAGACATTCTAACTCCATGTCCACAGTATCAGAGCTGTGAGCTCTCAATTCAGAGATTCTTTCCTGAGACATTCTAACCACATGTCATAGTATCAGTGCTGTGATCTCTCAATATAGAGATTCTTTCCTGAGATATTCTAACCACATGTCATAGTATCAGAGCTGTGATCTCTCAATTCAGAGATTTTTTCCTGGGATATTCTAACCACATGTCATAGTATCAGAGCTGTGATCTCTCAATTCAGATATTCTTTCCTGAGACATTCTAACCACATGTCATAGTATCAGAGCTGTGACCTCTCTATTCAGAGATTCTTTCCTGAGACATTCTAACCACATGTCATAGTATTAGAGCTGTGATCTCTCAATTCAGAGATTCTTTCCTGAGACATTCTTACCACATGTCATAGTATCAGAGCTGTGATCTCTCAATTCAGAGATTCTTTCCTGAGACATTCTAACCACGTCATAGTATCAGAGCTGTGATATCTCAATTCAGAGATTCTTTCATGAGACATTCTAACCACATGTCATAGTATCAGAGCTGTGATCTCTCAATTTAGATATTCTTTCCTGAGATATTCTAACCACATGTCATAGTATTAGAGCTGTGATCTCTCAATTCAGAGATTCTTTCCTGAGACATTCTAACCACATGTCATAGTATCAGAACTGTGATCTCTCAATTCAGAAATTCTTTCCTGAGACATTCTAACCACATGTCATAGTATCAGAGCTGTGAACTCTCAATTCAGAGATTCTTTCCTAATACATTCTAACCACATGTCATAGTACTAGAGCTGTGATCTCTCAATTCAGAGATTCTTTCCTGAGACATTCTAACCACGTCATAGTATCAGAGCTGTGATATCTCAATTCAGAGATTCTTCCCTGAGACATTCTAACCACATGTCATAGTATTAGATCTGTGATCTCTCAATTCAGAGATTCTTTCCTGGGATATTCTAACCACATATCATAGTATCAGAGCTGTGATCTCTCAATTCAGAGATTCTTTCCTGAGACATTCTAACCACATCTCATAGTCTAAGAGCTGTGATATCTCAATTCAGAGATTCTTTACTGAGACATTCTAACCACATGTCATAGAATTAGAGCTGTGATCTCTCAATTCAGAGATTCTTTCCTGAGACATTCTAACCACATGTCATAGTATTAGAGCTGTGATCTCTCAATTCAGAGATTCTTTCCTGAGAAATTCTAACCTCATGTCTGTAGTATCAGAGCTGTGATCTCTCAATTCAGAGAATCTTTCCTGAGACATTCTAACTCCATGTCCACAGTATCAGAGCTGTGATCTCTCAATTCAGAGATTCTTTCCTGAGACATTCTAACCACATGTCATAGTATCAGTGCTGTGATCTCTCAATATAGAGATTCTTTCCTGAGATATTCTAACCACATGTCATAGTATCAGAGCTGTGATCTCTCAATTCAGAGATTCTTTCCTGGGATATTCTAACCACATGTGATAGTATCAGAGCTGTGATCTCTCAATTCAGATATTCTTTCCTGATACATTCTAACCACATGTCATAGGATCAGAGTTGTGATCTCTCAATTCAGAGATTCTTTCCTGAGATATTCTAACCACATGTCATAGTATCAGAGCTGTGATCTCTCAATTCAGAGATTCTTTCCTGAGACATTCTAACAACATGTCATAGTATTAGAGCTGTGATCTCTCAATTCAGAGATTCTTTCCTGAGACATTCTAACCACATGTCATAGTATTAGAGCTGTGATCTCTCAATTCAGAGATTCTTTCCTGAGACATTCTAACCACATGTCATAGTATCAGTGCTGTGATCTCTCAATATAGAGATTCTTTCCTGAGATATTCTAACCACATGTCATAGTATCAGAGCTGTGATCTCTCAATTCAGAGATTCTTTCCTAGGATATTCTAACCACATGTCATAGTATCAGAGCTGTGATCTCTCAATTCAGATATTCTTTCTTGAGACATTCTAACCACATGTCATAGGATCAGAGTTGTGATCTCTCAATTCAGAGATTCTTTCCTGAGATATTCTAACCACATGTCATAGTATCAGAGCTGTGATCTCTCAATTCAGAGATTCTTTCCTGAGACATTCTAACCACATGTCATAGTATTAGAGCTGTGATCTCTCAATTCAGAGATTCTTTCCTGAGACATTCTTACCACATGTCATAGTATCAGAGCTGTGATCTCTCAATTTAGAGATTCTTTCCTGAGACATTCTAAACACATGTCATAGTATCAGAGCTGTGATCTCTCAATTCAGAGATTCTTTCCTGAGACATTCTCACCACATGTCATAGTATCAGAGCTGAGATATCTCAATTCAGAGATTCTTTCCTGATATATTCTAACCACATGTCACAGTATCAGAGCTGTGAACTCTCAATTCAGAGATTCTTTCCTGATACATTCTAACCACATGTCATAGTATCAGAGCTGTGATCTCTCAATTCAGAGATTCTTTCCTGAGACATTCTAACCACGTCATAGTATCAGAGCTGTAATATCTCAATTCAGAGATTCTTTCATGAGACATTCTAACCACATGTCATAGTATCAGAACTGTGATTTCTCAATTCAGAAATTCTTTCCTGAGATATTCTAACCACATGTCATAGTATTAGATCTGTGATCTCTCAATTCAGAGATTCTTTCCTGGGATATTCTAACCACATATCATAGTATCAGAGCTGTGATCTCTCAATTCAGAGATTCTTTCCTGAGACATTCTAACCACATCTCATAGTCTAAGAGCTGTGATATCTCAATTCAGAGATTCTTTACTGAGACATTCTAACCACATGTCATAGAATTAGAGCTGTGATCTCTCAATTCAGAGATTCTTTCCTGAGACATTCTAACCACATGTCATAGTATTAGAGCTGTGATCACTCAATTCAGAGATTCTTTCCTGAGAAATTCTAACCTCATGTCTGTAGTATCAGAGCTGTGATCTCTCAACTCAGAGAATCTTTCCTGAGACATTCTAACTCCATGTCCACAGTATCAGAGCTGTGATCTCTCAATTCAGAGATTCTTTCCTGAGACATTCTAACCACATGTCATAGTATCAGTGCGGTGATCTCTCAATATAGAGATTCTTTCCTGAGATATTCTAACCACATGTCATAGTATCAGAGCTGTGATCTCTCAATTCAGAGATTCTTTCCTGGGATATTCTAACCACATGTGATAGTATCAGAGCTGTGATCTCTCAATTCAGATATTCTTTCCTGATACATTCTAACCACATGTCATAGGATCAGAGTTGTGATCTCTCAATTCAGAGATTCTTTCCTGAGATATTCTAACCACATGTCATAGTATCAGAGCTGTGATCTCTCAATTCAGAGATTCTTTCCTGAGACATTCTAACAACATGTCATAGTATTAGAGCTGTGATCTCTCAATTCAGAGATTCTTTCCTGAGACATTCTAACCACATGTCATAGTATTAGAGCTGTGATCTCTCAATTCAGAGATTCTTTCCTGAGACATTCTAACCACATGTCATAGTATCAGTGCTGTGATCTCTCAATATAGAGATTCTTTCCTGAGATATTCTAACCACATGTCATAGTATCAGAGCTGTGATCTCTCAATTCAGAGATTCTTTCCTAGGATATTCTAACCACATGTCATAGTATCAGAGCTGTGATCTCTCAATTCAGATATTCTTTCTTGAGACATTCTAACCACATGTCATAGGATCAGAGTTGTGATCTCTCAATTCAGAGATTCTTTCCTGAGATATTCTAACCACATGTCATAGTATCAGAGCTGTGATCTCTCAATTCAGAGATTCTTTCCTGAGACATTCTAACCACATGTCATAGTATTAGAGCTGTGATCTCTCAATTCAGAGATTCTTTCCTGAGACATTCTTACCACATGTCATAGTATCAGAGCTGTGATCTCTCAATTTAGAGATTCTTTCCTGAGACATTCTAAACACATGTCATAGTATCAGAGCTGTGATCTCTCAATTCAGAGATTCTTTCCTGAGACATTCTCACCACATGTCATAGTATCAGAGCTGAGATATCTCAATTCAGAGATTCTTTCCTGATATATTCTAACCACATGTCACAGTATCAGAGCTGTGAACTCTCAATTCAGAGATTCTTTCCTGATACATTCTAACCACATGTCATAGTATCAGAGCTGTGATCTCTCAATTCAGAGATTCTTTCCTGAGACATTCTAACCACGTCATAGTATCAGAGCTGTAATATCTCAATTCAGAGATTCTTTCATGAGACATTCTAACCACATGTCATAGTATCAGAACTGTGATCTCTCAATTCAGAAATTCTTTCCTGAGATATTCTAACCACATGTCATAGTATTAGAGCTGTGATCTCTCAATTCAGAGATTCTTCCCTGAGACATTCTAACCACATGTCATAGTATCAGAGCTGTGATCTCTCAATTCAGAGATTCTTTCCTGAGACATTCTAACCACATGTCATAGTATCAGAACTGTGATCTCTCAATTCAGAAATTCTTTCCTGAGATATTCTAACCACATGTCATAGTATCAGAGCTGTGATCTCTCAATTCAGAGATTCTTTCCTGAGACATTCTAACCACATGTCATAGTATCAGAGCTGTGAACTCTCAATTCAGAGATTCTTTCCTGATACATTCTAACCACATGTCATAGTATCACAGCTGTGATCTCTCAATTCAGAGATTCTTTCCTGAGACATTCTAACCACGTCATAGTATCAGAGCTGTGATATCTCAATTCAGAGATTCTTTCATGAGACATTCTAACCACATGTCATAGTATCAGAGCTGTGATCTCTCAATTTAGATATTCTTTCCTGAGACATTCTAACCACATGTCATAGTATCAGAGCTGTGAACTCTCAATTCAGAGATTCTTTCCTGATACATTCTAACCACAGGTCATAGTATTAGAGCTGTGATCTCTCAATTCAGAGATTCTTTCCTGATACATTCTAACCACATGTCATAGTATCAGAGCTGTGATCTCTCAATTCAGAGATTCTTTCCTGAGACATTCTAACCACGTCATAGTATCAGAGCTGTAATATCTCAATTCACAGATTCTTTCATGAGACATTCTAACCACATGTCATAGTATCAGAGCTGTGATCTCTCAATTCAGAGATTCTTTCCTGAGATATTCTAACCACATGTCATAGTATTAGATCTGTGATCTCTCAATTCAGAGATTCTTTCCTGAGACATTCTAACCACATGTCATAGTATCAGAGCTGTGATCTCTCAATTCAGAGATTCTTTCCTGAGACATTCTAACCACATGTCATAGTATGAGAACTGTGATCTCTCAATTCAGAAATTCTTTCCTGAGACATTCTAACCACATGTCATAGTATCAGAGCTGTGAACTCTCAATTCAGAGATTCTTTCCTGATACATTCTAACCACATGTCATAGTATTAGAGCTGTGATCTCTCAATTCAGAGATTCTTTCCTGAGACATTCTAACCACGTCATAGTATCAGAGCTGTGATCTCTCAATTCAGAGATTCTTTCATGAGACATTCTAACCATATGTCATAGTATCAGAGCTGTGATCTCTCAATTCAGAGATTCTTTCCTGAGAACTTCTAACCACATGTCTGTAGTATCAGAGATGTGATCTCTCAATTCAGAGATTCTTTCCTGAGACATTCTAACCACATGTCATAGTATCAGAGCTGTGAACTCTCAATTCAGAGATTCTTTCCTGATACATTCTAACCACATGTCATAGTATCAGAGCTGTGATCTCTCAATTCAGAGATTCTTTCCTGAGACATTCTAACCACGTCATAGTATCAGAGCTGTGATATCTCAATTCAGAGATTCTTTCATGAGACATTCTAACCACATGTCATAGTATCAGAGCTGTGATCTCTCAATTTAGATATTCTTTCCTGGGACATTCTAACCACATGTCATAATATCAGAGCTGTGAACTCTCAATTCAGAGATTCTTTCCTAATACATTCTAACCACATGTCATAGTATTAGAGCTGTGATCTCTCAATTCAGAGATTCTTTGCTGAGACATTCTAACCATATGTCATAGTATTAGAGCTGTGATCTCTCAATTCAGAGATTCTTTCCTGAGAAATTCTAACCTCATGTCTGTAGTATCAGAGCTGTAATCTCTCAATTCAGAGAATCTTTCCTGAGACATTCTAACTCCATGTCCACAGTCTCAGAGCTGTGATCTCTCAATTCAGAGATTCTTTCCTGAGACATTCTAACCACATGTCATAGTATCAGAATTGTGATCTCTCAATTCAGAAATTCTTTCCTGAGACATTCTAACCACATGTCATAGTATCAGAGCTGTGAACTCTCAATTCAGAGATTCTTTCCTGATACGTTCTAACCACATGTCATAGTATTAGAGCTGTGATCTCTCAATTCAGAGATTCTTTCCTGAGACATTCTAACCACGTCATAGTATCAGAGCTGTGATATCTCAATTCAGAGATTCTTTCATGAGACATTCTAACCACATGTCATAGTATCAGAGCTGTGATCTCTCAATTCAGAGATTCTTTCCTGAGACATTCTAACCACATGTCATAGTATCAGAGCTGTGAACTCTCAATTCAGAGATTCTTTCCTAGGATATTCTAACCACATGTCATAGTATCAGAGCTGTGATCTCTCAATTCAGATATTCTTTCCTGAGACATTCTAACCACATGTCATAGTATCAGAACTGTGATGTCTCAATTCAGAAATTCTTTCCTGAAACATTCAAATCACATGTCATAGTATCAGAGCTGTGAACTCTCAATTCAGAGATTCTTTCCTGATACATTCTAACCACATGTCATAGTATCAGAGCTGTGATCTCTCAATTCAGAGATTCTTTCCTGAGACATTCTAACCACGTCATAGTATCAGAGCTGTAATATCTCAATTCAGAGATTCTTTCATGAGACATTCTAACCACATGTCATAGTATCAGAGCTGTGATCTCTCAATTTAGATATTCTTTCCTGAGATATTGTAACCACATGTCATAGTATTAGAGCTGTGATCTCTCAATTCAGAGATTCTTTCCTGAGACATTCTAACCACATGTCATAGTATCAGAGCTGTGATCTCTCAATTCAGAGATTCTTTCCGGAGACATTCTAACCACATGTCATAGTATCAGAATTGTGATCTCTCAATTCAGAAATTCTTTCCTGAGACATTCTAACCACATGTCATAGTATCAGAGCTGTGAACTCTCAATTCAGAGATTCTTTCCTGATACATTCTAACCACATGTCGTAGTATTAGAGCTGTGATCTCTCAATTCAGAGATTCTTTCCTGAGACATTCTAACCACGTCATAGTATCAGAGCTGTGATATCTCAATTCACAGATTCTTTCATGAGACATTCTAACCACATGTCATAGTATCAGAGCTGTGATCTCTCAATTCAGAGATTCTTTCCTGAGACATTCTAACCACATGTCATAGTATCAGAGCTGTGCACTCTCAATTCAGAGATTCTTTCCTGATACATTCTAACCACATGTCATAGTATTAGAGCTGTGATCTCTCAATTCAGAGATTCTTTTCTGAGACATTCTAACCACGTCATAGTATCAGAGCTGTGATATCTCAATTCAGAGATTCTTTCATGAGACCTTCTAACCACATGTCATAGTATCAGAGCTGTGATCTCTCAATTCAGAGATTCTTTCCTGAGACATTCTAACCACATGTCATAGTATTAGATCTGTGATCTCTCAATTCAGAGATTCTTTCCTGGGATATTCTAACCACATGTCATAGTATCAGAGCTGTGATCTCTCAATTCAGAGATTCTTTCCTGAGACATTCTAACCACATCTCATAGTCTTAGAGCTGTGATATCTCAATTCAGAGATTCTTTCCTGAGACATTCTAACCGCATCTCATAGAATCAGAGCTGTGATCTCTCAATTCACAGATTCTTTCCTGAGACGTTCTAATCACATGTCATAGTATTAGAGCTGTGATTTCTCAATTCAGAGATTCTTTCCTGCGAAATTCTAACCTCATGTCTGTAGTATCAGAGCTGTGATCTCTCAATTCAGAGAATCTTTCCTGAGACATTCTAACCACATGTCATAGTATCAGAACTGTGATCTCTCAATTCAGAGATTGTTTCCTGATACATTCTAACCACATGTCATAGTATCAGAGCTGTGATCTCTCAATTCAGAGATACTTTCCTGAGACATTCTAACCACGTCATAGTATCAGAGCTGTAATATCTCAATTCAGAGATTCTTTCATGAGACATTCTAACCACATGTCATAGTATCAGAGCTGTGATCTCTCAATTTAGATATTCTTTCCTGAGATATTCTAACCACATGTCATAGTATTAGAGCTGTGATCTCTCAATTCAGAGATTCTTTCCTGAGACATTCTAACCACGTGTCATAGTATCAGAGCTGTGATCTCTCAATTCAGAGATTCTTTCTTGAGACATTCTAACCACATGTCATAGTATCAGAATTGTGATCTCTCAATTCAGAAATTCTTTCCTGAGACATTCTAACCACATGTCATAGTATCAGAGCTGTGAACTCTCAATTCAGAGATTTTTTCCTGGGATATTCTAACCACATGTCATAGTATCAGAGCTGTGATCTCTCAATTCAGATATTCTTTCCTGAGACATTCTAACCACATGTCATAGTATCAGAACTGTGATCTCTCAATTCAGAAATTCTTTCCTGAGACATTCAAACCACATGTCATAGTATCAGAGCTGTGAACTCTCAATTCAGAGATTCTTTCCTGATAAATTCTAACCACATGTCATAGTATCAGAGCTGTCATCTCTCAATTCAGCGATACTTTCCTGAGACATTCTAACCACGTCATAGTATCAGAGCTGTAATATCTCAATTCAGAGATTCTTTCATGAGACATTCTAACCACATGTCATAGTATCAGAGCTGTGATCTCTCAATTTAGATATTCTTTCCTGAGATATTCTAACCACATGTCATAGTATTAGAGCTGTGATCTCTCAATTCAGAGATTCTTTCCTGAGACATTCTAACCACGTGTCATAGTATCAGAGCAGTGATCTCTCAATTCAGAGATTCTTTCCTGAGACATTCTAACCACATGTCATAGTATCAGAATTGTGATCTCTCAATTCAGAAATTCTTTCCTGAGACATTCTAACCACATGTCATAGTATTAGAGCTGTGATCTCTCAATTCAGAGATTCTTTCCTGAGATATTCTAACCACGTCATAGTATCAGAGCTGTGATATCTCAATTCAGAGATTCTTTCATGAGACATTCTAACCACATGTCATAGTATCAGAGCTGTGATCTCTCAATTCAGAGATTCTTTCCTGAGAACTTCTAACCACATGTCTGTAGTATCAGAGCTGTGATCTCTCAATGCAGAGATTCTTTCCTGAGATATTCTAACCACATGTCATAGTATCAGAGCTGTGATCTCTCAATTCAGAGATTCTTTCCTGAGACATTTTAACCACATGTCATAGTATCAGAGCTGTGAACTCTCAATTCAGAGATTCTTTCCTGAGATATTCTAACCACATGTCATAGTATTAGAGCTGTGATCTCTCAATTCAGAGATTCTTTCCTGAGACATTCTAACCAGGTGTCATAGTATCAGAGCTGTGATCTCTCAATTCAGAGATTCTTTCCTGAGACATTCTAACCACATGTCATAGTATCAGAATTGTGATATCTCAATTCAGAAATTCTTTCCTGAGACATTCTAACCACACGTCACAGTATCAGAGCTGTGAACTCTCAATTCAGAGATTCTTTCCTGATACATTCTAACCACATGTCATAGTATTAGAGCTGTGGTCTCTCAATTCAGAGATTCTTTCCTGAGACATTCTAACCACGTCATAGTATCAGAGCTGTGATATCTCAATTCAGAGATTCTTTCATGAGACATTCTAACCACATGTCATAGTATCAGAGCTGTGATCTCTCAATTCAGAGATTCTTTCCTGAGAACTTCTAACCACATGTCTGTAGTATCAGAGCTGTGATCTCTCAATTCAGAGATTCTTTCCTGAGATATTCTAACCACATGTCATAGTATCAGAGCTGTGATCTCTCAATTCAGAGATTCTTTCCTGAGACATTCTAACCACATGTCATAGTATCAGAGCTGTGAACTCTCAATTCAGAGATTCTTTCCTGATACATTCTAACCACATGTCATAGTATTAGAGCTGTGATCTCTCAATTCAGAGATTCTTTCATGAGACATTCTAACCACATGTCATAGTATCAGAATTGTGATCTCTCAATTCAGAAATTCTTTCCTGAGACATTCTAACCACATGTCATAATATCAGAGCTGTGAACTCTCAATTCAGAGATTCTTTCCTGATACATTCTAACCACATGTCGTAGTATTAGAGCTGTGATCTCTCAATTCAGAGATTCTTTCCTGAGACATTCTAACCACGTCATAGTATCAGAGCTGTGATATCTCAATTCACAGATTCTTTCATGAGACATTCTAACCACATGTCATAGTATCAGAGCTGTGATCTCTCAATTCAGAGATTCTTTCCTGAGACATTCTAACCACATGTCATAGTATCAGAGCTGTGCACTCTCAATTCAGAGATTCTTTCCTGATACATTCTAACCACATGTCATAGTATTAGAGCTGTGATCTCTCAATTCAGAGATTCTTTTCTGAGACATTCTAACCACGTCATAGTATCAGAGCTGTGATATCTCAATTCAGAGATTCTTTCATGAGACCTTCTAACCACATGTCATAGTATCAGAGCTGTGATCTCTCAATTCAGAGATTCTTTCCTGAGACATTCTAACCACATGTCATAGTATTAGATCTGTGATCTCTCAATTCAGAGATTCTTTCCTGGGATATTCTAACCACATGTCATAGTATCAGAGCTGTGATCTCTCAATTCAGAGATTCTTTCCTGAGACATTCTAACCACATCTCATAGTCTTAGAGCTGTGATATCTCAATTCAGAGATTCTTTCCTGAGACATTCTAACCGCATCTCATAGAATCAGAGCTGTGATCTCTCAATTCACAGATTCTTTCCTGAGACGTTCTAATCATATGTCATAGTATTAGAGCTGTGATTTCTCAATTCAGAGATTCTTTCCTGCGAAATTCTAACCTCATGTCTGTAGTATCAGAGCTGTGATCTCTCAATTCAGAGAATCTTTCCTGAGACATTCTAACCACATGTCATAGTATCAGAACTGTGATCTCTCAATTCAGAGATTGTTTCCTGATACATTCTAACCACATGTCATAGTATCAGAGCTGTGATCTCTCAATTCAGAGATACTTTCCTGAGACATTCTAACCACGTCATAGTATCAGAGCTGTAATATCTCAATTCAGAGATTCTTTCATGAGACATTCTAACCACATGTCATAGTATCAGAGCTGTGATCTCTCAATTTAGATATTCTTTCCTGAGATATTCTAACCACATGTCATAGTATTAGAGCTGTGATCTCTCAATTCAGAGATTCTTTCCTGAGACATTCTAACCACGTGTCATAGTATCAGAGCTGTGATCTCTCAATTCAGAGATTCTTTCCTGAGACATTCTAACCACATGTCATAGTATCAGAATTGTGATCTCTCAATTCAGAAATTCTTTCCTGAGACATTCTAACCACATGTCATAGTATCAGAGCTGTGAACTCTCAATTCAGAGATTTTTTCCTGGGATATTCTAACCACATGTCATAGTATCAGAGCTGTGATCTCTCAATTCAGATATTCTTTCCTGAGACATTCTAACCACATGTCATAGTATCAGAACTGTGATCTCTCAATTCAGAAATTCTTTCCTGAGACATTCAAACCACATGTCATAGTATCAGAGCTGTGAACTCTCAATTCAGAGATTCTTTCCTGATAAATTCTAACCACATGTCATAGTATCAGAGCTGTGATCTCTCAATTCAGAGATACTTTCCTGAGACATTCTAACCACGTCATAGTATCAGAGCTGTAATATCTCAATTCAGAGATTCTTTCATGAGACATTCTAACCACATGTCATAGTATCAGAGCTGTGATCTCTCAATTTAGATATTCTTTCCTGAGATATTCTAACCACATGTCATAGTATTAGAGCTGTGATCTCTCAATTCAGAGATTCTTTCCTGAGACATTCTAACCACGTGTCATAGTATCAGAGCAGTGATCTCTCAATTCAGAGATTCTTTCCTGAGACATTCTAACCACATGTCATAGTATCAGAATTGTGATCTCTCAATTCAGAAATTCTTTCCTGAGACATTCTAACCACATGTCATAGTATTAGAGCTGTGATCTCTCAATTCAGAGATTCTTTCCTGAGATATTCTAACCACGTCATAGTATCAGAGCTGTGATATCTCAATTCAGAGATTCTTTCATGAGACATTCTAACCACATGTCATAGTATCAGAGCTGTGATCTCTCAATTCAGAGATTCTTTCCTGAGAACTTCTAACCACATGTCTGTAGTATCAGAGCTGTGATCTCTCAATGCAGAGATTCTTTCCTGAGATATTCTAACCACATGTCATAGTATCAGAGCTGTGATCTCTCAATTCAGAGATTCTTTCCTGAGACATTTTAACCACATGTCAGAGTATCAGAGCTGTGAACTCTCAATTCAGAGATTCTTTCCTGAGATATTCTAACCACATGTCATAGTATTAGAGCTGTGATCTCTCAATTCAGAGATTCTTTCCTGAGACATTCTAACCAGGTGTCATAGTATCAGAGCTGTGATCTCTCAATTCAGAGATTCTTTCCTGAGACATTCTAACCACATGTCATAGTATCAGAATTGTGATATCTCAATTCAGAAATTCTTTCCTGAGACATTCTAACCACACGTCACAGTATCAGAGCTGTGAACTCTCAATTCAGAGATTCTTTCCTGATACATTCTAACCACATGTCATAGTATTAGAGCTGTGGTCTCTCAATTCAGAGATTCTTTCCTGAGACATTCTAACCACGTCATAGTATCAGAGCTGTGATATCTCAATTCAGAGATTCTTTCATGAGACATTCTAACCACATGTCATAGTATCAGAGCTGTGATCTCTCAATTCAGAGATTCTTTCCTGAGAACTTCTAACCACATGTCTGTAGTATCAGAGCTGTGATCTCTCAATTCAGAGATTCTTTCCTGAGATATTCTAACCACATGTCATAGTATCAGAGCTGTGATCTCTCAATTCAGAGATTCTTTCCTGAGACATTCTAACCACATGTCATAGTATCAGAGCTGTGAACTCTCAATTCAGAGATTCTTTCCTGATACATTCTAACCACATGTCATAGTATTAGAGCTGTGATCTCTCAATTCAGAGATTCTTTCATGAGACATTCTAACCACATGTCATATTATCAGAGCTGTGATCTCTCAATTTAGATATTCTTTCCTGAGATATTCTAACCACATGTCATAGTATTAGAGCTGTGATCTCTCAATTCAGAGATTCTTTCCTGAGACATTCTAACCACGTGTCATAGTATCAGAGCTGTGATCTCTCAATTCAGAGATTCTTTCCTGAGACATTCTAACCACATGTCATAGTATCAGAATTGTGATCTCTCAATTCAGAAATTCTTTCCTGAGACATTCTAACCACATGTCATAGTATCAGAGCTGTGAACTCTCAATTCAGAGATTCTTTCCTGATACATTCTAACCACATGTCTGAAGTATCAGAGCTGTGATCTCTCAATTCAGAGATTCTTTCCTGAGATATTCTAACCACATGTCATAGTATCAGAGCTGTGATCTCTCAATTCAGAGATTCTTTCCTGAGACATTCTAACCACATGTCATAGTATCAGAGCTGTGAACTCTCAATTCAGAGATTCTTTCCTGAGATATTCTAACCACATGTCATAGTATTAGAGCTGTGATCTCTCAATTCAGAGATTCTTTCCTGAGACATTCTAACCACGTGTCATAGTATCAGAGCTGTGATCTCTCAATTCAGAGATTCTTTCCTGAGACATTCTAACCACATGTCATAGTATCAGAATTGTGATCTCTCAATTCAGAAATTCTTTCCTGAGAACTTCTAACCACATGTCATAGTATCAGAGCTGTGAACTCTCAATTCAGAGATTCTTTCCTGATACGTTCTAACCACATGTCATAGTATCAGAGCTGTGATCTCTCAATTCAGAGATACTTTCCTGAGACATTCTAACCACGTCATAGTATCAGAGCTGTAATATCTCAATTCAGAGATTCTTTCATGAGACATTCTAACCACATGTCATAGTATCAGAGCTGTGATCTCTCAATTTAGATATTCTTTCCTGAGATATTCTAACCACATGTCATAGTATTAGAGCTGTGATCTCTCAATTCAGAGATTCTTTCCTGAGACATTCTAACCACGTGTCATAGTATCAGAGCTGTGATCTCTCAATTCAGAGATTCTTTCCTGAGACATTCTAACCACATATCATAGTATCAGAATTGTGATCTCTCAATTCAGAAATTCTTTCCTGAGACATTCTAACCACATGTCATAGTATCAGAGCTGTGAACTCTCAATTCAGAGATTTTTTCCTGGGATATTCTAACCACATGTCATAGTATCAGAGCTGTGATCTCTCAATTCAGGATATTCTTTCCTGAGACATTCTAACCACATGTCATAGTATCAGAACTGTGATCTCTCAATTCAGAAATTCTTTCCTGAGACATTCAAACCACATGTCATAGTATCAGAGCTGTGAACTCTCAATTCAGAGATTCTTTCCTGATAAATTCTAACCACATGTCATAGTATCAGAGCTGTGATCTCTCAATTCAGAGATACTTTCCTGAGACATTCTAACCACGTCATAGTATCAGAGCTGTAATATCTCAATTCAGAGATTCTTTCATGAGACATTCTAACCACATGTCATAGTATCAGAGCTGTGATCTCTCAATTTAGATATTCTTTCCTGAGATATTCTAACCACATGTCATAGTATTAGAGCTGTGATCTCTCAGTTCAGAGATTCTTTCCTGAGACATTCTAACCACGTGTCATAGTATCAGAGCTGTGATCTCTCAATTCAGAGATTCTTTCCTGAGACATTCTAACCACATGTCATAGTATCAGAATTGTGATCTCTCAATTCAGAAATTCTTTCCTGAGACATTCTAACCACATGTCATAGTATTAGAGCTGTGATCTCTCAATTCAGAGATTCTTTCCTGAGATATTCTAACCACGTCATAGTATCAGAGCTGTGATATCTCAATTCAGAGATTCTTTCCTGAGAACTTCTAACCACATGTCTGTAGTATCAGAGCTGTGATCTCTCAATGCAGAGATTCTTTCCTGAGATATTCTAACCACATGTCATAGTATCAGAGCTGTGATCTCTCAATTCAGAGATTCTTTCCTGAGACATTTTAACCACATGTCATAGTATCAGAGCTGTGAACTCTCAATTCAGAGATTCTTTCCTGAGATATTCTAACCACATGTCATAGTATTAGAGCTGTGATCTCTCAATTCAGAGATTCTTTCCTGAGACATTCTAACCAGGTGTCATAGTATCAGAGCTGTGATCTCTCAATTCAGAGATTCTTTCCTGAGACATTCTAACCACATGTCATAGTATCAGAATTGTGATATCTCAATTCAGAAATTCTTTCCTGAGACATTCTAACCACACGTCACAGTATCAGAGCTGTGAACTCTCAATTCAGAGATTCTTTCCTGATACATTCTAACCACATGTCATAGTATTAGAGCTGTGGTCTCTCAATTCAGAGATTCTTTCCTGAGACATTCTAACCACGTCATAGTATCAGAGCTGTGATATCTCAATTCAGAGATTCTTTCATGAGACATTCTAACCACATGTCATAGTATCAGAGCTGTGATCTCTCAATTCAGAGATTCTTTCCTGAGAACTTCTAACCACATGTCTGTAGTATCAGAGCTGTGATCTCTCAATTCAGAGATTCTTTCCTGAGATATTCTAACCACATGTCATAGTATCAGAGCTGTGATCTCTCAATTCAGAGATTCTTTCTTGAGACATTCTAACCACATGTCATAGTATCAGAGCAGTGAACTCTCAATTCAGAGATTCTTTCCTGATACATTCTAACCACATGTCATAGTATTAGAGCTGTGATCTCTCAATTCAGAGATTCTTTCATGAGACATTCTAACCACATGTCATATTATCAGAGCTGTGATCTCTCAATTTAGATATTCTTTCCTGAGATATTCTAACCACATGTCATAGTATTAGAGCTGTGATCTCTCAATTCAGAGATTCTTTCCTGAGACATTCTAACCACGTGTCATAGTATCAGAGCTGTGATCTCTCAATTCAGAGATTCTTTCCTGAGACATTCTAACCACATATCATAGTATCAGAATTGTGATCTCTCAATTCAGAAATTCTTTCCTGAGACATTCTAACCACATGTCATAGTATCAGAGCTGTGAACTCTCAATTCAGAGATTTTTTCCTGGGATATTCTAACCACATGTCATAGTATCAGAGCTGTGATCTCTCAATTCAGATATTCTTTCCTGAGACATTCTAACCACATGTCATAGTATCAGAACTGTGATCTCTCAATTCAGAAATTCTTTCCTGAGACATTCAAACCACATGTCATAGTATCAGAGCTGTGAACTCTCAATTCAGAGATTCTTTCCTGATAAATTCTAACCACATGTCATAGTATCAGAGCTGTGATCTCTCAATTCAGAGATACTTTCCTGAGACATTCTAACCACGTCATAGTATCAGAGCTGTAATATCTCAATTCAGAGATTCTTTCATGAGACATTCTAACCACATGTCATAGTATCAGAGCTGTGATCTCTCAATTTAGATATTCTTTCCTGAGATATTCTAACCACATGTCATAGTATTAGAGCTGTGATCTCTCAGTTCAGAGATTCTCTCCTGAGACATTCTAACCACGTGTCATAGTATCAGAGCTGTGATCTCTCAATTCAGAGATTCTTTCCTGAGACATTCTAACCACATGTCATAGTATCAGAATTGTGATCTCTCAATTCAGAAATTCTTTCCTGAGACATTCTAACCACATGTCATAGTATTAGAGCTGTGATCTCTCAATTCAGAGATTCTTTCCTGAGATATTCTAACCACGTCATAGTATCAGAGCTGTGATATCTCAATTCAGAGATTCTTTCCTGAGAACTTCTAACCACATGTCTGTAGTATCAGAGCTGTGATCTCTCAATGCAGAGATTCTTTCCTGAGATATTCTAACCACATGTCATAGTATCAGAGCTGTGATCTCTCAATTCAGAGATTCTTTCCTGAGACATTTTAACCACATGTCATAGTATCAGAGCTGTGAACTCTCAATTCAGAGATTCTTTCCTGAGATATTCTAACCACATGTCATAGTATTAGAGCTGTGATCTCTCAATTCAGAGATTCTTTCCTGAGACATTCTAACCAGGTGTCATAGTATCAGAGCTGTGATCTCTCAATTCAGAGATTCTTTCCTGAGACATTCTAACCACATGTCATAGTATCAGAATTGTGATATCTCAATTCAGAAATTCTTTCCTGAGACATTCTAACCACACGTCACAGTATCAGAGCTGTGAACTCTCAATTCAGAGATTCTTTCCTGATACATTCTAACCACATGTCATAGTATTAGAGCTGTGGTCTCTCAATTCAGAGATTCTTTCCTGAGACATTCTAACCACGTCATAGTATCAGAGCTGTGATATCTCAATTCAGAGATTCTTTCATGAGACATTCTAACCACATATCATAGTATCAGAGCTGTGATCTCTCAATTCAGAGATTCTTTCCTGAGAACTTCTAACCACATGTCTGTAGTATCAGAGCTGTGATCTCTCAATTCAGAGATTCTTTCCTGAGATATTCTAACCACATGTCATAGTATCAGAGCTGTGATCTCTCAATTCAGAGATTCTTTCCTGAGACATTCTAACCACATGTCATAGTATCAGAGCAGTGAACTCTCAATTCAGAGATTCTTTCCTGATACATTCTAACCACATGTCATAGTATTAGAGCTGTGATCTCTCAATTCAGAGATTCTTTCATGAGACATTCTAACCACATGTCATATTATCAGAGCTGTGATCTCTCAATTTAGATATTCTTTCCTGAGATATTCTAACCACATGTCATAGTATTAGAGCTGTGATCTCTCAATTCAGAGATTCTTTCCTGAGACATTCTAACCACGTGTCATAGTATCATAGCTGTGATCTCTCAATTCAGAGATTCTTTCCTGAGACATTCTAACCACATGTCATAGTATCAGAATTGTGATCTCTCAATTCAGAAATTCTTTCCTGAGACATTCTAACCACATGTCATAGTATCAGAGCTGTGAACTCTCAATTCAGAGATTCTTTCCTGATACATTCTAACCACATGTCTGAAGTATCAGAGCTGTGATCTCTCAATTCAGAGATTCTTTCCTGAGATATTCTAACCACATGTCATAGTATCAGAGCTGTGATCTCTCAATTCAGAGATTCTTTCCTGAGACATTCTAACCACATGTCATAGTATCAGAGCTGTGAACTCTCAATTCAGAGATTCTTTCCTGAGATATTCTAACCACATGTCATAGTATTAGAGCTGTGATCTCTCAATTCAGAGATTCTTTCCTGAGACATTCTAACCACGTGTCATAGTATCAGAGCTGTGATCTCTCAATTCAGAGATTCTTTCCTGAGACATTCTAACCACATGTCATAGTATCAGAATTGTGATCTCTCAATTCAGAAATTCTTTCCTGAGAACTTCTAACCACATGTCATAGTATCAGAGCTGTGAACTCTCAATTCAGAGATTCTTTCCTGATACGTTCTAACCACATGTCATAGTATTAGAGCTGTGATCTCTCAATTCAGAGATTCTTTCCTGAGACATTCTAACCACGTCATAGTATCAGAGCTGTGATATCTCAATTCAGAGATTCTTTCATGAGACATTCTAACCACATGTCATAGTATCAGAGCTGTGATGTCTCAATTCAGAGATTCTTTCCTGAGACATTCTAACCACATGTCATAGTATCAGAGCTGTGAACTCTCAATTCAGAGATTCTTTCCTAGGATATTCTAACCACATGTCATAGTATCAGAGCTGTGATCTCTCAATTCAGATATTCTTTCCTGAGACATTCTAACCACATGTCATAGTATCAGAACTGTGATCTCTCAATTCAGAAATTCTTTCCTGAGACATTCAAACCACATGTCATAGTATCAGAGCTGTGAACTCTCAATTCAGAGATTCTTTCCTGATACATTCTAACCACATGTCATAGTATCAGAGCTGTGATCTCTCAATTCAGAGATTCTTTCCTGAGACATTCTAACCACGTCATAGTATCAGAGCTGTAATATCTCAATTCAGAGATTCTTTCATGAGACATTCTAACCACATGTCATAGTATCAGAGCTGTGATCTCTCAATTTAGATATTCTTTCCTGAGATATTGTAACCACATGTCATAGTATTAGAGCTGTGATCTCTCAATTCAGAGATTCTTTCCTGAGACATTCTAACCACATGTCATAGTATCAGAGCTGTGATCTCTCAATTCAGAGATTCTTTCCTGAGACATTCTAACCACATGTCATAGTATCAGAATTGTGATCTCTCAATTCAGAAATTCTTTCCTGAGACATTCTAACCACATGTCATAGTATCAGAGCTGTGAACTCTCAATTCAGAGATTCTTTCCTGATACATTCTAACCACATGTCATAGTATTAGAGCTGTGATCTCTCAATTCAGAGATTCTTTCCTGAGACATTCTAACCACGTCATAGTATCAGAGCTGTGATATCTCAATTCAGAGATTCTTTCATGAGACATTCTAACCATATGTCATAGTATCAGAGCTGTGATCTCTCAATTCAGAAATTCTTTCCTGAGACATTCTAACCACATGTCATAGTATCAGAGCTGTGAACTCTCAATTCAGAGATTCTTTCCTGATCCATTCTAACCACATGTCATAGTATTAGAGCTGTGATCTCTCAATTCAGAGATTCTTTCCTGAGACATTCTAACCACGTCATAGTATCAGAGCTGTGATATCTCAATTCAGAGATTCTTTCATGAGACCTTCTAACCACATGTCATAGTATCAGAGCTGTGATCTCTCAATTCAGAGATTCTTTCCTGAGACATTCTAACCACATGTCATAGTATTAGATCTGTGTTCTCTCAATTCAGAGATTCTTTCCTGGGATATTCTAACCACATGTCATAGTATCAGAGCTGTGATCTCTCAATTCAGAGATTCTGTCCTGAGACATTCTAACCACATCTCATAGTCTTAGAGCTGTGATATCTCAATTCAGAGATTCTTTCCTGAGACATTCTAACCGCATGTCATAGAATCAGAGCTGTGATCTCTCAATTCACAGATTCTTTCCTGAGACGTTCTAATCACATGTCATAGTATTAGAGCTGTGATCTCTCAATTCAGAGATTCTTTCCTGAGAAATTCTAACCTCATGTCTGTAGTATCAGAGCTGTGATCTCTCAATTCAGAGAATCTTTCCTGAGACATTCTATCTCCATGTCCACAGTATCAGAGCTGTGATCTCTCAATTCAGAGATTCTTTCCTGAGACATTCTAACCACATGTCATAGTATCAGAACTGTGATCTCTCAATTCAGAAATTCTTTCCTGAGACATTCAAACCACATGTCATAGTATCAGAGCTGTGAACTCTCAATTCAGAGATTCTTTCCTGATACATTCTAACCACATGTCATAGTATCAGAGCTGTGATCTCTCAATTCAGAGATACTTTCCTGAGACATTCTAACCACGTCATAGTATCAGAGCTGTAATATCTCAATTCAGAGATTCTTTCATGAGACATTCTAACCACATGTCATAGTATCAGAGCTGTGATCTCTCAATTTAGATATTCTTTCCTGAGATATTCTAACCACATGTCATAGTATTAGAGCTGTGATCTCTCAATTCAGAGATTCTTTCCTGAGACATTCTAACCACGTGTCATAGTATCAGAGCTGTAATCTCTCAATTCAGAGATTCTTTCCTGAGACATTCTAACCACATGTCATAGTATCAGAATTGTGATCTCTCAATTCAGAAATTCTTTCCTGAGACATTCTAACCACATGTCATATTATCAGAGCTGTGAACTCTCAATTCAGAGATTTTTTCCTGGGATATTCTAACCACATGTCATAGTATCAGAGCTGTGATCTCTCAATTCAGATATTCTTTCCTGAGACATTCTAACCACATGTCATAGTATCAGAACTGTGATCTCTCAATTCAGAAATTCTTTCCTGAGACATTCAAACCACATGTCATAGTATCAGAGCTGTGAACTCTCAATTCAGAGATTCTTTCCTGATAAATTCTAACCACATGTCATAGTATCAGAGCTGTGATCTCTCAATTCAGAGATACTTTCCTGAGACATTCTAACCACGTCATAGTATCAGAGCTGTAATATCTCAATTCAGAGATTCTTTCATGAGACATTCTAACCACATGTCATAGTATCAGAGCTGTGATCTCTCAATTTAGATATTCTTTCCTGAGATATTCTAACCACATATCATAGTATTAGAGCTGTGATCTCTCAATTCAGAGATTCTTTCCTGAGACATTCTAACCACGTGTCATAGTATCAGAGCTGTGATCTCTCAATTCAGAGATTCTTTCCTGAGACATTCTAACCACATGTCATAGTATCAGAATTGTGATCTCTCAATTCAGAAATTCTTTCCTGAGACATTCTAACCACATGTCATAGTATCAGAGCTGTGAACTCTCAATTCAGAGATTCTTTCCTGATACATTCTAACCACATGTCATAGTATTAGAGCTGTGATCTCTCAATTCAGAGATTCTTTCCTGAGACATTCTAACCACGTCATAGTATCAGAGCTGTGATATCTCAATTCAGAGATTCTTTCATGAGACATTCTAACCACATGTCATAGTATCAGAGCTGTGATCTCTCAATTCAGAGATTCTTTCCTGAGAACTTCTAACCACATGTCTGTAGTATCAGAGCTGTGTTCTCTCAATTCAGAGATTCTTTCCTGAGATATTCTAACCACATGTCATAGTATCAGAGCTGTGATCTCTCAATTCAGAGATTCTTTCCTGAGACATTCTAACCACATGTCATAGTATCAGAGCTGTGAACTCTCAATTCAGAGATTCTTTCCTGAGATATTCTAACCACATGTCATAGTATTAGAGCTGTGATCTCTCAATTCAGAGATTCTTTCCTGAGACATTCTAACCACGTGTCATAGTATCAGAGCTGTGATCTCTCAATTCAGAGATTCTTTCCTGAGACATTCTAACCACATGTCATAGTATCAGAATTGTGATCTCTCAATTCAGAGATTCTTTCCTGAGACATTCTAACCACATGTCATAGTATTAGATCTGTGATCTCTCAATTCAGAGATTCTTTCCTGGGATATTCTAACCACATGTCATACTATCAGAGCTGTGATCTCTCAATTCAGAGATTCTTTCCTGAGACATTCTAACCACATCTCATAGTCTAAGAGCTGTGATATCTCAATTCAGAGATTCTTTCCTGAGACATTCTAACCGCATGTCATAGAATCAGAGCTGTGATCTCTCAATTCAGAGATTCTTTCCTGAGACGTTCTACTCACATGTCATAGTATTAGAGCTGTGATCTCTCAATTCAGAGATTCTTTCCTGAGAAATTCTAACCTCATGTCTGTAGTATCAGAGCTGTGATCTCTCAATTCAGAGAATCTTTCCTGAGACATTCTAACTCCATGTCCACAGTATCAGAGCTGTGATCTCTCAATTCAGAGATTCTTTCCTGAGACATTCTAACCACATGTCATAGTATCAGTGCTGTGATCTCTCAATATAGAGATTCTTTCCTGAGATATTCTAAAAACATGTCATAGTATCAGAGCTGTGATCTCTCAATTCAGAGATTTTTTCCTGGGATATTCTAACCACATGTCATAGTATCAGAGCTGTGATCTCTCAATTCAGATATTCTTTCCTGAGACATTCTAACCACATGTCATAGAATCAGAGTTGTGATCTCTCAATTCAGAGATTCCTTCCTGAGATATTCTAACCACATGTCATAGTATCAGAGCTGTGATCTCTCAATTCAGAGATTCTTTCCTGAGACATTCTAACCACATGTCATAGTATTAGAGCTGTGATCTCTCAATTAAGAGATTCTTTCCTGAGACATTCTTACCACATGTCATAGTATCAGAGCTGTGATCTCTCAATTCAGAGATTCTTTCCTGAGACATTCTAACCACGTCATAGTATCAGAGCTGTGATATCTCAATTCAGAGATTCTTTCATGAGACATTCTAACCACATGTCATAGTATCAGAGCTGTGATCTCTCAATTTAGATAATCTTTCCTGAGATATTCTAACCACATGTCATAGTATTAGAGCTGTGATCTCTCAATTCAGAGATTCTTTCCTGAGACATTCTAACCACATGTCATAGTATCAGAACTGTGATCTCTCAATTCAGAAATTCTTTCCTGAGACATTCTAACCACATGTCATAGTATCAGAGCTGTGAACTCTCAATTCAGAGATTCTTTCCTAATACATTCTAACCACATGTCATAGTACTAGAGCTGTGATCTCTCAATTCAGAGATTCTTTCCTGAGACATTCTAACCACGTCATAGTATCAGAGCTGTGATATCTCAATTCAGAGATTCTTTCATGAGACATTCTAACCACATGTCATAGTATCAGAGCTGTGATCTCTCAATTCAGAGATTCTTCCCTGAGACATTCTAACCACATGTCATAGTATTAGATCTGTGATCTCTCAATTCAGAGATTCTTTCCTGGGATATTCTAATCACATGTCATTGTATCAGAGCTGTGATCTCTCAATTCAGAGATTCTTTCCTGAGACATTCTAACCACATCTCATAGTCTAAGAGCTGTGATATCTCAATTCAGAGATTCTTTCCTGAGACATTCTAACCACATGTCATAGTATCAGAGCTGTGAACTCTCAATTCAGAGATTCTTTCCTGAGATATTCTAACCACATGTCATAGTATTAGAGCTGTGATCTCTCAATTCAGAGATTCTTTCCTGAGACATTCTAACCACGTGTCATAGTATCAGAGCTGTGATCTCTCAATTCAGAGATTCTTTCCTGAGACATTCTAACCACATGTCATAGTATCAGAATTGTGATCTCTCAATTCAGAAATTCTTTCCTGAGAACTTCTAACCACATGTCATAGTATCAGAGCTGTGAACTCTCAATTCAGAGATTCTTTCCTGATACGTTCTAACCACATGTCATAGTATTAGAGCTGTGATCTCTCAATTCAGAGATTCTTTCCTGAGACATTCTAACCACGTCATAGTATCAGAGCTGTGATATCTCAATTCAGAGATTCTTTCATGAGACATTCTAACCACATGTCATAGTATCAGAGCTGTGATGTCTCAATTCAGAGATTCTTTCCTGAGATATTGTAACCACATGTCATAGTATTAGAGCTGTGATCTCTCAATTCAGAGATTCTTTCCTGAGACATTCTAACCACATGTCATAGTATTAGAGCTGTGATCTCTCAATTCAGAGATTCTTTCCTGAGACATTCTAACCACATGTCATAGTATCAGAATTGTGATCTCTCAATTCAGAAATTCTTTCCTGAGACATTCTAACCACATGTCATAGTATCAGAGCTGTGAACTCTCAATTCAGAGATTCTTTCCTGATACATTCTAACCACATGTCATAGTATTAGAGCTGTGATCTCTCAATTCAGAGATTCTTTCCTGAGACATTCTAACCACGTCATAGTATCAGAGCTGTGATATCTCAATTCAGAGATTCTTTCATGAGACATTCTAACCATATGTCATAGTATCAGAGCTGTGATCTCTCAATTCAGAGATTCTTTCCTGAGACATTCTAACCACATGTCATAGTATCAGAGCTGTGAACTCTCAATTCAGAGATTCTTTCCTGATCCATTCTAACCACATGTCATAGTATTAGAGCTGTGATCTCTCAATTCAGAGATTCTTTCCTGAGACATTCTAACCACGTCATAGTATCAGAGCTGTGATATCTCAATTCAGAGATTCTTTCATGAGACCTTCTAACCACATGTCATAGTATCAGAGCTGTGATCTCTCAATTCAGAGATTCTTTCCTGAGACATTCTAACCACATGTCATAGTATTAGATCTGTGTTCTCTCAATTCAGAGATTCTTTCCTGGGATATTCTAACCACATGTCATAGTATCAGAGCTGTGATCTCTCAATTCAGAGATTCTGTCCTGAGACATTCTAACCACATCTCATAGTCTTAGAGCTGTGATATCTCAATTCAGAGATTCTTTCCTGAGACATTCTAACCGCATGTCATAGAATCAGAGCTGTGATCTCTCAATTCACAGATTCTTTCCTGAGACGTTCTAATCACATGTCATAGTATTAGAGCTGTGATCTCTCAATTCAGAGATTCTTTCCTGAGAAATTCTAACCTCATGTCTGTAGTATCAGAGCTGTGATCTCTCAATTCAGAGAATCTTTCCTGAGACATTCTAACTCCATGTCCACAGTATCAGAGCTGTGATCTCTCAATTCAGAGATTCTTTCCTGAGA
The DNA here is from genome assembly GCA_964016885.1 of Eledone cirrhosa. Taxonomy (NCBI): domain Eukaryota; kingdom Metazoa; phylum Mollusca; class Cephalopoda; order Octopoda; family Eledonidae; genus Eledone; species Eledone cirrhosa. The sequence goes on from OZ024744.1 coordinate 120,952,373, forward strand.
CATTCTAACCACATGTCATAGTATCAGAACTGTGATCTCTCAATTCAGAAATTCTTTCCTGAGACATTCAAACCACATGTCATAGTATCAGAGCTGTGAACTCTCAATTCAGAGATTCTTTCCTGATACATTCTAACCACATGTCATAGTATCAGAGCTGTGATCTCTCAATTCAGAGATACTTTCCTGAGACATTCTAACCACGTCATAGTATCAGAGCTGTAATATCTCAATTCAGAGATTCTTTCATGAGACATTCTAACCACATGTCATAGTATCAGAGCTGTGATCTCTCAATTTAGATATTCTTTCCTGAGATATTCTAACCACATGTCATAGTATTAGAGCTGTGATCTCTCAATTCAGAGATTCTTTCCTGAGACATTCTAACCACGTGTCATAGTATCAGAGCTGTGATCTCTCAATTCAGAGATTCTTTCCTGAGACATTCTAACCACATGTCATAGTATCAGAATTGTGATCTCTCAATTCAGAAATTCTTTCCTGAGACATTCTAACCACATGTCATATTATCAGAGCTGTGAACTCTCAATTCAGAGATTTTTTCCTGGGATATTCTAACCACATGTCATAGTATCAGAGCTGTGATCTCTCAATTCAGATATTCTTTCCTGAGACATTCTAACCACATGTCATAGTATCAGAACTGTGATCTCTCAATTCAGAAATTCTTTCCTGAGACATTCAAACCACATGTCATAGTATCAGAGCTGTGAACTCTCAATTCAGAGATTCTTTCCTGATAAATTCTAACCACATGTCATAGTATCAGAGCTGTGATCTCTCAATTCAGAGATACTTTCCTGAGACATTCTAACCACGTCATAGTATCAGAGCTGTAATATCTCAATTCAGAGATTCTTTCATGAGACATTCTAACCACGTGTCATAGTATCAGAGCTGTGATCTCTCAATTTAGATATTCTTTCCTGAGATATTCTAACCACATGTCATAGTATTAGAGCTGTGATCTCTCAATTCAGAGATTCTTTCCTGAGACATTCTAACCACGTGTCATAGTATCAGAGCTGTGATCTCTCAATTCAGAGATTCTTTCCTGAGACATTCTAACCACATGTCATAGTATCAGAATTGTGATCTCTCAATTCAGAAATTCTTTCCTGAGACATTCTAACCACATGTCATAGTATCAGAGCTGTGAACTCTCAATTCAGAGATTCTTTCCTGATACATTCTAACCACATGTCATAGTATTAGAGCTGTGATCTCTCAATTCAGAGATTCTTTCCTGAGACATTCTAACCACATGTCATAGTATCAGAACTGTGATCTCTCAATTCAGAAATTCTTTCCTGAGACATTCTAACCACATGTCATAGTATCAGAGCTGTGAACTCTCAATTCAGAGATTCTTTCCTAATACATTCTAACCACATGTCATAGTACTAGAGCTGTGATCTCTCAATTCAGAGATTCTTTCCTGAGACATTCTAACCACGTCATAGTATCAGAGCTGTGATATCTCAATTCAGAGATTCTTTCATGAGACATTCTAACCACATGTCATAGTATCAGAGCTGTGATCTCTCAATTCAGAGATTCTTCCCTGAGACATTCTAACCACATGTCATAGTATTAGATCTGTGATCTCTCAATTCAGAGATTCTTTCCTGGGATATTCTAATCACATGTCATTGTATCAGAGCTGTGATCTCTCAATTCAGAGATTCTTTCCTGAGACATTCTAACCACATCTCATAGTCTAAGAGCTGTGATATCTCAATTCAGAGATTCTTTCCTGAGACATTCTAACCACATGTCATAGTATCAGAGCTGTGAACTCTCAATTCAGAGATTCTTTCCTGAGATATTCTAACCACATGTCATAGTATTAGAGCTGTGATCTCTCAATTCAGAGATTCTTTCCTGAGACATTCTAACCACGTGTCATAGTATCAGAGCTGTGATCTCTCAATTCAGAGATTCTTTCCTGAGACATTCTAACCACATGTCATAGTATCAGAATTGTGATCTCTCAATTCAGAAATTCTTTCCTGAGAACTTCTAACCACATGTCATAGTATCAGAGCTGTGAACTCTCAATTCAGAGATTCTTTCCTGATACGTTCTAACCACATGTCATAGTATTAGAGCTGTGATCTCTCAATTCAGAGATTCTTTCCTGAGACATTCTAACCACGTCATAGTATCAGAGCTGTGATATCTCAATTCAGAGATTCTTTCATGAGACATTCTAACCACATGTCATAGTATCAGAGCTGTGATGTCTCAATTCAGAGATTCTTTCCTGAGATATTGTAACCACATGTCATAGTATTAGAGCTGTGATCTCTCAATTCAGAGATTCTTTCCTGAGACATTCTAACCACATGTCATAGTATTAGAGCTGTGATCTCTCAATTCAGAGATTCTTTCCTGAGACATTCTAACCACATGTCATAGTATCAGAATTGTGATCTCTCAATTCAGAAATTCTTTCCTGAGACATTCTAACCACATGTCATAGTATCAGAGCTGTGAACTCTCAATTCAGAGATTCTTTCCTGATACATTCTAACCACATGTCATAGTATTAGAGCTGTGATCTCTCAATTCAGAGATTCTTTCCTGAGACATTCTAACCACGTCATAGTATCAGAGCTGTGATATCTCAATTCAGAGATTCTTTCATGAGACATTCTAACCATATGTCATAGTATCAGAGCTGTGATCTCTCAATTCAGAGATTCTTTCCTGAGACATTCTAACCACATGTCATAGTATCAGAGCTGTGAACTCTCAATTCAGAGATTCTTTCCTGATCCATTCTAACCACATGTCATAGTATTAGAGCTGTGATCTCTCAATTCAGAGATTCTTTCCTGAGACATTCTAACCACGTCATAGTATCAGAGCTGTGATATCTCAATTCAGAGATTCTTTCATGAGACCTTCTAACCACATGTCATAGTATCAGAGCTGTGATCTCTCAATTCAGAGATTCTTTCCTGAGACATTCTAACCACATGTCATAGTATTAGATCTGTGTTCTCTCAATTCAGAGATTCTTTCCTGGGATATTCTAACCACATGTCATAGTATCAGAGCTGTGATCTCTCAATTCAGAGATTCTGACCTGAGACATTCTAACCACATCTCATAGTCTTAGAGCTGTGATATCTCAATTCAGAGATTCTTTCCTGAGACATTCTAACCGCATGTCATAGAATCAGAGCTGTGATCTCTCAATTCACAGATTCTTTCCTGAGACGTTCTAATCACATGTCATAGTATTAGAGCTGTGATCTCTCAATTCAGAGATTCTTTCCTGAGAAATTCTAACCTCATGTCTGTAGTATCAGAGCTGTGATCTCTCAATTCAGAGAATCTTTCCTGAGACATTCTAACTCCATGTCCACAGTATCAGAGCTGTGATCTCTCAATTCAGAGATTCTTTCCTGAGACATTCTAACCACATGTCATAGTATCAGAACTGTGATCTCTCAATTCAGAAATTCTTTCCTGAGACATTCAAACCACATGTCATAGTATCAGAGCTGTGAACTCTCAATTCAGAGATTCTTTCCTGATACATTCTAACCACATGTCATAGTATCAGAGCTGTGATCTCTCAATTCAGAGATACTTTCCTGAGACATTCTAACCACGTCATAGTATCAGAGCTGTAATATCTCAATTCAGAGATTCTTTCATGAGACATTCTAACCACATGTCATAGTATCAGAGCTGTGATCTCTCAATTTAGATATTCTTTCCTGAGATATTCTAACCACATGTCATAGTATTAGAGCTGTGATCTCTCAATTCAGAGATTCTTTCCTGAGACATTCTAACCACGTGTCATAGTATCAGAGCTGTGATCTCTCAATTCAGAGATTCTTTCCTGAGACATTCTAACCACATGTCATAGTATCAGAATTGTGATCTCTCAATTCAGAAATTCTTTCCTGAGACATTCTAACCACATGTCATATTATCAGAGCTGTGAACTCTCAATTCAGAGATTTTTTCCTGGGATATTCTAACCACATGTCATAGTATCAGAGCTGTGATCTCTCAATTCAGATATTCTTTCCTGAGACATTCTAACCACATGTCATAGTATCAGAACTGTGATCTCTCAATTCAGAAATTCTTTCCTGAGACATTCAAACCACATGTCATAGTATCAGAGCTGTGAACTCTCAATTCAGAGATTCTTTCCTGATAAATTCTAACCACATGTCATAGTATCAGAGCTGTGATCTCTCAATTCAGAGATACTTTCCTGAGACATTCTAACCACGTCATAGTATCAGAGCTGTAATATCTCAATTCAGAGATTCTTTCATGAGACATTCTAACCACGTGTCATAGTATCAGAGCTGTGATCTCTCAATTTAGATATTCTTTCCTGAGATATTCTAACCACATGTCATAGTATTAGAGCTGTGATCTCTCAATTCAGAGATTCTTTCCTGAGACATTCTAACCACGTGTCATAGTATCAGAGCTGTGATCTCTCAATTCAGAGATTCTTTCCTGAGACATTCTAACCACATGTCATAGTATCAGAATTGTGATCTCTCAATTCAGAAATTCTTTCCTGAGACATTCTAACCACATGTCATAGTATCAGAGCTGTGAACTCTCAATTCAGAGATTCTTTCCTGATACATTCTAACCACATGTCATAGTATTAGAGCTGTGATCTCTCAATTCAGAGATTCTTTCCTGAGACATTCTAACCACGTCATAGTATCAGAGCTGTGATATCTCAATTCAGAGATTCTTTCATGAGACATTCTAACCACATGTCATAGTATCAGAGCTGTGATCTCTCAATTCAGAGATTCTTTCCTGAGAACTTCTAACCACATGTCTGTAGTATCAGAGCTGTGATCTCTCAATTCAGAGATTCTTTCCTGAGATATTCTAACCACATGTCATAGTATCACAGCTGTGATCTCTCAATTCAGAGATTCTTTCCTGAGACATTTTAACCACATGTCATAGTATCAGAGCTGTGAACTCTCAATTCAGAGATTCTTTCCTGAGATATTCTAACCACATGTCATAGTATTAGAGCTGTGATCTCTCAATTCAGAGATTCTTTCCTGAGACATTCTAACCACGTGTCATAGTATCAGAGCTGTGATCTCTCAATTCAGAGATTCTTTCCTGAGACATTCTAACCACATGTCATAGTATCAGAATTGTGATATCTCAATTCAGAAATTCTTTCCTGAGACATTCTAACCACATGTCATAGTATCAGAGCTGTGAACTCTCAATTCAGAGATTCTTTCCTGATACATTCTAACCACATGTCATGGTATTAGAGCTGTGGTCTCTCAATTACGAGATTCTTTCCTGAGACATTCTAACCACTTCATAGTATCAGAGCTGTGATATCTCAATTCAGAGATTCTTTCAGGAGACATTCTAACCACATGTCATAGTATCAGAGCTGTGATCTCTCAATTCAGAGATTCTTTCCTGAGAACTTCTATCCACATGTCTGTAGTATCAGAGCTGTGATCTCTCAATTCAGAGATTCTTTCCTGAGATATTCTAACCACATGTCATAGTATCAGAGCTGTGATCTCTCAATTCAGAGATTCTTTCCTGAGACATTCTAACCACATGTCATAGTATCAGAGCTGTGAACTCTCAATTCAGAGATTCTTTCCTGAGATATTCTAACCACATGTCATAGTATTAGAGCTGTGATCGCTCAATTCAGAGATTCTTTCCTGAGACATTCTAACCACGTGTCATAGTATCAGAGCTGTGATCTCTCAATTCAGAGATTCTTTCCTGAGACATTCTAACCACATGTCATAGTATCAGAATTGTGATATCTCAATTCAGAAATTCTTTCCTGAGACATTCTAACCACATGTCATAGTATCAGAGCTGTGAACTCTCAATTCAGAGATTCTTTCCTGATACATTCTAACCACATGTCATAGTATTAGAGCTGTGGTCTCTCAATTCAGAGATTCTTTCCTGAGACATTCTAACCACGTCATAGTATCAGAGCTGTGATATCTCAATTCAGAGATTCTTTCATGAGACATTCTAACCACATGTCATAGTATCAGAGCTGTGATCTCTCAATTCAGAGATTCTTTCCTGAGAACTTCTAACAACATGTCTGTAGTATCAGAGCTGTGATCTCTCAATTCAGAGATTCTTTCCTGAGATATTCTAACCACATGTCATAGTATCAGAGCTGTGATCTCTCAATTCAGAGATTCTTTCCTGAGACATTCTAACCACATGTCATAGTATCAGAGCTGTGAACTCTCAATTCAGAGATTCTTTCCTGAGATATTCTAACCACATGTCATAGTATTAGAGCTGTGATCTCTCAATTCAGAGATTCTTTCCTGAGACATTCTAACCACGTGTCATAGTATCAGAGCTGTGATCTCTCAATTCAGAGATTCTTTCCTGAGACATTCTAACCACATGTCATAGTATCAGAATTGTGATCTCTCAATTCAGAGATTCTTTCCTGAGACATTCTAACCACATGTCATAGTATTAGATCTGTGATCTCTCAATTCAGAGATTCTTTCCTGGGATATTCTAACCACATGTCATAGTATCAGAGCTGTGATCTCTCAATTCAGAGAATCTTTCCTGAGACATTCTAACTCCATGTCCACAGTATCAGAGCTGTGATATCTCAATTCAGAGATTCTTTCCTGAGACATTCTAACCACGTCATAGTATCAGAGCTGTAATATCTCAATTCAGAGATTCTTTCATGAGACATTCTAACCACATGTCATAGTATCAGAGCTGTGATCTCTCAATTTAGATATTCTTTCCTGAGATATTCTAACCACATGTCATATTATCAGAGCTGTGAACTCTCAATTCAGAGATTTTTTCCTGGGATATTCTAACCACATGTCATAGTATCAGAGCTGTGATCTCTCAATTCAGATATTCTTTCCTGAGACATTCTAACCACATGTCATAGTATCAGAACTGTGATCTCTCAATTCAGAAATTCTTTCCTGAGACATTCAAACCACATGTCATAGTATCAGAGCTGTGATATCTCAATTCAGAGATTCTTTCCTGATAAATTCTAACCACATGTCATAGTATCAGAGCTGTGATCTCTCAATTCAGAGATACTTTCCTGAGACATTCTAACCACGTCATAGTATCAGAGCTGTAATATCTCAATTCAGAGATTCTTTCATGAGACATTCTAACCACATGTCATAGTATCAGAGCTGTGATCTCTCAATTTAGATATTCTTTCCTGAGATATTCTAACCACATGTCATAGTATTAGAGCTGTGATCTCTCAATTCAGAGATTCTTTCCTGAGACATTCTAACCACGTGTCATAGTATCAGAGCTGTGATCTCTCAATTCAGAGATTCTTTCCTGAGACATTCTAACCACATGTCATAGTATCAGAATTGTGATCTCTCAATTCAGAAATTCTTTCCTGAGACATTCTAACCACATGTCATAGTATCAGAGCTGTGAACTCTCAATTCAGAGATTCTTTCCTGATACATTCTAACCACATGTCATAGTATTAGAGCTGTGATCTCTCAATTCAGAGATTCTTTCCTGAGACATTCTAACCACGTCATAGTATCAGAGCTGTGATATCTCAATTCAGAGATTCTTTCATGAGACATTCTAACCACATGTCATAGTATCAGAGCTGTGATCTCTCAATTCAGAGATTCTTTCCTGAGAACTTCTAACCACATGTCTGTAGTATCAGAGCTGTGATCTCTCAATTCAGAGATTCTTTCCTGAGATATTCTAACCACATGTCATAGTATCAGAGCTGTGATCTCTCAATTCAGAGATTCTTTCCTGAGACATTTTAACCACATGTCATAGTATCAGAGCTGTGAACTCTCAATTCAGAGATTCTTTCCTGAGATATTCTAACCACATGTCATAGTATTAGAGCTGTGATCTCTCAATTCAGAGATTCTTTCCTGAGACATTCTAACCACGTGTCATAGTATCAGAGCTGTGATCTCTCAATTCAGAGATTCTTTCCTGAGACATTCTAACCACATGTCATAGTATCAGAATTGTGATATCTCAATTCAGAAATTCTTTCCTGAGACATTCTAACCACATGTCATAGTATCAGAGCTGTGAACTCTCAATTCAGAGATTCTTTCCTGATACATTCTAACCACATGTCATACTATTAGAGCTGTGGTCTCTCAATTCAGAGATTCTTTCCTGAGACATTCTAACCACGTCATAGTATCAGAGCTGTGATATCTCAATTCAGAGATTCTTTCATGAGACATTCTAACCACATGTCATAGTATCAGAGCTGTGATCTCTCAATTCAGAGATTCTTTCCTGAGAACTTCTAACCACATGTCTGTAGTATCACAGCTGTGATCTCTCAATTCAGAGATTCTTTCCTGAGATATTCTAACCACATGTCATAGTATCAGAGCTGTGATCTCTCAATTCAGAGATTCTTTCCTGAGACATTCTAACCACATGTCATAGTATCAGAGCTGTGAACTCTCAATTCAGAGATTCTTTCCTGAGATATTCTAACCACATGTCATAGTATTAGAGCTGTGATCTCTCAATTCAGAGATTCTTTCCTGAGACATTCTAACCACGTGTCATAGTATCAGAGCTGTGATCTCTCAATTCAGAGATTCTTTCCTGAGACATTCTAACCACATGTCATAGTATCAGAATTGTGATCTCTCAATTCAGAGATTCTTTCCTGAGACATTCTAACCACATGTCATAGTATTAGATCTGTGATCTCTCAATTCAGAGATTCTTTCCTGGGATATTCTAACCACATGTCATAGTATCAGAGCTGTAATCTCTCAATTCAGAGATTCTTTCCTGAGACATTCTAACCACATCTCATAGTCTAAGAGCTGTGATATCTCAATTCAGAGATTCTTTCCTGAGACATTCTAACCGCATGCCATAGAATCAGAGCTGTGATCTCTCAATTCAGAGATTCTTTCCTGAGACGTTCTAATCACATGTCATAGTATTAGAGCTGTGATCTCTCAATTCAGAGATTCTTTCCTGAGAAATTCTAACCTCATGTCTGTAGTATCAGAGCTGTGATCTCTCAATTCAGAGAATCTTTCCTGAGACATTCTAACTCCATGTCCACAGTATCAGAACTGTGATCTCTCAATTCAGAGATTCTTTCCTGAGACATTCTAACCACATGTCATAGTATCAATGCTGTGATCTCTCAATATAGAGATTCTTTCCTGAGATATTCTAAAAACATGTCATAGTATCAAAGCTGTGATCTCTCAATTCAGAGATTTTTTCCTGGGATATTCTAACCACATGTCATAGTATCAGAGCTGTGATCTCTCAATTCAGATATTCTTTCCTGAGACATTCTAACCACATGTCATAGAATCAGAGTTGTGATCTCTCAATTCAGAGATTCCTTCCTGAGATATTCTAACCACATGTCATAGTATCAGAGCTGTGATCTCTCAATTCAGAGATTCTTTCCTGAGACATTCTAACCACATGTCATAGTATTAGAGCTGTGATCTCTCAATTAAGAGATTCTTTCCTGAGACATTCTTACCACATGTCATAGTATCAGAGCTGTGATCTCTCAATTCAGAGATTCTTTCCTGAGACATTCTAACCACGTCATAGTATCAGAGCTGTGATATCTCAATTCAGAGATTCTTTCATGAGACATTCTAACCACATGTCATAGTATCAGAGCTATGATCTCTCAATTTAGATATTCTTTCCTGAGATATTCTAACCACATGTCATAGTATTAGAGCTGTGATCTCTCAATTCAGAGATTCTTTCCTGAGACATTCTAACCACATGTCATAGTATCAGAACTGTGATCTCTCAATTCAGAAATTCTTTCCTGAGACATTCTAACCACATGTCATAGTATCAGAGCTGTGAACTCTCAATTCAGAGATTCTTTCCTAATACATTCTAACCACATGTCATAGTACTAGAGCTGTGATCTCTCAATTCAGAGATTCTTTCCTGAGACATTCTAACCACGTCATAGTATCAGAGCTGTGATATCTCAATTCAGAGATTCTTTCATGAGACATTCTAACCACATGTCATAGTATCAGAGCTGTGATCTCTCAATTCAGAGATTCTTCCCTGAGACATTCTAACCACATGTCATAGTATTAGATCTGTGATCTCTCAATTCAGAGATTCTTTCATGGGATATTCTAACCACATGTCATTGTATCAGAGCTGTGATCTCTCAATTCAGAGATTCTTTCCTGAGACATTCTAACCACATCTCATAGTCTAAGAGCTGTGATATCTCAATTCAGAGATTCTTTCCTGAGACATTCTAACCACATGTCATAGAATCAGAGCTGTGATCTTTCAATTCAGAGATTCTTTCCTGAGACATTCTAACCACGTGTCATAGTATCAGAGCTGTGATCTCTCAATTCAGAGATTCTTTCCTGAGACATTCTAACCACATGTCATAGTATCAGAATTGTGATATCTCAATTCAGAAATTCTTTCCTGAGACATTCTAACCACATGTCATAGTATCAGAGCTGTGAACTCTCAATTCAGAGATTCTTTCCTGATACATTCTAACCACATGTCATGGTATTAGAGCTGTGGTCTCTCAATTACGAGATTCTTTCCTGAGACATTCTAACCACTTCATAGTATCAGAGCTGTGATATCTCAATTCAGAGATTCTTTCAGGAGACATTCTAACCACATGTCATAGTATCAGAGCTGTGATCTCTCAATTCAGAGATTCTTTCCTGAGAACTTCTATCCACATGTCTGTAGTATCAGAGCTGTGATCTCTCAATTCAGAGATTCTTTCCTGAGATATTCTAACCACATGTCATAGTATCAGAGCTGTGATCTCTCAATTCAGAGATTCTTTCCTGAGACATTCTAACCACATGTCATAGTATCAGAGCTGTGAACTCTCAATTCAGAGATTCTTTCCTGAGATATTCTAACCACATGTCATAGTATTAGAGCTGTGATCGCTCAATTCAGAGATTCTTTCCTGAGACATTCTAACCACGTGTCATAGTATCAGAGCTGTGATCTCTCAATTCAGAGATTCTTTCCTGAGACATTCTAACCACATGTCATAGTATCAGAATTGTGATATCTCAATTCAGAAATTCTTTCCTGAGACATTCTAACCACATGTCATAGTATCAGAGCTGTGAACTCTCAATTCAGAGATTCTTTCCTGATACATTCTAACCACATGTCATAGTATTAGAGCTGTGGTCTCTCAATTCAGAGATTCTTTCCTGAGACATTCTAACCACGTCATAGTATCAGAGCTGTGATATCTCAATTCAGAGATTCTTTTATGAGACATTCTAACCACATGTCATAGTATCAGAGCTGTGATCTCTCAATTCAGAGATTCTTTCCTGAGAACTTCTAACAACATGTCTGTAGTATCAGAGCTGTGATCTCTCAATTCAGAGATTCTTTCCTGAGATATTCTAACCACATGTCATAGTATCAGAGCTGTGATCTCTCAATTCAGAGATTCTTTCCTGAGACATTCTAACCACATGTCATAGTATCAGAGCTGTGAACTCTCAATTCAGAGATTCTTTCCTGAGATATTCTAACCACATGTCATAGTATTAGAGCTGTGATCTCTCAATTCAGAGATTCTTTCCTGAGACATTCTAACCACGTGTCATAGTATCAGAGCTGTGATCTCTCAATTCAGAGATTCTTTCCTGAGACATTCTAACCACATGTCATAGTATCAGAATTGTGATCTCTCAATTCAGAGATTCTTTCCTGAGACATTCTAACCACATGTCATAGTATTAGATCTGTGATCTCTCAATTCAGAGATTCTTTCCTGGGATATTCTAACCACATGTCATAGTATCAGAGCTGTGATCTCTCAATTCAGAGAATCTTTCCTGAGACATTCTAACTCCATGTCCACAGTATCAGAGCTGTGATATCTCAATTCAGAGATTCTTTCCTGAGACATTCTAACCACGTCATAGTATCAGAGCTGTAATATCTCAATTCAGAGATTCTTTCATGAGACATTCTAACCACATGTCATAGTATCAGAGCTGTGATCTCTCAATTTAGATATTCTTTCCTGAGATATTCTAACCACATGTCATAGTATTAGAGCTGTGATCTCTCAATTCAGAGATTCTTTCCTGAGACATTCTAACCACGTGTCATAGTATCAGAGCTGTGATCTCTCAATTCAGAGATTCTTTCCTGAGACATTCTAACCACGTCATAGTATCAGAATTGTGATCTCTCAATTCAGAAATTCTTTCCTGAGACATTCTAACCACATGTCATATTATCAGAGCTGTGAACTCTCAATTCAGAGATTTTTTCCTGGGATATTCTAACCACATGTCATAGTATCAGAGCTGTGATCTCTCAATTCAGATATTCTTTCCTGAGACATTCTAACCACATGTCATAGTATCAGAACTGTGATCTCTCAATTCAGAAATTCTTTCCTGAGACATTCAAACCACATGTCATAGTATCAGAGCTGTGATATCTCAATTCAGAGATTCTTTCCTGATAAATTCTAACCACATGTCATAGTATCAGAGCTGTGATCTCTCAATTCAGAGATACTTTCCTGAGACATTCTAACCACGTCATAGTATCAGAGCTGTAATATCTCAATTCAGAGATTCTTTCATGAGACATTCTAACCACATGTCATAGTATCAGAGCTGTGATCTCTCAATTTAGATATTCTTTCCTGAGATATTCTAACCACATGTCATAGTATTAGAGCTGTGATCTCTCAATTCAGAGATTCTTTCCTGAGACATTCTAACCACGTGTCATAGTATCAGAGCTGTGATCTCTCAATTCAGAGATTCTTTCCTGAGACATTCTAACCACATGTCATAGTATCAGAATTGTGATCTCTCAATTCAGAAATTCTTTCCTGAGACATTCTAACCACATGTCATAGTATCAGAGCTGTGAACTCTCAATTCAGAGATTCTTTCCTGATACATTCTAACCACATGTCATAGTATTAGAGCTGTGATCTCTCAATTCAGAGATTCTTTCCTGAGACATTCTAACCACGTCATAGTATCAGAGCTGTGATATCTCAATTCAGAGATTCTTTCATGAGACATTCTAACCACATGTCATAGTATCAGAGCTGTGATCTCTCAATTCAGAGATTCTTTCCTGAGAACTTCTAACCACATGTCTGTAGTATCAGAGCTGTGATCTCTCAATTCAGAGATTCTTTCCTGAGATATTCTAACCACATGTCATAGTATCAGAGCTGTGATCTCTCAATTCAGAGATTCTTTCCTGAGACATTTTAACCACATGTCATAGTATCAGAGCTGTGAACTCTCAATTCAGAGATTCTTTCCTGAGATATTCTAACCACATGTCATAGTATTAGAGCTGTGATCTCTCAATTCAGAGATTCTTTCCTGAGACATTCTAACCACGTGTCATAGTATCAGAGCTGTGATCTCTCAATTCAGAGATTCTTTCCTGAGACATTCTAACCACATGTCATAGTATCAGAATTGTGATATCTCAATTCAGAAATTCTTTCCTGAGACATTCTAACCACATGTCATAGTATCAGAGCTGTGAACTCTCAATTCAGAGATTCTTTCCTGATACATTCTAACCACATGTCATAGTATTAGAGCTGTGGTCTCTCAATTCAGAGATTCTTTCCTGAGACATTCTAACCACGTCATAGTATCAGAGCTGTGATATCTCAATTCAGAGATTCTTTCATGAGACATTCTAACCACATGTCATAGTATCAGAGCTGTGATCTCTCAATTCAGAGATTCTTTCCTGAGAACTTCTAACCACATGTCTGTAGTATCACAGCTGTGATCTCTCAATTCAGAGATTCTTTCCTGAGATATTCTAACCACATGTCATAGTATCAGAGCTGTGATCTCTCAATTCAGAGATTCTTTCCTGAGACATTCTAACCACATGTCATAGTATCAGAGCTGTGAACTCTCAATTCAGAGATTCTTTCCTGAGATATTCTAACCACATGTCATAGTATTAGAGCTGTGATCTCTCAATTCAGAGATTCTTTCCTGAGACATTCTAACCACGTGTCATAGTATCAGAGCTGTGATCTCTCAATTCAGAGATTCTTTCCTGAGACATTCTAACCACATGTCATAGTATCAGAATTGTGATCTCTCAATTCAGAGATTCTTTCCTGAGACATTCTAACCACATGTCATAGTATTAGATCTGTGATCTCTCAATTCAGAGATTCTTTCCTGGGATATTCTAACCACATGTCATAGTATCAGAGCTGTAATCTCTCAATTCAGAGATTCTTTCCTGAGACATTCTAACCACATCTCATAGTCTAAGAGCTGTGATATCTCAATTCAGAGATTCTTTCCTGAGACATTCTAACCGCATGTCATAGAATCAGAGCTGTGATCTCTCAATTCAGAGATTCTTTCCTGAGACGTTCTAATCACATGTCATAGTATTAGAGCTGTGATCTCTCAATTCAGAGATTCTTTCCTGAGAAATTCTAACCTCATGTCTGTAGTATCAGAGCTGTGATCTCTCAATTCAGAGAATCTTTCCTGAGACATTCTAACTCCATGTCCACAGTATCAGAACTGTGATCTCTCAATTCAGAGATTCTTTCCTGAGACATTCTAACCACATGTCATATTATCAATGCTGTGATCTCTCAATATAGAGATTCTTTCCTGAGATATTCTAAAAACATGTCATAGTATCAAAGCTGTGATCTCTCAATTCAGAGATTTTTTCCTGGGATATTCTAACCACATGTCATAGTATCAGAGCTGTGATCTCTCAATTCAGATATTCTTTCCTGAGACATTCTAACCACATGTCATAGAATCAGAGTTGTGATCTCTCAATTCAGAGATTCCTTCCTGAGATATTCTAACCACATGTCATAGTATCAGAGCTGTGATCTCTCAATTCAGAGATTCTTTCCTGAGACATTCTAACCACATGTCATAGTATTAGAGCTGTGATCTCTCAATTAAGAGATTCTTTCCTGAGACATTCTTACCACATGTCATAGTATCAGAGCTGTGATCTCTCAATTCAGAGATTCTTTCCTGAGACATTCTAACCACGTCATAGTATCAGAGCTGTGATATCTCAATTCAGAGATTCTTTCATGAGACATTCTAACCACATGTCATAGTATCAGAGCTGTGATCTCTCAATTTAGATATTCTTTCCTGAGATATTCTAACCACATGTCATAGTATTAGAGCTGTGATCTCTCAATTCAGAGATTCTTTCCTGAGACATTCTAACCACATGTCATAGTATCAGAACTGTGATCTCTCAATTCAGAAATTCTTTCCTGAGACATTCTAACCACATGTCATAGTATCAGAGCTGTGAACTCTCAATTCAGAGATTCTTTCCTAATACATTCTAACCACATGTCATAGTACTAGAGCTGTGATCTCTCAATTCAGAGATTCTTTCCTGAGACATTCTAACCACGTCATAGTATCAGAGCTGTGATATCTCAATTCAGAGATTCTTTCATGAGACATTCTAACCACATGTCATAGTATCAGAGCTGTGATCTCTCAATTCAGAGATTCTTCCCTGAGACATTCTAACCACATGTCATAGTATTAGATCTGTGATCTCTCAATTCAGAGATTCTTTCCTGGGATATTCTAACCACATGTCATTGTATCAGAGCTGTGATCTCTCAATTCAGAGATTCTTTCCTGAGACATTCTAACCACATCTCATAGTCTAAGAGCTGTGATATCTCAATTCAGAGATTCTTTCCTGAGACATTCTAACCACATGTCATAGAATCAGAGCTGTGATCTTTCAATTCAGAGATTCTTTCCTGAGACATTCTAACCACATGTCATAGTATTAGAGCTGTGATCTCTCAATTCAGAGATTCTTTCCTGAGACATTCTAACCACATGTCATAGTATCAGAATTGTGATATCTCAATTCAGAAATTCTTTCCTGAGACATTCTAACCACATGTCATAGTATCAGAGCTGTGAACTCTCAATTCAGAGATTCTTTCCTGATACATTCTAACCACATGTCATAGTATTAGAGCTGTGGTCTCTCATTTCAGAGATTCTTTCCTGAGACATTCTAACCACGTCATAGTATCAGAGCTGTGATATCTCAATTCAGAGATTCTTTCATGAGACATTCTAACCACATGTCATAGTATCAGAGCTGTGATCTCTCAATTCAGAGATTCTTTCCTGAGAACTTCTAACCACATGTCTGTAGTATCACAGCTGTGATCTCTCAATTCAGAGATTCTTTCCTGAGATATTCTAACCACATGTCATAGTATCAGAGCTGTGATCTCTCAATTCAGAGATTCTTTCCTGAGACATTCTAACCACATGTCATAGTATCAGAGCTGTGAACTCTCAATTCAGAGATTCTTTCCTGAGATATTCTAACCACATGTCATAGTATTAGAGCTGTGATCTCTCAATTCAGAGATTCTTTCCTGAGACATTCTAACCACGTGTCATAGTATCGGAGCTGTGATCTCTCAATTCAGAGATTCTTTCCTGAGACATTCTAACCACATGTCATAGTATCAGAATTGTGATCTCTCAATTCAGAGATTCTTTCCTGAGACATTCTAACCACATGTCATAGTATTAGATCTGTGATCTCTCAATTCAGAGATTCTTTCCTGGGATATTCTAACCACATGTCATAGTATCAGAGCTGTGATCTCTCAATTCAGAGATTCTTTCCTGAGACATTCTAACCACATCTCATAGTCTAAGAGCTGTGATATCTCAATTCAGAGATTCTTTCCTGAGACATTCTAACCGCATGTCATAGAATCAGAGCTGTGATCTCTCAATTCAGAGATTCTTTCCTGAGACGTTCTAATCACATGTCATAGTATTAGAGCTGTGATCTCTCAATTCAGAGATTCTTTCCTGAGAAATTCTAACCTCATGTCTGTAGTATCAGAGCTGTGATCTCTCAATTCAGAGAATCTTTCCTGAGACATTCTAACTCCATGTCCACAGTATCAGAACTGTGATCTCTCAATTCAGAGATTCTTTCCTGAGACATTCTAACCACATGTCATAGTATCAATGCTGTGATCTCTCAATATAGAGATTCTTTCCTGAGATATTCTAAAAACATGTCATAGTATCAAAGCTGTGATCTCTCAATTCAGAGATTTTTTCCTGGGATATTCTAACCACATGTCATAGTATCAGAGCTGTGATCTCTCAATTCAGATATTCTTTCCTGAGACATTCTAACCACATGTCATAGAATCAGAGTTGTGATCTCTCAATTCAGAGATTCCTTCCTGAGATATTCTAACCACATGTCATAGTATCAGAGCTGTGATCTCTCAATTCAGAGATTCTTTCCTGAGACATTCTAACCACATGTCATAGTATTAGAGCTGTGATCTCTCAATTAAGAGATTCTTTCCTGAGACATTCTTACCACATGTCATAGTATCAGAGCTGTGATCTCTCAATTCAGAGATTCTTTCCTGAGACATTCTAACCACGTCATAGTATCAGAGCTGTGATATCTCAATTCAGAGATTCTTTCATGAGACATTCTAACCACATGTCATAGTATCAGAGCTGTGATCTCTCAATTTAGATATTCTTTCCTGAGATATTCTAACCACATGTCATAGTATTAGAGCTGTGATCTCTCAATTCAGAGATTCTTTCCTGAGACATTCTAACCACATGTCATAGTATCAGAACTGTGATCTCTCAATTCAGAAATTCTTTCCTGAGACATTCTAACCACATGTCATAGTATCAGAGCTGTGAACTCTCAATTCAGAGATTCTTTCCTAATACATTCTAACCACATGTCATAGTACTAGAGCTGTGATCTCTCAATTCAGAGATTCTTTCCTGAGACATTCTAACCACGTCATAGTATCAGAGCTGTGATATCTCAATTCAGAGATTCTTTCATGAGACATTCTAACCACATGTCATAGTATCAGAGCTGTGATCTCTCAATTCAGAGATTCTTCCCTGAGACATTCTAACCACATGTCATAGTATTAGATCTGTGATCTCTCAATTCAGAGATTCTTTCCTGGGATATTCTAACCACATGTCATTGTATCAGAGCTGTGATCTCTCAATTCCGAGATTCTTTCCTGAGACATTCTAACCACATCTCATAGTCTAAGAGCTGTGATATCTCAATTCAGAGATTCTTTCCTGAGACATTCTAACCACATGTCATAGAATCAGAGCTGTGATCTTTCAATTCAGAGATTCTTTCCTGAGACATTCTAACCACATGTCATAGTATTAGAGCTGTGATCTCTCAATTCAGAGATTCTTTCCTGAGAAATTCTAACCTCATGTCTGTAGTATCAGAGCTGTGATCTCTCAATTCAGGGAATCTTTCCTGAGACATTCTAACTCCATGTCCACAGTATCAGAGCTGTGATCTCTCAATTCAGAGATTCTTTCCTGAGACATTCTAACCACATGTCATAGTATTAGATCTGTGATCTCTCAATTCAGAGATTCTTTCCTGGGATATTCTAACCACATGTCATAGTATCAGAGCTGTGATCTCTCAATTCAGAGATTCTTTCCTGAGACATTCTAACCACATCTCATAGTCTAAGAGCTGTGATATCTCAATTCAGAGATTCTTTCCTGAGACATTCTAACCACATGTCATAGTATCAGAGCTGTGATCTCTCAATTCAGAGATTCTTTCCTGAGACATTCTAACCACATGTCATAGTATTAGAGCTGTGATCTCTCAATTCAGAGATTCTTTCCTGAGACATTCTAACCACATGTCATAGTATTAGAGCCGTGATCTCTCAATTCAGAGATTCTTTCCTGAGAAATTCTAACCTCATGTCTGTAGTATCAGAGCTGTAATCTTTCAATTCAAAGAATCTTTCCTGAGACATTTTAACTCCATGTCCACATTATCAGAGCTGTGATCTCTCAATTCAGAGATTCTTTCATGAGACATTCTAACCACATGTCATAGTATCAGTGCTGTGATCTCTCAATATAGAGATTCTTTCCTGAGATATTCTAACCACATGTCATAGTGTCAGAGCTGTGATCTCTCAATTCAGAGATTCTTTCCTAGGATATTCTAACCACATGTCATAGTATCAGAGCTGTGATCTCTCAATTCAGATATTCTTTCCTGAGACATTCTAACCACATGTCATAGTATCAGAGCTGTGATCTCTCAATTCAGAGATTCTTTCCTGAGACATTCTCACCACATGTCACAGTATCAGCGCTGTGATCTCTCAATTCAGAGATTCTTTCCTGAGAACTTCTAACCACATGTCTGTAGTATCAGAGCTGTGATCTCTCAATTCAGAGATTCTTTCCTGAGATATTCTAACCACATGTCATATTATCAGAGCTGTGATCTCTCAATTCAGAGATTCTTTCCTGAGACATTCTAACCACATGTCATAGTATCAGAGCTGTGATCTCTCAATTTAGATATTCTTTCCTGAGATATTCTAACCACATGTCATAGTATTAGAGCTGTCATCTCTCAATTCAGAGATTCTTTCCTGAGACATTCTAACCACATGTCATAGTATCAGAGCTGTGATCTCTCAATTCAGAGATTCTTTCCTGAGACATTCTAACCACATGTCATAGTATCAGAACTGTGATCTCTCAATTCAGAAATTCTTTCCTGAGACATTCTAACCTCATGTCATAGTATCAGAGCTGTGAACTCTCAATTCAGAGATTCTTTCCTGATACATTCTAACCACATGTCATAGTATTAGAGCTGTGATCTCTCAATTCAGAGATTCTTTCCTGAGACATTCTAACCACGTCATAGTATCAGAGCTGTGATCTCTCAATTCAGAGATTCTTTCATGAGACGTTCTAACCACATGTCATAGTATCAGAGCTGTGATCTCTCAATTCAGAGATTCTTTCCTGAGAACTTCTAACCACATGTCTGTAGTATCAGAGCTGTGATCTCTCAATTCAGAGATTCTTTCCTGAGATATTCTAACCACATGTCATAGTATCAGAGCTGTGATCTCTCAATTCAGAGATTCTTTCCTGAGACATTCTAACCACATGTCATAGTATCAGAGCTGTGAACTCTCAATTCAGAGAATCTTTCCTGATACATTCTAACCACATGTCATAGTATCAGAGCTGTGATCTCTCAATTCAGAGATTCTTTCCTGAAACATTCTAACCACGTCATACTATCAGAGCTGTGATATCTCAATTCAGAGATTCTTTCATGAGACATTCTAACCACATGTCATAGTATCAGAGCTGTGATCTCTCAATTTAGATATTCTTTCCTGAGATATTCTAACCACATGTCATAGTATTAGAGCTGTGATCTCTCAATTCAGAGATTCTTTCCTGAGACATTCTAACCACATGTCTCTAGTATCAGAGCTGTGATCTCTCAATTCAGAGATTCTTTCCTGAGACATTCTAACCACGTCATAGTATCAGAGCTGTGATATCTCAATTCAGAGATTATTTCATGAGACATTCTAACCACATGTCATAGTATCAGAGCTGTGATCTCTCAATTTAGATATTCTTTCCTGAGATATTCTAACCACATGTCATAGTATTAGAGCTGTGATCTCTCAATTCAGAGATTCTTTCCTGAGACATTCTAACCACATGTCATAGTATCAGAGCTGTGATCTCTCAATTCAGAGATTCTTTCCTGAGACATTCTAACCACATGTCATAGTATCAGAAATGTGATCTCTCAATTCAGAAATTCTTTCCTGAGACAATCTAACCACATGTCATAGTATCAGAGCTGTGAACTCTCAATTCAGAGATTCTTTCCTGATACATTCTAACCACATGTCATAGTACTAGAGCTGTGATCTCTCAATTCAGAGATTCTTTCCTGAGACATTCTAACCACGTCATAGTATCAGAGCTGTGATATCTCAATTCAGAGATTCTTTCATGAGACATTCTAACCACATGTCATAGTATCAGAGCTGTGATCTCTCAATTCAGAGATTCTTCCCTGAGACATTCTAACCACATGTCATAGTATTAGATCTGTGATCTCTCAATTCAGAGATTCTTTCCTGGGATATTCTAACCACATGTCATAGTATCAGAGCTGTGATCTCTCAATTCAGAGATTCTTTCCTGAGACATTCTAACCACATCTCATAGTCTAAGAGCTGTGATATCTCAATTCAGAGATTCTTTCCTGAGACATTCTAACCACATGTCATAGAATCAGAGCTGTGATCTCTCAATTCAGAGATTCTTTCCTGAGACATTCTAACCACATGTCATAGTATTAGAACTGTGATCTCTCAATTCAGAGATTCTTTCCTGAGAAATTCTAACCTCATGTCTGTAGTATCAGAGCTGTGTTCTCTCAATTCAGAGAATCTTTCCTGAGACATTCTAACTCCATGTCCACAGTATCAGAGCTGTGATCTCTCAATTCAGAGATTCTTTCCTGAGACATTCTAACCACATGTCATAGTATCAGTGCTGTGATCTCTCAATATAGAGATTCTTTCCTGAGATATTCTAACCACATGTCATAGTATCAGAGCTGTGATCTCTCAATTCAGAGATTCTTTCCTGCGATATTCTAACCACATGTGATAGTATCAGAGCTGTGATCTCTCAATTCAGATATTCTTTCCTGAGACATTCTAACCACATGTCATAGGATCAGAGTTGTGATCTCTCAATTCAGAGATTCTTTCCTGAGATATTCTTACCACATGTCATAGTATCAGAGCTGTGATCTCTCAATTTAGAGATTCTTTCCTGAGACATTCTAACCACATGTCATAGTATCAGATCTGTGATATCTCAATTCAGAGATTCTTTCCTGAGATATTCTAACCACATGTCATAGTATCAAAGCTGTGATCTCTCAATTCAGAGATTCTTTCCTGAGACATTCTAACCACATGTCATAATATCAGAACTGTGATCTCTCAATTCAGAAATTCTTTCCTGAGACATTCTAACCACATGTCATAGTATCAGAGCTGTGAACTCTCAATTCAGAGATTCTTTCCTGATACATTCTAACCACATGTCATAGTATCAGAGCTGTGATCTCTCAATTCAGAGATTCTTTCCTGAGACATTCTAACCACGTCATAGTATCAGAGCTGTGATATCTCAATTCAGAGATTCTTTCATGAGACATTCTAACCACATGTCATAGTATCAGAGCTGTGATCTCTCAATTTAGATATTCTTTCCTGAGATATTCTAACCACATGACATAGTATTAGAGCTGTGATCTCTCAATTCAGAGATTCTTTCCTGAGACATTCTAACCACATGTCATAGTATCAGAGCTGTGATCTCTCAATTCAGAGATTCTTTCCTGAGACATTCTAACCACATGTCATAGTATCAGATATGTGATCTCTCAATTCAGAAATTCTTTCCTGAGACATTCTAACCACATGTCATAGTATCAGAGCTGTGAACTCTCAATTCAGAGATTCTTTCCTGATACATTCTAACCACATGTCATAGTACTAGAGCTGTGATCTCTCAATTCAGAGATTCTTTCCTGAGACATTCTAACCACGTCATAGTATCAGCGCTGTGATATCTCAATTCAGAGATTCTTTCATGAGACATTCTAACCACATGTCATAGTCTCAGAGCTGTGATCTCTCAATTCAGAGATTCTTTCCTGAGACATTCTAACCACATGTCATAGTATTAGAGCTGTGATCTCTCAATTCAGAGATTCTTTCCTGAGACATTCTTACCACATGTCATAGTATCAGAGCTGTGATCTCTCAATTTAGAGATTCTTTCCTGAGACATTCTAACCACATGTCATAGTATCAGATCTGTGATATCTCAATTCAGAGATTCTTTCCTGAGATATTCTAACCACATGTCATAGTATCAAAGCTGTGATCTCTCAATTCAGAGATTCTTTCCTGAGACATTCTAACCACATGTCATAATATCAGAACTGTGATCTCTCAATTCAGAAATTCTTTCCTGAGACATTCTAACCACATGTCATAGTATCAGAGCTGTGAACTCTCAATTCAGAGATTCTTTCCTGATACATTCTAACCACATGTCATAGTATCAGAGCTGTGATCTCTCAATTCAGAGATTCTTTCCTGAGACATTCTAACCACGTCATAGTATCAGAGCTGTGATATCTCAATTCAGAGATTCTTTCATGAAACATTCTAACCACATGTCATAGTATCAGAGCTGTGATCTCTCAATTTAGATATTCTTTCCTGAGATATTCTAACCACATGTCATAGTATTAGAGCTGTGATCTCTCAATTCAGAGATTCTTTCCTGAGACATTCTAACCACATGTCATAGTATCAGAGCTGTGATCTCTCAATTCAGAGATTCTTTCCTGAAACATTCTAACCACGTCATACTATCAGAGCTGTGATATCTCAATTCAGAGATTCTTTCATGAGACATTCTAACCACATGTCATAGTATCAGAGCTGTGATCTCTCAATTTAGATATTCTTTCCTGAGATATTCTAACCACATGTCATAGTATTAGAGCTGTGATCTCTCAATTCAGAGATTCTTTCCTGAGACATTCTAACCACATGTCTCTAGTATCAGAGCTGTGATCTCTCAATTCAGAGATTCTTTCCTGAGACATTCTAACCACGTCATAGTATCAGAGCTGTGATATCTCAATTCAGAGATTCTTTCATGAGACATTCTAACCACATGTCATAGTATCAGAGCTGTGATCTCTCAATTTAGATATTCTTTCCTGAGATATTCTAACCACATGTCATAGTATTAGAGCTGTGATCTCTCAATTCAGAGATTCTTTCCTGAGACATTCTAACCACATGTCATAATATCAGAGCTGTGATCTCTCAATTCAGAGATTCTTTCCTGAGACATTCTAACCACATGTCATAGTATCAGAAATGTGATCTCTCAATTCAGAAATTCTTTCCTGAGACAATCTAACCACATGTCATAGTATCAGAGCTGTGAACTCTCAATTCAGAGATTCTTTCCTGATACATTCTAACCACATGTCATAGTACTAGAGCTGTGATCTCTCAATTCAGAGATTCTTTCCTGAGACATTCTAACCACGTCATAGTATCAGAGATGTGATATCTCAATTCAGAGATTCTTTCATGAGACATTCTAACCACATGTCATAGTATCAGAGCTGTGATCTCTCAATTCAGAGATTCTTCCCTGAGACATTCTAACCACATGTCATAGTATTAGATCTGTGATCTCTCAATTCAGAGATTCTTTCCTGGGATATTCTAACCACATGTCATAGTATCAGAGCTGTGATCTCTCAATTCAGAGATTCTTTCCTGAGACATTCTAACCACATCTCATAGTCTAAGAGCTGTGATATCTCAATTCAGAGATTCTTTCCTGAGACATTCTAACCACATGTCATAGAATCAGAACTGTGATCTCTCAATTCAGAGATTCTTTCCTGAGACATTCTAACCACATGTCATATTATTAGAGCTGTGATCTCTCAATTCAGAGATTCTTTCCAGAGTCATTCTTACCACATGTCATAGTATCAGAGCTGTGATCTCTCAATTTAGAGATTCTTTCCTGAGACATTCTAACCACATGTCATAGTATCAGATCTGTGATATCTCAATTCAGAGATTCTTTCCTGAGATATTCTAACCACATGTCATAGTATCAAAGCTGTGATCTCTCAATTCAGAGATTCTTTCCTGAGACATTCTAACCACATGTCATAATATCAGAACTGTGATCTCTCAATTCAGAAATTCTTTCCTGATACATTCTAACCACATGTCATAGTATCAGAGCTGTGATCTCTCAATTCAGAGATTCTTTCCTGAGACATTCTAACCACGTCATAGTATCAGAGCTGTGATATCTCAATTCAGAGATTCTTTCATGAGACATTCTAACCACATGTCATAGTATCAGAGCTGTGATCTCTCAATTTAGATATTCTTTCCTGATACATTCTAACCACATGTCATAGAATCAGAACTGTGATCTCTCAATTCAGAGATTCTTTCCTGAGACATTCTAACCACATGTCATAGAATCAGAACTGTGATCTCTCAATTCAGAGATTCTTTCCTGAGACATTCTAACCACATGTCATAGTATCAGAGCTGTGATCTCTCAATTCAGAGATTCTTTCCTGCGATATTCTAACCACATGTGATAGTATCAGAGCTGTGATCTCTCAATTCAGATATTCTTTCCTGAGACATTCTAACCACATGTCATAGGATCAGAGTTGTGATCTCTCAATTCAGAGATTCTTTCCTGAGATATTCTAACCACATGTCATAGTCTCAGAGCTGTGATCTCTCAATTCAGAGATTCTTTCCTGAGACATTCTAACCACATGTCATAGTATTAGAGCTGTGATCTCTCAATTCAGAGATTCTTTCCTGAGACATTCTTACCACATGTCATAGTATCAGAGCTGTGATCTCTCAATTTAGAGATTCTTTCCTGAGACATTCTAACCACATGTCATAGTATCAGATCTGTGATATCTCAATTCAGAGATTCTTTCCTGAGATATTCTAACCACATGTCATAGTATCAAAGCTGTAATCTCTCAATTCAGAGATTCTTTCCTGAGACATTCTAACCACATGTCATAATATCAGAACTGTGATCTCTCAATTCAGAAATTCTTTCCTGAGACATTCTAACCACATGTCATAGTATCAGAGCTGTGAACTCTCAATTCAGAGATTCTTTCCTGATACATTCTAACCACATGTCATAGTATCAGAACTGTGATCTCTCAATTCAGAGATTCTTTCCTGAGACATTCTAACCACGTCATAGTATCAGAGCTGTGATATCTCAATTCAGAGATTCTTTCATGAAACATTCTAACCACATGTCATAGTATCAGAGCTGTGATCTCTCAATTTAGATATTCTTTCCTGAGATATTCTAACCACATGTCATAGTATTAGAGCTGTGATCTCTCAATTCAGAGATTCTTTCCTGAGACATTCTAACCACATCTCATAGTCTAAGAGCTGTGATATCTCAATTCAGAGATTCTTTCCTGAGACATTCTAACCACATGTCATAGTATCAGAGCTGTGATCTCTCAATTCAGAGATTCTTTCCTGAGACATTCTAACCACATGTCATAATATCAGAAATGTGATCTCTCAATTCAGAAATTCTTTCCTGAGACATTCTAACCACATGTCATAGTATCAGAGCTGTGAACTCTCAATTCAGAGATTCTTTCCTGATACATTCTAACCACATGTCATAGTACTAGAGCTGTGATCTCTCAATTCAGAGATTCTTTCCTGAGACATTCTAACCACGTCATAGTATCAGAGCTGTGATATCTCAATTCAGAGATTCTTTCATGAGACATTCTAACCACATGTCATAGTATCAGAGCTGTGATCTCTCAATTCAGAGATTCTTCCCTGAGACATTCTAACCACATGTCATAGTATTAGATCTGTGATCTCTCAATTCAGAGATTCTTTCCTGGGATATTCTAACCACATGTCATAGTATCAGAGCTGTGATCTCTCAATTCAGAGATTCTTTCCTGAGACATTCTAACCACATCTCATAGTCTAAGAGCTGTGATATCTCAATTCAGAGATTCTTTCCTGAGACATTCTAACCACATGTCATAGAATCAGAACTGTGATCTCTCAATTCAGAGATTCTTTCCTGAGACATTCTAACCACATGTCATATTATTAGAGCTGTGATCTCTCAATTCAGAGATTCTTTCCAGAGTCATTCTTACCACATGTCATAGTATCAGAGCTGTGATCTCTCAATTTAGAGATTCTTTCCTGAGACATTCTAACCACATGTCATAGTATCAGATCTGTGATATCTCAATTCAGAGATTCTTTCCTGAGATATTCTAACCACATGTCATAGTATCAAAGCTGTGATCTCTCAATTCAGAGATTCTTTCCTGAGACATTCTAACCACATGTCATAATATCAGAACTGTGATCTCTCAATTCAGAAATTCTTTCCTGATACATTCTAACCACATGTCATAGTATCAGAGCTGTGATCTCTCAATTCAGAGATTCTTTCCTGAGACATTCTAACCACGTCATAGTATCAGAGCTGTGATATCTCAATTCAGAGATTCTTTCATGAGACATTCTAACCACATGTCATAGTATCAGAGCTGTGATCTCTCAATTTAGATATTCTTTCCTGATACATTCTAACCACATGTCATAGAATCAGAACTGTGATCTCTCAATTCAGAGATTCTTTCCTGAGACATTCTAACCACATGTCATAGAATCAGAACTGTGATCTCTCAATTCAGAGATTCTTTCCTGAGACATTCTAACCACATGTCATAGTA
The DNA here is from genome assembly GCA_964016885.1 of Eledone cirrhosa. Lineage (NCBI taxonomy): Eukaryota > Metazoa > Mollusca > Cephalopoda > Octopoda > Eledonidae > Eledone > Eledone cirrhosa. The sequence continues at coordinate 120,979,796 of OZ024744.1, forward strand.
TCAGAGCTGTGATCTCTCAATTCAGAGATTCTTTCCTGCGATATTCTAACCACATGTGATAGTATCAGAGCTGTGATCTCTCAATTCAGATATTCTTTCCTGAGACATTCTAACCACATGTCATAGGATCAGAGTTGTGATCTCTCAATTCAGAGATTCTTTCCTGAGATATTCTAACCACATGTCATAGTCTCAGAGCTGTGATCTCTCAATTCAGAGATTCTTTCCTGAGACATTCTAACCACATGTCATAGTATTAGAGCTGTGATCTCTCAATTCAGAGATTCTTTCCTGAGACATTCTTACCACATGTCATAGTATCAGAGCTGTGATCTCTCAATTTAGAGATTCTTTCCTGAGACATTCTAACCACATGTCATAGTATCAGATCTGTGATATCTCATTTCAGAGATTCTTTCCTGAGATATTCTAACCACATGTCATAGTATCAAAGCTGTAATCTCTCAATTCAGAGATTCTTTCCTGAGACATTCTAACCACATGTCATAATATCAGAACTGTGATCTCTCAATTCAGAAATTCTTTCCTGAGACATTCTAACCACATGTCATAGTATCAGAGCTGTGAACTCTCAATTCAGAGATTCTTTCCTGATACATTCTAACCACATGTCATAGTATCAGAACTGTGATCTCTCAATTCAGAGATTCTTTCCTGAGACATTCTAACCACGTCATAGTATCAGAGCTGTGATATCTCAATTCAGAGATTCTTTCATGAAACATTCTAACCACATGTCATAGTATCAGAGCTGTGATCTCTCAATTTAGATATTCTTTCCTGAGATATTCTAACCACATGTCATAGTATTAGAGCTGTGATCTCTCAATTCAGAGATTCTTTCCTGAGACATTCTAACCACATGTCATAGTATCAGAGCTGTGATCTCTCAATTCAGAGATTCTTTCCTGAGACATTCTAACCACATGTCATAATATCAGAAATGTGATCTCTCAATTCAGAAATTCTTTCCTGAGACATTCTAACCACATGTCATAGTATCAGAGCTGTGAACTCTCAATTCAGAGATTCTTTCCTGATACATTCTAACCACATGTCATAGTACTAGAGCTGTGATCTCTCAATTCAGAGATTCTTTCCTGAGACATTCTAACCACGTCATAGTATCAGAGCTGTGATATCTCAATTCAGAGATTCTTTCATGAGACATTCTAACCACATGTCATAGTATCAGAGCTGTGATCTCTCAATTCAGAGATTCTTCCCTGAGACATTCTAACCACATGTCATAGTATTAGATCTGTGATCTCTCAATTCAGAGATTCTTTCCTGGGATATTCTAACCACATGTCATAGTATCAGAGCTGTGATCTCTCAATTCAGAGATTCTTTCCTGAGACATTCTAACCACATCTCATAGTCTAAGAGCTGTGATATCTCAATTCAGAGATTCTTTCCTGAGACATTCTAACCACATGTCATAGTATCAGAGCTGTGATCTCTCAATTCAGAGATTCTTTCCTGAGACATTCTAACCACGTCATAGTATCAGAGCTGTGATATCTCAATTCAGAGATTCTTTCATGAGACATTCTAACCACATGTCATAGTATCAGAGCTGTGATCTCTCAATTTAGATATTCTTTCCTGAGATATTCTAACCACATGTCATAGTATTAGAGCTGTGATCTCTCAATTCAGAGATTCTTTCCTGAGACATTCTAACCACATGTCATATTATCAGAGCTGTGATCTCTCAATTCAGAGATTCTTTCCTGAGACATTCTAACCACATGTCATAGTATCAGATATGTGATCTCTCAATTCAGAAATTCTTTCCTGAGACATTCTAACCACATGTCATAGTATCAGAGCTGTGAACTCTCAATTCAGAGATTCTTTCCTGATACATTCTAACCACATGTCATAGTACTAGAGCTGTGATCTCTCAATTCAGAGATTCTTTCCTGAGACATTCTAACCACGTCATAGTATCAGCGCTGTGATATCTCAATTCAGAGATTCTTTCATGAGACATTCTAACCACATGTCATAGTATCAGAGCTGTGATCTCTCAATTCAGAGATTCTTCCCTGAGACATTCTAACCACATGTCATAGTATTAGATCTGTGATCTCTCAATTCAGAGATTCTTTCCTGGGATATTCTAACCACATGTCATAGTATCAGAGCTGTGATCTCTCAATTCAGAGATTCTTTCCTGAGACATTCTAACCACATCTCATAGTCTAAGAGCTGTGATATCTCAATTCAGAGATTCTTTCCTGAGACATTCTAACCACATGTCATAGAATCAGAACTGTGATCTCTCAATTCAGAGATTCTTTCCTGAGACATTCTAACCACATGTCATATTATTAGAGCTGTGATCTCTCAATTCAGAGATTCTTTCCTGAGTCATTCTTACCACATGTCATAGTATCAGAGCTGTGATCTCTCAATTTAGAGATTCTTTCCTGAGACATTCTAACCACATGTCATAGTATCAGATCTGTGATATCTCAATTCAGAGATTCTTTCCTGAGATATTCTAACCACATGTCATAGTATCAAAGCTGTGATCTCTCAATTCAGAGATTCTTTCCTGAGACATTCTAACCACATGTCATAATATCAGAACTGTGATCTCTCAATTCAGAAATTCTTTCCTGAGACATTCTAATCACATGTCATAGTATCAGAGCTGTGAACTCTCAATTCAGAGATTCTTTCCTGATACATTCTAACCACATGTCATAGTATCAGAGCTGTGATCTCTCAATTCAGAGATTCTTTCCTGAGACATTCTAACCACGTCATAGTATCAGAGCTGTGATATCTCAATTCAGAGATTCTTTCATGAGACATTCTAACCACATGTCATAGTATCAGAGCTGTGATCTCTCAATTTAGATATTCTTTCCTGATACATTCTAACCACATGTCATAGAATCAGAACTGTGATCTCTCAATTCAGAGATTCTTTCCTGAGACATTCTAACCACATGTCATAGAATCAGAACTGTGATCTCTCAATTCAGAGATTCTTTCCTGAGACATTCTAACCACATGTCATAGTATCAGAGCTGTGATATCTCAATTCAGAGATTCTTTCCTGCGATATTCTAACCACATGTGATAGTATCAGAGCTGTGATCTCTCAATTCAGATATTCTTTCCTGAGACATTCTAACCACATGTCATAGGATCAGAGTTGTGATCTCTCAATTCAGAGATTCTTTCCTGAGATATTCTAACCACATGTCATAGTCTCAGAGCTGTGATCTCTCAATTCAGAGATTCTTTCCTGAGACATTCTAACCACATGTCATAGTATTAGAGCTGTGATCTCTCAATTCAGAGATTCTTTCCTGAGACATTCTTACCACATGTCTTAGTATCAGAGCTGTGATCTCTCAATTTAGATATTCTTTCCTGAGATATTCTAACCACATGTCATAGTATTAGAGCTGTGATCTCTCAATTCAGAGATTCTTTCCTGAGACATTCTAACCACATCTCATAGTCTAAGAGCTGTGATATCTCAATTCAGAGATTCTTTCCTGAGACATTCTAACCACATGTCATAATATCAGAAATGTGATCTCTCAATTCAGAAATTCTTTCCTGAGACATTCTAACCACATGTCATAGTATCAGAGCTGTGAACTCTCAATTCAGAGATTCTTTCCTGATACATTCTAACCACATGTCATAGTACTAGAGCTGTGATCTCTCAATTCAGAGATTCTTTCCTGAGACATTCTAACCACGTCATAGTATCAGAACTGTGATATCTCAATTCAGAGATTCTTTCATGAGACATTCTAACCACATGTCATAGTATCAGAGCTGTGATCTCTCAATTCAGAGATTCTTCCCTGAGACATTCTAACCACATGTCATAGTATTAGATCTGTGATCTCTCAATTCAGAGATTCTTTTCTGGGATATTCTAACCACATGTCATAGTATCAGAGCTGTGATCTCTCAATTCAGAGATTCTTTCCTGAGACATTCTAACCACATCTCATAGTCTAAGAGCTGTGATATCTCAATTCAGAGATTCTTTCCTGAGACATTCTAACCACATGTCATAGAATCAGAACTGTGATCTCTCAATTCAGAGATTCTTTCCTGAGACATTCTAACCACATGTCATAGTATTAGAGCTGTGATCTCTCAATTCAGAGATTCTTTCCTGAGACATTCTTACCACATGTCATAGTATCAGAGCTGTGATCTCTCAATTTAGAGATTCTTTCCTGAGACATTCTAACCACATGTCATAGTATCAGATCTGTGATCTCTCAATTCAGAGATTCTTTCCTGAGACATTCTAACCACATGTCATAGTATCAGAGCTGTGATCTCTCACTTCAGAGATTCTTTCCTGAGACATTCTAACCTCATGTCATAGTATCAGAAATGTGATCTCTCAATTCAGAAATTCTTTCCTGAGACATTCTAACCACATGTCATAGTATCAGAGCTGTGAACTCTCAATTCAGAGATTCTTTCCTGATACATTCTAACCACATGTCATAGTACTAGAGCTGTGATCTCTCAATTCAGAGATTCTTTCCTGAGACATTCTAACCACGTCATAGTATCAGAGCTGTGATATCTCAATTCAGAGATTCTTTCATGAGACATTCTAACCACATGTCATAGTATCAGAGCTGTGATCTCTCAATTCAGAGATTCTTCCCTGAGACATTCTAACCACATGTCATAGTATTAGATCTGTGATCTCTCAATTCAGAGATTCTTTCCTGGGATATTCTAACCACATGTCATAGTATCAGAGCTGTGATCTCTCAATTCAGAGATTCTTTCCTGAGACATTCTAACCACATCTCATAGTCTAAGAGCTGTGATATCTCAATTCAGAGATTCTTTCCTGAGACATTCTAACCACATGTCATAGAATCAGAACTGTGATCTCTCAATTCAGAGATTCTTTCCTGAGACATTCTAACCACATGTCATAGTATTAGAGCTGTGATCTCTCAATTCAGAGATTCTTTCCTGAGACATTCTTACCACATGTCATAGTATCAGAGCTGTGATCTCTCAATTTAGAGATTCTTTCCTGAGACATTCTAACCACATGTCATAGTATCAGATCTGTGATATCTCAATTCAGAGATTCTTTCCTGAGATATTATAACCACATGTCATAGTATCAAAGCTGTGATCTCTCAATTCAGAGATTCTTTCCTGAGACATTCTAACCACATGTCATAATATCAGAACTGTGATCTCTCAATTCAGAAATTCTTTCCTGAGACATTCTAACCACATGTCATAGTATCAGAGCTGTGAACTCTCAATTCAGAGATTCTTTCCTGATACATTCTAACCACATGTCATATTATCAGAGCTGTGATCTCTCAATTCAGAGATACTTTCCTGAGACATTCTAACCACGTCATAGTATCAGAGCTGTGATATCTCAATTCAGAGATTCTTTCATGAGACATTCTAACCACATGTCATAGTATCAGAGCTGTGATCTCTCAATTTAGATATTCTTTCCTGATACATTCTAACCACATGTCATAGAATCAGAACTGTGATCTCTCAATTCAGAGATTCTTTCCTGAGACATTCTAACCACATGTCATAGAATCAGAACTGTGATCTCTCAATTCAGAGATTCTTTCCTGAGACATTCTAACCACATGTCATAGTATCAGAGCTGTGATCTCTCAATTCAGAGATTCTTTCCTGCGATATTCTAACCACATGTGATAGTATCAGAGCTGTGATCGCTCAATTCAGATATTCTTTCCTGAGACATTCTAACCACATGTCATAGGATCAGATTTGTGATCTCTCAATTCAGAGATTCTTTCCTGAGATATTCTAACCACATGTCATAGTCTCAGAGCTGTGATCTCTCAATTCAGAGATTCTTTCCTGAGACATTCTAACCACATGTCATAGTATTAGAGCTGTGATCTCTCAATTCAGAGATTCTTTCCTGAGACATTCTTACCACATGTCATAGTATCAGAGCTGTGATCTCTCAATTTAGAGATTCTTTCCTGAGACATTCTAACCACATGTCATAGTATCAGATCTGTGATATCTCAATTCAGAGATTCTTTCCTGAGATATTCTAACCACATGTCATAGTATCAAAGCTGCGATCTCTCAATTCAGAAATTCTTTCCTGAGACATTCTAACCACATGTCATAGTATCAGAGCTGTGAACTCTCAATTCAGAGATTCTTTCCTGATACATTCTAACCACATGTCATAGTATCAGAGCTTTGATCTCTCAATTCAGAGATTCTTTCCTGAGACATTCTAACCACGTCATAGTATCAGAGCTGTGATATCTCAATTCAGAGATTCTTTCATGAGACATTCTAACCACATGTCATAGTATCAGAGCTGTGATCTCTCAATTTAGATATTCTTTCCTGAGATATTCTAACCACATGTCATAGTATTAGAGCTGTGATCTCTCAATTCAGAGATTCTTTCCTGAGACATTCTAACCACATGTCATAGTATCAGAGCTGTGATCTCTCAATTCAGAGATTCTTTCCTGAGACATTCTAACCACATGTCATAATATCAGAAATGTGATCTCTCAATTCAGAAATTCTTTCCTGAGACATTCTAACCACATGTCATAGTATCAGAGCTGTGAACTCTCAATTCAGAGATTCTTTCCTGATACATTCTAACCACATGTCATAGTACTAGAGCTGTGATCTCTCAATTCAGAGATTCTTTCCTGAGACATTCTAACCACGTCATAGTATCAGAGCTGTGATATCTCAATTCAGAGATTCTTTCATGAGACATTCTAACCACATGTCAAATTATCAGAGCTGTGATCTCTCAATTCAGAGATTCTTCCCTGAGACATTCTAACCACATGTCATAGTATTAGATCTGTGATCTCTCAATTCAGAGATTCTTTCCTGGGATATTCTAACCACATGTCATAGTATCAGAGCTGTGATCTCTCAATTCAGAGATTCTTTCCTGAGACATTCTAACCACATCTCATAGTCTAAGAGCTGTGATATCTCAATTCAGAGATTCTTTCCTGAGACATTCTAACCACATGTCATAGAATCAGAACTGTGATCTCTCAATTCAGAGATTCTTTCCTGAGACATTCTAACCACATGTCATAGTATTAGAGCTGTGATCTCTCAATTCAGAGATTCTTTCCTGAGACATTCTTACCACATGTCATAGTATCAGAGCTGTGATCTCTCAATTTAGAGATTCTTTCCTGAGACATTCTAACCACATGTCATAGTATCAGATCTGTGATATCTCAATTCAGAGATTCTTTCCTGAGATATTCTAACCACATGTCATAGTATCAAAGCTGTGATCTCTCAATTCAGAGATTCTTTCCTGAGACATTCTAACCACATGTCATAATATCAGAGCTGTGAACTCTCAATTCAGAGATTCTTTCCTGACACATTCTAACCACATGTCATAGTATCAGAGCTGTGATCTCTCAATTCAGAGATTCTTTCCTGAGACATTCTAACCACGTCATAGTATCAGAGCTGTGATATCTCAATTCAGAGATTCTTTCATGAGACATTCTAACCACATGTCATAGTATCAGAGCTGTGATCTCTCAATTTAGATATTCTTTCCTGAGATATTCTAACCACATGTCATACTATTAGAGCTGTGATCTCTCAATTCAGAGATTCTTTCCTGAGACATTCTAACCACATGTCATAGTATCAGAGCTGTGATCTCTCAATTCAGAGATTCTTTCCTGAGACATTCTAACCACATGTCATAATATCAGAAATGTGATCTCTCAATTCAGAAATTCTTTCCTGAGACATTCTAACCACATGTCATAGTATCAGAGCTGTGAACTCTCAATTCAGAGATTCTTTCCTGATACATTCTAACCACATGTCATAGTACTAGAGCTGTGATCTCTCAATTCAGAGATTCTTTCCTGAGACATTCTAACCACGTCATAGTATCAGAGCTGTGATATCTCAATTCAGAGATTCTTTCATGAGACATTCTAACCACATGTCATAGTATCAGAGCTGTGATCTCTCAATTCAGAGATTCTTCCCTGAGACATTCTAACCACATGTCATAGTATTAGATCTGTGATCTCTCAATTCAGAGATTCTTTCCTGGGATATTCTAACCACATGTCATAGTATCAGAGCTGTGATCTCTCAATTCAGAGATTCTTTCCTGAGACATTCTAACCACATCTCATAGTCTAAGAGCTGTGATATCTCAATTCAGAGATTCTTTCCTGAGACATTCTAACCACATGTCATAGAATCAGAACTGTGATCTCTCAATTCAGAGATTCTTTCCTGAGACATTCTAACCACATGTCATAGTATTAGAGCTGTGCTCTCTCAATTCAGAGATTCTTTCCTGAGAAATTCTAACCTCATGTCTGTAGTATCAGAGCTGTGATCTCTCAATTCAGAGAATCTTTCCTGAGACATTCTAACTCCATGTCCACAGTATCAGAGCTGTGATCTCTCAATTCAGAGATTCTTTCCTGAGACATTCTAACCACATGTCATAGTATCAGTGCTGTGATCTCTCAATATAGAGATTCTTTCCTGAGATATTCTAACCACATGTCATAGTATCAGAGCTGTGATCTCTCAATTCAGAGATTCTTTCCTGGGATATTCTAACCACATGTGATAGTATTAGAGCTGTGATCTCTCAATTCAGAGATTCTTTCCTGAGACATTCTTAACACATGTCATAGTATCAGAGCTGCGATCTCTCAATTTAGAGATTCTTTCCTGAGACATTCTAACCACATGTCATAGTATCAGAGCTGTGATATCTCAATTCAGAGATTCTTTCCTGAGATATTCTAACCACATGTCATAGTATCAAAGCTGTGATCTCTCAATTCAGAGATTCTTTCCTGAGACATTCTAACCACATGTCATAGTATCAGAACTGTGATCTCTCAATTCAGAAATTCTTTCCTGAGACGTTCTAACCACATGTCATAGTATCAGAGCTGTGAACTCTCAATTCAGAGATTCTTTCCTGATACATTCTAACCACATGTCATAGTATCAGAGCTGTGATCTCTCAATTCAGAGATTCTTTCCTGAGACATTCTAACCACGTCATAGTATCAGAGCTGTGATATCTCAATTCAGAGATTCTTTCATGAGACATTCTAACCACATGTCATAGTATCAGAGCTGTGATCTCTCAATTTAGATATTCTTTCCTGAGATATTCTAACCACATGTCATAGTATTAGAGCTGTGATCTCCCAATTCAGAGATTCTTTCCTGAGACATTCTAACCCTATGTCTGTAGTATCAGAGCTGTATGTTCTCAATTCAGAGATTCTTTCCTGAGATATTCTAACCACATGTCATTGTATCGGAGCTGTGATCTCTCAATTCAGAGATTCTTTCCTGAGACATTCTAACCACATGTCATAGTATTAGTGCTGTGTTCTCTCAATTCAGAGATTCTTTCCTGAGACATTCTAACCACGTCATAGTATCAGAGCTGTGAACTCTCAATTCAGAGATTCTTTCCTGATACATTCTAACCACATGTCATAGTATTAGTGCTGTGTTCTCTCAATTCAGAGATTCTTTCCTGAGACATTCTAACCACGTCATAGTATCAGAGCTGTGATCTCTCAATTCAGAGATTCTTTCATGAGACATTCTAACCACATGTCATAGTATCAGAGCTGTGATCTCTCAATTCAGAGATTCTTTCCTGAGAACTTCTAACCACATGTCTGTAGTATCAGAGCTGTGATCTCTCAATTCAGAGATTCTTTCCTGAGATATTCTAACCACATGTCATAGTATCAGAGCTGTGATCTCTCAATTCAGAGATTCTTTCCTGAGACATTCTAACCACATGTCATAGTTTCAGAGCTGTGAACTCTCAATTCAGAGATTCTTTCCTGATACATTCTAACCACATGTCATAGTATCAGAGCTGTGATCTCTCAATTCAGAGATTCTTTCCTGAGACATTCTAACCACGTCATAGTATCAGAGCTGTGATATCTCAATTCAGAGATTCTTTCATGAGACATTCTAACCACATGTCATAGTATCAGAGCTGTGATCTCTCAATTTAGATATTCTTTCATGAGACATTCTAACCACATGTCATAGTATCAGAGCTGTGAACTCTCAATTCAGAGATTCTTTCCTGATACATTCTAACCACATGTCATAGTATTAGAGCTGTGATCTCTCAATTCAGAGATTCTTTCCTGAGACATTCTAACCACGTCATAGTATCAGAGCTGTGATATCTCAATTCAGAGATTCTTTCATGAGACATTCTAACCACATGTCATAGTATCAGAGCTGTGATCTCTCAATTTAGATATTCTTTCCTGAGATATTCTAACCACATGTCATAGTATTAGAGCTGTGATCTCTTAATTCAGAGATTCTTTCCTGAGACATTCTAACCACATGTCATAGTATCAGAGCTGTGATCTCTCAATTCAGAGATTCTTTCCTGAGACATTCTAACCACGTCATAGTATCAGAGCTGTGATATCTCAATTCAGAGATTCTTCCCTGAGACATTCTAACCACATGTCATAGTATCAGAGCTGTGAACTCTCAATTCAGAGATTCTTTCCTGATACATTCTAACCACATGTCATAGTATCAGAGCTGTGATCTCTCAATTCAGAGATTCTTTCCTGAGACATTCTAACCACATGTCATAGTATTAGTGCTGTGTTCTCTCAATTCAGAGATTCTTTCCTGAGACATTCTAACCACGTCATAGTATCAGAGCTGTGATCTCTCAATTCAGAGATTCTTTCATGAGACATTCTAACCACATGTCATAGTATCAGAGCTGTGATCTCTCAATTCAGAGATTCTTTCCTGAGAACTTCTAACCACATGTCTGTAGTATCAGAGCTGTGATCTCTCAATTCAGAGATTCTTTCCTGAGATATTCTAACCACATGTCATAGTATCAGAGCTGTGATCTCTCAATTCAGAGATTCTTTCCTGAGACATTCTAACCACATGTCATAGTTTCAGAGCTGTGAACTCTCAATTCAGAGATTCTTTCCTGATACATTCTAACCACATGTCATAGTATCAGAGCTGTGATCTCTCAATTCAGAGATTCTTTCCTGAGACATTCTAACCACGTCATAGTATCAGAGCTGTGATATCTCAATTCAGAGATTCTTTCATGAGACATTCTAACCACATGTCATAGTATCAGAGCTGTGATCTCTCAATTTAGATATTCTTTCCTGAGATATTCTAACCACATGTCATAGTATTAGAGCTGTGATCTCTCAATTCAGAGATTCTTTCCTGAGACATTCTAACCACATGTCATAGTATCAGAGCTGTGATCTCTCAATTCAGAGATTCTTTCCTGAGACATTCTAACCACATGTCATAATATCAGAAATGTGATCTCTCAATTCAGAAATTCTTTCCTGAGACATTCTAACCACATGTCATAGTATCAGAGCTGTGAACTCTCAATTCAGAGATTCTTTCCTGATACATTCTAACCACATGTCATAGTACTAGAGCTGTGATCTCTCAATTCAGAGATTCTTTCCTGAGACATTCTAACCACGTCATAGTATCAGAGCTGTGATATCTCAATTCAGAGATTCTTTCATGAGACATTCTAACCACATGTCAAATTATCAGAGCTGTGATCTCTCAATTCAGAGATTCTTCCCTGAGACATTCTAACCACATGTCATAGTATTAGATCTGTGATCTCTCAATTCAGAGATTCTTTCCTGGGATATTCTAACCACATGTCATAGTATCAGAGCTGTGATCTCTCAATTCAGAGATTCTTTCCTGAGACATTCTAACCACATCTCATAGTCTAAGAGCTGTGATATCTCAATTCAGAGATTCTTTCCTGAGACATTCTAACCACATGTCATAGAATCAGAACTGTGATCTCTCAATTCAGAGATTCTTTCCTGAGACATTCTAACCACATGTCATAGTATTAGAGCTGTGATCTCTCAATTCAGAGATTCTTTCCTGAGACATTCTTACCACATGTCATAGTATCAGAGCTGTGATCTCTCAATTTAGAGATTCTTTCCTGAGACATTCTAACCACATGTCATAGTATCAGATCTGTGATATCTCAATTCAGAGATTCTTTCCTGAGATATTCTAACCACATGTCATAGTATCAAAGCTGTGATCTCTCAATTCAGAGATTCTTTCCTGAGACATTCTAACCACATGTCATAATATCAGAGCTGTGAACTCTCAATTCAGAGATTCTTTCCTGACACATTCTAACCACATGTCATAGTATCAGAGCTGTGATCTCTCAATTCAGAGATTCTTTCCTGAGACATTCTAACCACGTCATAGTATCAGAGCTGTGATATCTCAATTCAGAGATTCTTTCATGAGACATTCTAACCACATGTCATAGTATCAGAGCTGTGATCTCTCAATTTAGATATTCTTTCCTGAGATATTCTAACCACATGTCATACTATTAGAGCTGTGATCTCTCAATTCAGAGATTCTTTCCTGAGACATTCTAACCACATGTCATAGTATCAGAGCTGTGATCTCTCAATTCAGAGATTCTTTCCTGAGACATTCTAACCACATGTCATAATATCAGAAATGTGATCTCTCAATTCAGAAATTCTTTCCTGAGACATTCTAACCACATGTCATAGTATCAGAGCTGTGAACTCTCAATTCAGAGATTCTTTCCTGATACATTCTAACCACATGTCATAGTACTAGAGCTGTGATCTCTCAATTCAGAGATTCTTTCCTGAGACATTCTAACCACGTCATAGTATCAGAGCTGTGATATCTCAATTCAGAGATTCTTTCATGAGACATTCTAACCACATGTCATAGTATCAGAGCTGTGATCTCTCAATTCAGAGATTCTTCCCTGAGACATTCTAACCACATGTCATAGTATTAGATCTGTGATCTCTCAATTCAGAGATTCTTTCCTGGGATATTCTAACCACATGTCATAGTATCAGAGCTGTGATCTCTCAATTCAGAGATTCTTTCCTGAGACATTCTAACCACATCTCATAGTCTAAGAGCTGTGATATCTCAATTCAGAGATTCTTTCCTGAGACATTCTAACCACATGTCATAGAATCAGAACTGTGATCTCTCAATTCAGAGATTCTTTCCTGAGACATTCTAACCACATGTCATAGTATTAGAGCTGTGCTCTCTCAATTCAGAGATTCTTTCCTGAGAAATTCTAACCTCATGTCTGTAGTATCAGAGCTGTGATCTCTCAATTCAGAGAATCTTTCCTGAGACATTCTAACTCCATGTCCACAGTATCAGAGCTGTGATCTCTCAATTCAGAGATTCTTTCCTGAGACATTCTAACCACATGTCATAGTATCAGTGCTGTGATCTCTCAATATAGAGATTCTTTCCTGAGATATTCTAACCACATGTCATAGTATCAGAGCTGTGATCTCTCAATTCAGAGATTCTTTCCTGGGATATTCTAACCACATGTGATAGTATTAGAGCTGTGATCTCTCAATTCAGAGATTCTTTCCTGAGACATTCTTAACACATGTCATAGTATCAGAGCTGCGATCTCTCAATTTAGAGATTCTTTCCTGAGACATTCTAACCACATGTCATAGTATCAGAGCTGTGATATCTCAATTCAGAGATTCTTTCCTGAGATATTCTAACCACATGTCATAGTATCAAAGCTGTGATCTCTCAATTCAGAGATTCTTTCCTGAGACATTCTAACCACATGTCATAGTATCAGAACTGTGATCTCTCAATTCAGAAATTCTTTCCTGAGACGTTCTAACCACATGTCATAGTATCAGAGCTGTGAACTCTCAATTCAGAGATTCTTTCCTGATACATTCTAACCACATGTCATAGTATCAGAGCTGTGATCTCTCAATTCAGAGATTCTTTCCTGAGACATTCTAACCACGTCATAGTATCAGAGCTGTGATATCTCAATTCAGAGATTCTTTCATGAGACATTCTAACCACATGTCATAGTATCAGAGCTGTGATCTCTCAATTTAGATATTCTTTCCTGAGATATTCTAACCACATGTCATAGTATTAGAGCTGTGATCTCCCAATTCAGAGATTCTTTCCTGAGACATTCTAACCCTATGTCTGTAGTATCAGAGCTGTATGTTCTCAATTCAGAGATTCTTTCCTGAGATATTCTAACCACATGTCATTGTATCGGAGCTGTGATCTCTCAATTCAGAGATTCTTTCCTGAGACATTCTAACCACATGTCATAGTATTAGTGCTGTGTTCTCTCAATTCAGAGATTCTTTCCTGAGACATTCTAACCACGTCATAGTATCAGAGCTGTGAACTCTCAATTCAGAGATTCTTTCCTGATACATTCTAACCACATGTCATAGTATTAGTGCTGTGTTCTCTCAATTCAGAGATTCTTTCCTGAGACATTCTAACCACGTCATAGTATCAGAGCTGTGATCTCTCAATTCAGAGATTCTTTCATGAGACATTCTAACCACATGTCATAGTATCAGAGCTGTGATCTCTCAATTCAGAGATTCTTTCCTGAGAACTTCTAACCACATGTCTGTAGTATCAGAGCTGTGATCTCTCAATTCAGAGATTCTTTCCTGAGATATTCTAACCACATGTCATAGTATCAGAGCTGTGATCTCTCAATTCAGAGATTCTTTCCTGAGACATTCTAACCACATGTCATAGTTTCAGAGCTGTGAACTCTCAATTCAGAGATTCTTTCCTGATACATTCTAACCACATGTCATAGTATCAGAGCTGTGATCTCTCAATTCAGAGATTCTTTCCTGAGACATTCTAACCACGTCATAGTATCAGAGCTGTGATATCTCAATTCAGAGATTCTTTCATGAGACATTCTAACCACATGTCATAGTATCAGAGCTGTGATCTCTCAATTTAGATATTCTTTCATGAGACATTCTAACCACATGTCATAGTATCAGAGCTGTGAACTCTCAATTCAGAGATTCTTTCCTGATACATTCTAACCACATGTCATAGTATTAGAGCTGTGATCTCTCAATTCAGAGATTCTTTCCTGAGACATTCTAACCACGTCATAGTATCAGAGCTGTGATATCTCAATTCAGAGATTCTTTCATGAGACATTCTAACCACATGTCATAGTATCAGAGCTGTGATCTCTCAATTTAGATATTCTTTCCTGAGATATTCTAACCACATGTCATAGTATTAGAGCTGTGATCTCTTAATTCAGAGATTCTTTCCTGAGACATTCTAACCACATGTCATAGTATCAGAGCTGTGATCTCTCAATTCAGAGATTCTTTCCTGAGACATTCTAACCACGTCATAGTATCAGAGCTGTGATATCTCAATTCAGAGATTCTTCCCTGAGACATTCTAACCACATGTCATAGTATCAGAGCTGTGAACTCTCAATTCAGAGATTCTTTCCTGATACATTCTAACCACATGTCATAGTATCAGAGCTGTGATCTCTCAATTCAGAGATTCTTTCCTGAGACATTCTAACCACATGTCATAGTATTAGTGCTGTGTTCTCTCAATTCAGAGATTCTTTCCTGAGACATTCTAACCACGTCATAGTATCAGAGCTGTGATCTCTCAATTCAGAGATTCTTTCATGAGACATTCTAACCACATGTCATAGTATCAGAGCTGTGATCTCTCAATTCAGAGATTCTTTCCTGAGAACTTCTAACCACATGTCTGTAGTATCAGAGCTGTGATCTCTCAATTCAGAGATTCTTTCCTGAGATATTCTAACCACATGTCATAGTATCAGAGCTGTGATCTCTCAATTCAGAGATTCTTTCCTGAGACATTCTAACCACATGTCATAGTTTCAGAGCTGTGAACTCTCAATTCAGAGATTCTTTCCTGATACATTCTAACCACATGTCATAGTATCAGAGCTGTGATCTCTCAATTCAGAGATTCTTTCCTGAGACATTCTAACCACGTCATAGTATCAGAGCTGTGATATCTCAATTCAGAGATTCTTTCATGAGACATTCTAACCACATGTCATAGTATCAGAGCTGTGATCTCTCAATTTAGATATTCTTTCATGAGACATTCTAACCACATGTCATAGTATCAGAGCTGTGAACTCTCAATTCAGAGATTCTTTCCTGATACATTCTAACCACATGTCATAGTATTAGAGCTGTGATCTCTCAATTCAGAGATTCTTTCCTGAGACATTCTAACCACGTCATAGTATCAGAGCTGTGATATCTCAATTCAGAGATTCTTTCATGAGACATTCTAACCACATGTCATAGTATCAGAGCTGTGATCTCTCAATTTAGATATTCTTTCCTGAGATATTCTAACCACATGTCATAGTATTAGAGCTGTGATCTCTTAATTCAGAGATTCTTTCCTGAGACATTCTAACCACATGTCATAGTATCAGAGCTGTGATCTCTCAATTCAGAGATTCTTTCCTGAGACATTCTAACCACGTCATAGTATCAGAGCTGTGATATCTCAATTCAGAGATTCTTCCCTGAGACATTCTAACCACATGTCATAGTATCAGAGCTGTGAACTCTCAATTCAGAGATTCTTTCCTGATACATTCTAACCACATGTCATAGTATCAGAGCTGTGATCTCTCAATTCAGAGATTCTTTCCTGAGACATTCTAACCACGTCATAGTATCAGAGCTGTGATATCTCAATTCAGAGATTCTTTCATGAGACATTCTAACCACATGTCATAGTATCAGAGCTGTGATCTCTCAATTTAGATATTCTTTCATGAGACATTCTAACCACATGTCATAGTATCAGAGCTGTGAACTCTCAATTCAGAGATTCTTTCCTGATACATTCTAACCACATGTCATAGTATTAGAGCTGTGATCTCTCAATTCAGAGATTCTTTCCTGGGACATTCTAACCACGTCATAGTATCAGAGCTGTGATATCTCAATTCAGAGATTCTTTCATGAGACATTCTAACCACATGTCATAGTATCAGAGCTGTGATCTCTCAATTTAGATATTCTTTCCTGAGATATTCTAACCACATGTCATAGTATTAGAGCTGTGATCTCTCAATTCAGAGATTCTTTCCTGAGACATTCTAACCACATGTCATAGTATCAGAGCTGTGATCTCTCAATTCAGAGATTCTTTCCTGAGACATTCTAACCACATGTCATAGTATCAGAGCTGTGAACTCTCAATTCAGAGATTCTTTCCTGATACATTCTAACCACATGTCATAGTACTAGAGCTGTGAGCTCTCAATTCAGAGATTCTTTCCTGAGACATTCTAACCACGTCATAGTATCAGAGCTGTGATATCTCAATTCAGAGATTCTTTCATGAGACATTCTAACCACATGTCATAGTATCAGAGCTGTGATCTCTCAATTCAGAGATTCTTCCCTGAGACATTCTAACCACATGTCATAGTATTAGATCTGTGATCTCTCAATTCAGAGATTCTTTCCTGGGATATTCTAATCACATGTCATAGTATCAGAGCTGTGATCTCTCTATTCAGAGATTCTTTCCTGAGACATTCTAACCACATCTCATAGTCTAAGAGCTGTGATATCTCAATTCAGAGATTCTTTCCTGAGACATTCTAACCACATGTCATAGAATCAGAACTGTGATCTCTCAATTCAGAGATTCTTTCCTGAGACATTCTAACCACATGTCATAGTATTAGAGCTGTGATCTCTCAATTCAGAGATTCTTTCCTGAGACATTCTTACCACATGTCATAGTATCAGAGCTGTGATCTCTCAATTTAGAGATTCTTTCCTGAGACATTCTAACCACATGTCATAGTATCAGATCTGTGATATCTCAATTCAGAGATTCTTTCCTGAGATATTCTAACCACATGTCATAGTATCAAAGCTGTGATCTCTCAATTCAGAGATTCTTTCCTGAGACATTCTAACCACATGTCATAATATCAGAACTGTGATCTGATCTCTCAATTCAGAAATTCTTTCCTGAGACATTCTAACCACATGTCATAGTATCAGAGCTGTGAACTCTCAATTCAGAGATTCTTTCCTGACACATTCTAACCACATGTCATAGTATCAGAGCTGTGATCTCTCAATTCAGAGATTCTTTCCTGAGACATTCTAACCACATGTCATAATATCAGAAATGTGATCTCTCAATTCAGAAATTCTTTCCTGAGACATTCTAACCACATGTCATAGTATCAGAGCTGTGAACTCTCAATTCAGAGATTCTTTCCTGATACATTCTAACCACATGTCATAGTACTAGAGCTGTGATCTCTCAATTCAGAGATTCTTTCCTGAGACATTCTAAGCACGTCATAGTATCAGAGCTGTGATATCTCAATTCAGAGATTCTTTCATGAGACATTCTAACCACATGTCATAGTATCAGAGCTGTGATCTCTCAATTCAGAGATTCTTCCCTGAGACATTCTAACCACATGTCATAGTATTAGATCTGTGATCTCTCAATTCAGAGATTCTTTCCTGGGATATTCTAACCACATGTCATAGTATCAGAGCTGTGATCTCTCAATTCAGAGATTCTTTCCTGAGACATTCTAACCACATCTCATAGTCTAAGAGCTGTGATATCTCAATTCAGAGATTCTTTCCTGAGACATTCTAACCACATGTCATAGTATTAGAGCTGTGCTCTCTCAATTCAGAGATTCTTTCCTGAGAAATTCTAACCTCATGTCTGTAGTATCAGAGCTGTGATCTCTCAATTCAGAGAATCTTTCCTGAGACATTCTAACTCCATGTCCACAGTATCAGAGCTGTGATCTCTCAATTCAGAGATTCTTTCCTGAGACATTCTAACCACATGTCATAGTATCAGTGCTGTGATCTCTCAATATAGAGATTCTTTCCTGAGATATTCTAACCACATGTCATAGTATCAGAGCTGTGATCTCTCAATTCAGAGATTCTTTCCTGGGATATTCTAACCACATGTGATAGTATTAGAGCTGTGATCTCTCAATTCAGAGATTCTTTCCTGAGACATTCTTAACACATGTCATAGTATCAGAGCTGTGATCTCTCAATTTAGATATTCTTTCATGAGACATTCTAACCACATGTCATAGTATCAGAGCTGTGAACTCTCAATTCAGAGATTCTTTCCTGATACATTCTAACCACATGTCATAGTATTAGAGCTGTGATCTCTCAATTCAGAGATTCTTTCCTGAGACATTCTAACCACGTCATAGTATCAGAGCTGTGATATCTCAATTCAGAGATTCTTTCATGAGACATTCTAACCACATGTCATAGTATCAGAGCTGTGATCTCTCAATTTAGATATTCTTTCCTGAGATATTCTAACCACATGTCATAGTATTAGAGCTGTGATCTCTCAATTCAGAGATTCTTTCCTGAGACATTCTAACCACATGTCATAGTATCAGAGCTGTGATCTCTCAATTCAGAGATTCTTTCCTGAGACATTCTAACCACATGTCATAATATCAGAAATGTGATCTCTCAATTCAGAAATTCTTTCCTGAGACATTCTAACCACATGTCATAGTGTCAGAGCTGTGAACTCTCAATTCAGAGATTCTTTCCTGATACATTCTAACCACATGTCATAGTACTAGAGCTGTGATCTCTCAATTCAGAGATTCTTTCCTGAGACATTCTAACCACGTCATAGTATCAGAGCTATGATATCTCAATTCAGAGATTCTTTCATGAGACATTCTAACCACATGTCATAGTATCAGAGCTGTGATCTCTCAATTCAGAGATTCTTCCCTGAGACATTCTAACCACATGTCATAGTATTAGATCTGTGATCTCTCAATTCAGAGATTCTTTCCTGGGATATTCTAATCACATGTCATAGTATCAGAGCTGTGATCTCTCAATTCAGAGATTCTTTCCTGAGACATTCTAACCACATCTCATAGTCTAAGAGCTGTGATATCTCAATTCAGAGATTCTTTCCTGAGACATTCTAACCACATGTCATAGAATCAGAACTGTGATCTCTCAATTCAGAGATTCTTTCCTGAGACATTCTAACCACATGTCATAGTATTAGAGCTGTGATCTCTCAATTCAGAGATTCTTTCCTGAGACATTCTTACCACATGTCATAGTATCAGAGCTGTGATCTCTCAATTTAGAGATTCTTTCCTGAGACATTCTATCCACATGTCATAGTATCAGATCTGTGAACTCTCAATTCAGAGATTCTTTCCTGACACATTCTAACCACATGTCATAGTATCAGAGCTGTGATCTCTCAATTCAGAGATTCTTTCCTGAGACATTCTAACCACATGTCATAATATCAGAAATGTGATCTCTCAATTCAGAAATTCTTTCCTGAGACATTCTAACCACATGTCATAGTATCAGAGCTGTGAACTCTCAATTCAGAGATTCTTTCCTGATACATTCTAACCACATGTCATAGTACTAGAGCTGTGATCTCTCAATTCAGAGATTCTTTCCTGAGACATTCTAAGCACGTCATAGTATCAGAGCTGTGATATCTCAATTCAGAGATTCTTTCATGAGACATTCTAACCACATGTCATAATATCAGAGCTGTGATGTCTCAATTCAGAGATTCTTCCCTGAGACATTCTAACCACATGTCATAGTATTAGATCTGTGATCTCTCAATTCAGAGATTCTTTCCTGGGATATTCTAACCACATGTCATAGTATCAGAGCTGTGATCTCTCAATTCAGAGATTCTTTCCTGAGACATTCTAACCACATCTCATAGTCTAAGAGCTGTGATATCTCAATTCAGAGATTCTTTCCTGAGACATTCTAACCACATGTCATAGTATTAGAGCTGTGCTCTCTCAATTCAGAGATTCTTTCCTGAGAAATTCTAACCTCATGTCTGTAGTATCAGAGCTGTGATCTCTCAATTCAGAGAATCTTTCCTGAAACATTCTAACTCCATGTCCACAGTATCAGAGCTGTGATCTCTCAATTCAGAGATTCTTTCCTGAGACATTCTAACCACATGTCATAGTATCAGTGCTGTGATCTCTCAATATAGAGATTCTTTCCTGAGATATTCTAACCACATGTCATAGTATCAGAGCTGTGATCTCTCAATTCAGAGATTCTTTCCTGGGATATTCTAACCACATGTGATAGTATTAGAGCTGTGATCTCTCAATTCAGAGATTCTTTCCTGAGACATTCTTAACACATGTCATAGTATCAGAGCTGTGATCTCTCAATTTAGAGATTCTTTCCTGAGACATTCTAACCACATGTCATAGTATCAGAGCTGTGATATCTCAATTCAGAGATTCTTTCCTGAGATATTCTAACCACATGTCATAGTATCAAAGCTGTGATCTCTCAATTCAGAGATTCTTTCCTGAGACATTCTAACCACATGTCATAGTATCAGAACTGTGATCTCTCAATTCAGAAATTCTTTCCTGAGACGTTCTAACCACATGTCATAGTATCAGAGCTGTGAACTCTCAATTCAGAGATTCTTTCCTGATACATTCTAACCACATGTCATAGTATCAGAGCTGTGATCTCTCAATTCAGAGATTCTTTCCTGAGACATTCTAACCACGTCATAGTATCAGAGCTGTGATATCTCAATTCAGAGATTCTTTCATGAGACATTCTAACCACATGTCATAGTATCAGAGCTGTGATCTCTCAATTTAGATATTCTTTCCTGAGATATTCTAACCACATGTCATAGTATTAGAGCTGTGATCTCCCAATTCAGAGATTCTTTCCTGAGACATTCTAACCCTATGTCTGTAGTATCAGAGCTGTATGTTCTCAATTCAGAGATTCTTTCCTGAGACATTCTAACCACATGTCATTGTATCGGAGCTGTGATCTCTCAATTCAGAGATTCTTTCCTGAGACATTCTAACCACATGTCATAGTATCAGAGCTGTGAACTCTCAATTCAGAGATTCTTTCCTGATACATTCTAACCACATGTCAATGTATTAGTGCTGTGTTCTCTCAATTCAGAGATTCTTTCCTGAGACATTCTAACCACGTCATAGTATCAGAGCTGTGATCTCTCAATTCAGAGATTCTTTCATGAGACATTCTAACCACATGTCATAGTATCAGAGCTGTGATCTCTCAATTCAGAGATTCTTTCCTGAGAACTTCTAACCACATGTCTGTAGTATCAGAGCTGTGATCTCTCAATTCAGAGATTCTTTCCTGAGATATTCTAACCACATGTCATAGTATCAGAGCTGTGATCTCTCAATTCAGAGATTCTTTCCTGAGACATTCTAACCACATGTCATAGTATCAGAGCTGTGAACTCTCAATTCAGAGATTCTTTCCTGATACATTCTAACCACATGTCATAGTATCAGAGCTGTGATCTCTCAATTCAGAGATTCTTTCCTGAGACATTCTAACCACGTCATAGTATCAGAGCTGTGATATCTCAATTCAGAGATTCTTTCATGAGACATTCTAACCACATGTCATAGTATCAGAGCTGTGATCTCTCAATTTAGATATTCTTTCATGAGACATTCTAACCACATGTCATAGTATCAGTGCTGTGAACTCTCAATTCAGAGATTCTTTCCTGATACATTCTAACCACATGTCATAGTATTAGATCTGTGATCTCTCAATTCAGAGATTCTTTCCTGAGACATTCTAACTCCATGTCCACAGTATCAGAGCTGTGATCTCTCAATTCAGAGATTCTTTCCTGAGACATTCTAACCACATATCATAGTATCAGTGCTGTGATCTCTCAATATAGAGATTCTTTCCTGAGATATTCTAACCACATGTCATAGTATCAGAGCTGTGATCTCTCAATTCAGAGATTCTTTCCTGGGATATTCTAACCACATGTCATAGTATCAGAGCTGTGATCTCTCAATTCAGATATTCTTTCCTGAGACATTCTAACCACATGTCATAGGATCAGAGTTGTGATCTCTCAATTCAGAGATTCTTTCCTGAGATATTCTAACCACATGTCATAGTATCAGGGCTGTGATCTCTCAATTCAGAGATTCTTTCCTGAGACATTCTAACCACATGTCATAGTATTAGAGCTGTGATCTCTCAATTCAGAGATTCTTTCCTGAGACATTCTAACCACATGTCATAGTATCAGAGCTGTGATCTCTCAATTCAGAGATTCTTTCCTGAGACATTCTAACCACATGTCATTGTATCAGAAATGTGATCTCTCAATTCAGAAATTCTTTCCTGAGACATTCTAACCACATGTCATAGTATCAGAGCTGTGAACTCTCAATTCAGAGATTCTTTCCTGATACATTCTAACCACATGTCATAGTACTAGAGCTGTGATCTCTCAATTCAGAGATTCTTTCCTGAGACATTCTAACCACGTCATAGTATCAGAGCTGTGATATCTCAATTCAGAGATTCTTTCATGAGACATTCTAACCACATGTCATAGTATCAGAGCTGTGATCTCTCAATTCAGAGATTCTTCCCTGAGACATTCTAACCACATGTCATAGTATTAGATCTGTGATCTCTCAATTCAGAGATTCTTTCCTGGGATATTCTAACCACATGTCATAGTATCAGAGCTGTGATCTCTCAATTCAGAGATTCTTTGCTGAGACATTCTAACCACATGTCATAGTATCAGTGCTGTGATCTCTCAATATAGAGATTCTTTCCTGAGATATTCTAACCACATGTCATAGTATCAGAGCTGTGATCTCTCAATTCAGAGATTCTTTCCTGGGATATTCTAACCACATGTCATAGTATCAGAGCTGTGATCTCTCAATTCAGATATTCTTTCCTGAGACATTCTAACCACATGTCATAGGATCAGAGTTGTGATCTCTCAATTCAGAGATTCTTTCCTGAGATATTCTAACCACATGTCATAGTATCAGGGCTGTGATCTCTCAATTCAGAGATTCTTTCCTGAGACATTCTAACCACATGTCATAGTATTAGATCTGTGATCTCTCAATTCAGAGATTCTTTCCTGAGACATTCTAACCACATGTCATAGTATCAGAGCTGTGATCTCTCAATTCAGAGATTCTTTCCTGAGACATTCTAACCACATGTCATTGTATCAGAAATGTGATCTCTCAATTCAGAAATTCTTTCCTGAGACATTCTAACCACATGTCATAGTATCAGAGCTGTGAACTCTCAATTCAGAGATTCTTTCCTGATACATTCTAACCACATGTCATAGTACTAGAGCTGTGATCTCTCAATTCAGAGATTCTTTCCTGAGACATTCTAACCACGTCATAGTATCAGAGCTGTGATATCTCAATTCAGAGATTCTTTCATGAGACATTCTAACCACATGTCATAGTATCAGAGCTGTGATCTCTCAATTCAGAGATTCTTCCCTGAGACATTCTAACCACATGTCATAGTATTAGATCTGTGATCTCTCAATTCAGAGATTCTTTCCTGGAATATTCTAACCACATGTCATAGTATCAGAGCTGTGATCTCTCAATTCAGAGATTCTTTCCTGAGACATTCTAACCACATCTCATAGTCTAAGAGCTGTGATATCTCAATTCAGAGATTCTTTCCTGAGACATTCTAACCACATGTCATAGAATCAGAGCTGTGATCTCTCAATTCAGAGATTCTTTCCTGAGACATTCTAACCACATGTCATAGTATTAGAGCTGTGATCTCTCAATTCAGAGATTCTATCCTGAGAAATTCTAACCTCATGTCTGTAGTATCAGAGCTGTGATCTCTCAATTCAGAGAATCTTTCCTGAGACATTCTAACCATATGTCATAGTATCAGTGCTGTGATCTCTCAATATAGAGATTCTTTCCTGAGATATTCTAACCACATGTGATAGTATCAGAGCTGTGATCTCTCAATTCAGATATTCTTTCCTGAGACATTCTAACCACATGTCATAGGATCAGAGTTGTGATCTCTCAATTCAGAGATTCTTTCCTGAGATATTCTAACCACATGTCATAGGATCAGAGTTGTGATCTCTCAATTCAGAGATTCTTTCCTGAGATATTCTAACCACATGTCATAGTATCAGAACTGTGATCTCTCAATTCAGAAATTCTTTCCTGAGACATTCTAACCACATGTCATAGTATCAGAGCTGTGAACTCTCAATTCAGAGATTCTTTCCTGATATATTCTAACCACATGTCATAGTATCAGAGCTGTGATCTCTCAATTCAGAGATTCTTTCCTGAGACATACTAACCACATCATAGTATCAGAGCTGTGATATCTCAATTCAGAGATTCTTTCATGAGACATTCTAACCACATGTCATAGTATCAGAGCTGTGATCTCTCAATTTAGATATTCTTTCCTGAGATATTCTAACCACATGTCATAGTATTAGAGCTGTGATCTCTCAATTCACAGATTCTTTCCTGAGACATTCTAACCCTATGTCTGTAGTATCAGAGCTGTATGCTCTCAATTCAGAGATTCTTTCCTGAGACATTCTAACCACATGTCATATTATCGGAGCTGTGATCTCTCAATTCAGAGATTCTTTCCTGAGACATTCTAACCACATGTCATAGTATCAGAGCTGTGATCTCTCAATTCAGAGATTCTTTCCTCAGACATTCTAAGCACATGTCATAATATCAGAGCTGTGATCTCTCAATTCAGAGATTCTTTCCTGAGACATTCTAACCACATGTCATAGTATCAGATCTGTGATCTCTCAATTCAGAGATTCTTTCCTGGGATATTCTAACCACATGTCATAGTATCAGAGCTGTGATCTCTCAATTCAGAGATTCTTTCCTGAGACATTCTAACCCCATCACATAGTATCAGAGCTGTGATCTCTCAATTCAGAGATTCTTTCCTGAGACATTCTAACCACATGTCATAGCATCAGAGCTGTGATATCTCAATTCAGAGATTCTTTCCTGAGATATTCTAACCACATGTCATACTATCAGAGCTGTGATCTCTCAATTCAGAGATTCTTTCCTGAGACATTCTAACCACATGTCATAGTATCAGAGCTGTGATCTCTTAATTTAGAGATTCTTTCATGAGATATTCTAACCACATGTCATAGTATCAGAGCTGTGATCTCTCAATTCAGAGATTCTTTCCTGAGACATTCTAACCACATGTCATAGTATTAGAGCTGTGATCTCTCAATTCAGAGATTCTTTCCTGAGAAATTCTAACCACATGTCTGTAGTATCAGAGCTGTGATCTCTCAATTCAAAGATTCTTTCCTGAGACATTCTAACTCCAGGTCTACCGTATCAGAGCTGTTATCTCTCAATTCAGAGATTCTTTCCTGAGACATTCTAACCACATGTCATAGTATGAGTGCTGTGATCTCTCAATTCAGAAATTCTTTCCTGAGACATTCTAACCACATGTCATAGTATCAGAGCTGTGATCTCTCATTTCAGAGATTCTTTCCTGAGACATTCTAACCACATGTCATAGTATCAGAACTGTGAGCTCTCATTTCAGAGAAGTATTGGCTCTACCAGGAGGAACTCTCTGATCTCCAAGCTAGACACTTTATCAAGTAACGTTATTCCAAAGACCCTTCGGAGGAATCCCATTTCGGCCGCTTGTATTCGTGATAGTATTCTTTGGGAATTTGAAATATTTTTATTTTCTGTGACCCCAGTCCCATTTCTTTTCTGACACAGATTCTATATTATTCCAACCACACTGAATAAGTGATTAGAGGCTAATTAACAGTCTTCAGTTTAATTGAAAATGACTTTCTAAACACACTATAAGTATATATATATATATATATATATTTATTAAAATAACAGATTATTATTACTATATATATATATATATATTAGGATTGGTGCTCTGAAATGACGATGTATACATGAACGTATGTATTTGGCAATATACGGTATGTTTAATTAAAAACATTTAGAAGACAATACGCTATCAGTTTTAAAGTAGTGACTATGTCACTTACTTCTTTTCGGCGAAATAAGGGAGAGAAGCTGACAGTCTTTTTCACACTGGTTGGCGATCATCAGAGCCACGTACTCCCCTGCTTTCCCCGAAAATTATAGAAGCTGGATTCTTATAGAATTCCAGTAATAATCAGGAGTTGATTAAACAGCGATTGCCGGTCTACCCTTCGGGTGGTTTTCTGCTAGCATTTGTAGTGTGCATATTGATATTATACGCAGGTATATATACATGTAGATATGATACATCAAATAAAATCGTAATTGACAATATATAATTTTTCTACGTTTGGCACAAGGCCACCAAATACCCAGTGCATTACTGGTACTTTATTTTATCGACCTCGTAAGGATGAAAGGCAAAGTTAACCTCGGAGGGAAGAAATTGAACCAAGACTGCGTTACACTGTCTTATGTAATCAGTAACGTAATCCATGATACATTAAAAAAGACGATATTATATAAAAACTGCATTAGGAGAAAATTAGTGACAGAAAATTAGTATGTTTATTTAAGTGATGGCCAACCGGAAGTGTTGACATTTCAGAAATTTTAAAGAAGTGAATCTTTAAATAATTAAAATATATTTAATCAACAGCCACAAAATTTAGTAGATAAATTATGTAATATTCATTAATTATTTATTCAGAGTAATCCAACTTATTTTATGAACGGGATAAAAAATTATAAACCGTACGCAATCCCGCACTTCTTTCTTTATTATAATTTTTCAGATTTAGAAGACCATATATATATATATATATATATGTGTGTGTGGGGGGGGGGGGGTGTTTGTGTGTGTGTGTGTGTGTATCTATCTATATATGTGTATGTATGTATAGATATATGTATATGTGTGTGAATGTATGTGTATATGTGTATATATATGTATATCTATGTGTATGTATGTGTATACGTGTGTACATGTGTATATATGTGTGTGTATGAGTATATATGTATATATATGTTTATGTGTATAAGATATAAACTTATATGCACATACTATGTTTAGCAAATCATTTTCAATTAAGCTGAAGGCAGTTATGTGTATATGTGTATGTATGAGAGTGTGTGTGTGTATGTATGTATGTATGTATTATGTATGTATGTATGTATGTATGTATGTATGTATGTATGTGTGTTCGTATGTGTATATATGTGTGTATGTGTATATGTGTCTATGTGTATATATGTGTGTGTGTGTATATATGGGTACGTATGTGTATATATGTGTGTGTGTATGTAAATATGAGTATGTATGTTTATATATGTGTGTGTGTATGCATATATGGGTATGTATGTGTATATATGTGTCTGTATCTGTATATATGTGTCTGTATGTATATATGGGTATGTATGTGTATATATGTGTGTGTATGTATATGTATGTGTATGTATATGTATGAGTGTGAGTATGTATATATATATATATGTGTGTGTGTGTGTGTGTGCATGGTTCTATATATTAGTTTGCAACAATTAATACTTTGTGGCTGTTTATCTTCCATGTGCCAGAGAGGAGGATGGGAATGTATGCAAGTCTACAAAGCTGACAGGTTTTTTACATTCTTCCTCTCCAGATATTTCAATACAGGAATTCCAATAGTGTTTACTGAGAGAGAACCTAGCAGAATATTGATATATATTAAACAACAGCTGGTATATAGCCACCCTGTTGGGTGTATATTGTAGAGCTTCTAACAACCTTTCTTCAGCTTTGTCATACAGACCAAACGAATACAACAAGTGGCCTTCATGAACTAAAATGTCGCTAACAGTTGAGTTACTTTCTGATATAGATGGAAGCTGCTTCAAGAAAGAAACAAACTTTTTCTTTTTCTCATTCTTTGACTTTATAGTCTTCACTTTCTTCAACACTTTTATGGTGCCTGATTGAAAAACTAACTTAAAACCAAAATTAATAAATTTTCGAAAGTTTTTAACAATAAGATAATTATAAACGCTATCGTCGTTACTAACGAGTCGTTTCATTAAATATGGATGGTTGTATATTGAAACATAATCTGATATATTAGATAATGCACTGACTTGGGTTCTTTGGTTTAAATTACCACTTTTTAACGAACCAAACTGATATTTTATAGAGACCCTAGAGTCTTTACTGAACTCGTAAAACTCTGTGTGAATGAGAGAAAAGAGAGGCACATCTTTGTGAAGAAGACTATAAGCTCCACTGAAAAATAAGCTTTCGTCTAAAAATACACCTGTCACATTGTCTTGAAGGTGAACGTAATATAAACAGGGGTTAATGTTTCCAGATTCAAAATTGTTTAAATATGACCAATTAGCAATAGACTTGCCGCTGGGGAAGAGATCCCATTGCTGTTTAACATAAACTAACAGAAATAATACTACACCTGAGTTTAAAACATTCTTCCATGACGTAGATAATACTTTTGAACAATATATACAACATAGCATAGTTCTCAGTGTACTGGCGTAGACTATTAATATAAGCACGACAAAGTTGTGCAAAAATCTCATTTCTTTGTGTCCCTTTAACGAGAAGGAAATGAAGACAATAATAGCAGAGAAAGCAAGGAATAAAGATGTGTTTGTACAGTGATGTATGAGAATATTTGATGTTTTAAACTTTTTAACTGTAACTATTGTGAGTAACAGGAATGTTAAAAACAGCAGCAAAATCATGGCAGCATTGTGAAATAAGATGTTTGTAAAATAAAATGTAATGTTAAATTCACCAAAGAACGTGTTGGAGTTATTTGAAAATACATTAAAGAGGAACCACTGTTTTGGACTTATAAAAAAATGACCGTAGCTATAATAGTCATCAGTCGCTCCTGAACCAATTCCCAAGAGAACACCTATAGTAATGACTATAAATTGTAGAGAAAATAACCTCCTCCACTTGGAAATGTACCAAAATAATATCGGACAAAAAATAGCCGCATAGAAAACAAGCAGATCAATGCGGATATATAGAAGAATACCAATCAAAATTCCATTGCCAAAGTTTCTCAGATTCTTTCTAATTATCTCTCTATTATAACTCTTTCCTGTGTTGTCTTTGACTCTGGAACCTTCCTTATTAGAAAACTGTTGAGAAATTCTATATTGATCATTATTATTCCAGGAAACCTTTGTATTGTCTGTGATATTCCTGGTTCTACTTCCATTAACTGGTTCTCTTATGCTGTTATATCTTGTATAGAAACAAGAAAGATCGGAACAAAGAGGTCTCCAGATTATTGACAATGAGAGAAATACTAACGGGGATAGAAAACTTGAGGTCAGCGTGTGTGTGCCAAAAACAGACAAGTGGACAGAAAATGCCACCAGGATGCTAGATATAACAGCTAAATCATGTGACTTGTAAGCTTCTTTAGAAAATTTATAGACACTCAACGGTAGGAAAGAGGTGATGGTGGCATGTACAGTCTTCCATATCTGCAAAGATAAAAAAATATATATATATATACATATAGAGGTAGAACACTGGAAGGTAATATCTGTAATGGTAGAGCACTCAGTCCATGGGACGAGTTAAGTAGAAGTGGTAACACAACAGTTAGTTCATGGTGAACTAACTGTTGTGTTATCACTTCTATATATACATATATATATATATATATATATATATATATATATATATATATATACCACAGACCCTCCATCTCAACTCACCTTTTGAAAAGCAGAAGAACTTACGAAACCGGTAAAGGAACCAAATAAATACATATATTTTTTTAAAAAATAAGACTTCAGTTGCATTTTCGATTTCATCTATTTTTCTTTATACTTTCACTCGTGTAGGACACCTCGGTTATTTTTCATTTTGTAAAAACAACCTCACTTTCTAATATATATATATATATATATATATAAAGGATCGATCGACTTTCGTCAAATCGGACCGAGGAAACAATGTTTCCGTTGGTCTTTCCAATTGCTAATACTATCTATCTATCGGTCGCAACTTCAGGTAGAGTGAGCAACGTGAAATAAAGTGTCTTAGTCAAGGAAATAACGCATCGCCCGGTCCAGCGACCGAACTCACAACCTCAAGATTGTGAATCCAATTCTCTAAGAGAGAGAGAGACAATAGAATGAAACGAAATTTCATTTCTCACTCTTAGTACGGCAGTTACTTAAATGTAAGTATGTATGTATGTATACGTACATACATATATGTATACAGACGTACAGTAGTATGTATATATATACATACATGCACACACATATATATGCACGTATCGGTTTACCGAACATTTATTATAATGCTCGGTTTGTTTGTAAACAAACAAACAGCCCGAATTGAAGCTTGAAACTAGTACATGGTTCCTGTGTCAGTGTTGAACAAAAAGGTGACGTGGTTGCCTAAACCGAGCATTATAATAAATGTTCGGTAAACCGATACGTGCATATATATGTGTGTGCATGGATATATATATATATATATACATACTACTGTACGTCTGTATACATATATGTATGTACGTATACATACATACATACTTACATATATATATATATATATATATAGACACACACACACATTGAGAGTGAGGAAAATGTGAAGTTGTTTATCAACAAAGCTGGAATACATATTTCAATGACAATCTTGGACACTTGGTTATTTAACCATTACTGTGATCTCATCAGATAGGAAAATTGAGTAAAAGGTTACGTTTCCGAGGCAATCCTAGATGCAAGGGAGTGGACTAACGTAACCTTTTACTCAATGTTGCTGTCTGATGAGATCACGGTAATGGTTAAATAATCAAGTGTGCAAGATTGTCATTGAAATATCTATCACAGCTTTGTTGATAAACGACTCTCATCTACAACTTCACATTTTTCTCATCCCCCCCCCCCACCTCTCTCTCTCTATATATATATATATATATATAACTGGTTACACAACAGTTAGTTCACCATACCCAGAACAATTGTTTCACCTTAGCGGATCCTCAGCTCGTAATGGACATGGTTATACGGAACAGGAAGGACAACCGTACGAACGCGCATGCGCAGAAACGATCACTTCACACAGGCAATACTAAATTGCGTGCGAGAGATGTAAGGGAGATAACTGCGAAAATTCGAAAGTTTCTAGTTGATAAGAAAATTACGATGTTGTAATTCAATCCGAAACTTTGTAGGTATGTTTCCAGACGTGTGAAAAATTCATTCCTCGTGTTTAGGCAATCACTATTGCGTAATCTCTTTAGAATATTTATTCGTTCATCAATACATAGTCCACACGACGGATTGCCCCTTGCGTATGGCTTGGACTTGGTGATGGCTTTCCATTGAATGGAGTAGCCTATACTTGAGTCCTTGAGGGACCATACGTGGCTTTCGAGTTTCGTGGATGAACGTCTGTCCGGGTACCTAAAGGTCGACTGGTGGTT
The DNA here is from genome assembly GCA_964016885.1 of Eledone cirrhosa. NCBI lineage: Eukaryota > Metazoa > Mollusca > Cephalopoda > Octopoda > Eledonidae > Eledone > Eledone cirrhosa. Next base: position 121,012,184 of record OZ024744.1, read on the forward strand.
CAGGAAGCGTTCCTTAAATCGGCCCTCCGCCATACCCACATAGGATTTGACCTCCTGTGGTTGATTTGGTCGGTTGGAAGTGACCACAGCTTCATAAACTACAGCGGGTGTGTTTCATTGCTGTTGAAGGGGACAAGCTTCGGGCTTACGGCAAGAGCACCCTGGGCTGCTGGTAATGTGGGCCTTCATGTTCTTAGCGCAGGAGTATCCTAGTTTTACTTTGTGTCAGTTAAAGATGGAACGGTATTTATGACCTATGGGAAAGTGTCTATCTAAGAAGGCTAGACATTTTTTGTCTACATTGGTTTTAACGTTGAGTGAGAAGGGAGGAGAGAACCAGATAGTTTGTCTATTGTTACGCTTTCTTTTCTTATTGCTGTTGTTGTTAGTGGGAGAGTAAGTGATAGGTTGCGAGAAGCCGCTGTTAGCTAACGCCGTGTTATAGTAGGGTGCCGCCCTGTCAAATATAGCCTTATTAGAGGATAGGTTTGAGATTCTAGTACTGATATTATTTACGAAGTTTCTAAAAACACTGGGAGGGTGGCATGAGTCCTTGTGAATGTAATTGAGTTTTTCGTTTATATATAGTTGAGTATAATGGTAGCTATGGTGCTTCCATAGGCGGTATGCCAAAATTAGCACTCGATATTCAGCAGAGTAGAGTGCAGATAGTATAAAGGAAACGAAAAATCAGTGATGCATCTGGACTTAATTTATTGCGTGTTACAATTGTTTCGCCGAGTGATAAAATTTGCTCCGGACGAACTACCCGTGTCTGAAAGAAGCTGCAGTCGTAGAATCAGCCAGATCCATACATAGACCATGTCTCGAGCTACCTGCCGGCGAAACAATTGTAACACGCAATAAATTAAGTCCAGATGCATCACTGTTTTTCGTTTCCTTTATACTATATATATATATATATATATATATATATAGAGAGAGAGAGAGAGAGAGAGAGAGAGAGAGAGAGAGAGTGAGTGAGAGAGAGAGAGAGAGAGAGAGAGAGAGAGAGAGAGAGAGAGAGAGAGAGAGAGAGAGAGAAAGACACACAGAGCGAGAGAGGTGTAGTCATAAAGTAGTTTTATGGCTACATTATGACTACACTTCTCTCTCTATACACAGGATTTCATTATCCAGTCTCCTTCTCAGCAAGGAAGATCGAAAAAACTTACCTCTTAATTTTAAATCTTTAATAGTTAGTTTTTAATTCTTTTTTAATTGTAATACTCAACATTTACTAATACATCGAAAACAGTAATACTTTATATACATTATATACATTGTATACTTTATATACATTATATATATATATATATATATCTCAGCGATCGACTTTCGTCAAATCGGACCAAGGAAACAATGTTTCCGCTGGTCTTTCCAGTTGCTAATACTATCTATCGGTCGCAACTCCAGGTAGAAGGAGCAATGTGAAATAAAGTGCCTTGCTCAAGGACATAACGCATCGCCCGGTCCAGGAAAGGAATCGAACTCACAACCTCAAGATTGTGAATCCAATTCTCTAACCACTCAGCCACACGCCTTCACTATATATATATATATATATATATATATATATATATATATATATATATATATATATATATATATATATATATATATATATATATATATATATATATATATATATATATATATATATATATATATATATATATATATATATATATATATATATATATATATATATATATATATATATATATATATATATATATAATTATAATTGTATATATAATTATAAATAAGATAAGGGTAATATTGTATATTATTCGATGACCAGTAAGATAAGTAGCCCAATGTAAAATATCAGATATAATATAGACCAGGAATACAACATAAATAACAATCAAATTGTGTTTAAGGCATTTCATTGCATACGATCGTTTCATCCAGATATAAGTCTGGCCTCTTCGGATTCATCTTAATATTCTTGATATAATATTCTTGCTACAATATGTTTGTTATGGTATTCTTATATAAATAATAATTCTTATAGATACCTCACAATACTTATATTGTGATAAGTAATAATCCTTATATATACCATATACCTCATAATACAGCTTTAATACAAATTTTCTTTATAATATTTTATTACTATCTTTTCATTATAATGTTCTGATATTGCAACTGACACTAATAATTATAATTAGTCCTCTTACATATAATGTATCTTAATGAATGTTCTAACTGATTAGGAATTTATTTATTTAAACATTTTATATGCTCTGAAGAAACCATACATATGTCTGGGAGAAACGATCGTAGCAATTAAATGCCTTAAACACAATTTGACTGTTATTTATGTTCTATATATATATATCAACAGGCGATCGACATTTGTCAAATCGGACCGAGGAAACAATGTTTCCGTTGGTCTTTGCAATTGCTAATACAATGGCCGTCGGGGTCAAACATTTTCCTATACATGACCACTTTACAGTGTGTACTGGGTAACTTTTACTGTGCCACTTACATGTCCACTTCACAGACTGGACTGAGCACTTTTTGCCGTGACACCTACTTGACCACTTTACAGTGGGTACTGAGTACTTTTTGTTGTGAAAGAAGGGAGATCGTCCTAACCTGTTCCTTTTATAGGGTCTGACCGGAAGTGACCAACAGGGTTCTATCACCCCCAAAGGGAAGCAACTCCAGCTACTTCCTGTCTAGAGAGCGGTGGTGAGATTGTCATGACAAGGGAGGCAACTCTTGCTACATGCCTATCTATCTGCCTATACATGTGTGTATGTACACACACAGCACACATGTGTGTGTGTCAGTGTAATATATGCTATTTACAAGTAATAAAGTGAGAAAAGAAAACAAAAGGAAAAGAAAAACAGAAAAGAAGCTCCCAAGAGATGCAAACCTTGTATTTATCTCATTTGGGATGACTATATTACCAATTATTGCAAAAAAAAAACTGCCTGCTGTCTCTTCCTGTCAAATATAGCTATATAAATGTTGTTTTCACCAGTATAAACAAACATTTCTACCTTGCCACATATCACATGAATAAAGGTAAGGGAAAGGAGCCCATCAATAAATCAGACCAAGGAAACAATGTTTCTATTGGTCTTTCTATTACTGATACTATCTGTCAGTCACAACTCCTGACAGAAGAAAGGGGCTGATCATCAGATCAGACCAAGCAAACAATGTTTCTATTGGTCTTTCTATTGTTTGATACTATCTGTCAGTCACAATTCCTGGCAGAAGGAACAACAATAAACTCTCTTGTTCAAGCATAGAACAATTTGCCTCGTCCAGGAATCAAGCTCACAACCTCACATTTGTGAATAACTCTTTAACCATTTAGTCACACACATGTGTTAAGTGGAATAGGGATGAGGAAAAGATTATGGTAATTTTCTTTTAGCACTCGGTGGATATCATGTAGGTGCACAGAACTGGAATCATCACCATCACCATAACCATCAACATCACCATCATCAGCATCACCATCATCACCATCACCATCAACTTCATCACCAACACCATCATCATCATCATCATTAACATCACCATCAACATCACCACCACCATCACCATCACCATCACCATCATCACCATCACCTCCATCATCATCACTATCACCATCATCATCTCCATCATCATCACCACCACCATCATCCCAATCATCATCTACACCATCATCATAGTCATCATCATTTAACATCTAGTTTCCATGCTAACATGAGTTAGAAGTGTCTTATCATACTCATACAGAACTGTTTCTGGATTGGTTTCTAAGGCTGGATGTCCTTTCTATAGGGTGGGCATGGTGCTTTTTTTTGTCTCAGCAACATACTCAATTTATAGTGTGGACTGGGTATGTTTTCTCATGTCACCAAAACAATCACATTGCAGGATGGACAAAGTGCTTTTTCAGATGACCTGAAATTATGTTTTAACCCGTTAGTATTTAAACCAGCCATATCCGGCCAGAATTCTCTCACCTCTTTCTGTTCAAACTGGTTGCAACCAGCTGCCTCATACCGACATTAAGGTATTGTTCTCAAAATAAATATCAAAATCTCATAGATTTGATATTATGTGAGGTAAAGTGTTTACTGTGAAAATACAATAATAAATATAGAGTAATGTGAATGCTAAAGGGTTTAAAGACATACATTTTTCAAGACACCCAGTTCACACTGAAAATGTGATTGGCGTTAATAAGGAATCAAGCAATAGAAACCAAACCAGAAGCAGGGTCATCTGAGTTGACTTGATCACAATGGGACAACTCATCTAACCCATGCTAGCATGGAAAATGAATGTTAAATCGTCAATGGAGTAATGTAACACGATAGAGTGCATAGATCAGAGAGTTGCTCCAGATAGATGCTCTAGGTAGAGCCGTTACTTTCCAGAATTGAGAGATCACTGCTCCAATAATATGGGCATGTGATTAGAACGACTCAGGAAAGAATCTCTGAATTGAGACATCACAGCTCTGATACTATGACATGTGGTTAGAAAGTCTCAGGAAAGAATCTCTGAATTGAGAGATCACAGCTCTGATACTATGGATATGTGGATAGAATGTCTCGGGGAAGAATCTCTGAATTGAGAGATCACAGCTCTGATACTACAGATATGTGGTTAGAATGTCTCAGGAAAGAATCTCTGAATTGAGAGATCACAGCTCTGATACTATGACATGTGGCTAGAATATCTCAGGAAAGAATCTCTGGATTGAGAGATCACAGCTCTGATACTATGGACATGTGGTTAGAATGTCTCAGGAAAGAATCTCTGAATTGAGAGATCACAGCTCTGATACTATGACATGTGGTTAGAATGTCTCAGGAAAGAATCTCTGAATTGAGAGATCACAGCTATGATACTATGACATGTGGTTAGAATGTCTCAGGAAAGAATCTCTGAATTTAGAGATCATAGCTCTGATACTATGACATGTGGCTAGAATATCTCAGGAAAGAATCTCTGGATTGAGAGATCACAGCTCTGATACTATGGACATGTGGTTAGAATGTCTCAGGAAAGAATCTCCGAATTGAGAGATCACAGCTCTGATACTATGACATGGGGTTAGAATGTCTCAGGAAAGAATCTCTGAATTGATAGATCACAGCTCTGATACTGTGGACATGTGGTTAGAATGTCTCAGGAAAGAATCTCTGAATTGAGAGATCACAGCTCTGATACTATGACATGTGGTTAGAATGTCTCAGGAAAGAATCTCTGAATTGAGAGATCCTAGCTCTGATACTATGACATGTGGTTAGAATATCTCAGGAAACAATGTCTGGATTGAGAGATCACAGCTCTGATACGATGGACATGTGGTTAGAATGTCTCAGGAAAGAATCTCTGAATTGAGAGATCACAGCTCTGATACTATGACATGTGGTTAGAATGTCTCAGGAAAGAATCTCTGAGTTGAGAGATCACAGCTCTGATACTATGATATGTGGTTAGAATGTCTCAGGAAAGAATTTCTGAATTGAGAGATCACAGCTCTGATACTATGACATGTGGTTAGAATGTCTCAGGAAAGAATCTCTGAATTGAGAGATCACAGCTCTGATACTATGATATGTGGTTAGAATGTCTCAGGAAAGAATTTCTGAATTGAGAGATCACAGCTCTGATACTATGACATGTGGTTAGAATGTCTCAGGAAAGAATCTCTGAATTGAGAGATCACAGCTCTGATACTATGATATGTGGTTAGAATGTCTCAGGAAAGAATTTCTGAATTGAGAGATCACAGCTCTGATACTATGACATGTGGTTAGAATGTCTCAGGAAAGAATCTCTGAATTGAGAGATCACAGCTCTGATACTATGACATGTGGTTAGAATGTCTCAGGAAAGAATCTCTGAGTTGAGAGATCACAGCTCTGATACTATGATATGTGGTTAGAATGTCTCAGGAAAGAATTTCTGAATTGAGAGATCACAGCTCTGATACTATGACATGTGGTTAGAATGTCTCAGGAAAGAATCTCTGAATTGAGAGATCACAGCTCTGATACTATGATATGTGGTTAGAATGTCTCAGGAAAGAATTTCTGAATTGAGAGATCACAGCTCTGATACTATGACATGTGGTTAGAATGTCTCAGGAAAGAATCTCTGAATTGAGAGATCACAGCTCTGATACTATGACATGTGGCTAGAATATCTCAGGAAAGAATGTCTGGATTGAGAGATCACAGCTCTGATACGATGGACATGTGGTTAGAATGACACCTACATGACCACTTTACAGAGTGGACTAGGTACTTTTTTTGTGACACCTACATGACCACTTTACAGTGTAGACTGGGTACTTTTTGTTGTGACACCTACATGACCACTTTAGAGTGGGACTGGGTTCTTTTTGTTGTGACACCTACTTGACCACTTTACATTGTGTACTATGTACTTTTTGTTGTGAAACCTATATGGCTATTTTACTGTGTGTACTGGGTACTTGTTGTTGTGACACCTACATGAACACTTTACAGTGTGTACTGGGTACTTTTTGTTGTGGCACCTACATGACAACCCTACAGTGTCTACTGGGTAACTTTTGTTGTGACATCTACATGACCGCTTTACAGTGTGAACTGGGTACCTTTTGTTGTCACACAAACATGACCACTTTACAGTGTGTACTGGGTGCATTTTGTTGTGACACCTACATGACCACTTTACAGTGTCTACTGGGTACTTTATGTTGTGACACCTACATGACCACTCTAGTGTGGACTGGGTACTTTTTGTTGACACCTACATGACCACTTTACAGTGTAGACTGGGTACTTTTTGTTGTGTCATCTACATGACCACTTTACAGTGTAGACTGGGTACTTTTTGTTGTGTCACATACATGACCACTTTACTGTGCGTACTGGGTATTTTTTGTTGTGGTTCCTACATGACCAATTTACAGTGTGTACTGGGTAGTTTTTGTTGTGATACGTATATGACCACTTTACAGTGTGAAGTGTGTACTTTTTGTTGTGACCCCTACATGACCACTCTACAGTGTGGACTGGGTACTTTTTGTTGTGACACCTACATGACCACTTTACAGTGTGAAGTGTGTACTTTTTGTTGTGACTCCTACATGACCACTCTACAGTGTGGACTGGGTACTTTTTGTTGTGACTCCTAGATTACCACTTTATAGTGTGTACTGGGTACTTTTTGTTTTGACACCTACATCGACATTATGAAGTGTGTACTGGGTACTTTTTATTGGGACACCTACATGACCACTTTACAGTGTGGACAGGGTTCTTTTTGTTTTGACACCTACATCGACATTTTGAAGTGTGTACTGTGTACTTTTTATTGGGACACCTACATGACCACTTTACAGTGCGTACTGGCTAATTTTTGTTGTGACACCTACATGACCACTTTACAGTGTCTACTGGGTACTTGTTGTTGTGACGCATACATGACCACTCTACAGTGTGGACTGGGTACTTTTTGATGTGATACCTACATGACCACTTTACAGTGTGTACTGGGTACTTTTTGTTGTGACACCTACATGACCACTTTACAGTGTGTAGTGAGTAGTTTTTGTTGTGACACCTACTGACCACTTTACATTGTGGACTGGGTACTTTTGTTGTCCCTCCAACATGACCACTTTAGAGTGTATACTGGGTACTTTCTGTTATGTCACCTACATGAGCACTTTACAGTGTATACTGGGTACTTTTTGTGTGGCACCTACATGAGCACTTTACAGTGTGTACTGGGTACCTTTTGTTGTGACACCTAGATGACCACTTTACAGTGTAGAGTGGGTACTTTTTGTTGTGACACCTACATGACCACTTTACAGTGTGTACTGGCTACTTTTTGTTGTGAGACCTGCATCACAACTTTACAGAGTGGACTGGGTACTTTTTTGTGACACCTACATGACCACTTTACAGTGGGTACTGGGTACTTTTTGTTGTGACACCTACATGACCACTTTACAGAGTGGACTAGGTACTTTTTTTGTGACACCTACATGACCACTTTACAGTGTAGACTGGGTACTTTTTGTTGTGACACCTACATGACCACTTTACAGTGTGTACTAGGTACCTTTTGTTGTGACACCTACATCGCCATTTTACAATGTGTACTGGGGACTTTTTGTTGTGACACCTACATGACCACTTTACAGTGTAGACTGGCTACTTTTTGTTGTGACACCTACATGACCACTTTAGAGTGGGACTGGGTTCTTTTTGTTGTGACACCTACTTGACCACTTTACATTGTGTACTAGGTACTTTTTGTTGTGAAACCTATATGGCTATTTTACTGTGTGTACTGGGTACTTGTTGTTGTGACACCTACATGAACACTTTACAGTGTGTAGGGGGTACTTTTGTTGTGACATCTACATGATCACTTTACAGTGTCTACTGGGTACTTTTTGTTGTGTCACCTAGATGACCCACTTACAGTGTGGATTTGATACTTTTTGTTATGACACCCACATGACCACTTTACAGTGTGTAGTGGGTACTTTTTGCCGTGACACCTACACGACCACTGTACAGTGTGTACTAGTTACTTTTTGTTGTGACACCTACATGACCACTTTACAGTGTGTACTGGGTACTTTTTGTTGTGGCACCTACATAATCACTTTACAGTGTGTACTTTTGTCCTGGGACTAGGGAGGGGGCCGTAGGAATCTAGGGGAAAGTAGGGGAGATATTGTTACTGATTAAGGAGGTGGATGGGAGGGGATAGCAGGTTGAGGAAGATGTTGCCTACTAGGTATAAGCCTCAACCCTAGAACAATGGAGGGTGAGTCTTCTGTAAAACTGCATAGCACCAGAGGTCACGGTCCTGTGTCATTGCCTTGGTGAGGTGTAATTGTGCAAAGTCAGCTCTTATCACCTCATCGCAAGTCTTCCTAGGCCTGCTCACACCATGGTTACCATCAACTTTGAGCACTCTGCACCTTATTATACAGCTGTCATCTTTCATACACATCACATGTCCATTCCAATGTAATCTCTTCTCCTGAACACAACATCTGATTGCTCTTATGTCTAATTTCTCCTATAGTATATTTATACTTTGCTGTTCAGTTATATTGCTATTGCACATCCAGTGAAGTGTGGAGGCTTCATTTCTTTCCAATCTTTGCAGGTCCTCAGCACACAGTGCCCAGGTCTCGCTGCTATGAAACATTGTTGTTTGTATACATGTATCATAGAGTCTGCCTTTCCTTTTGAGGGGAAAACCTTTTGTAGTTAGTAGCAGTAGTAGCTCCCTGAACTTTCTCCAGCCCAATATGCATATATATATATATATATCAGGATCTGATTATACAGAGCGATTGCCGGAGAGTATGGGCTGTAAAGTTGATAGGCTGATTATGAAGGAATGATGCTAGAGCTGTAAAATCTTACATGCCATTAATTTCAACTCTTCTTATTAATAACTGCATTGTTTCTCTCTAGGGACTATATTGAAAAATAAACCTCATTTGGTCATTCCATGAGAGTGTCTTGGTCAGCCTATGGACTTTTCAACCAACCCGTATATATATATAAGCTAAAAAGAAATAACAGAAATAAAAAACACAATCGGTAGAGAATATGGAAGAAATATATTAGTTTAACGCTTGAAATAGCAGGAAGGGGGTCTTAAAGTTTCGGACGCTAGTCTTTCATCAGAAGAAAGAATGAGAATTAGAAAGATTGAGGCAGGGTGGAATCGGAAAAAGAAAGTGTATATATATATATATGTATCATCATCATTTTCTGTCCAGTTTTCCCTGCTTGCAAGGGTGGGACAGGTCCTATTCACCACGGCATCTCTCCATTCATCACAGTACTTTGTCATCTCCTCCGTGAGCTTCAGCAATCTGAGGTCTGCTTTCACCACCTCCGCCTATGATTTTTGTGGTCTTCCTCTACTGCGTCTTCCTTCTACTGGGATTTACCCAGTGGTCATCCTCCATTTGCATCACATGTCCATACCATCTCAGTCTTCTCTCCTGCACACCACAACATCCCTCTTATATCCAGTTTCTTTCTAAACTCATCTATGCTCTGTCGTTCACAAACATTGACATTGCACATTCACTGGAACATGCTTGCTTCATTTCTCTCCAGCCATTGCATATCCTCCAGAGTTGCTGCCCATGTCTCACTACCATGCATCATCGCTCATCTCACACAGAATTCATATAACCGGCCTTTCTTCTATAGAACCCACCTACATTTGAAAAATGTGTCTATCACTGCGCCTTCTACTGTCAAATTTCCCTGTACATCTGCATACATATTTTTCCCTACCTGTTAGTTTTCCTGCTATCCCACTACATCTACATTGTGGACATTTTATAGAATTTATGCCAACTCCTTTCCTACATATCGAACATGGCCGTTTCCCTGACAGAATCAGAGTTTTGTCCTCTTTCTTACTTATCAACACCTTTGTCTTAGCTAGGTCCACTCTCAGTCCTCTTGATTCCAACTGCTGTTTCCATAGCCAGAATTTCTTCCTCTGTTATGGCTTGGAGGACTATAATGAACCAGAGTGGGCTGAGGACCGAACCCTGATGTACTCCTACTTGTATCTGGAATTCCTCACTAAATTCCATTCCTCCACTCACTTTACTGACAGCACCTCTGTACATAGCTTGCACTGTCCTCACAAGCCATTGCTCTACATCTATTTTTCTTAGGGACCACCATATATATATATATATATGTGTGTGCATGTATGTATATATATATAGATACTACTGTACGTCTGTATACATATATGTATGTACGTATACATACTTATATTTAAGTAACAGCCGTACTAAGAGTGGGAAATGAAATTTCGTTTCATTTTTTCTGTTTATCGTTTTCTGTGCACCCGGCCGATTAACCCACTCGATATGCAAATTGGGCTACTCAGCCGTTAATATGCATAAGGTAAGTATATACGTTCAACAATCTGGCAGGAAGGTATACGTTGCTGACGATAGCTAATAAGCTTGAAACTAGTACAGCGTTCCTTTGTCAGTGTTAAACAAACGAGCAACGATGGTTGTTAGACACTACGGCTTAATACGGGATGTTTGTTTACAAACACACCGAGCATTACAATAAATGTTCGGTGAATCCATACGTACATATATATATGTGTGCATGTATGTATATATATATATATACATACTACTGTACGTCTGTATACATATGTGTATGTACGTGTACATACTTATATTTAAGTAACAGCCATACTAAGAGTGGGAAATGAAATTTCGTTTCATTTTTTCCGTTTATATATATATATACTACCATTAAAGCCCGGCGTTGCTCGGGGTCAGTAAGTTACCAAAGTTAGGTTGCACCACCCATTTTATGGCAGCACTTTTTTGTCTGCCAGGCATTGGGTGATTGAATTGCAAACCTGGACTGCCAAAGCAGGGGCTGCGCCAGCAGTGACAATTGTAGTTTCGCCTATGGATATTATCTCTGGGCAAAGAAGTGTTGAAATTTATTGTTTCACATTACTTGCGCAACACGCGCAAATTTTCAAAATTTGGACTGTGAACAACAATTATAATTGAGTGGCTGCTATTTGCAGTATAGCAATATAAGGTTGCACTTACCAATGAAACGGTCGTAAATACCTGGATAAAATCCTTCTCTTAATGCTTACCTGTGTTTTCTCTTTTATATATATATATATAAATATATATATACATAAATATATGTATACAGACGTACAGTAGTATGTATATATATATATACATACATGCACACTTATATATATGTACGTATGGATTCACCGAACATTTATTATAATGCTCGGTGTGTTTGTAAACAAACATCCCGAATTAAGCCGTACAGTGTCTAACAACCATCGTTGTTCATTTGTTCAACCCTGACAAAGGAACGCTGTACTAATTTCAAGCTTATTAGCTATCGTCAGCAACGTATACCTTCCTGCCAGATTGTTGAACGTATATACTTACGGCTTAATACGGGATGTTTGTTTACAAACACACCGAGCATTATAATAAATGTTCGGTGAATCCATACGTACATATATATATGTGTGCATGTATGTATATATATATACATACTACTGTACGTCTGTATACATATATGTATGTACGTATACATACTTATATTTAAGTAACAGCGGTACTAAGAGTGAGAAATGAAATTTCTTTTCATTTTTTCCGTTTATCGTTTTCGGTACCCCGGCCGATTAACTCACTCGATATGCAAATTAGGCTGCTCAGCCGTTAATATGCATAAGGAAACTATATACTTTCAGACGTTCAATCATCTGGCAGGAAGGTATACGTTGCTGGCAATAGCTAATAAGCTTGAAACTAGTACAGCGTTCCTTTGTCAGTGTTGAACAGATGAGCAACGGTGGTTGCTAGACACTGTACGGCTTAATTCGGGATATTTGTTTACAAACACACCAAGCATTATAATAAATGTTCGGTGAATCCATACGTACATATATATATGTGTGCATGCATGTATATATATATATACATACTACTGTACGTCTGTATACATATATGTACGTACGTATACATACTTATATTTAAGTAACAGCCGTACTAAGAGTGAGAAATGAAATTTCATTTCATTTTTTCCGTTTATATATATATATATATATATATATATTTCGTTTCTGAATTTGTTTAGCAAGATTCTTTATCTGAAATCGTGTGTTGAAACCGATATTGTTATACTTTGGGAGGGTCATGTTGCCAATAAGAAACACACGCACCAGTTGCTTTCACTTCAATTTATTATATATTTATAAATTTATAAATTTATAAATTTCTGGTTGGTTGGTTCGTTCCACAACCAGATAGTTGTTTATATATAGTCATAGTTCTTTCGTCACACACTCTGTGACCTCTTCAGTGACTGGGGATTCCTTTCTTTGTTTCTGTGCCTCTCCTTTGTTCTGTCCTACGCCATTTTGTTTCTGTGTGTGTGTTGTGTGCTCAGTCTGCGCATGCGCCACATAGGTGTCTGTGTGTGTTTATGTTCATTTATTTATTTGTTTATTTACATGTTACTGGTTGGTTGTTTGTTCTATGTGTGTGTGTGTTTTCATTTTGTCCCTAATTGTAAGTTGTGATGTTGCTGTTCCACTCATATTTTCTATTTAATTTTGGTTGTAATTCTTTTATGTTTATTGCCTCTGTAATTTGTCTAAACATTGCGTCTTTTCTGTGTGTAGATTCTATTTTTATTTCTATGTTCTCTAATTTACCCTTGTGTTCTATCTTAGCATGTTGGTAGAGTACAGATGGTTCTTTATTATCTTGAAGGTCTCGCCAGTGTTCATTTATCCGTTCCCCTACACTACGAGCTGTCTCACCTATGTACACTATATTTTTGTCTCTACATTGTTCTTCAGTACATCTTATGCTATACACTACATTTCTAGTTTTACAGTTAATATGGGGGCTTATTTTACAGGTTATACCTTCAAGATAATAAAGAATCATCTGTACTCTACCAACATGCTAAGATAGAACACAAGGGTAAATTAGAGAACATAGAAATAAAAATAGAATCTTCACACAGAAAAGACGCAATGTTTAGACAAATTACAGAGGCAATAAACATAAAAGAATTACAACCAAAATTAAATAGAAAATATGAGTGGAACAGCAACATCACAACTTACAATTAGGGACAAAATGAAAACACACACACACATAGAACAAACAACCAACCAGTAACATGTAAATAAACAAATAAATAAATGAACATAAACACACACAGACACCCGGATGTGGTGCATGCGCAGACTGGGCACACAACACACACACAGAAACAAAATGGCGTAGGACAGAACAAAGGAGAGGCACAGAAACAAAGAAAGGAATCCCCAGTCACTGAAGAGGTCACAGAGTGTGTGACGAAAGAACTATGACTATATATAAACAACTATCTGGTTGTGGAACCAACCAACCAACCAGAAATTTATAAATTTATAAATTTATAAATATATAATAAATTGAAGTGAAAGCAACTGGTGTGTGTGTTTCTTATTGGCAACACACAAGTATAACAATAGTATATATACCAAAGTATAACAATATATATATATATATATATATATATATACAATACAAGTAAATAGAAATAAAGTAACAGGAAAAATGCAAAAATAAATATTCTCATACTTCTGGCTTGGATAAAAAAAACTTTAAATTAGAATTTAAGTATTTTGATTTTTAAAAAAAATCTCCTTATCATTATCATCGTTTAACGCCTATCTTCCACGCTAGCATGGGTTTATATTTATATGCTCAGGTCCAAAATAATAGTGGTGGTGGAACAAGTGTGGGTGTGTGGGATAATCAGAGTGCGTGGGAGATAAGTAGGGGGTTGGATGAAGTTTGGGGAATTGGAATAAAACAGAGGGGGATGGGGACGGAAAATCAGTAATTTTTTCTAGGTTGTCTGTTGATTTTTTAAAAACTAGAGTTACTCATTTAGTTTACATATTGAGACACCAACCCATCCTGTTTATTTTATAACATATGGGATTTCTAGTAATGTGTTTCTTTTGTCATGTATAATTGTTTCTACTTGTGGCACAAGGTCAGCAATTTTCTATAATATCTCACATAACATTTACATATTGTGAGATATTATGTGAGGTAAAGCCTTTACTGTAAAAATACAATAGTATATATAGAGTAATGTAAATGGTATGTGAGATATTATGTGAAGTAAAGCCTTTACTGTGAAAATACAATAGTATATATAGAGTAATGTAAATGTTGTGTGAGATATTATGTGAGGTAAAGCCTTTACTGTGAAAATACAATAGTATATATAGAGTAATGTAAATGTTGTGTGAGATATTACGTGAGGTAAAGCCTTTACTGTGAAAATACAATTGTATATGTAGTGACCTACATTCCGCGGGCTCACATACATTCTCTGTGCGTGATTTGGCTCAGCTCAGCCAATCAACGCCAGTAGAAGAGGATGTATCCCTACGCGCCCTGAGGGAGAAATTCCCCGCGAAGATTTGAAGAATCTCTCTCTCGCACCCTGAACTTCGAACCAGCAACACATACAACATATGACGGTGAGATTTTGCACTTTGGCCTGTCGGCCTTCTTTGGGCCTGGCACAATGGCACATTCCCTTTTGTAACCTTATTTTATGTGTAACTTCAACCATACAAGTTAACAAACATTATTTGTGCTACAACAAGGGCAGTGGATTGGCAGGATCGGTAGGGGGTCGGACGCCATGCTTTGACGTATAGAGTTACGGCCCTTGTCATTCTGAGTTCAAATCCCGCCGAGGTTAACTTTGCCTTTCATCCTTACGGGGTCGATAAAATAAAGTACCAGTA
This sequence comes from Eledone cirrhosa, assembly GCA_964016885.1. Classification (NCBI taxonomy): domain Eukaryota; kingdom Metazoa; phylum Mollusca; class Cephalopoda; order Octopoda; family Eledonidae; genus Eledone; species Eledone cirrhosa. Next base: position 121,027,562 of record OZ024744.1, read on the forward strand.
ATACACTGGGATAATTGCTGGCCTTGTGCCAAAAGTAGAAATAATTATTTGTGCTACAACAAAAATAAACATACATTTCATCTCTAATTTCTGCTGTTGACATCATTATTATGTTACTCGTGTCTCAATAACATTTATACACTATGCTGCTAAATATATATAGAGTAATGTAAATGTTAAAGGGTTAATTTGATTGATCCCCAGAAAGATAAAAAGACAAATTTGACCTAGGTTGGATTTGAACTAAAAAAATCAAGAGTCAACACAAATAATGTGTAAAGGGTGCTGTGCTCATCTTATGTACAGAGATGCTATAAAGATAACTTATAGAATAGGGTTCAAGACTGTTAAAAACGGAAAAAAAAGTTGCCATATCTCCGACTACAAACACACCATTTTTTATTTTAACTTTATCCTCTTAGCACATTGTAAAAGTCTGAGACATCAACTACATATACATGATGCTTGTTAAAATAATGTATAATATTAATATTTTGTCTGATGCCTTAATGACAGTTAATCCAGCCTCCTCATTTACATCAGATAAATAATTGTTTCTACTTTTGGCACAAGGCCAACAATTTGGCAGTGGGAAGAAAGTTGATTAAAGTCACCTCAGTAAATTTTTAGTACTTTATTTTCTCGACCCTGTAAGGATGAAAGGCAAAGTTAACCTTGGTGAGATTTGAACTCAGACTATAGCTGGAAATCATGTCCGACCCTACCGATACTGACAAACAATGGTTTCTGATTTAGGCATAAGGCCAACAATTTTGGGGGAGGGACAGGATGAAAATCTAAGATGAACCAGTACATTACTGGTACTTTATTTTACCGGCCTCATAAGGATGAAAGGCAAACCTAACTTCCATGAGATTTGAACTCATAACGTAAAGGGACGTAACTCTATGCAACAAAGCATGTTGCCCGATGCTCTACCGATTACTGCCGATCCACATTATAATTGTTTCTACTTTAGGCACAAGGCCAGTAATTACCCAGTGCATTACTGGTACTTTATTTTATCGACCCCGTAAGGATGAAAGGCAAAGTCAACCTCGGCGGGATTTGAACTCAGATCGTAAAGGGACGTAACTATGCTGGAAAGCATGGCGTCCGACCCTCTACCGATACTGCCAATCCACTGCCGATCCACATTATAATATAATGGTTTCATGTTTAGTCACAAAGCCATTATAATAATGGAAAAAAAAAGAAAAAGAAAAATGAAAGAAGGAAAGGAAACGAAAACAGAGAGAGGGAAATGTGGTCGGGGAGGGGTAGAGATTCTATTCTCATAGTTAGTAGTTATATGACAACATCGACAACATGGTGAAGGTGTTTCAACATTAATGGCCTGAAGTTCCCGCTATACCAGCTATTCCACTTTACAAAACAAACACTTCAGTCTTAGCAGGATTGTATATCTTAGCTGCACCCCATCGACAAACAAACAACAAAGCATTACCATAGAGAGTAACCAGAACTACCTGCTAACTGAGCCACTCCTAATTCACAAATGTCTACACCTTTAGAAAATATCTCACTTTTTCACACTATCGTAGACAGCATGCTGTAAACATTGACACAAACAACACCAAACGTATTTAAATAAAACGTTATATTACCTTTCACAAATTTCTGTGACATTTTTCCTGCAATTTTCTATGTCCTAACACTCTGAAGCCCCCGCCCGCACATGCCTCTATACTCACCTACTCAATTCCCTCACACATCAAGAACACCAGCAACCAGTCCGCAATGTAAAGTCGTCATTTAGGTGTCACAACAAAAGTACCCAGTCCACACTGTAAATTGGTCAAGTAGGTGTCACAACAAAAAGTACACAATACACTCTGTAAAGTAGTCATCTAGGTGTCACAACTAAAAGTACCCAACCCAGTCCACACGGTAAAGTAGTCATATAGGTGTCACAACAAGAAGTACCCAGTTCACACTGTAAGGTGGTCATGTAAGTGTCACAAAAAAAGTACCCAGTACACACTGTAAAGTAGTCATGTAGGAGTCACAACAAAATGTACCCAGCACACTGTAAAGTGGTCATGTAGGTGTGACAACAAAAGGTACCGCGTCCGCACTGTAAAGTAGTCATGTAGGTGTCACAACAACAAGTATCCAGTCCACACTGTAAAGTGGTCATGTAGGTGTCACAACAAAAAATTCCCAGTACACACTGTAATGTGGTCATGTAGTTGTCGGAACAAAAATTACCCAGTCCACAGTGCAAAGTCGTCATTTACATGTTACAGCAAAAGGTACCCACTACACACTGTAGGGTGGTCAGGTAGGTTTCATAACAAAAGCCAGTACACACTGTAAAGTAGTCATGTAGGTGTCACAACAAAAAGTACTCAGTACACACTGTAAAGTGCTCATGTAGGTGTCACAACAAAAGGTACCCAGTATACACTGTAGAGGGGTCATGTAGGTGTCACAACAAAAAGTACCCAGTACACAATGTAAAGTGGTCATGTAGGTGTCACAACAAAAAGAACCCAGTACACACTGTAAAGTGGTCATGTAGGTGTCACAACAAAAAGTACCCAGTACACACTGTAAAGTGGTCAGGTAGGTGTCATAACAAAAAGTACCCAGTACACACTGTAAAGTGGTCATGTAGGTGTCACGACAAAATGTACCCAGTCCACACTGTAAAGTGGTCATGTAGGTGTCACAACAAAAAGTACCCAGTACACACTGTAAAGTGGTCATGTAGGTGTCACAACAAAAAGTACCCAGTCTACACTGTAAAGTGGTCATGTAGGTGTCACAACAAAAAGTACGCAGTACCAACTGTAAAGTAGTCATGTAGGTGTCATGACAAAAAGTACCCAGTACACGCTGTAAAGTGGTCATGTAGGTGTCATGACAAAAAGTACCCAGTACACACTGTAAAGTAGTCAGGTAGGTGTCATGACAAAAAGTACCCAGTACACGCTGTAAAGTCGTCATGTAGGTGTCACAACAAAAAGTACCCAGTACACACTGTAAAGTGGTCATGTAGGTGTCACAACAAAAAGTACCCAGTACACACTGTAAAGTAGTCATGTAGGTGCCACAACAAAAACTACCCAGTACACACTCTAAAGTGCTCATGTAGGTGTCACAACAAAAAGTACCCAGTACACTCTGTAAAGTGGTCATGTATGTGTCACAACAAAAAGTACCCATTACCCAATGTAAAGTGGACATGTATCTGTAACAACAAAAAGAACCCATTACACACTGTAAAATGGTCATGTAGGTGGCACAACAAAAATACCCAGTCCACACTGTAAAGCGTTCATGTAGGTGTTATGACAAAAAGTACCTAGTACACACACTAAAGTGCTTATGTAGGTGACACAACAAAAATACCCAGAATACACTGTAAAGTAGTCATGTAGGTGTCACAACAAAAAGAACCCAGGACACACTGTAAAGTGGTCATGTAGGTGTCAAACAAAAATTACCCACTACACACTGTAAAGTGGTCATGTAGGTGTCACAACAAAAAGTACCCAGACCACACTGTAAAGTCGTCATTTAGGTGTTATAGCAAAAAGTACCCAGTCCACAATGTAAAGTAGTCATGTAGGTGTCACAACAAAAAATACCCAGTACACACTGTAGAGTGGCATGTAGGTGTCACAACAAAAAGTACCCATTACTCACTGTAAAGTGGTCATGTAGGTGTCACAACAAAATGTACCCAGTACACAATGTAAAGTAGTCAAGTAATTGTGCCAACAAAAAGTACCCAGTACACACTGTAAAGTAGTCATATAGGTGTCACAAAAAGGAGTAACCAGTACACACTGTAAAGTAGTCATATAGGTGTCACAACAAAAGGTACCTAGTCCGCACTCTAAAGTCGTCATTTACGTGTTACAGCAAAAAGTACCCAGTACACATTGTAAAGAACTCATGTAGCTGTCACAGCGAAAACTACTCAGTACACACTGTAGAAGTGTTCCTGTAGGTGTCACAACAAAAGTACCCAGTACCCACTGTAAGGTGGTAATATAAGGGTCACAACAAATATTATCCAGTCCAGATTGTAAAGTGATCATGTAGGTGTCACAACAAAGATACCCAGTACACACTGTAAGGTGGTCATGTAGGTGTCACAACAAAATGTACCCAGTCCACACTGTAAAGTGATCATGTAGGTGGTGCCACAACAAAAAGTACCCAGTACACACCGTAAAGTGGTCATGTAGATGTCACAACAAAATGTACCCAGTACACACTGTAAAGTAGTCGTGTAAAGTTGTTTGATAACCTAGTCGAGAGCTTACTACACTTTTAATGTTTGTTTATTACTCTGATCTATAATCTATCGATTTATCGATTTTATCTCAGTGAGTGCTTTTTGCCAACTTTTGAGGATTGTTTTGTAACATGTTAATAGCGTATAATTAGATAGGGGGAAAGAATAATGCCTGACCGTTTATTTTCAAATCTTAAGTTAATTGAAAATAGTCAATTAATCAAATGACCTAAGATTTTAGACTATAACATTTTAAAGGATTTATATTATTGTACTATATCTCTTTCACGTTACATTTGCTTTAACTCAGATATAATACAATAATATAAATCCTTTAAAATGTTCTCTAAAATCTTAGGTCATTTGATTAATTGACTATTTTCAATTAACTTAAGATTTGAAAATAAACGGTCAAGCATTATTCTTTCCTCTTATCTAATTATACTCTATTTTACATGTTACAATACATATCTCCCTTCCTTTGTTTATACGATTTAACTTATTTTCCTCTCTCTATCATTTGATCATTTCTCCCTTCTCTTGTTCCTACGGTCAAATCTTTTTTTTTCTCTCTTTCCTCATGATTTGCTATCTCAATCTATCACTTCCACTATGTACAATAATGAGGTATGAATATATTATTATTATTTAAATTCTTAACAGTTATATAAGTTTATGTATTATATATTATTAATTATTTATATATCTTTTTACACATTCTCATACGCACCCTCTCTATTATATATAATAAATCAAATCCTCTGCCTCCTTCACTGTATTTGTCACCAAAACTATGTCGTCGGTAAATTCAGCATCTGATACCTTTTTCACCTTAACTCTCCTGCTCTGAGCCGGTGCTACAGTAAAGCCAGAGTCCTGGTGTTTCTCCAGTGCAAGGTGCATACAATAGTCCACTACGATGATAAAAAGGTAGGGAGCCAATGTATCTCCCTGGAGCACTCCAGACAGTATCTCAAAGAACTCTGTCATCCCTCAGGTGTAATGACATGGGCTTTGGTGTTGATGTAGAGCAGTAATATCAGGTCCACTATCTTCTTGGGGATTCCATAAGCCTGTAAGATCTTCATCAGGCAGTGACGGTCCACAGAATCAAAGGCCTTCCTAAAGTCAATGAAAACCATGACCGCAGGAAGGCACTTTGCTCTATCTCCCTCTAATATCCTCCTCAGTATCAGGATGTGACTGGTGGTGGATCTTCCCTCTCTGAAGTCGTTCTGGTTGTCCCTGAGCTTCTTCTCCATCTTGGCTGGATCCTGTTAAGAATCATCCTGTTGAGGGTCTTTGCCACAAGTGACGTCAGTGAGATCCCCTGTAGTTGTTGGTGTTAGAGAGATCTCCCTTCTTTGGCACTGGGACGATGTTACTGATCCTCCACTGATTCGGGGCAACTCTTTTCTCCAGTGCCTGGTTACAGAGCCCCAGGATGATATCATCAAAATCCCACCTCTTCATCACCTCTGATGCCACTCCATCTTCTCCATGAGCCTTGCCCTCCTTGATCCTCTTCTTGGCTCTCTGAAGCTCCTCTCTGGTGAAGGGCTCTGTCTCAATATCCAGTTCTTCAAACAGCCGCTTGATCTCCCCAGTGCTCTGGGCTGCGGAGGGTGGCCCTCCTAGTAGGGTCCTAAAATGGTCTAGCCATTTCCTCTTCCTATCCTCGGGCCTCGTTCCCTGGATCTGACTCGAACACCTTTTCTTCCTCCCTGTGATCTCGTTGATGATCATCCAGCTCTCCTTACATCCAGACGTCCCAACCGCTCTCTCCACACTTCTGATCTTCTCTATCAGTGCCTCCTCTCTGACCTCAGTGTAAGCGGTACAAAGTTCTTCCCTCATCACCTCCACAGTCTCCATCCTCTCCTCCGTAGGATCAGCATAGAATTGGTCCCTGGCAGCTTTCAGGTGTTCTCTGGCTGCACACACTTTAGGGTTTGCAGAGCTGACATGCTTCCTTTTGTTCTTTTTCCTCGGCACCAGGGTTTCACTTGCTTCCGCCACTGCATTGGTGAAGTGCCCGTACCTCCTCTGTCCATCCAATCTCTCTCTCCTCTGACTCTCCACACAGAGCACTGAACCTGTTCTTCACTTCCACTGTGAACCTCTCTTGTAGCTTATCATCTTCCTTGAAAGCTCCCCAGTCATAGATTGCTCTCCGGGGCTGAGCCTTGCTCTTTCTTAAGCTCACCCGGACCTCATCCATAACAAGCTGGTGATCACTACCCAGTGTACTGAAATAACTGTATGGTTCTGTGTTCAGAACACTATTCCGCCACTTTTTCCTCACCAGAATGAAATCAATCTGGGACTTGGACAGCTGAATATCTGAGATGTAGGTCCACATCTTCCCTGGATTCTTCCTAAACCTTAGGTTGGTCGCTATCAAGTTCGCCTCCAGCAGGGTGTCTCTCAGTAGTATTCCATTTCGGTTGGTGTTGTTATGGAAGTACCAGCAAGGATTTTCACTGCCCTCCTTACTCAGATATGCATTGAAGTCCCCTAAAACAAGCAGGATGTTGTGTGCTTGAGTGGTTTTGACAGCTTTACACACCTCCTCATGGAACTCTTCCGCACTCACATCACTGTCTCCCTCGGTTGGACTATAGGCTGAGATGACTGTCAGTCTTGGGTTTCCATTGAAGGTCACCCTCAACACTCGCGGGGAGACAGGCATTATTTCCCTCAACAATAGACTGGTTTTTGTGCTGAAAACAAAACCCACTCCAGCATTGGTCATGTTCCTCACTGCCGATGTAGTGATGAGCTGGCTCTTCTTCCCAATCATCGCACTCCTCACGGCTCATCGTGTAGGATCCTGTGTTCTTGGATCGCAAGTATCTGCATACCACTCTCCTCGAACAGATGTCCTCTCTCTTCTCCAGCGTCCGAATAGTCCTCACATTCAAAGTGCCCATTTTGATGGCTCTTCTGCGGGACAAAACTGCATTCTTTATATTTGTCTCAGAGACAGCTGATCCATCATCCACTGGCCCTATCTGTGGCTCTAAGCCAGCAGAGTCATAACGACCAGGCTGCTCCTTGACAGTGTAATTAGGGGCTCTAACCCTAGTGCTGTTAAATACACTCTCCATATTTCTTTTCAATGGCTGACAATACCTTACCAGCGCCACTCGAATAAGGTAGTTATTTAACCCATAAATGGGGCCCTAACAGGTACTACTACTCCGGGCCAGAGCAGATCTGAGTTATGACAATTAAGGGGTAACTCTACATTCCCCACAGCCCCTGAACTGGAGCCTTGCCACTGGATGTAGTTTAATTTCATACCCAGATATATATATATATATAGTGACGAAACATAAGTCAATTGCATGAACTCATAATCCTTTATTTACTGCTACATATATTTCGATGATAGCCATTGAATGGCTATGACCTTATCAGGCAGTTAGTCAGTTCTTAGATATGCCAGCTCTGTGTTTATAGTGTTGATGGTATCAGAGCCTTGGGACATATATATATATATATATCTAAGGCGGGTAAAATTCCCGAGATCCATGGACGAGTTCTCTCCAGCGGTCCCTGTCCCTCATTATCGCTGCCATGTCCTGCATCTCCAGGAATTAAGGAAAAACTACAAGAGAGAAGCCAATGAAGACCTTGAAAGGCTAAATAGAGAAGCTTCTAATATAATTCAACAATTAGGCATCGAAAATAGGACTGAACCCTTTAAACCTAGAAAACCAAAAATTAATTTGAAAGACCACAAAAGAAACTTTGAAATAGAATTACCAGTTAGATTTATAGCACCATATAAATCAGACCTAGGCATAGTTAGTAAAAATATATTAGATAGAATCATACCGCAACTTAAAGAAATATCTTACTTAACATTATGGAATGGGACTAATGAAGTTATAGATTGGTTTAAGGACATAAAATGTAAGCATAACATAAATCTCATTCAATTGGATATTGCTAATTACTACTCATCTATCACTCCTAATTTACTTAATAAAGCCCTTATATATGCATCTTTATATACTGATCTATCTATCGATGAAATGCATATCATTTTAACTGCACGTAAAACCTTAATTAAATTTAACAACCATCTTTGGACTAGAGCAGATAGGGATAACAATTTCAATATCACTATGGGGTCATCAGACTCGGCGCAATTAACGGATCTTCTGGGGCTTTTTATTAACAATGCATTACATAGAAAACTACCGGAGATGACCGGTGGTTTATATCGTGATGATACGCTGTTGCTAATTGAAAATAATAATAATTGTGAAATCAATAGAAAAAGAAAATCAATAATACAATTTTTTAATAGCTATAATCTTAAGGTAGAAATAGAGAATAATTATAAAATAGTTAACTTTTTAGATGTAACATTAAACCTTAATACTGGGCTATACTATCCATTTCATAAAATCAATGAGAATTTAAATTATGTTAACTTTAACTCTAATCACCCTAGACCTGTTAAGAACACCATCGTAAATTCCGTACAGCAACGTATTTCTAGAATCTCAACGAATAAAAATATATTTGAAGATAAGGCACAATATTATAACGAAGTGTTAAGTAGAGCAGGCTATAATAATGAAATTAAATACATCGACAATAATGATACGTCAATTAACCATAATTATAATTATAATTATAAATAGAATCAATAATAGAAATCTAAACCTTAACCAGATTAGCATTAATACATCTAGCAATATCCAATATAATAATACTGTTCCCAATAATTTAAATTCTGATAATTGTAATTGTAGAATTAAATCTAACTGTCCTTTAAAAAATAACTGTTTAGTTAAAAATGTGGTTTATAAATGCAATGTCAAAACTAATGATAATTCTTTTTACTATGTTGGCTTTACTTCTACAGACTTTAAATCTCGTTTCAATAACCATAAATGTTCGTTTAGGAATATTGGTAAAAAATCTTCAACTTCTCTATCCAACTTATTATGGAACTTAAAATCCAAGAATATAAACTATCTTGGAATATTGTTTCAAAAGCACCTGCCTACACAAACACAGATTTACCCAAATTTTGCAACTTATGTGTTGAAGAAATATTCTTTATACTTAAATGTAAGAACTCCATTAATTTGCGTAATAATTTATTTAGTTCTTGTAAACATCGTTTAAATTCAACTTTTAAATATATATATAAAATGTAATTACACCCTTAATCTTGCCTACATAATGTTTATTCTATCCAGACACCTATAATCTCATTTCTTAAATTATATCCATATATGTTCAGAAATTTAATCTAATTCTAATTTTAATATCTTTTACTTCGTAAATATATATATAATACACTTCTTAAATCTCTAATTTACTTCTTAAAACCTTTACTTTCTAATATTTCTACCTCATAAATATATTTTAACCTTTATCTATCTTACTTCCAAAAATATCTCATAATCCTTTCGGAATGATTACTTGAAACTTTTAAAAATCTCTTTAAAATGTTTTGGAAATTTTTTAAATGCTTTTAAAAAGTTTTTTTTTTTATATTTTAGAAAATTATATATACAAAAAAAAATATTCTTTTTGGGGATCTAATATTTTTTGGATTTTATATTTTCCAATATTTAAACACTTTTAAATATTTTAAATATTTTAAGTGTTTAAGTATTTTCAAATATTTCTGAATACTTTATATTTTGAATACTTCTGAATATTTCTGAATATTTCTGAATACTTTATATTTTGAATAATTTAGATGTTAATTATAATTTATGAATAGTTTATAAGCTTTTTAAAAGATTTTTGTGTATCTTTGGAGTCTTTTTGAGTTTTCTAAAAAAAATCTCCTAAAACTTCTTCATAGTTTTTATAATCTGAATTTTTATAGTCTTAATTTTTATAGCCTGAATTTTTAAATGGTTTTAGTATATACTTTTAATTAAGTATTTAATTTTTTGTAAACTCTCGTAATTTATCTTAATATTTGTAATTTTTCTAAGTATTTAAGATTTGACTTACAACTGATAATAAATTCTAGCTAAATATATTTTTGTCAAACTTATCCCATAATAAATAATAAATAAACAAAACTGGATTCTCAATATTTTCCCAATGTAAAACTATCATCTATAACTTGACATACCCATCTATACCCATATATTCTTATTAATATATTTTAATATATTTTAAACACATCTTTATTATAATATATTTTTTAATTTAACATTATTTTTAATTTAACATTATTTTTAATTTAACATTATTTTCAATTTATCAACATTTTTAATTTATCATTATTTTTAATATAAATATAGCACAAAAGAACGATATATTTACGATTTACGTATTCATCCCTTGATAAGCTTATTTCTTCGCTCGCTCTTCCTTAATTTTTCCCTCTTTCTTTCTCCCTTTTTTTTTCTTTCTTCTCTCTTTTTTCTTTTTTCTTCTCTCTTTCTCTTTCTCTCTGTTTTTTCTCTCTCTTCTTCCAACAAAATAATTTAAATAAACCGTTGTTTTTTTAACTCTTTCTGACATTCATTTGCATACTCACACGTAACTTTGAATTACCCTGAATAAAAATGTTTTCGACTTTCCAGAGAACCTTCAACCGTCAAGGTTGTTTTTTCCTCGAGTATGCCAACATTTATGAAACAAATTTTGTATTTTATCTGATGAAATCGAACCAAAATTTGCCTTAATAATTATGGTTTTATAAATATAGTTTCCATTTATTAATATATTGAGTATATATATATATATATATATATATATATAAGTATTGAAGTTTCCGTTGTAAATTGAAAAAGTCATAGGAGTGAAGAGTGCTCTATGTAAGTACCAGAGCTAAATTTAATGTATAATAAACAATACAATATAATTACCTCATTACTAGAGGTTTCCCGAATGAGACGAATACGAAAAACGTCCTCATTCGTTCATCGGACAAAGCAATTTAAAACAGTGAAATATTTGAAAAATCTCCTCAAGAAAGGCAAGAGTTTAACGGGCAAAAAAAATAAAGAAAGAGATATATAAAAATAAGGAAATATAGTTAGGGTATGTGTATAAATGTGTATATATTCACTCACTAATGTACATATGGGCATACGTCAAGACGGGCGGTCTCAAAAGTGAAAGTACATTTATTTTCATTTTCGAACGTCGTGTTTACATTTTGTGTGTGTGTTCAAACGAAACATGCTGGCGACGAAGCTTCTTCTTTGCACGGCTCCATGTGTTCTTTATGAGCTGTGTGTGCACATCAAGGTCCGCAGGATCTACAAAGTTCCGTTCGTGCACCACAACATCATGAACGTAAATCCCACCTTCAATTTCCGAATAGGAAGCCCAACCATCGGAGATGGTGCGGCTGCCTGGCAAAATCCCTGCTGAATGATGGGGACGAGAGTGTCAGAGCTTCGATTTGGGACTTCTGCAAGGCAGCAGCGTCTAGAATGCCGGACTCGCCATTCTGCAAGCCTCATTACAAGATTACTTCGGTATTGAGTATTCTTCTCTCAACCGTCAACTATACACACACACACATATACATATATATATAATCAGTTAAAACGACAGAGGCTCTGATTCTGTCTTTAATCTCAGTAACTAATTTAGATCTAAACACACACACAAAATGTAAACAAGACGTTCGAAGATGAAAATAAATTTACTTTCACTTTTGAGACCGCCCGTCTTGACGTATGCCGTACATATGTGTGTATGTACAAATGCCTGTGTATAGTGAAAATGTGTACGTGTGCGTAGGTACGTATCTGAGGGCAAGCATAATAGTGTATGTGTGACCAATACGTATATAATATAAGTTGAAAAATAATGTACAACCAGATTTAGGTATTAAATATATACACATACAAGTATGAAAGCACGCGTATAAACACACACGCACAATCATTTATATGCGGAAGATAAAAAGGGAAGGGAGTGTATTAGTCAAAAAGAGTGTCATATTCGATACATATAAAAATGAAACAATATAGAAGAAAGAAAAAAATGTTGTTTAAATCAAAGAGAAAGTAAGGGGAGTGGTTATCAATTATAAATTAACACTAGAGAAAAAGAAAAGAAACATAGGTTCGCACGTACGCACATATACATAAAAAAATATATATATATGAATACGTACAGGCAAAAGCGCAATCATACATACATACACACGAAGCACACACATATATATACATATATCGGCACTCGTATATCTAAGCACACGTACGTACGCGACTATATATATACGTACATGCATACACACATATACATATACATATACATATAATATACATATATATATATACACATACTTATACACATACGTTCACCCACATACACACACTCGTATAAATATAGATACAAAAACACACATGCTCACACATATAGACACACACACGCACATATACGGAGGCGCATGCACACTCACACACATAGATACAAATTATAGACCAGCCATATGAAAAAAAGAAATACAAATATAAAAGCGGCTGCGAAACAACAGAATATATCTGAGGTTGAAAACGCAAGTGACAAGTCGTATCGGGTAGTGAAAGAAAATGCGGAAGTAAAGTGTGGAATGTTAGGTAAGTGAATCAAAAAGTGTGTGGGGGGGGGGGGGGTCACTGGTGGATGTGAAGTGAAAATAAAAATGAAAATAAAGTTAAAAATGAAAGTAAATCAGAAAAAGAAGTCTGTAAAGAGGATAATTTAAGGAAAGTGAAGAACAAGAGTTTATGGAGGATAAGTATCTGAAAGTGAGTTAAGTTTATATGAGCTGGAAAGCAAGTGTGATTTCATGTGTGCGCAACTGGTGAAAATTTCTGTTTTTGTATTTAGGCAGGTTTTTGGTGATTTAAGGTTCTGTAAAATCCAATATTTTTCACTTATGCAGAGTGTGCATCTTCTTGTTCCTCTAGCATATTCATTAGATTGGTTCAAAATTGACCAATCCAATTTATATTGGATACCTTGGTCTTTCAAATCCCATATTCTGCTAGCCAGAGCTGTTGTAAATCTTTTTTCTGGATGTCGGAAAGATGCAACATGTGAGTAATAACGCGTTTTGAATTTGTCTTGTGTCATACTCACATATCGTTCACTGGTGGCTGGTAGGTTGTTGCTGATGGTTGTCACTTTAGCCGCATATACAATGTCTTTGGTGTTGCATTTACCTTGTAATGGGTATTCACTTTTGACTCAACAGGAGCAATTTTGATGTTCTCTGGGTGTTTTCTTATTGATGATATAAGATTTAATAGGGGGACCGCAGGAGTAGCTAATTTTGACACAGTTTCTATTGGAGATCTTATAGTATCTGTGTGTTCTAGGGAAATGTTTATCTAAGAGCTCCAGGAATTGTTTGCCTACATTAGTTTTAACTGCTAGAGAGTAGGGGGCGTTGAACCAGATTATTTTTCTTTTCCTATTATTATGTTTAAAGGAGTTAGTATTGTTGGGTATGTACTTAATCGGTTCGCTAAATCCGCTATTTTGAAGGGCTTTATTATAGTAGGGGGATGCCTTATTGAAAATAGCTTCTGAGGAAGAGAGGGTGGAGATCCTACGGCTAATATTAGGGATAAGGTTTTTAAAAACTATAGGAGGATGGCAATATTTCACTGTTTTAAATTGCCTTGTCCGATGAACGAATGAGGACGTTTTTCGTATTCGTCTTATTCGGAAAACCTCTGCTAATGAGGTAATTATATTGTATTGTTTATTATACATTGAATTTAGCTCTGGTACTTACATAGAGCACTCTTCACTCCTATGACTTTTTCAATTTTCAACGGAAACTTCAATACTTCAAGGGAATGATTGTAGCATATTCTACATTTTTATGAGATTGGCACCTTCCAGCCCTTTTAAAGTCGAGCACTCTTCAGTCAATAGGATTTTAAACCAATACTGAACATGGATAAATATCCTTTGGATTACTCTATCAAGAATATCCCAACACCTCACACTTCCTACACGAAAATGCTGATAGACAAAGTAGAGAAAGTTGTTAAAGGAACGAAATGGAAAGCTTTGATTCTCGATGGACACTTTAACACGGACTCTACGGAACATTTTGATATCAAAACTCATAAATACCCGCAAAGGGTAAAAAATATGACCGCTTTTGAACTAGACTTAGTTAATTTAATCAACAATATCAAATTTCGTAAGTACTCTAACCCTTTTCAATCTAAACTATCTAATGATATTTCAATATTCAAATCAAAGTTCATTTTCTCCGACAAAACTAAAAACTTATACGAAGTTAATAATAATTTACATGACCAACTCTTAATAGATAATATCACCTCTAAATACCAAATAGCTAATATAAACACGTATAATAATATAAATAAGGAAGCTAAAGAATTAGCTAGTTCTTTAAAAATAGATAATAGGACAGAAAAACTTGCTAAACGTAATGCCTATATCACCCTCAAAGATCACAAACCTGACTTTATTAATCGTCCTAGTTGTAGATTAATCAACCCTGTTAAGACTGATATCGGTCTTGCCAGCAAAAAAATTTTAAATAATATAAACGCACAGATTAGAAGTAAGTCTGAATTACTCCAATGGATAAATAGCTCTTCCGTAGTACATTGGTTTAATAATATTAAAGATAAAAATAGTTCTAGATTCACCCAATTTGACATTGTAGATTTCTACCCGTCTATTACCCAGCCTCTTTTAGCGAAAGCCTTAAATTTCGCTAGAAAGTTTACCAATATTTCTGATATTGAAGAGAATGTCATCTTGCATGCTAGAAACACTCTACTCTTTACTAATAATGACACTTGGGTAAAACCCAGAGAACCCATTCGATGTCTCAATGGGTTCTTTTGACAGTGCTGATGTTTGTGATTTAGTCGGCCTATTCCTCCTACACACCCTTAAAGAAAAATTCCCTAACCATATTTTTGGGCTTTATCGCGACGATGGTCTAATACTTTCCCATACCACCATAGGCCATAACTTAGATAGATTAAGGAAAGACTTAATAAAAACCTTCGCTAGTTTTAATCTTAAAATTACTATTGACACTAACCTTTCTAATGTTAATTTTCTAGATATAAACCTAGATCTGCCTACTGCTTCTTATAAACCGTACCATAAACCTAATGAAAATTTAAAATATATAAATAAAGGCTCTTGCCATCCTCCTATAGTTTTTAAAAACCTTATCCCTAATATTAGCCGTAGGATCTCCACCCTCTCTTCCCCAAAAGCTATTTTCAATAAGGCATCCCCCTACTATAATAAAGCCCTTCAAAATAGCGGATTTAGCGAACCGATTAAGTACATACCCAACAATACTAACTCCTTTAAACATAATAATAGAAAAAGAAAAATAATCTGGTTCACACATCCCTACTCTCTAGCAGTTAAAACTAATGTAGGCAAACAATTCCTAGAGCTCTTAGATAAACATTTCCCTAGAACACATAGATACTATAAGATCTCCAATAGAAACTGTGTCAAAATTAGCTACTCCTGCGGTCCCCCTATTAAATCTTATATCACCGATAAGAAAACACCCAGAGAACATCAAAATTGCTCCTGTTGAGTCAAAAGTGAATACCCATTACAAGGTAAATGCAACACCAAAGACATTGTATATGAGGCTAAAGTGACAACCATCAGCAACAACCTACCAGCCACCAGTGAACGATATGTGGGTATGACACAAGACAAATTCAAAACGCGTTATTACTCACATGTCGCATCTTTCCGACATCCAGAAAAAAGATTTACAACAGCTCTGGCTAGCAGAATATGGGATTTAAAAGACGAAGGTATCCAATATAAATTGGATTGGTCAATTTTGAACCAATCTAAAGAATATGCAAGAGGAACAAGAAGATGCACACTCTGCATAAGTGAAAAATATTGGATTTTACAGAACCTTAAATCACCTAAAACCTGCCTAAATACAAAAACAGAAATTTTCACCAGTTGCCCACACATGAAATCACACTTGCTTTCCAGCTCATATAAACTTAACTCACTTTCAGATACTTATCCTCCATAAACTCTTGTTCTTCACTTTCCTTAAATTATCCTCTTTACAGACTTCTTTTTCTGATTTACTTTCATTTTTAACTTTATTTTCATTTTTATTTTCACTTCACATCCACCAGTGCCCCCCCCCCTACTTTTTGATTCACTTACCTAACATTCCACACTTTACTTCCGCATTTTCTTTCACTACCAGATACGACTTGTCACTTGCGTTTTCAACCTCAGATATATTCTGTTGTTTCGCAGCCGCTTTTATATTTGTATTTCTTTTTTTCATATGGCTGGTCTATAATTTGTATCTATGCATGTGAGTGTGCATGCGCCTCCGTATGTGTGCGTGTGTGTGTCTATATGTGTGAGCATGTGTGTTTTTATATCTATATTTATACGAGTGTGTGTATATATATGTATATGTATGTGTGTGTATGCATGTACGTATATATATATATATAGTCGCGTACGTACGTGTGCCGATATATGTATATATATATGTGTGTGCTTCGTGTGTATGTATGTATGATTGCGCTTTTGCCTGTACGTATTCATATATATATATATTTTATATGTATATGTGCGTACGTGCGAACCTATGTTTCTTTTCTTTTTCTCTAGTGTTAATTTATAATTGATAACCCCTCCCCTTACTTTCTCTTTGATTTAAACAAAATGTTTTTCTTTCTTCTATATAGTTTCATTTTTATATGTATCGAATATGACACTCTTTTTGACTTATACACTCCCTTCCCTTTTTATCTTCCGCATATAAATGATTGTGCGTGTGTGTTTATACGCGTGCTTTCATACTTGTATGTGTATATATTTAATACCTAAATCTGTATGTACATTATTTTTCAACTTATATTATATACGTATTGGTCACACATACACTATTATACTTGCCCTCATATACGTACTTACGCACACACACATTTTTACTATACACATGCATTTGTACATACACACATATGTACATTTGTGAGTGAATATATACACATTTATACACATACCCTAACTATATTTCCTTATTTTTATATATCTCTTGCTTTATTTTTTTTGCCCGGTAAACTCTTGCCTTTCTTGAGGAAATTTTTCAAATATTTCACTATGTTTTAAATTGCCTTGTCCGATGAACGAATGAGGACGTTATTCGTATACGTCTTATTCCGGAAACCTCTGGTAATGAGGTAATTATATTGTATTGTTTATTATACATTATATATGTATATGCACACCTCGTGTATTTGTTAATTTTTAAATTGTTTTTATTCCCTCCCCCCTCTTCTTACTTATCGTTGTCAGCACGTATCCTTTATTTTTGACTTTGTATTTTTTGTTCTTATTCATTTATTTATTTATTCTTATTACTTAATGTATATGTATATGTATGTATTTTGTCTATGTTTGTAGGCGTATATACGCTTATGTGATAGTATACGTCTACGTACTTTTTAAGTATATGCGTGTGGTTGAGTGTGTGTATATTTATATATTTATTGTTTATATATATATGTGTATTCTTTTTTCTCCTCTTCTTCGCCCGTTTTTTCCCCAGCCTCACTTTCATATTTCTTATATTCTGTTTTCAAATCCATATTTAATAAAAAAAATACCATGTTTTATTTATTCTGACGACTGAAAACAGATATATCTGCTTTCCAGAAACCACTGGTAAATGAAATAATTATCTTATGTTGTTTATTATATAACTATATATAAATATATAATATAACATAATATATATATATATATATATATATATATATATATATATTTCGTTTCTGAATTTGTTTAGCAAGATTCTTTATCTGAAATCGTGTGTTGAAAGCGATAATGTTATACTTTGGGAGGGTCATGTTGCCAATAAGAAACACACGCACCAGTTGCTTTCACTTCAATTTATTATAATAAATGGGAACCAAATGGGAAAAATGGTAAATAATGACATAAATGGGACCTGCCCCTTGTATAGGAGCAAATTTTGGAATAGAATAGAAAGAACTAGGAACAAGGCTAATAGAATAAACTCATGGTATGATAGCAAAAAATACCAGAGTGTAATGTTCATCGATACAACCCCTAGATTACAAATTAGCTTACAAATTTAGAAGGGCCCTAGATAAACATAAACTCAATATTAAGATAGTAGAAAGACCAGGTACCTCCGTAAAAACACTTATTAGCAAGACATACCCTTTTCAAAGACCCTCATGTATAGATACGAAATGTATAACCTGTAAAATAAGCCCCCATATTAACTGTAAAACTAGAAATGTAGTGTATAGCATAAGATGTACTGAAGGACAATGTAGAGATAAAAATATAGTGTACATAGGTGAGACAGCTCGTAGTGTAGGGGAACGGATAAATGAACACTGGCGAGACCTTCAAGATAGTAAAGAATCATCTGTACTCTACGAACATGCTAAAATAGAACACAAGGGTAAATTAGAGAACATAGAAATAAAAATGTAGTGTATATATATATATATATATATATATATATATATATATATATATATATAAAAATTATACAATTATCAAAGTTGTGTTCAAATCATTTAATAGCTGACATTTAATAGTATCTTCCAAACACTCGTTTGGAATCATCGGAGCATTATCAATGTTTGCACATATAATTACCCTCCTATTCAACTGAACAATAATATAGATACATATAAATTGATGTTTTGAACAACAGTTTCATATTTACAGGGTGGAATGGATGTGACATATATTTTACGAGAATTGTACAATAATTGTACAAACATTCAAGTTCAAATCAAAATTAAAATTAAAATCAAAATCAAAAGCACGGAGTGGAATACATGCAACAGTTAAAACGAGGGAATAGTCCAAATATTAAAGAGGCATTGAGGAAGCAGTTTTGAGAAAGGAAGAGTGCGATAACAATTCATATGCAGGCGTGTGGATATTGTGACTGCTTAAGTCATATACATGAGAAGGAGACAAGCAAAGCTATTATGCATATATAGATGATTAAATACTGCAGTTGAAGCAAATATGTTAATGTATTAGAGTCTATGGTGGGTGTTGAATGTTGATGGTGTTCGAATTAATGTGTTGAGAAACATACAGTTTTTGCATGCTTTTCCATGACATATGTGGAATTAAATTTCAGTTAATGTTTATATTGAGTGTAAATACGAAACTGTTGCTCACAACATCAATTTATATGTATCTATATTATTGTTCAGTTGAATAGGAGGGTAATTATATGTACAAACATTGATAATGCTCCGATGACTCCAAACGAGAGTTGGAAGAAACGATTGTCAGCTATTAAATGATTTGAACACAACTTTGATAATTGTATAATTTATTTATTTAACTGCTCTGTAAAACAACTGATGTTCATACATTGAGGTATTTCTCTTACTGGTAATAAGGTAATTAAGATATTACTGACCTTCCTGTTTATGGTTGTTTATACATAACTATAATACATAACTATAAATAGTATTATCATTATATATACATATATATATATATATATATATATATATATAGGAACCAGTAAGACCCCGACAGCTGAGCTCAAGCCGTTTCGACGGCTAATTCTGGACTGAATTAGCCGTCGAAATGGCTTGAGCTCAGCTGTCGGGGTCTTACTGGTTCCTATTACCCACTCTACTACCTCAAGTATTGAGTACTTTGGTGCGTTATGGTCCACCTGGTTCCTTACCACATTTCCTTCGTTATATATATATATATATATATATATATATATATATTATAAAATAACAGGAGGCTTGACTGGTGTAATTGTAAAACCTTGAAAGGTTTATTATACTATGATCATTTCAATGACTGGGTGACATCATCAGGTAATTCAAAATATAATAAAGGAATATAACAGGTAAAATCCATGGTGCTGAAAATCAGAGACAAAAGGGCGATCGACAATTTCGCACCTTCCTCTGTCAGCCGCCCTCAAGTGTTGATTATTAAGTCTACTAATGACCATCTGGTAGGGGTGTGCAAGCTTATAATGTGCCACTACGATCCCGTCAGATGGAAATGTCAGCTTTGAGGTCACGCGTCAATCAGGCTGGTCATGCGGGCTCGAAATTGCCACGAAAAATATTTATTCAAAGAACAAATATCTTCAACAGAGACATATATAGAGAGTAAAAAAGGGAGAGAGTGTGTGTGAATGAGAGAGAGATAGAGAGTAAAACAGAGAGAGAGTGAGAAAGAGAGAGTGTGTGTAAGTGATATAGAGAGAAGGTGACAATTTACAGAAGGAGGCTTTTATGAAAAAGTTTAAGTGTAATATATATAGTCACGATAAATTTTCAGGGTAGTATATAGAGTAAATATTACGCCCTCGCTTAGCGGTCAATAACCAGCGATGACTGCAGATCCCCCCCAGCCAGCCCTACTGAACCTGGTCATTGAAATGATCATAGCATAATAAACCTTTCAAGGAATTACACCAGTCCAGCCTCCTGTTATTTTATAATAATTAACTCCGTATTGGCACCACGAACTACACAAGCGAAGACGGATGAGTTGCATTACGTTGAGTGTTCTCCGTAATATTACATCGAGGTTGACCATATGGAATAACCAGTTCTATCCAGTGGTGAACCAACAATCCCAAATAAATAAATATATATATATATATATATAAATATATATATATATATAATAGTATAATAGTCGAAATGAACTTACTAGAAATGGATGAATATTACGAGCCCCAAGAAATTGGGTGATTCTGAGAGTGATAATAAGAAACTTTGGAAGAATAAAGCTCCGGAGACTAAACATGCCATAATGTCTCTCTCTTCTCCGTCCTTTTGGTTCTTTCTCCAAAGATGGTGGCATGTACTCATACGGACGGAACCCATATCCATAGACTTCACTGTGAGCAACTGAAAGAAAAACAGTATTGTTACTAATTTAGAGAGTTATGTTTTCTCTCACATGATTTAGTGAGAGGAATAGAGTGAAATGGTTGGGTCATGTGTTGAGGAAGAATGAAAGTGACAGGGTGAGAGGAATAGAGGTAGTGATGGATGTTGTGAAGAGAAATAGTGTGAGTTGGTTCGGTCATGTGTTGAGGAAGGATAAAAGTGACTCGGTGAGAGGAATAGAGGTAGTGATGGATGTTGTGAAGAGAGATAGTGTGAGATGGGTGGGTCATGTGTTGAGGAAGGATAAAAGTGACTGGTTGAGAGGAATAGAGGTAGTGATGGATGTTGTGAAGAGAGATAGTGTGAGATGGTTGGGTCATGTGTTGAGGAAGGATAAAAGTGACTGGGTGAGAGGAATAGAGGTAGTGATGGAGGTTGTGAAGAGAGATAGTGTGAGATGGTTGGGTCATGTGTTGAGGAAGGATGGAAGTGACTGGGTGAGAGGAACAGAGGTAGTGATAGATGTTGTGAAGAGAGATAGTGTGAGATGGTTGGGTCCTGTGAAGAGAGATAGTGTGAGATGGTTAGCTCATGTGTTGAGGAAGGATAAAAGTGACTGGATGAGAGGAATAGAGGTTGTGATGGATGTTGTGAAGAGAGATAGTGTGAGATGGTTGGGTCATGTGTTGAGGAAGTATGAAAGTGACTGGGTGAGAGGAATAGAGGTAGTGATGGATGTTGCGAAGAGAGATAGTGTGAGATGGTTGGGTCATGTGTTGAGGAAGGATAAAAGTGACTGGGTGAGAGGAATAGAGGTAGTGATGGATGTTGTGAAGAGAGATAGTGTGAGATGGTTGGGTCATGTGTTGAGGAAGGATAAAAGTGACTAGGTGAGAGGAATAGAGGTAGTGATAGATGTTGTGAAGAGAGATAGTGTGAGATGGTTGGGTCATGTGTTGATGAAGTATGAAAGTGACTGGGTGAGAGGAATAGAGGTAGAGATGGATGTTGTGAAGAGAGATAGTGTTTGATGGTTGGGTCATGTGTTGAGGAAGGATAAAAGTGACTGGGTGAGAGGAATAGATGTAGTGATGGATGTTGTGAAGAGAGATAGTGTGAGATGGTTGGGTCATGTGTTGAGGAAGGATAAAAGTGACTGGGTGAGAGGAATAGAGGTAGTGATGGATGTTGTGAAGAGAGATAGTGTGAGATGGTTAGCTCATGTGTTGAGGAAGGATAAAAGTGACTCGGTGAGAGGAATAGAGGTAGTGATAGATGTTGTGAAGAGAGATAGTGTGAGATGGTTGGGTCATGTGTTGAGGAAGGATAAAAGTGACTGGGTGAGATGAATAGAGGTAGTGATGGATGTTGTGAAGAGAGATAGTGTGAGATGGTTGGGTCATGTGTTGAGGAAGGATAAAAGTGACTGGGTGAGAGGAATAGAGGTAGTGATGGATGTTGTGAAGAGAGATATGTGAGATGGTTGGGTCATGTGTTGAGGAAGGATAAAAGTGACTGGGTGAGAGGAATAGAGGTAGTGACGGATGTTGTGAAGAGAGATAGTGTGAGATGGTTGGGTCATGTGTTGAGGAAGGATAAAAGTGACTCGGTGAGAGGAATAGAGGTAGTGATAGATGTTGTGAAGAGAGATAGTGTGAGATGGTTGGGTCATGTGTTGAGGAAGGATAAAAGTGACTGGTTGAGAGGAATAGAGGTAGTGATGGATGTTGTGAAGAGAGATAGTGTGAGATGGTTAGCTCATGTGTTGAGGAAGGATAAAAGTGACTCGGTGAGAGGAATAGAGGTAGTGATAGATGTTGTGAAGAGAGATAGTGTGAGATGGTTGGGTCCTGTGTTGAGGAAGGATAAAAGTGACTGGGTGAGATGAATAGAGGTAGTGATGGATGTTGAGAAGAGAGATAGTGTGAGATGGTTGGGTCATGTGTTGAGGAAGGATAAAAGTGACTGGGTGAGAGGAATAGAGGTAGTGATGGATGTTGTGAAGAGAGATATGTGAGATGGTTGGGTCATGTTTTGAGGAAGGATAAAAGTGACTGGGTGAGAGGAATAGAGGTAGTGACGGATGTTGTGAAGAGAGATAGTGTGAGATGGTTGGGTCATGTGTTGAGGAAGGATAAAAGTGACTCGGTGAGAGGAATAGAGGTAGTGATAGATGTTGTGAAGAGAGATAGTGTGAGATGGTTGGGTCATGTGTTGAGGAAGGATAAAAGTGACTGGGTGAGAGGAATAGAGGTAGTGACGGATGTTGTGAAGAGAGATAGTGTGAGATGGTTGGGTCATGTGTTGAGGAAGGATAAAAGTGACTGGGTGAGAGGAATAGAGGTAGTGATAGATATTGTGAAGAGAGATAGTGTGAGATGGTTGGGTCATGTGTTGAGGAAGGATAAAAGTGACTGGTTGAGAGGAATAGAGGTAGTGATGGATGTTGTGAAGAGAGATAGTGTGAGATGGTTGGGTCATGTGTTGAGGAAGGATAAAAGTAACTGGGTGAGAGGAATAGAGGTAGTGATGGATGTTGTGAAGAGAGATAGTGTGAGATGGGTAGCTCATGTGTTGAGGAAGGATAAAAGTGACTGGGTGAGAGGAATAGAGGTAGTGATGGATGTTGTGAAGAGAGATAGTGTGAGATGGTTGGCTCATGTGTTGAGGAAGTATGAAAGTGACCGGGTGAGAGGAATAGAGGTTGTGATGGATGTTGTGAAGAGAGATAGTGTGAGATGGTTGGGTCATGTGTTGAGGAAGTATCAAAGTGACTGGGTGACAGGAATAGAGGTAGTGATGGATGTTGTGAAGAGAGATAGTGTGAGATGGTTGGGTCATATGTTGAGGAAGGATAAAAGTGACTGGGTGAGAGGAATAGGGGTAGTGATGGATGTTGTGAGGAGAGATAGTGTGAGATGGTTGGGTCATGTGTTGAGGAAGTATGAAAGTGACTGGGTGAGAGGAATAGAGGTAGTGATAGATGTTGTGAAGAGAGATAGTGTGAGATGGATGGGTCATGTGTTGAGGAAGTATGAAAGTGACTGGGTGAGAGGAATAGAGGTAGTGATAGATGTTGTGAAGAGAGATAGTGTGAGATGGTTGGGTCATGTGTTGAGGAAGGATAAAAGTGACTGGGTGAGAGGTATAGAGGTAGTGATGGATGTTGTGAAGAGAGATAGTGTGAGAAGGTTGGGTCATGTGTTCAGGAAGGATAAAATTGATTGGGTGAGAGGAATAGAGGTAGTGATGGATGTTGTGAAGAGAGATAGTGTGAGATGGTTGGGTGATGTGTTGAGGAAGGATAAAAGTGACTGGGTGAGAGGAATAGAGGTAGTGATGGATGTTGTGAAGAGAGATAGTGTGAGATGGTTGGGTCATATGTTGAGGAAGGATAAAAGTGACTGGGTGAGAGGAATAGAGGGAGTGATGGATGTTGTGAAGAGAGATAGTGTGAGATGGGTGGGTCATGTGTTGAGGAAGGATAAAAGTGACTGGTTGAGAGGAATAGAGGTAGTGATGGATGTTGTGAAGAGAGATAGTGTGAGATGGTTGGGTCATGTGTTGAGGAAGGATAAAAGTGACTGGGTGAGAGGAATAGAGGTAGTGATGGATGTTGTGAAGAGAGATAGTGTGAGATGGTTGGGTCCTGTGTTGGGGAAGGATGAAAGTGACTGGGTGAGAGGAACAGAGGTAGTGATAGATGTTGTGAAGAGAGATAGTGTGAGATGGTTGGGTCCTGTGAAGAGAGATAGTGTGAGATGGTTAGCTCATGTGTTGAGGAAGGATAAAAGTGACTGGGTGAGAGGAATAGAGGTTGTGATGGATGTTGTGAAGAGAGATAGTGTGAGATGGTTGGGTCATGTGTTGAGGAAGTATGAAAGTGACTGGGTGAGAGGAATAGAGGTAGTGATGGATGTTGTGAAGAGAGATATGTGAGATGGTTGGGTCATGTGTTGAGGAAGGATAAAAGTGACTGGGTGAGAGGAATAGAGGTAGTGACGGATGTTGTGAAGAGAGATAGTGTGAGATGGTTGGGTCATGTGTTGAGGAAGGATAAAAGTGACTCGGTGAGAGGAATAGAGGTAGTGATAGATGTTGTGAAGAGAGATAGTGTGAGATGGTTGGGTCATGTGTTGAGGAAGGATAAAAGTGACTGGTTGAGAGGAATAGAGGTAGTGATGGATGTTGTGAAGAGAGATAGTGTGAGATGGTTGGGTCATGTGTTGAGGAAGGATAAAAGTGACTGGGTGAGAGGAATAGAGGTAGTGATGGATGTTGTGAAGAGAGATAGTGTGAGATGGTTGGGTCATGTGTTGAGGAAGGATAAAAGTGACTGGGTGAGAGGAATAGGGGTAGTGATGGATGTTGTGAGGAGAGATAGTGTGAGATGGTTGGGTCATGTGTTGAGGAAGTATGAAAGTGACTGGGTGAGAGGAATAGAGGTAGTGATAGATGTTGTGAAGAGAGATAGTGTGAGATGGATGGGTCATGTGTTGAGGAAGTATGAAAGTGACTGGGTGAGAGGAATAGAGGTAGTGATAGATGTTGTGAAGAGAGATAGTGTGAGATGGTTGGGTCATGTGTTGAGGAAGGATAAAAGTGACTGGGTGAGAGGTATAGAGGTAGTGATGGATGTTGTGAAGAGAGATAGTGTGAGATGGTTGGGTCATGTGTTGAGGAAGGATAAAAGTGACTGGGTGAGAGGTATAGAGGTAGTGATGGATGTTGTGAAGAGAGATAGTGTGAGAAGGTTGGGTCATGTGTTCAGGAAGGATAAAATTGATTGGGTGAGAGGAATAGAGGTAGTGATGGATGTTGTGAAGAGAGATAGTGTGAGATGGTTGGGTGATGTGTTGAGGAAGGATAAAAGTGACTGGGTGAGAGGAATAGAGGTAGTGATGGATGTTGTGAAGAGAGATAGTGTGAGATGGTTGGGTCATATGTTGAGGAAGGATAAAAGTGACTGGGTGAGAGGAATAGAGGGAGTGATGGATGTTGTGAAGAGAGATAGTGTGAGATGGGTGGGTCATGTGTTGAGGAAGGATAAAAGTGACTGGTTGAGAGGAATAGAGGTAGTGATGGATGTTGTGAAGAGAGATAGTGTGAGATGGTTGGGTCATGTGTTGAGGAAGGATAAAAGTGACTGGGTGAGAGGAATAGAGGTAGTGATGGATGTTGTGAAGAGAGATAGTGTGAGATGGTTGGGTCCTGTGTTGGGGAAGGATGAAAGTGACTGGGTGAGAGGAACAGAGGTAGTGATAGATGTTGTGAAGAGAGATAGTGTGAGATGGTTGGGTCCTGTGAAGAGAGATAGTGTGAGATGGTTAGCTCATGTGTTGAGGAAGGATAAAAGTGACTGGGTGAGAGGAATAGAGGTTGTGATGGATGTTGTGAAGAGAGATAGTGTGAGATGGTTGGGTCATGTGTTGAGGAAGTATGAAAGTGACTGGGTGAGAGGAATAGAGGTAGTGATGGATGTTGTGAAGAGAGATATGTGAGATGGTTGGGTCATGTGTTGAGGAAGGATAAAAGTGACTGGGTGAGAGGAATAGAGGTAGTGACGGATGTTGTGAAGAGAGATAGTGTGAGATGGTTGGGTCATGTGTTGAGGAAGGATAAAAGTGACTCGGTGAGAGGAATAGAGGTAGTGATAGATGTTGTGAAGAGAGATAGTGTGAGATGGTTGGGTCATGTGTTGAGGAAGGATAAAAGTGACTGGTTGAGAGGAATAGAGGTAGTGATGGATGTTGTGAAGAGAGATAGTGTGAGATGGTTGGGTCATGTGTTGAGGAAGGATAAAAGTGACTGGGTGAGAGGAATAGAGGTAGTGATGGATGTTGTGAAGAGAGATAGTGTGAGATGGTTGGGTCATGTGTTGAGGAAGGATAAAAGTGACTGGGTGAGAGGAATAGGGGTAGTGATGGATGTTGTGAGGAGAGATAGTGTGAGATGGTTGGGTCATGTGTTGAGGAAGTATGAAAGTGACTGGGTGAGAGGAATAGAGGTAGTGATAGATGTTGTGAAGAGAGATAGTGTGAGATGGATGGGTCATGTGTTGAGGAAGTATGAAAGTGACTGGGTGAGAGGAATAGAGGTAGTGATAGATGTTGTGAAGAGAGATAGTGTGAGATGGTTGGGTCATGTGTTGAGGAAGGATAAAAGTGACTGGGTGAGAGGTATAGAGGTAGTGATGGATGTTGTGAAGAGAGATAGTGTGAGAAGGTTGGGTCATGTGTTCAGGAAGGATAAAATTGATTGGGTGAGAGGAATAGAGGTAGTGATGGATGTTGTGAAGAGAGATAGTGTGAGATGGTTGGGTGATGTGTTGAGGAAGGATAAAAGTGACTGGGTGAGAGGAATAGAGGGAGTGATGGATGTTGTGAAGAGAGATAGTGTGAGATGGGTGGGTCATGTGTTGAGGAAGGATAAAAGTGACTGGTTGAGAGGAATAGAGGTAGTGATGGATGTTGTGAAGAGAGATAGTGTGAGATGGTTGGGTCATGTGTTGAGGAAGGATAAAAGTGACTGGGTGAGAGGAATAGAGGTAGTGATGGATGTTGTGAAGAGAGATAGTGTGAGATGGTTGGGTCCTGTGTTGGGGAAGGATGAAAGTGACTGGGTGAGAGGAACAGAGGTAGTGATAGATGTTGTGAAGAGAGATAGTGTGAGATGGTTGGGTCCTGTGAAGAGAGATAGTGTGAGATGGTTAGCTCATGTGTTGAGGAAGGATAAAAGTGACTGGGTGAGAGGAATAGAGGTTGTGATGGATGTTGTGAAGAGAGATAGTGTGAGATGGTTGGGTCATGTGTTGAGGAAGTATGAAAGTGACTGGGTGAGAGGAATAGAGGTAGTGATGGATGTTGCGAAGAGAGATAGTGTGAGATGGTTGGGTCATGTGTTGAGGAAGGATAAAAGTGACTGGGTGAGAGGAATAGAGGTAGTGATGGATGTTGTGAAGAGAGATGGTGTGAGATGGTTAGCTCATGTGTTGAGGAAGGATAAAAGTGACTGGGTGAGAGGAATAGAGGTTGTGATGGATGTTGTCAGGAGAGATAGTGTGAGATTGTTGGGTCATGTGTTGAGGAAGTATGAAAGTGACTGGGTGAGAGTAATAGAGGTAGAGATGGATGTTGTGAAGAGAGATAGTGTTTGATGGTTGGGTCATGTGTTGAGGAAGGATAAAATTGATTGGGTGAGAGGAATGGAGGTAGTGATGGATGTTGTGAAGAGAGATAGTGTGAGATGGTTGGGTCATGTGTTGAGGAAGGATAAAAGTGACTGGGTGAGAGGAATAGAGGTAGTGATGGATGTTGTGAAGAGAGATAGTGTGAGATGGTTGGGTCATGTGTTGAGTAACGATAAAAGTGACTGGGTGAGAGGAATAGAGGTAGTGACGGATGTTATGAAGAGAGATAGTGTGAGATGGGTGGGTCATGTGTTGAGGAAGGATAAAAGTGACTGGGTGAGAGGAATAGAGGTAGTGATGGATGTTGCGAAGAGAGATAGTGTGAGATGGTTGGGTCATGTGTTGAGGAAGGATAAAAGTGACTGGGTGAGAGGAATAGAGGTTGTGATGAATGTTGTGAAGAGAGATAGTGTGAGATGGTTGGGTCATGTGTTGAGGAAGTATGAAAGTGACTGGGTGACAGGAATAGAGGTAGTGATGGATGTTGTGAAGAGAGATAGTGTGAGATGGTTGGGTCATATGTTGAGGAAGGATAAAAGTGACTGGGTGAGAGGAATAGAGGTAGTGATGGATGTTGTGAAGAGAGATAGTGTGAGATGGTTGGGTCATGTGTTGAGGAAGTATGAAAGTGACTGGGTGTGAGCAATAGAGGTAGTGATGGATGTTGTGAGGAGAGATAGTGTGAGATGGTTGGGTCATGTGTTGAGGAAGGATAAAAGTGACTGGGTGAGAGGAACAGAGGTAGTGATGGATGTTGTGAAGAGAGATAGTGTGAGATGGTTAGGTCATGTGTTGAGGAAGTATGAAAGTGACTGGGTGAGAGGAATAGGGGTAGTGATGGATGTTGTGAGGAGAGATAGTGTGAGATGGTTGGGTCATGTGTTCAGAAAGTATGAAAGTGACTGGGTGAGAGGAATAGAGGTAGTGATAGATGTTGTGAAGAGAGATAGTGTGAGATGGTTGGGTCATGTGTTGAGGAAGTATGAAAGTGATTGGGTGAGAGGAATAGAGGTAGAGATGGATGTTGTGAAGAGAGATAGTGTGAGAAGGTTGGGTCATGTGTTGAGGAAGTATGAAAGTGACTGGGTGAGAGGAATAGAGGTAGTGATGGATGTTGTGAAGAGAGATAGTGTGAGATGGTTGGGTCATGTGTTGAGGAGGGATAAAATTGATTGGGTGAGAGGAATAGAGGTAGTGATGGATGTTGTGAAGAGAGATAGTGTGAGATGGTTGGGTCATGTGTTGTGGAAGGATAAAAGTGACTGAGTGAGAGGAATAGAGGTAGTGATGGATGTTGTGAAGAGAGATAGTGTGAGATGGTTGGGTCCTGTGTTGGGGAAGGATGAAAGTGACTGGGTGAGAGAAACAGAGGTAGTGATAGATGTTGTGAAGAGAGATAGTGTAAGATGGTTGGGTCCTGTGAAGAGAGATAGTGTGAGATGGTTAGCTCATGTGTTGAGGAAGGATAAAAGTGACTGGGTGAGAGGAATAGAGGTTGTGATGGATGTTGTGAAGAGAGATAGTGTGAGATGGTTGGGTCATGTGTTGAGGAAGTATGAAAGTGACTGGGTGAGAGGAATAGAGGTAGTGATGGATGTTGCGAAGAGAGATAGTGTGAGATGGTTGGGTCATGTGTTGAGGAAGGATAAAAGTGACTGGGTGAGAGGAATAGAGGTAGTGATGGATGTTGTGAAGAGAGATGGTGTGAGATGGTTAGCTCATGTGTTGAGGAAGGATAAAAGTGACTGGGTGAGAGGAATAGAGGTTGTGATGGATGTTGTGAAGAGAGATAGTGTGAGATGGTTGGGTCATGTGTTGAGGAAGTATGAAAGTGACTGGGTGAGAGGAATAGAGGTAGTGATGGATGTTGTAAGGAGAGATAGTGTGAGATGGTTGGGTCATGTGTTGAGGAAGTATGAAAGTGACTAGGTGAGAGGAATAGAGGTAGTGATAGATGTTGTGAAGAGAGATAGTGTGAGATGGTTGGGTCATGTGTTGAGGAAGTATGAAAGTGACTGGGTGAGAGTAATAGAGGTAGAGATGGATGTTGTGAAGAGAGATAGTGTTTGATGGTTGGGTCATGTGTTGAGGAAGGATAAAAGTGATTGGGTGAGAGGAATGGAGGTAGTGATGGATGTTGTGAAGAGAGATAGTGTGAGATGGTTGGGTCATGTGTTGAGGAAGGATAAAAGTGACTGGGTGAGAGGAATAGAGGTAGTGATGGATGTTGTGAAGAGAGATAGTGTGAGATGGTTGGGTCATGTGTTGAGGAAGGATAAAAGTGAGTCGTCGAGAGGAATAGAGGTAGTGATGGATGTTGTGAAGAGAGATAGTGTGAGATGGTTGGGTCATGTGTTGAGGAAGGATAAAAGTGACTGGGTGAGAGGAATAGAGGTAGTGATGGATGTTGCGAAGAGAGATAGTGTGAGATGGTTGGGTCATGTGTTGAGGAAGGATAAAAGTGACTGGGTGAGAGGAATAGAGGTTGTGATGGATGTTGTGAAGAGAGATAGTGTGAGATGGTTGGGTCATGTGTTGAGGAAGTATGAAAGTGACTGGGTGAGAGGAATAGAGGTAGTGATGGATGTTGTGAAGAGAGATAGTGTGAGATGGTTGGGTCATATGTTGAGGAAGGATAAAAGTGACTGGGTGAGAGGAATAGAGGGAGTGATGGATGTTGTGAAGAGAGATAGTGTGAGATGGGTGGGTCATGTGTTGAGGAAGGATAAAAGTGACTGGTTGAGAGGAATAGAGGTAGTGATGGATGTTGTGAAGAGAGATAGTGTGAGATGGTTGGGTCATGTGTTGAGGAAGGATAAAAGTGACTGGGTGAGAGGAATAGAGGTAGTGATGGATGTTGTGAAGAGAGATAGTGTGAGATGGTTGGGTCCTGTGTTGGGGAAGGATGAAAGTGACTGGGTGAGAGGAACAGAGGTAGTGATAGATGTTGTGAAGAGAGATAGTGTGAGATGGTTGGGTCCTGTGAAGAGAGATAGTGTGAGATGGTTAGCTCATGTGTTGAGGAAGGATAAAAGTGACTGGGTGAGAGGAATAGAGGTTGTGATGGATGTTGTGAAGAGAGATAGTGTGAGATGGTTGGGTCATGTGTTGAGGAAGTATGAAAGTGACTGGGTGAGAGGAATAGAGGTAGTGATGGATGTTGTGAAGAGAGATATGTGAGATGGTTGGGTCATGTGTTGAGGAAGGATAAAAGTGACTGGGTGAGAGGAATAGAGGTAGTGACGGATGTTGTGAAGAGAGATAGTGTGAGATGGTTGGGTCATGTGTTGAGGAAGGATAAAAGTGACTCGGTGAGAGGAATAGAGGTAGTGATAGATGTTGTGAAGAGAGATAGTGTGAGATGGTTGGGTCATGTGTTGAGGAAGGATAAAAGTGACTGGTTGAGAGGAATAGAGGTAGTGATGGATGTTGTGAAGAGAGATAGTGTGAGATGGTTGGGTCATGTGTTGAGGAAGGATAAAAGTGACTGGGTGAGAGGAATAGAGGTAGTGATGGATGTTGTGAAGAGAGATAGTGTGAGATGGTTGGGTCATGTGTTGAGGAAGGATAAAAGTGACTGGGTGAGAGGAATAGGGGTAGTGATGGATGTTGTGAGGAGAGATAGTGTGAGATGGTTGGGTCATGTGTTGAGGAAGTATGAAAGTGACTGGGTGAGAGGAATAGAGGTAGTGATAGATGTTGTGAAGAGAGATAGTGTGAGATGGATGGGTCATGTGTTGAGGAAGTATGAAAGTGACTGGGTGAGAGGAATAGAGGTAGTGATAGATGTTGTGAAGAGAGATAGTGTGAGATGGTTGGGTCATGTGTTGAGGAAGGATAAAAGTGACTGGGTGAGAGGTATAGAGGTAGTGATGGATGTTGTGAAGAGAGATAGTGTGAGAAGGTTGGGTCATGTGTTCAGGAAGGATAAAATTGATTGGGTGAGAGGAATAGAGGTAGTGATGGATGTTGTGAAGAGAGATAGTGTGAGATGGTTGGGTGATGTGTTGAGGAAGGATAAAAGTGACTGGGTGAGAGGAATAGAGGGAGTGATGGATGTTGTGAAGAGAGATAGTGTGAGATGGGTGGGTCATGTGTTGAGGAAGGATAAAAGTGACTGGTTGAGAGGAATAGAGGTAGTGATGGATGTTGTGAAGAGAGATAGTGTGAGATGGTTGGGTCATGTGTTGAGGAAGGATAAAAGTGACTGGGTGAGAGGAATAGAGGTAGTGATGGATGTTGTGAAGAGAGATAGTGTGAGATGGTTGGGTCCTGTGTTGGGGAAGGATGAAAGTGACTGGGTGAGAGGAACAGAGGTAGTGATAGATGTTGTGAAGAGAGATAGTGTGAGATGGTTGGGTCCTGTGAAGAGAGATAGTGTGAGATGGTTAGCTCATGTGTTGAGGAAGGATAAAAGTGACTGGGTGAGAGGAATAGAGGTTGTGATGGATGTTGTGAAGAGAGATAGTGTGAGATGGTTGGGTCATGTGTTGAGGAAGTATGAAAGTGACTGGGTGAGAGGAATAGAGGTAGTGATGGATGTTGCGAAGAGAGATAGTGTGAGATGGTTGGGTCATGTGTTGAGGAAGGATAAAAGTGACTGGGTGAGAGGAATAGAGGTAGTGATGGATGTTGTGAAGAGAGATGGTGTGAGATGGTTAGCTCATGTGTTGAGGAAGGATAAAAGTGACTGGGTGAGAGGAATAGAGGTTGTGATGGATGTTGTCAGGAGAGATAGTGTGAGATTGTTGGGTCATGTGTTGAGGAAGTATGAAAGTGACTGGGTGAGAGTAATAGAGGTAGAGATGGATGTTGTGAAGAGAGATAGTGTTTGATGGTTGGGTCATGTGTTGAGGAAGGATAAAATTGATTGGGTGAGAGGAATGGAGGTAGTGATGGATGTTGTGAAGAGAGATAGTGTGAGATGGTTGGGTCATGTGTTGAGGAAGGATAAAAGTGACTGGGTGAGAGGAATAGAGGTAGTGATGGATGTTGTGAAGAGAGATAGTGTGAGATGGTTGGGTCATGTGTTGAGTAACGATAAAAGTGACTGGGTGAGAGGAATAGAGGTAGTGACGGATGTTATGAAGAGAGATAGTGTGAGATGGGTGGGTCATGTGTTGAGGAAGGATAAAAGTGACTGGGTGAGAGGAATAGAGGTAGTGATGGATGTTGCGAAGAGAGATAGTGTGAGATGGTTGGGTCATGTGTTGAGGAAGGATAAAAGTGACTGGGTGAGAGGAATAGAGGTTGTGATGAATGTTGTGAAGAGAGATAGTGTGAGATGGTTGGGTCATGTGTTGAGGAAGTATGAAAGTGACTGGGTGACAGGAATAGAGGTAGTGATGGATGTTGTGAAGAGAGATAGTGTGAGATGGTTGGGTCATATGTTGAGGAAGGATAAAAGTGACTGGGTGAGAGGAATAGAGGTAGTGATGGATGTTGTGAAGAGAGATAGTGTGAGATGGTTGGGTCATGTGTTGAGGAAGTATGAAAGTGACTGGGTGTGAGCAATAGAGGTAGTGATGGATGTTGTGAGGAGAGATAGTGTGAGATGGTTGGGTCATGTGTTGAGGAAGGATAAAAGTGACTGGGTGAGAGGAACAGAGGTAGTGATGGATGTTGTGAAGAGAGATAGTGTGAGATGGTTAGGTCATGTGTTGAGGAAGTATGAAAGTGACTGGGTGAGAGGAATAGGGGTAGTGATGGATGTTGTGAGGAGAGATAGTGTGAGATGGTTGGGTCATGTGTTCAGAAAGTATGAAAGTGACTGGGTGAGAGGAATAGAGGTAGTGATAGATGTTGTGAAGAGAGATAGTGTGAGATGGTTGGGTCATGTGTTGAGGAAGTATGAAAGTGATTGGGTGAGAGGAATAGAGGTAGAGATGGATGTTGTGAAGAGAGATAGTGTGAGAAGGTTGGGTCATGTGTTGAGGAAGTATGAAAGTGACTGGGTGAGAGGAATAGAGGTAGTGATGGATGTTGTGAAGAGAGATAGTGTGAGATGGTTGGGTCATGTGTTGAGGAGGGATAAAATTGATTGGGTGAGAGGAATAGAGGTAGTGATGGATGTTGTGAAGAGAGATAGTGTGAGATGGTTGGGTCATGTGTTGTGGAAGGATAAAAGTGACTGAGTGAGAGGAATAGAGGTAGTGATGGATGTTGTGAAGAGAGATAGTGTGAGATGGTTGGGTCCTGTGTTGGGGAAGGATGAAAGTGACTGGGTGAGAGAAACAGAGGTAGTGATAGATGTTGTGAAGAGAGATAGTGTAAGATGGTTGGGTCCTGTGAAGAGAGATAGTGTGAGATGGTTAGCTCATGTGTTGAGGAAGGATAAAAGTGACTGGGTGAGAGGAATAGAGGTTGTGATGGATGTTGTGAAGAGAGATAGTGTGAGATGGTTGGGTCATGTGTTGAGGAAGTATGAAAGTGACTGGGTGAGAGGAATAGAGGTAGTGATGGATGTTGCGAAGAGAGATAGTGTGAGATGGTTGGGTCATGTGTTGAGGAAGGATAAAAGTGACTGGGTGAGAGGAATAGAGGTAGTGATGGATGTTGTGAAGAGAGATGGTGTGAGATGGTTAGCTCATGTGTTGAGGAAGGATAAAAGTGACTGGGTGAGAGGAATAGAGGTTGTGATGGATGTTGTGAAGAGAGATAGTGTGAGATGGTTGGGTCATGTGTTGAGGAAGTATGAAAGTGACTGGGTGAGAGGAATAGAGGTAGTGATGGATGTTGTAAGGAGAGATAGTGTGAGATGGTTGGGTCATGTGTTGAGGAAGTATGAAAGTGACTAGGTGAGAGGAATAGAGGTAGTGATAGATGTTGTGAAGAGAGATAGTGTGAGATGGTTGGGTCATGTGTTGAGGAAGTATGAAAGTGACTGGGTGAGAGTAATAGAGGTAGAGATGGATGTTGTGAAGAGAGATAGTGTTTGATGGTTGGGTCATGTGTTGAGGAAGGATAAAAGTGATTGGGTGAGAGGAATGGAGGTAGTGATGGATGTTGTGAAGAGAGATAGTGTGAGATGGTTGGGTCATGTGTTGAGGAAGGATAAAAGTGACTGGGTGAGAGGAATAGAGGTAGTGATGGATGTTGTGAAGAGAGATAGTGTGAGATGGTTGGGTCATGTGTTGAGGAAGGATAAAAGTGAGTCGTCGAGAGGAATAGAGGTAGTGATGGATGTTGTGAAGAGAGATAGTGTGAGATGGTTGGGTCATGTGTTGAGGAAGGATAAAAGTGACTGGGTGAGAGGAATAGAGGTAGTGATGGATGTTGCGAAGAGAGATAGTGTGAGATGGTTGGGTCATGTGTTGAGGAAGGATAAAAGTGACTGGGTGAGAGGAATAGAGGTTGTGATGGATGTTGTGAAGAGAGATAGTGTGAGATGGTTGGGTCATGTGTTGAGGAAGTATGAAAGTGACTGGGTGAGAGGAATAGAGGTAGTGATGGATGTTGTGAAGAGAGATAGTGTGAGATGGTTGGGTCATGTGTTGAGGAAGGATAAAAGTGACTGGGTGAGAGGAATAGAGGTAGTGATGGATGTTGTGAAGAGAGATAGTGTGAGATGGTTGGGTCATATGTTGAGGAAGGATAAAAGTGACTGGGTGAGAGGAATAGGGGTAGTGACGGATGTTGTGAAGTGAGATAGTGTGAGATGGTTGGGTCATGTGTTGAGGAAGTATGAAAGTGATTGGGTGAGAGGAATAGAGGTAGAGATGGATGTTGTGAATAGAGATAGTGTGAGAAGGTTGGGTCATGTGTTGAGGAAGTATGAAAGTGACTGGGTGAGAGGAATAGAGGTAGTGATGGATGTTGTGAAGAGAGATAGTGTGAGATGGTTGGGTCATGTGTTGAGGAGGGATAAAATTGATTGGGTGAGAGGAATAGAGGTAGTGATGGATGTTGTGAAGAGAGATAGTGTGAGATGGGTGGGTCATGTGTTGAGGAAGGATAAAAGTGACTGGTTGAGAGGAATAGAGGTAGTGATGGATGTTGTGAAGAGAGATAGTGTGAGATGGTTGGGTCATGTGTTGAGGAAGGATAAAAGTGACTGGGTGAGAGGAATAGAGGTAGTGATGGATGTTGTGAAGAGAGATAGTGTGAGATGGTTGGGTCCTGTGTTGGGGAAGGATGAAAGTGACTGGGTGAGAGGAACAGAGGTAGTGATAGATGTTGTGAAGAGAGATAGTGTGAGATGGTTGGGTCCTGTGAAGAGAGATAGTGTGAGATGGTTAGCTCATGTATTGAGGAAGGATAAAAGTGACTGGGTGAGAGGAATAGAGGTTGTGATGGATGTTGTGAAGAGAGATAGTGTGAGATGGTTGGGTCATGTGTTGAGGAAGTATGAAAGTGACTGGGTGAGAGGAATAGAGGTAGTGATGGATGTTGTCAGGAGAGATAGTGTGAGATGGTTGGGTCATGTGTTGAGGAAGTATGAAAGTGACTAGGTGAGAGGAATAGAGGTAGTGATAGATGTTGTGAAGAGAGATAGTGTGAGATGGTTGGGTCATGTGTTGAGGAAGTATGAAAGTGACTGGGTGAGAGTAATAGAGGTAGAGATGGATGTTGTGAAGAGAGATAGTGTTTGATGGTTGGGTCATGTGTTGAGGAAGGATAAAAGTGACTGGGTGAGAGGAATGGAGGTAGTGATGGATGTTGTGAAGAGAGATAGTGTGAGATGGTTGGGTCATGTGTTGAGGAAGGATAAAAGTGACTGGGTGAGAGGAATAGAGGTAGTGATGGATGTTGTGAAGAGAGATAGTGTGAGATGGTTGGGTCATGTGTTGAGGAACGATAAAAGTGACTGGGTGAGAGGAATAGAGGTAGTGACGGATGTTGTGAAGAGAGATAGTGTGAGATGGTTGGGTCATGTGTTGAGGAAGGATAAAAGTGAGTCGTCGAGAGGAATAGAGGTAGTGATGGATGTTGTGAAGAGAGATAGTGTGAGATGGTTGGGTCATGTGTTGAGGAAGGATAAAAGTGACTGGGTGAGAGGAATAGAGGTAGTGATGGATGTTGCGAAGAGAGATAGTGTGAGATGGTTGGGTCATGTGTTGAGGAAGGATAAAAGTGACTGGGTGAGAGGAATAGAGGTAGTGATGGATGTTGTGAAGAGAGATAGTGTGAGATGGTTAGCTCATGTGTTGAGGAAGGATAAAAGTGACTGGGTGAGAGGAATAGAGGTTGTGTTGGATGTTGTGAAGAGAGATAGTGTGAGATGGTTGGGTCATGTGTTGAGGAAGTATGAAAGTGACTGGGTGAGAGGAATAGAGGTAGTGATGGATGTTTTGAAGAGAGATAGTGTGAGAAGGTTGGGTCATGTGTTGAGGAAGTATGAAAGTGACTGGGTGAGAGGAATAAAGGTAGTGATGGATGTTGTGAAGAGAGATAGTGTGAGATGGTTGGGTCATGTGTTGAGGAGGGATAAAATTGATTGGGTGAGAGGAATAGAGGTAGTGATGCATGTTGTGAAGAGAGATAGTGTGAGATGGTTGGGTCATGTGTTGAGGAAGGATAAAAGTGACTGGGTGAGATGAATAGAGGTAGTGATGGATGTTGTGAAGAGAGATAGTGTGAGATGGTTGGGTCATGTGTTGAGGAAGGATAAAAGTGACTGGGTGAGAGGAATAGAGGTAGTGATGGATGTTGTGAAGAGAGATATGTGAGATGGTTGGGTCATGTGTTGAGGAAGGATAAAAGTGACTGGGTGAGAGGAATAGAGGTAGTGACGGATGTTGTGAAGAGAGATAGTGTGAGATGGATGGGTCATGTGTTGAGGAAGGATAAAAGTGACTCGGTGAGAGGAATAGAGGTAGTGATAGATGTTGTGAAGAGAGATAATGTGAGATGGTTGGGTCATGTGTTGAGGAAGGATAAAAGTGACTGGGTGAGAGGAATAGAGGTAGTGATGTATGTTGTGAAGAGAGATAGTGTGAGATGGTTGGGTCATGTGTTGAGGAAGGATAAAAGTGACTGGGTGAGAGGAATAGAGGTAGTGATGGATGTTGTGAAGAGAGATAGTGTGAGATGGTTAGCTCATGTGTTGAGGAAGGATAAAAGTGACTGGGTGAGAGGAATAGAGGTTGTGATGGATGTTGTGAAGAGAGATAGTGTGAGATGGTTGGGTCATGTGTTGAGGAAGTATGAAAGTGACTGGGTGAGAGGAATAGAGGTAGTGATGGATGTTGTCAGGAGAGATAGTGTGAGATGTTTGGGTCATGTGTTGAGGAAGTATGAAAGTGACTAGGTGAGAGGAATAGAGGTAGTGATAGATGTTGTGAAGAGAGATAGTGTGAGATGGTTGGGTCATGTGTTGAGGAAGTATGAAAGTGACTGGATGAGAGGAATAGAGGTAGAGATGGATGTTGTGAAGAGAGATAGTTTTTGATGGTTGGGTCATGTGTTGAGGAAGGATAAAAGTGACTGGGTGAGAGGAATAGATGTAGTGATGGATGTTGTGAAGAGAGATAGTGTGAGATGGTTGGGTCATGTGTTGAGGAAGGATAAAAGTGACTGGGTGAGAGGAATAGAGGTAGTGATGGATGTTGTGAAGAGAGATAGTGTGAGATGGTTGGGTCATGTGTTGAGGAAGGATAAAAGTGACTGGGTGAGAGGAATAGAGGTAGTGATGGATGTTGTGAAGAGAGATAGTGTGAGATGGTTGGGTCATGTGTTGAGGAAGGATAAAAATGAGTCGTCGAGAGGAATAGAGGTAGTGATGGATGTTGTGAAGAGAGATAGTGTGAGGTGGTTGGGTCATGTGTTGAGGAAGGATAAAAGTGACTGGGTGAGAGGAATAGAGGTAGTGATGGATGTTGCGGAGAGAGATAGAGTGAGAGGGTTGGGTCATGTGTTTGGGAAGGATAAAAGTGACTGGGTGAGAGGAATAGAGATAGTGATGGATGTTGCGAAGAGAGATAGTGTGAGATGGTTGGGTCATGTGTTGAGGAAGGATAAAAGTGACTGGGTGAGAGGAATAGAGGTAGTGATGGATGTTGTGAAGAGAGATAGTGTGAGATGGTTGCGTCATGTGTTGAGGAAGGATAAAAGTGAGTCGTCGAGAGGAATAGAGGTAGTGATGGATGTTGTGAAGAGAGATAGTGTGAGATGGTTGGGTCATGTGTTGAGGAAGGATAAAAGTGACTGGGTGAGAGGAATAGAGGTAGTGATGGATGTTGCGAAGAGAGATAGTGTGAGATGGTTGGGTCATGTGTTGAGGAAGGATAAAAGTGACTGGGTGAGAGGAATAGAGGTAGTGATGGATGTTGTGAAGAGAGATAGTGTGAGATGGTTAGCTCATGTGTTGAGGAAGGATAAAAGTGAGTGGGTGAGAGGAATAGAGGTAGTGATGGATGTTGTGAAGAGAGATAGTGTGAGATGGTTGGGTCATGTGTTGAGGAAGGATAAAAGTGAGTGGGTGAGAGGAATAGAGGTAGTGATGGATGTTGTGAAGAGAGATAGTGTGAGATGGTTGGGTCATATGTTGAGGAAAGATAAAAGTGACTGGGTGAGAGGAATAAGGTGAGTGATGGATGTTGTGAGGAGAGATAGTGTGAGATGGCTGGGTCATGTGTTGAGGAAGTATGAAAGTGACTGGGTGAGAGGAATAGAGGTAGTGATAGATGTTGTGAAGAGAGATAGTGTGAGAAGGTTGGGTCATGTGTTGAGGAAGTATGAAAGTGACTGGGTGAGAGGAATAAAGGTAGTGATGGATATTGTGAAGAGAGATAGTGTGAGATGGTTGGGTCATGTGTTGAGGAAGGATAAAAGTGACTGGGTGAGAGGAATAGAGGTAGTGATGGATGTTGTGAAGAGAGATAGTGTGAGATGGTTAGCTCATGTGTTGAGGAAGGATAAAAGTGACTGGGTGAGAGGAATAGAGGTAGTGATGGATGTTGTGAAGAGAGATAGTGTGAGATGGTTGGGTCATGTGTTGAGGAAGGATAAAAGTGACTGGGTGAGATGAATAGAGGTAGTGATGGATGTTGTGAAGAGAGATAGTGTGAGATGGTTGGGTCATGTGTTGAGGAAGGATAAAAGTGACTCGGTGAGAGGAATAGAGGTAGTGATAGATGTTGTGAAGAGAGATAGTGTGAGATGGTTGGGTCATGTGTTGAGGAAGGATAAAAGTGACTGGTTGAGAGGAATAGAGGTATTGATGGATGTTGTAAAGAGAGATAGTGTGAGATGGTTGGGTCATGTGTTGAGGAAGGATAAAAGTGACTGGGTGAGAGGAATAGGGGTAGTGATGGATGTTGTGAAGAGAGATAGTGGGAGATGGTTAGCTCATGTGTTGAGGAAGGATAAAAGTGACTGGGTGAGAGGAATAGAGGTAGTGATGGATGTTGTGAAGAGAGATAGTGTGAGATGGTTGGGTCATGTGTTGAGGAAGGATAAAAGTGACTGGGTGAGATGAATAGAGGTAGTGATGGATGTTGTGAAGAGAGATAGTGTGAGATGGTTGGGTCATGTGTTGAGGAAGGATAAAAGTGACTCGGTGAGAGGAATAGAGGTAGTGATAGATGTTGTGAAGAGAGATAGTGTGAGATGGTTGGGTCATGTGTTGAGGAAGGATAAAAGTGACTGGTTGAGAGGAATAGAGGTATTGATGGATGTTGTAAAGAGAGATAGTGTGAGATGGTTGGGTCATGTGTTGAGGAAGGATAAAAGTGACTGGGTGAGAGGAATAGGGGTAGTGATGGATGTTGTGAAGAGAGATAGTGGGAGATGGTTAGCTCATGTGTTGAGGAAGGATAAAAGTGACTGGGTGAGAGGAATAGAGGTAGTGATGGATGTTGTGAAGAGAGATAGTGTGAGATGGTTGGCTCATGTGTTGAGAAAGTATGAAAGTGACCGGGTGAGAGGAATAGAGGTTGTGATGGATGTTGTGAAGAGAGATAGTGTGAGATGGTTGGGTCTTGTGTTGAGGAAGTATCAAAGTGACTGGGTGACAGGAATAGAGGTAGTGATGGATGTTGTGAAGAGAGATAGTGTGAGATGGTTGGGTCATATGTTGAGGAAGGATAAAAGTGACTGGGTGAGAGGAATAGGGGTAGTGATGGATGTTGTGAGGAGAGATAGTGTGAGATGGTTGGGTCATGTGTTGAGGAAGTATGAAAGTGACTGGGTGAGAGGAATAGAGGTAGTGATAGATGTTGTGAAGAGAGATAGTGTGAGATGGATGGGTCATGTGTTGAGGAAGTATGAAAGTGACTGGGTGAGAGGAATAGAGGTAGTGATGGATGTTGTGAAGAGAGATAGTGTGAGATGGTTGGGTCATGTGTTGAGGAAGGATAAAAGTGACTCGGTGAGAGGAATAGAGGTAGTGATGGATGTTGTGAAGAGAGATAGTGTGAGATGGTTGGGTCATGTGTTGAGGAAGGATAAAAGTGACTGGGTGAGAGGAATAGAGGTAGTGATGGATGTTGTGAAGAGAGATAGTGTGAGATGGTTGGGTCCTGTGTTGGGGAAGGATGAAAGTGACTGGGTGAGAGGAACAGAGGTAGTGATAGATGTTTTGAAGAGAGATAGTGTGAGATGGTTGGGTCCTGTGAAGAGAGATAGTGTGAGATGGTTAGCTCATGTGTTGAGGAAGGATAAAAGTGACTGGGTGAGAGGAATAGAGGTTGTGATGGATGTTGTGAAGAGAGATAGTGTGAGATGGTTGGGTCATGTGTTGAGGAAGTATGAAAGTGACTGGGTGAGAGGAATAGAGGTAGTGATGGATGTTGCGAAGAGAGATAGTGTGAGATGGTTGGGTCATGTGTTGAGGAAGGATAAAAGTGACTGGGTGAGAGGAATAGAGGTAGTGATGCATGTTGTGAAGAGAGATGGTGTGAGATGGTTAGCTCATGTGTTGAGGAAGGATAAAAGTGACTGGGTGAGAGGAATAGAGGTTGTGATGGATGTTGTGAAGAGAGATAGTGTGAGATGGTTGGCTCATGTGTTGAGGAAGTATGAAAGTGACTGGGTGAGAGGAATAGAGGTAGTGATGGATGTTGTCAGGAGAGATAGTGTGAGATGGTTGGGTCATGTGTTGAGGAAGTATGAAAGTGACTAGGTGAGAGGAATAGAGGTAGTGATAGATGTTGTGAAGAGAGATAGTGTGAGATGGTTGGGTCATGTGTTGAGGAAGTATGAAAGTGACTGGGTGAGAGTAATAGAGGTAGAGATGGATGTTGTGAAGAGAGATAGTGTTTGATGGTTGGGTCATGTGTTGAGGAAGGATAAAAGTGATTGGGTGAGAGGAATGGAGGTAGTGATGGATGTTGTGAAGAGAGATAGTGTGAGATGGTTGGGTCATGTGTTTGGGAAGGATAAAAGTGACTGGGTGAGAGGAATAGAGGTAGTGATGGATGTTGCGAAGAGAGATAGTGTGAGATGGTTGGGTCATGTGTTGAGGAAGGATAAAAGTGACTGGGTGAGAGGAATAGAGGTAGTGATGGATGTTGTGAAGAGAGATAGTGTGAGATGGTTGCGTCATGTGTTGAGGAAGGATAAAAGTGAGTCGTCGAGAGGAATAGAGGTAGTGATGGATGTTGTGAAGAGAGATAGTGTGAGATGGTTGGGTCATGTGTTGAGGAAGGATAAAAGTGACTGGGTGAGAGGAATAGAGGTAGTGATTTATGTTGCGAAGAGAGATAGTGTGAGATGGTTGGGTCATGTGTTGAGGAAGGATAAAAGTGACTGGGTGAGAGGAATAGAGGTAGTGATGGATGTTGTGAAGAGAGATAGTGTGAGATGGTTAGCTCATGTGTTGAGGAAGGATAAAAGTGAGTGGGTGAGAGGAATAGAGGTAGTGATGGATATTGTGAAGAGAGATAGTGTGAGATGGTTGGGTCATGTGTTGAGGAAGGATAAAAGTGAGTGGGTGAGAGGAATAGAGGTAGTGATGGATGTTGTGAAGAGAGATAGTGTGAGATGGTTGGGTCATATGTTGAGGAAAGATAAAAGTGACTGGGTGAGAGGAATAGGGGTAGTGATGGATGTTGTGAGGAGAGATAGTGTGAGATGGCTGGGTCATGTGTTGAGGAAGTATGAAAGTGACTGGGTGAGAGGAATAAAGGTAGTGATGGATGTTATGAAGAGAGATAGTGTGAGATGGTTGGGTCATGTGTTGAGGAAGGATAAAAGTGACTGGGTGAGAGGAATAGAGGTAGTGATGGATGTTGTGAAGAGAGATAGTGTGAGATGGTTAGCTCATGTGTTGAGGAAGGATAAAAGTGACTGGGTGAGAGGAATAGAGGTAGTGATGGATGTTGTGAAGAGAGATAGTGTGAGATGGTTGGGTCATGTGTTGAGGAAGGATAAAAGTGACTGGGTGAGATGAATAGAGGTAGTGATGGATGTTGTGAAGAGAGATAGTGTGAGATGGTTGGGTCATGTGTTGAGGAAGGATAAAAGTGACTGGGTGAGAGGAATAGAGGTAGTGATGGATGTTGTGAAGAGAGATATGTGAGATGGCTGGGTCATGTGTTGAGGAAGGATAAAAGTGACTGGGTGAGAGGAATAGAGGTAGTGACGGATGTTGTGAAGAGAGATAGTGTGAGATGGTTGGGTCATGTGTTGAGGAAGGATAAAAGTGACTCGGTGAGAGGAATAGAGGTAGTGATAGATGTTGTGAAGAGAGATAGTGTGAGATGGTTGGGTCATGTGTTGAGGAAGGATAAAAGTGACTGGGTGAGATGAATAGAGGTAGTGATGGATGTTGTGAAGAGAGATAGTGTGAGATGGTTGGGTCATGTGTTGAGGAAGGATAAAAGTGACTGGGTGAGAGGAATAGAGGTAGTGATGGATGTTGTGAAGAGAGATATGTGAGATGGTTGGGTCATGTGTTGAGGAAGGATAAAAGTGACTGGGTGAGAGGAATAGAGGTAGTGACGGATGTTGTGAAGAGAGATAGTGTGAGATGGTTGGGTCATGTGTTGAGGAAGGATAAAAGTGACTCGGTGAGAGGAATAGAGGTAGTGATAGATGTTGTGAAGAGAGATAGTGTGAGATGGTTGGGTCATGTGTTGAGGAAGGATAAAAGTGACTGGTTGAGAGGAATAGAGGTAGTGATGGATGTTGTAAAGAGAGATAGTGTGAGATGGTTGGGTCATGTGTTGAGGAAGGATAAAAGTGACTGGGTGAAAGGAATAGAGGTAGTGATGGATGTTGTGAAGAGAGATAGTGTGAGATGGTTAGCTCATGTGTTGAGGAAGGATAAAAGTGACTGGGTGAGAGGAATAGAGGTAGTGATGGATGTTGTGAAGAGAGATAGTGTGAGATGGTTGGCTCATGTGTTGAGGAAGTATGAAAGTGACCGGGTGAGAGGAATAGATGTTGTGATGGATGTTGTGAAGAGAGATAGTGTGAGATGGTTGGGTCATGTGTTGAGGAAGTATCAAAGTGACTGGGTGACAGGAATAGAGGTAGTGATGGATGTTGTGAAGAGAGATAGTGTGAGATGGTTGGGTCATATGTTGAGGAAGGATAAAAGTGACTGGGTGAGAGGAATAGGGGTAGTGATGGATGTTGTGAGGAGAGATAGTGTGAGATGGTTGGGTCATGTGTTGAGGAAGTATGAAAGTGACTGGGTGAGAGGAATAGAGGTAGTGATAGATGTTGTGAAGAG
This sequence comes from Eledone cirrhosa, assembly GCA_964016885.1. Lineage (NCBI taxonomy): Eukaryota > Metazoa > Mollusca > Cephalopoda > Octopoda > Eledonidae > Eledone > Eledone cirrhosa. The sequence goes on from OZ024744.1 coordinate 121,072,534, forward strand.
AGATAGTGTGAGATGGATGGGTCATGTGTTGAGGAAGTATGAAAGTGACTGGGTGAGAGGAATAGAGGTAGTGATAGATGTTGTGAAGAGAGATAGTGTGAGATGGTTGGGTCATGTGTTGAGGAAGGATAAAAGTGACTGGGTGAGAGGTATAGAGGTAGTGATGGATGTTGTGAAGAGAGATAGTGTGAGATGGTTGGGTCATGTGTTGAGGAAGGATAAAAGTGACTGGGTGAGAGGAATAGAGGTAGTGATGGATGTTGTGAAGAGAGATTGTGTGAGATGGTTGGGTTCTGTGTTGGGGAAGGATGAAAGTGACTGGGTGAGAGGAACAGAGGTAGTGATAGATGTTGTGAAGAGAGATAGTGTGAGATGGTTGGGTCCTGTGAAGAGAGATAGTGTGAGATGGTTAGCTCATGTGTTGAGGAAGGATAAAAGTGACTGGGTGAGAGGAATAGAGGTTGTGATGGATGTTGTGAAGAGAGATAGTGTGAGATGGTTGGGTCATGTGTTGAGGAAGTATGAAAGTGACTGGGTGAGAGGAATAGAGGTAGTGATGGATGTTGCGAAGAGAGATAGTGTGAGATGGTTGGGTCATGTGTTGAGGAAGGATAAAAGTGACTGGGTGAGAGGAATAGAGGTAGTGATGGATGTTGTGAAGAGAGATAGTGTGAGATGGTTGGGTCATGTGTTGAGGAAGTATGAAAGTGACTGGGTGAGAGGAATAGAGGTAGTGATGGATGTTGTCAGGAGAGATAGTGTGAGATGGTTGGGTCATGTGTTGAGGAAGTATGAAAGTGACTAGGTGAGACGAATAGAGGTAGTGATAGATGTTGTGAAGAGAGATAGTGTGAGATGGTTGGGTCATGTGTTGAGGAAGTATGAAAGTGACTGGGTGAGAGTAATAGAGGTAGAGATGGATGTTGTGAAGAGAGATAGTGTTTGATGGTTGGGTCATGTGTTGAGGAAGGATAAAAGTGATTGGGTGAGAGGAATGGAGGTAGTGATGGATGTTGTGAAGAGAGATAGTGTGAGATGGTTGGGTCATGTGTTGAGGAAGGATAAAAGTGACTGGGTGAGAGGAATAGAGGTAGTGATGGATGTTGTGAAGAGAGATAGTGTGAGATGGTTGGGTCATGTGTTGAGGAACGATAAAAGTGACTGGGTGAGAGGAATAGAGGTAGTGACGGATGTTGTGAAGAGAGATAGTGTGAGATGGTTGGGTCATGTGTTGAGGAAGGATAAAAGTGAGTCGTCGAGAGGAATAGAGGTAGTGATGGATGTTGTGAAGAGAGATAGTGTGAGATGGTTGGGTCATGTGTTGAGGAAGGATAAAAGTGACTGGGTGAGAGGAATAGAGGTTGTGATGAATGTTGTGAAGAGAGATAGTGTGAGATGGTTGGGTCATGTGTTGAGGAAGTATGAAAGTGACTGGGTGACAGGAATAGAGGTAGTGATGGATGTTGTGAAGAGAGATAGTGTGAGATGGTTGGGTCATATGTTGAGGAAGGATAAAAGTGACTGGGTGAGAGGAATAGAGGTAGTGATTGATGTTGTGAAGAGAGATAGTGTGAGATGGTTGGGTCATGTGTTGAGGAAGTATGAAAGTGACTGGGTGTGAGGAATAGAGGTAGTGATGGATGTTGTGAAGAGAGATAGTGTGAGATGGTTGGGTCATATGTTGAGGAAGGATAAAAGTGACTGGGTGAGAGGAACAGAGGTAGTGATGGATGTTGTGAAGAGAGATAGTGTGAGATGGTTAGGTCATGTGTTGAGGAAGTATGAAAGTGACTGGGTGAGAGGAATAGGGGTAGTGATGGATGTTGTGAGGAGAGATAGTGTGAGATGGTTGGGTCATGTGTTGAGGAAGTATGAAAGTGACTGGGTGAGAGGAATAGAGGTAGTGATAGATGTTGTGAAGAGAGATAGTGTGAGATGGTTGGGTCATGTGTTGAGAAAGTATGAAAGTGATTGGGTGAGAGGAATAGAGGTAGAGATGGATGTTGTGAAGAGAGATAGTGTGAGAAGGTTGGGTCATGTGTTGAGGAAGTATGAAAGTGACTGGGTGAGAGGAATAGAGGTAGTGATGGATGTTGTGAAGAGAGATAGTGTGAGATGGTTGGGTCATGTGTTGAGGATGGATAAAATTGATTGGGTGAGAGGAATAGAGGTAGTGATGGATGTTGTGAAGAGAGATAGTGTGAGATGGTTGGGTCATGTGTTGAGGAAGGATAAAAGTGACTGGTTGAGAGGAATAGAGGTAGTGATGGATGTTGTGAAGAGAGATAGTGTGAGATGGTTGGGTCATGTGTTGAGGAAGGATAAAAGTGACTGGGTGAGAGGAATAGAGGTAGTGATGGATGTTGTGAAGAGAGATAGTGTGAGATGGTTGGGTCCTGTGTTGGGGAAGGATGAAAGTGACTGGGTGAGAGGAACAGAGGTAGTGATAGATGTTGTGAAGAGAGATAGTGTGAGATGGTTGGGTCCTGTGAAGAGAGATAGTGTGAGATGGTTAGCTCATGTGTTGAGGAAGGATAAAAGTGACTGGGTGAGAGGAATAGAGGTTGTGATGGATGTTGTGAAGAGAGATAGTGTGAGATGGTTTGGTCATGTGTTGAGGAAGTATGAAAGTGACTGGGTGAGAGGAATAGAGGTAGTGATGGATGTTGCGAAGAGAGATAGTGTGAGATGGTTGGGTCATGTGTTGAGGAAGGATAAAAGTGACTGGGTGAGAGGAATAGAGGTAGTGATGGATGTTGTGAAGAGAGATGGTGTGAGATGGTTAGCTCATGTGTTGAGGAAGGATAAAAGTGACTGGGTGAGAGGAATAGAGGTTGTGATGGATGTTGTGAAGAGAGATAGTGTGAGATGGTTGGGTCATGTGTTGAGGAAGTATGAAAGTGACTAGGTGATAGGAATAGAGGTAGTGATAGATGTTGTGAAGAGAGATAGTGTGAGATGGTTGGGTCATGTGTTGAGGAAGTATGAAAGTGACTGGGTGAGAGTAATAGAGGTAGAGATGGATGTTGTGAAGAGAGATAGTGTTTGATGGTTGGGTCATGTGTTGAGGAAGGATAAAAGTGATTGGGTGAGAGGAATGGAGGTAGTGATGGATGTTGTGAAGAGAGATAGTGTGAGATGGTTGGGTCATGTGTTGAGGAAGGATAAAAGTGACTGGGTGAGAGGAATAGAGGTAGTGATGGATGTTGTGAAGAGAGATAGTGTGAGATGGTTGGGTCATGTGTTGAGGAACGATAAAAGTGACTGGGTGAGAGGAATAGAGGTAGTGACGGATGTTGTGAAGAGAGATAGTGTGAGATGGTTGGGTCATGTGTTGAGGAAGGATAAAAGTGACTGGGTGAGAGGAATAGAGGTAGTGATGGATGTTGCGAAGAGAGATAGTGTGAGATGGTTGGGTCATGTGTTGAGGAAGGATAAAAGTGACTGGGTGAGAGGAATAGAGGTTGTGATGGATGTTGTGAAGAGAGATAGTGTGAGATGGTTGGGTCATGTGTTGAGGAAGTATGAAAGTGACTGGGTGACAGGAATAGAGGTAGTGATGGATGTTGTGAAGAGAGATAGTGTGAGATGGTTGGGTCATGTGTTGAGGAAGGATAAAAGTGACTGGGTGAGAGGAATAGAGGTAGTGATGGATGTTGTGAAGAGAGATAGTGTGAGATGGTTGGGTCATATGTTGAGGAAGGATAAAAGTGACTGGGTGAGAGGAATAGGGGTAGTGACGGATGTTGTGAAGAGAGATAGTGTGAGATGGTTGGGTCATGTGTTGAGGAAGTATGAAAGTGACTGGGTGAGAGGAATAGAGGTAGTGATAGATGTTGTGAAGAGCGATAGTGTGAGATGGTTGCGTCATGTGTTGAGGAAGTATGAAAGTGATTGGGTGAGAGGAATAGAGGTAGAGATGGATGTTGTAAAGAGAGATAGTGTGAGAAGGTTGGGTCATGTGTTGAGGAAGTATGAAAGTGACTGGGTGAGAGGAATAGAGGTAGTGATGGATGTTGTGAAGAGAGATAGTGTGAGATGGTTGGGTCATGTGTTGAGGAGGGATAAAATTGATTGGGTGAGAGGAATAGAGGTAGTGATGGATGTTGTGAAGAGAGATAGTGTGAGATGGGTGGGTCATGTGTTGAGGAAGGATAAAAGTGACTGGTTGAGAGGAATAGAGGTAGTGATGGATGTTGTGAAGAGAGATAGTGTGAGATGGTTGGGTCCTGTGTTGGGGAAGGATGAAAGTGACTGGGTGAGAGGAATGGAGGTAGTGATAGATGTTGTGAAGAGAGATAGTGTGAGATGGTTGGGTCCTGTGAAGAGAGATAGTGTGAGATGGTTAGCTCATGTGTTGAGGAAGGATAAAAGTGACTGGGTGAGAGGAATAGAGGTTGTGATGGATGTTGTGAAGAGAGATAGTGTGAGATGGTTGGGTCATGTGTTGAGGAAGTATGAAAGTGACTGGGTGAGAGGAATAGAGGTAGTGATGGATGTTGCGAAGAGAGATAGTGTGAGATGGTTGGGTCATGTGTTGAGGAAGGATAAAAGTGACTGGGTGAGAGGAATAGAGGTAGTGATGGATGTTGTGAAGAGAGATGGTGTGAGATGGTTAGCTCATGTATTGAGGAAGGATAAAAGTGACTGGGTGAGAGGAATAGAGGTTGTGATGGATGTTGTGAAGAGAGATAGTGCGAGATGGTTAGGTCATGTGTTGAGGAAGTATGAAAGTGACTGGGTGAGAGGAATAGAGGTAGTGATGGATGTTGTCAGGAGAGATAGTGTGAGATGGTTGGGTCATGTGTTGAGGAAGTATGAAAGTGACTAGGTGAGAGGAATAGAGGTAGTGATAGATGTTGTGAAGAGAGATAGTGTGAGATGGTTGGGTCATGTGTTGAGGAAGTATGAAAGTGACTGGGTGAGAGTAATAGAGGTAGAGATGGATGTTGTGAAGAGAGATAGTGTTTGATGGTTGGGTCATGTTTTGAGGAAGGATAAAAGTGACTGGGTGAGAGGAATGGAGGTAGTGATGGATGTTGTGAAGAGAGATAGTGTGAGAAGGTTGGGTCATGTGTTGAGGAAGGATAAAAGTGACTGGGTGAGAGGAATAGAGGTAGTGATGGATGTTGTGAAGAGAGATAGTGTGAGATGGTTGGGTCATGTGTTGAGGAACGATAAAAGTGACTGGGTGAGAGGAATAGAGGTAGTGACGGATGTTGTGAAGAGAGATAGTGTGAGATGGTTGGGTCATGTGTTGAGGAAGGATAAAAGTGAGTCGTCGAGAGGAATAGAGGTAGTGATGGATGTTGTGAAGAGAGATAGTGTGAGATGGTTGGGTCATGTGTTGAGGAAGGATAAAAGTGACTGGGTGAGAGGAATAGAGGTAGTGATGGATGTTGCGAAGAGAGATAGTGTGAGATGGTTGGGTCATGTGTTGAGGAAGGATAAAAGTGACTGGGTGAGAGGAATAGAGGTAGTGATGGATGTTGTGAAGAGAGATAGTGTGAGAAGGTTGGGTCATGTGTTGAGGAAGTATGAAAGTGACTGGGTGAGAGGAATAAAGGTAGTGATGGATGTTGTGAAGAGAGATAGTGTGAGATGGTTGGGTCATGTGTTGAGGTGGGATAAAATTGATTGGGTGAGAGGAATAGAGGTAGTGATGCATGTTGTGAAGAGAGATAGTGTGAGATGGTTGGGTCATGTGTTGAGGAAGGATAAAAGTGACTGGGTGAGATGAATAGAGGTAGTGATGGATGTTGTGAAGAGAGATAGTGTGAGATGGTTGGGTCATGTGTTGAGGAAGGATAAAAGTGACTGGGTGAGAGGAATAGATGTAGTGATGGATGTTGTGAAGAGAGATATGTGAGATGGTTGGGTCATGTGTTGAGGAAGGATAAAAGTGACTGGGTGAGAGGAATAGAGGTAGTGACGGACGTTGTGAAGAGAGATAGTGTGAGATGGTTGGGTCATGTGTTGAGGAAGGATAAAAGTGACTCGGTGAGAGGAATAGAGGTAGTGATAGATGTTGTGAAGAGAGATAATGTGAGATGGTTGGGTCATGTGTTGAGGATGGATAAAAGTGACTGGGTGAGAGGAATAGAGGTAGTGATGGATGTTATGAAGAGAGATAATGTGAGATGGTTGGGTCATGTGTTGAGGAAGGATAAAAGTGACTGGGTGAGAGGAATAGAGGTAGTGATGGATGTTGTGAAGAGAGATAGTGTGAGATGGTTAGCTCATGTGTTGAGGAAGGATAAAAGTGACTGGGTGAGAGGAATAGAGGTTGTGATGGATGTTGTGAAGAGAGATAGTGTGAGATGGTTGGGTCATGTGTTGAGGAAGTATGAAAGTGACTGGGTGACAGGAATAGAGGTAGTGATGGATGTTGTGAAGAGAGATAGTGTGAGATGGTTGGGTCATATGTTGAGGAAGGATAAAAGTGACTGGGTGATAGGAATAGAGGTAGTGATGGATGTTGTGAAGAGAGATAGTGTGAGATGGTTGGGTCATGTGTTGAGGAAGGATAAAAGTGACTGGGTGAGAGGAATAGAGGTAGTGATGGATGTTGTGAAGAGAGATAGTGTGAGATGGTTAGCTCATGTGTTGAGGAAGGATAAAAGTGACTGGGTGAGAGGAATAGAGGTTGTGATGGATGTTGTGAAGAGAGATAGTGTGAGATGGTTGGGTCATGTGTTGAGGAAGTATGAAAGTGACTGGGTGAGAGGAATAGAGGTAGTGATGGATGTTGCGAAGAGAGATAGTGTGAGATGGTTGGGTCATGTGTTGAGGAAGGATAAAAGTGACTGGGTGAGAGGAATAGAGGTTGTGATGGATGTTGTGAAGAGAGATAGTGTGAGATGGTTGGTTCATGTGTTGAGGAAGGATAAAAGTGACTGGGTGAGAGGAATAGAGGTAGTGATGGATGTTGTGAAGAGAGATAGTGTGAGATGGTTGGGTCATGTGTTGAGGAAGGATAAAAGTGAGTCGTCGAGAGGAATAGAGGTAGTGATGGATGTTGTGAAGAGAGATAGTTTGAGATGGTTGGGTCATGTGTTGAGGAAGGATAAAAGTGACTGGGTGAGAGGAATAGAGGTAGTGATGGATGTTGTGAAGAGAGATAGTGTGAGATGGTTGGGTCATGTGTTGAGGAAGGATAAAAGTGACTGGGTGAGAGGAATAGAGGTAGTGATGGATGTTGTGAAGAGAGATAGTGTGAGATGGTTGGGTCATGTGTTGAGGAAGGATAAAAGTGAGTCGTCGAGAGGAATAGAGGTAGTGATGGATGTTGTGAAGAGAGATAGTGTGAGATGGTTGGGTCATGTGTTGAGGAAGGATAAAAGTGACTGGGTGAGAGGAATAGAGGTAGTGATGGATGTTGCGAAGAGAGATAGTGTGAGAGGGTTGGGTCAAGTGTTGAGGAAGGATAAAAGTGACTGGGTGAGAGGAATAGATGTAGTGATGGATGTTGCGAAGAGAGATAGTGTGAGATGGTTGGGTCATGTGTTGAGGAAGGATAAAAGTGACTGGGTGAGAGGAATAGAGGTAGTGATGGATGTTGTGAAGAGAGATAGTGTGAGATGGTTAGCTCATGTGTTGAGGAAGGATAAAAGTGACTGGGTGAGAGGAATAGAGGTTGTGATGGATGTTGTGAAGAGAGATAGTGTGAGATGGTTGGGTCATGTGTTGAGGAAGTATGAAAGTGACTGGGTGAGAGGAATAGAGGTAGTGATGGATGTTGTGAAGAGAGATAGTGTGAGATGGTTGGGTCATATGTTGAGGAAGGATAAAAGTGACTGGGTGAGAGGAATAGGGGTAGTGATGGATGTTGTGAAGAGAGATAGTGTGAGATGGTTGGGTCATGTGTTGAGGAAGTATGAAAGTGACTGGGTGAGAGGAATAGAGGTAGAGATGGATGTTGTGAAGAGAGATAGTGTGAGAAGGTTGGGTCATGTGTTGAGGAAGTATGAAAGTGACTGGGTGAGAGGAATAAAGGTAGTGATGGATGTTGTGAAGAGAGATAGTGTGAGATGGTTGGGTCATGTGTTGAGGAGGGATAAAATTAATTGGGTGAGAGGAATAGAGGTAGTGATGGATGTTGTGAAGAGAGATAGTGTGAGATGGTTGGGTCATGTGTTGAGGAAGGATAAAAGTGACTGGGTGAGATGAATAGAGGTAGTGATGGATGTTGTGAAGAGAGATAGTGTGAGATGGTTGGGTCATGTGTTGAGGAAGGATAAATTGACTGGGTGAGAGGAATAGAGGTAGTGATGGATGTTGTGAAGAGAGATATGTGAGATGGTTGGGTCATGTGTTGAGGAAGGATAAAAGTGACTGGGTGAGAGGAATAGAGGTAGTGACGGATGTTGTGAAGAGAGATAGTGTGAGATGGTTGGGTCATGTGTTGAGGAAGGATAAAAGTGACTCGGTGAGAGGAATAGAGGTAGTGATAGATGTTGTGAAGAGAGATAGTGTGAGATGGTTGGGTCGTGTGTTGAGGAAGGATAAAAGTGACTGGGTGAGAGGAATAGAGGTAGTGATGGATGTTGTAAAGAGAGATAGTGTGAGATGGTTGGGTCACGTGTTGAGGAAGGATAAAAGTGACTGGGTGAGAGGAATAGAAGTAGTGATGGATGTTGTGAAGAGAGATAGTGTGAGATGGTTAGCTCATGTGTTGAGGAAGGATAAAAGTGACTGGGTGAGAGGAATAGAGGTTGTGATGGATGTTGTGAAGAGAGATAGTGTGAGATGGTTGGGTCATGTGTTGAGGAAGTATGAAAGTGACTGGGTGAGAGGAATAGAGGTAGTGATGGATGTTGTGAAGAGAGATAGTGTGAGATGGTTGGGTCATATGTTGAGGAAGGATAAAAGTGACTGGGTGAGAGGAATAGGTGTAGTGATGGATGTTGTGAGGAGAGATAGTGTGAGATGGTTGGGTCATGTGTTGAGGAAGTATGAAAGTGACTGGGTGAGAGGAATAGAGGTAGTGATAGATGTTGTGAAGGGAGATAGTGTGAGATGGTTGGGTCATGTGTTGAGGAAGTATGAAAGTGATTGGGTGAGAGGAATAGAGGTAGAGATGGATGTTGTGAAGAGAGATAGTGTGAGAAGGTTGGGTCATGTGTTGAGGAAGTATGAAAGTGACTGGGTGAGAGGAATAGAGGTAGTGACTGGGTGAGAGGAATAGATAGTGTGAGATGGTTGGTTCATGTGTTGAGGAAGTATGAAAGTGACTGGGTGAGAGGAATAGAGGTAGAGATGGATGTTGTGAAGAGAGATAGTGTGAGAAGGTTGGGTCATGTGTTGAGGAAGTATGAAAGTGACTGGGTGAGAGGAATAGAGGTAGTGATAGATGTTGTGAAGAGAGATAGTGTGAGATGGTTGGGTCATGTGTTGAGGAAGGATAAAAGTTACTGGGTGAGAGGAACAGAGGTAGTGATGGATGTTGTGAAGAGAGATAGTGTGAGATGGTTGGGTCATGTGTTGAGGAGGGATAAAATTGATTGGGTGAGAGGAATAGAGGTAGTGATGGATTTTGCGAAGAGAGATAGTGTGAGATGGTTGGGTCATGTGTTGAGGAAGGATAAAAGTGACTGGGTGAGAGGAATAGAGGTAGTGACGGATGTTGTGAAGAGAGATAGTGTGAGATGGTTGGGTCATGTGTTGAGGAAGGATGAAAGTGACTGGGTGAGAGTAACAGAGGTAGTGATGGATGTTGTGAAGAGAGATAGTGTGAGATGGTTGGGTCATGTGTTGAGGAAGGATAAAAGTGACTGGGTGAGATGAATAGAGGTAGTGATGGATGTTGTGAAGAGAGATAGTGTGAGATGGTTGGGTCATGTGTTGAGGAAGGATAAAAGTGACTGGGTGAGAGGAATAGAGGTAGTGATGGATGTTGTAAAGAGAGATAGTGTGAGATGGTTGGGTCACGTGTTGAGGAAGGATAAAAGTGACTGGGTGAGAGGAATAGAGGTAGTGATGGATGTTGTGAAGAGAGATAGTGTGAGATGGTTAGCTCATGTGTTGAGGAAGGATAAAAGTGACTGGGTGAGAGGAATAGAGGTTGTGATGGATGTGGTGAAGAGAGATAGTGTGAGATGGTTGGGTCATGTGTTGAGGAAGTATGAAAGTGACTGGGTGAGAGGAATAGAGGTAGTGATGGATGTTGTGAAGAGAGATAGTGTGAGATGGTTGGGTCATATGTTGAGGAAGGATAAAAGTGACTGGGTGAGAGGAATAGGTGTAGTGATGGATGTTGTGAGGAGAGATAGTGTGAGATGGTTGGGTCATGTGTTGAGGAAGTATGAAAGTGACTGGGTGAGAGGAATAGAGGTAGTGATAGATGTTGTGAAGGGAGATAGTGTGAGATGTTTGGGTCATGTGTTGAGGAAGTATGAAAGTGATTGGGTGAGAGGAATAGAGGTAGAGATGGATGTTGTGAAGAGAGATAGTGTGAGAAGGTTGGGTCATGTGTTGAGGAAGTATGAAAGTGACTGGGTGAGAGGAATAGAGGTAGTGACTGGGTGAGAGGAATAGATAGTGTGAGATGGTTGGTTCATGTGTTGAGGAAGTATGAAAGTGACTGGGTGAGAGGAATAGAGGTAGAGATGGATGTTGTGAAGAGAGATAGTGTGAGAAGGTTGGGTCATGTGTTGAGGAAGTATGAAAGTGACTGGGTGAGAGGAATAGAGGTAGTGATAGATGTTGTGAAGAGAGATAGTGTGAGATGATTGGGTCATGTGTTGAGGAAGGATAAAAGTTACTGGGTGAGAGGAACAGAGGTAGTGATGGATGTTGTGAAGAGAGATAGTGTGAGATGGTTGGATCATGGGTTGAGGAGGGATAAAATTGATTGGGTGAGAGGAATAGAGGTAGTGATGGATTTTGCGAAGAGAGATAGTGTGAGATGGTTGGGTCATGTGTTGAGGAAGGATAAAAGTGACTGGGTGAGAGGAATAGAGGTAGTGACGGATGTTGTGAAGTGAGATAGTGTGAGATGGTTGGGTCATGTGTTGAGGAAGGATGAAAGTGACTGGGTGAGAGTAACAGAGGTAGTGATGGATGTTGTGAAGAGAGATAGTGTGAGATGGTTGGGTCATGTGTTGAGGAAGGATAAAAGTGACTGGGTGAGAGGAATAGAGGTAGTGATGGATGTTGCGAAGAGAGATAGTGTGAGATGGTTGGGTCATGTGTTGAGGAAGGATAAAAGTGACTGGGTGAGAGGAATAGAGGTAGTGATGGATGTTGTGAAGAGAGATAGTGTGAGATGGTTAGCTCATGTGTTGAGGAAGGATAAAAGTGACTGGGTGAGAGGAATAGAGGTTGTGATGGTTGTTGTGAAGAGAGATAGGGTGAGATGGTTGGGTCATGTGTTGAGGAAGTATGAAAGTGACTGGGTGAGAGGAATGGAGGTAGTGATGGATGTTGTAAGGAGAGATAGTGTGAGATGGTTGGGTCATGTGTTGAGGAAGTACGAAAGTGACTGGGTGAGAGGAATAGAGGTAGTGATAGATATTGTGAAGAGAGATAGTGTGAGATGGTTGGGTCATGTGTTGAGGAAGTATGAAAGTGACTGGGTGAGAGGAATAGAGGTAGAGATGGATGTTGTGAAGAGAGATAGTGTGAGATGGTTGGGTCATGTGTTGAGGAAGGATAAAAGTGACTGGGTAAGAGGAATAGATGTAGTGATGGATGTTGTGAGGAGAGATAGTGTGAGATGGTTGGGTCATGTTTTGAGGAAGTATGAAAGTGACTGTGTGAGAGGAATAGAGGTAGTGATAGATGTTGTGAAGAGAGATAGTGTGAGATGGTTGGGTCATGTGTTGAGGAAGTATGAAAGTGACTGGGTGAGAGGAATAGAGGTAGAGATGGATGTTGTGAAGAGAGATAGTGTTTGATGGTTGGGTCATGTGTTGAGGAAGGATAAAAGTGACTGGGTGAGAGGAATAGAGGTAGTGATGGATGTTGTGAAGAGAGATAGTGTGAGATGGTTGGGTCATGTGTTGAGGAAGGATAAAAGTGACTGGGTGAGAGGAATAGAGGTAGTGATGGATGTTGTGAAGAGAGATAGTGTGAGATGGTTGGGTCATGTGTTGAGGAAGGATAAAAGTGACTGGGTGAGAGGAATAGAGGTAGTGATGGATGTTGTGAAGAGAGATAGTGTGAGATGGTTGGGTCATGTGTTGAGGAAGGATAAAAGTGAGTCGTCGAGAGGAATAGAGGTAGTGATGGATGTTGTGAAGAGAGATAGTGTGAGATGGTTAGCTCATGTGTTGAGGAAGGATAAAAGTGACTGGGTGAGAGGAATAGAGGTTGTGATGTATGTTGTGAAGAGAGATAGTGTGAGATGGTTGGGTCATGTGTTGAGGAAGTATGAAAGTGACTGGGTGAGAGGAATAGAGGTAGTGATGGATGTTGTGAAGAGAGACAGTGTGAGATGGTTGGGTCATATGTTGAGGAAGGATAAAAGTGACTGGGTCAGAGGAATAGGGGTAGTGATGGATGTTGTGAGGAGAGATAGTGTGAGATGGTTGGGTCATGTGTTGAGGTAGTATGAAAGTGACTGGGTTAGAGGAATAGAGGTAGTGATAGATGTTGTGAAGAGAGATAGTGTGAGATGGTTGGGTCATGTGTTGAGGAAGTATGAAAGTGACTGGGTGAGAGGAATAGAGGTAGAGATGGATGTTGTGAAGAGAGATAGTGTGAGAAGGTTGGGTCATGTGTTGAGGAAGTATGAAAGTGACTGGGTGAGAGGAATAAAGGTAGTGATGGATGTTGTGAAGAGAGATAGTGTGAGATGGTTGTCATGTGTTGAGGAGGGATAAAATTGATTGGGTGAGAGGAATAGAGGTAGTGATGGATGTTGTGAAGAGAGATAGTGTGAGATGGTTGGGTCATGTGTTGAGGAAGGATAAAAGTGACTGGGTGAGATGAATAGAGGTAGTGATGGATGTTGTGAAGAGAGATAGTGTGAGATGGTTGGGTCACGTGTTGAGGAAGGATAAATGTGACTGGGTGAGAGGAATAGAGGTAGTGATGGATGTTGTGAAGAGAGATATGTGAGATGGTTGGGTCATGTGTTGAGGAAGGATAAAAGTGACTGGGTGAGAGGAATAGAGGTAGTGACGGATGTTGTGTAGAGAGATAGTGTGAGATGGTTGGGTCATGTGTTGAGGAAGGATAAAAGTGACTCGGTGAGAGGAATAGAGGTAGTGATAGATGTTGTGAAGAGAGATAGTGTGAGATGGTTGGGTCATGTGTTGAGGAAGTATGAAAGTGACTGGGTGAGAGGAATAGAGGTAGTGATGGATGTTGTGAAGAGAGATAGTGTGAGATGGTTGGGTCATATGTTGAGGAAGGATAAAAGTGACTGGGTGAGAGGAATAGAGGTAGTGATGGATGTTGCGAAGAGAGATAGTGTGAGATGGTTGGGTCATGTGTTGAGGAAGGATAAAATTGACTGGGTGAGAGGAATAGAGGTAGTGATGGATGTTGTGAAGAGAGATAGTGTGAGATGGTTAGCTCATGTGTTGAGGAAGGATAAAAGTGACTGGGTGAGAGGAATAGAGGTTGTGATGGATGTTGTGAAGAGAGAAAGTGTGAGATGGTTGGGTCATGTGTTGAGGAAGTATGAAAGTGACTGGGTGAGAGGAATAGAGGTAGTGATGGATGTTGTGAAGAGAGATAGTGTGAGATGGTTGCGTCATGTGTTGAGGAAGTATGAAAGTGACTGGGTGAGAGGAATAGAGGTAGTGATGGATGTTGTGAAGAGAGATAGTGTGAGATGGTTGGGTCATATGTTGAGGAAGGATAAAAGTGACTGGGTGAGAGGAATAGTGGTAGTGATGGATGTTGCGAAGAGAGATAGTGTGAGATGGTTGGGTCATGTGTTGAGGAAGTATGAAAGTGACTGGGTGAGAGGAATAGAGGTAGAGATGGATGTTGTGAAGAGAGATAGTGTTTGATGGTTGGGTCATGTGTTGAGGAGGGATAAAATTGACTGGGTGAGAGGAATAGAGGTAGTGAGGATGTTGTGAAGAGAGATAGTGTTTGATGGTTGGGTCATGTGTTGAGGAAGGATAAAAGTGACTGGGTGAGAGGAATAGAGGTAGAGATGGATGTTGTGAAGAGAGATAGTGTGAGATGGTTGGGTCATGTGTTGAGGAAGGATAAAAGTGACTGGGTAAGAGGAATAGATGTAGTGATGGATGTTGTGAGGAGAGATAGTGTGAGATGGTTGGGTCATGTTTTGAGGAAGTATGAAAGTGACTGTGTGAGAGGAATAGAGGTAGTGATAGATGTTGTGAAGAGAGATAGTGTGAGATGGTTGGGTCATGTGTTGAGGAAGTATGAAAGTGACTGGGTGAGAGGAATAGAGGTAGAGATGGATGTTGTGAAGAGAGATAGTGTGAGAAGGTTGGGTCATGTGTTGAGGAAGTATGAAAGTGACTGGGTGAGAGGAATAAAGGTAGTGATGGATGTTGTGAAGAGATATAGTGTAAGATGGTTGGGTCATGTGTTGAGGAGGGATAAAATTGATTGGGTGAGAGGAATAGAGGTAGTGATGGATGTTGTGAAGAGAGATAGAGTGAGATGGTTGGGTCATGTGTTGAGGAAGGATAAAAGTGACTGGGTGAGATGAATAGAGGTAGTGATGGATGTTGTGAAGAGAGATAGTGTGAGATGGTTGGGTCATGTGTTGAGGAAGGATAAAAGTGACTCGGTGAGAGGAATAGAGGTAGTGATAGATGTTGTGAAGAGAGATAGTGTGAGATGGTTGGGTCATGTGTTGAGGAAGGATAAAAGTGACTGGTTGAGAGGAATAGAGGTAGTGATGGATGTTGTGAAGAGAGATAGTGTGAGATGGTTGGGTCATGTGTTGAGGAAGGATAAAAGTGACTGGGTGAGAGGAATAGAGGTAGTGATGGATGTTGTGGAGAGAGATAGTGTGAGACGGTTAGCTCATGTGTTGAGGAAGGATAAAAGAGACTGGGTGAGAGGAATAGAGGTTGTGATGGATGTTGTGAAGAGAGATAGTGTGAGATGGTTGGGTCATGTGTTGAGGAAGTATGAAAGTGACTGGGTGAGAGGAATAGAGGTAGTGATGGATGTTGTGAAGAGAGAAAGTGTGAGATGGTTGGGTCATGTGTTGAGGAAGTATGAAAGTGACTGGGTGAGAGGAATAGAGGTAGAGATGGATGTTGTGAAGAGAGATAGTGTTTGATGGTTGGGTCATGTGTTGAGGAAGGATAAAAGTGACTGGGTGAGAGGAATAGAGGTAGTGATGGATGTTGTGAAGAGAGATAGTGTGAGATGGTTGGGTCATGTGTTGAGGAAGGATAAAAGTGACTGGGTGAGAGGAATAGAGGTAGTGATGGATGTTGTGAAGAGAGATAGTGTGAGATGGTTGGGTCTTGTGTTGAGGAAGGATAAAAGTGAATGGGTGAGAGGAATAGAGGTAGTGATGGATGTTGTGAAGAGAGATAGTGTGAGATGGTTGGGTCACGTGTTGAGGAAGGATAAAAGTGAGTCGTCGAGAGGAATAGAGGTAGTGATGGATGTTGTGAAGAGAGATAGTGTGAGATGGTTGGGTCATGTGTTGAGGAAGTATGAAAGTGACTGGGTGAGAGGAATAGAGGTAGTGATGGATGTTGTGAAGAGAGACAGTGTGAGATGGTTGGGTCATATGTTGAGGAAGGATAAAAGTGACTGGGTGAGAGGAATAGGGGTAGTGATGGATGTTGTGAGGAGAGATAGTGTGAGATGGTTGGGTCATGTGTTGAGGTAGTATGAAAGTGACTGGGTTAGAGGAATAGAGGTAGTGATAGATGTTGTGAAGAGAGATAGTGTGAGATGGTTGGGTCATGTGTTGAGGAAGTATGAAAGTGACTGGGTGAGAGGAATAGAGGTAGAGATGGATGTTGTGAAGAGAGATAGTGTGAGAAGGTTGGGTCATGTGTTGAGGAAGTATGAAAGTGACTGGGTGAGAGGAATAAAGGTAGTGATGGATGTTGTGAAGAGAGATAGTGTGAGATGGTTGTCATGTGTTGAGGAGGGATAAAATTGATTGGGTGAGAGGAATAGAGGTAGTGATGGATGTTGTGAAGAGAGATAGAGTGAGATGGTTGGGTCATGTGTTGAGGAAGGATAAAAGTGACTGGGTGAGATGAATAGAGGTAGTGATGGATGTTGTGAAGAGAGATAGTGTGAGATGGTTGGGTCACGTGTTGAGGAAGGATAAAAGTGACTGGGTGAGAGGAATAGAGGTAGTGATGGATGTTGTGAAGAGAGATATGTGAGATGGTTGGGTCATGTGTTGAGGAAGGATAAAAGTGACTGGGTGAGAGGAATAGAGGTAGTGACGGATGTTGTGTAGAGAGATAGTGTGAGATGGTTGGGTCATGTGTTGAGGAAGGATAAAAGTGACTCGGTGAGAGAAATAGAGGTAGTGATAGATGTTGTGAAGAGAGATAGTGTGAGATGGTTGGGTCATGTGTTGAGGAAGTATGAAAGTGACTGGGTGAGAGGAATAGAGGTAGTGATGGATGTTGTGAAGAGAGATAGTGTGAGATGGTTGGGTCATATGTTGAGGAAGGATAAAAGTGACTGGGTGAGAGGAATAGAGGTAGTGATGGATGTTGCGAAGAGAGATAGTGTGAGATGGTTGGGTCATGTGTTGAGGAAGGATAAAATTGACTGGGTGAGAGGAATAGAGGTAGTGATGGATGTTGTGAAGAGAGATAGTGTGAGATGGTTAGCTCATGTGTTGAGGAAGGATAAAAGTGACTGGGTGAGAGGAATAGAGGTTGTGATGGATGTTGTGAAGAGAGAAAGTGTGAGATGGTTGGGTCATGTGTTGAGGAAGTATGAAAGTGACTGGGTGAGAGGAATAGAGGTAGTGATGGATGTTGTGAAGAGAGATAGTGTGAGATGGTTGGGTCATGTGTTGAGGAAGTAAGAAAGTGACTGGGTGAGAGGAATAGAGGTAGTGATGGATGTTGTGAAGAGAGATAGTGTGAGATGGTTGGGTCATATGTTGAGGAAGGATAAAAGTGACTGGGTGAGAGGAATAGTGGTAGTGATGGATGTTGCGAAGAGAGATAGTGTGAGATGGTTGGGTCATGTGTTGAGGAAGTATGAAAGTGACTGGGTGAGAGGAATAGAGGTAGAGATGGATGTTATGAAGAGAGATAGTGTTTGATGGTTGGGTCATGTGTTGAGGAGGGATAAAATTGACTGGGTGAGAGGAATAGAGGTAGTGAGGATGTTGTGAAGAGAGATAGTGTTTGATGGTTGGGTCATGTGTTGAGGAAGGATAAAAGTGACTGGGTGAGAGGAATAGAGGTAGAGATGGATGTTGTGAAGAGAGATAGTGTGAGAAGGTTGGGTCATGTGTTGAGGAAGTATGAAAGTGACTGGGTGTGAGGAATAGAGGTAGTGATGGATGTTGTGAAGAGAGATAGTGTGAGATGGTTGGGTCATGTGTTGAGGAGGGATAAAATTGATTGGGTGAGAGGAATAGAGGTAGTGATGGATGTTGTGAAGAGAGATAGTGTTTGATGGTTGGGTCATGTGTTGAGGAAGGATAAAAGTGACTGGGTGAGAGGAATAGAGGTAGTGATGGATGTTGTGAAGAGAGATATGTGAGATGGTTGGGTCATGTGTTGAGGAAGGATAAAAGTGACTGGGTGAGAGGAATAGAGGTAGTGACGGATGTTGTGAAGAGAGATAGTGTGAGATGGTTGGGTCATGTTTTGAGGAAGGATAAAAGTGACTCGGTGAGAGGAATAGAGGTAGTGATAGACGTTGTGAAGAGAGATAGTGTGAGATGGTTGGGTCATGTGTTGAGGAAGGATAAAAGTGACTGGTTGAGAGGAATAGAGGTAGTGATGGATGTTGTGAAGAGAGATAGTTTGAGATGGTTCGCTCATGTGTTGAGGAAGGATAAAAGTGACTGGGTGAGAGGAATAGAGGTTGTGATGGATGTTGTGAAGAGAGATAGTGTGAGATGGTTGGGTCATGTGTTGAGGAATTATGAAAGTGACTGGGTGAGAGGAATAGAGGTAGTGATGGATGTTGTGAGGAGAGATAGTGTGAGATGGTTGGGTCATGTGTTGAGGAAGTATGAAAGTGACTGGGTGAGGGGAATAGAGGTAGTGATAGATGTTGTGAAGAGAGATAGTGTGAGATGGTTGGGTCATGTGTTGAAAAAGGATAAAAGTGAGTGGGTGAGAGCAATAGAGGTAGTGATGGATGCCGTGAAGAGAGATAGTGTGAGATGGTTGGGTCATGTGTTGAGGAAGGATAAAAGTGACTGGGTGAGAGGAATAGAGGTAGTGATGGATGTTGTGAAGAGAGATAGTGTGAGATGGTTGGCTCATGTGTTGAGCAAGGATAAAAGTGACTGGGTGAGAGGAATAGAGGTAGTGGTGGATGTTGTGAAGAGAGATAGTGTGAGATGGTTGGGTCATGTGTTGAGGAAGGATAAAAGTGACTGGGTGAGAGGAATAGAGGTAGTGACGGATGTTGTGAAGAGAGATAGTGTGAGATGGTTGGGTTATGTGTTGAGGAAGGATAAAAGTGAGTCGTCGAGAGGAATAGAGGTAGTTATGGATGTTGTGAAGAGAGATAGTGTGAGATGGTTGGGTCATGTGTTGAGGAAGGATAAAAGTGACTGGGTGAGAGGAATAGAGGTAGTGATGAATGTTGCGAACAGAGATAGTGTGAGATGGTTGGGTCATGTGTTGAGGAAGGATAAAAGTGACTGGGTGAGAGGAATAGAGGTAGTGATGGATGTTGTGAAGAGAGATAGTGTGAGATGGTTAGCTCATGTGTTGAGGAAGGATAAAAGTGACTGGGTGAGAGGAATAGAGGTTGTGATGGATGTTGTGAAGAGAGATAGTGTGAGATGGTTGGGTCATGTGTTGAGGAAGTATGAAAGTGACTGGGTGAGAGGAATAGAGGTAGTGATGGATGTTGTGAAGAGAGATAGTGCGAGATGGTTGGGTCATATGTTGAGGAAGGATAAAAGTGACTGGGTGAGAGGAATAGGGGTAGTGATGGATGTTGTGAGGAGAGATAGTGTGAGATGGTTGGGTCATGTGTTGAGGAAGTATGAAAGTGACTGGGTGAGAGGAATAGGGGTAGTGATGGATGTTGTGAGGAGAGATAGTGTGAGATGGTTGGGTCATGTGTTGAGGAAGTGTGAAAGTGACTGGGTGAGAGGAATAGAGGTAGAGATGGATGTTGTGAAGAGAGATAGTGTGAGAAGGTTGGGTCATGTGTTGAGGAAGTATGAGAGTGACTGGGTGAGAGGAATAGAGGTAGTGATGGATGTTGTGAAGAGAGATAGTGTGAGATGGTTGGGTCATGTTTTGAGGAAGGATAAAATTGATTGTGTGAGAGGAATAGAGGTAGTGATGGATGTTGTGAAGAGAGATAGTGTGAGATGGTTGGGTCATGTGTTGAGGAAGGATAAAAGTGACTGGGTGAGAGGAATAGAGGTAGTGATGGATGTTGTGAAGAGAGATATGGTAGATGGTTGGGTCATGTGTTGAGGAAGGATAAAAGCGACTGGGTGAGAGGAATAGAGGTAGTGACGAATGTTGTGAAGAGAGATAGTGTGAGATGGTTGGGTCATGTGTTGAGGAAGGATAAAAGTGACTCGGTGAGAGGAATAGAGGTAGTGATGGATGTTGTGAAGAGAGATAGTGTGAGATGGTTGGGTCATGTGTTGAGGAAGGATAAAAGTGACTGAGTGAGAGGAATAGAGGTAGTGATGGATGTTGTGAAGAGAGATAGTGAGATAGTTGGGTCATGTGTTGAGGAAGGATACAAGTGACTGGGTGAGAGGAATAGAGGTAGTGATGGATGTTGTGAAGAGAGATATGTGAGATGGTTGGGTCATGTGTTGAGGAAGGATAAAAGTGACTGGGTGAGAGGAATAGAGGTAGTGACGGATGTTGTGAAGAGAGATAGTGTGAGATGGTTGGGTCATGTGTTGAGGAAGGATAAAAGTGACTCGGTGAGAGGAATAGAGGTAGTGATGGATGTTGTGAAGAGAGATAGTGTGAGATGGTTGGGTCATGTGTTGAGGAAGGATAAAAGTGACTGGGTGAGAGGAATAGAGGTTGTGATGGATGATGTGAAGAGAGATAGTGAGAGATAGTGTGAGATGGTTGGGTCATGTGTTGAGGAAGTATGAAAGTGACTGGGTGAGAGGAATAGAGGTAGTGATGGATGTTGTGAAGAGAGATAGTGTGAGATGGTTGGGTCATACGTTGAGTAAGGTTAAAAGTGACTGGGTGAGAGGAATAGAGGTAGTGATGGATGTTGTGAGGAGAGACAGTGTGAGATAGTTGGGTCATGTGTTGAGGAAGGATAAAAGTGACTGGGTGAGAGGAATAGAGGTAGTGATGGATGTTGCGAAGAGAGATAGTGTGAGATGGTTGGGTCATGTGTTGAGGAAGGATAAAAGTGACTCGGTGAGAGGAATAGAGGTAGTGATGGATGTTGTGAAGAGAGATAGTGTGAGATGGTTAGCTCATGTGTTGAGGAAGGATAAAAGTGACTGGGTGAGAGGAATAGAGGTTGTGATAGATGTTGTGAAGAGAGATAGTGTGAGATGGTTGGGTCATGTGTTGAGGAAGTATGAAAGTGACTGTGTGAGAGGAATAGAGGTAGTGATGGATGTTGTGAACAGAGATAGTGTGAGATGGTTGGGTCATATGTTGAGGAAGGAAAAAAGTGATTGGGTGAGAGGAATAGAGGTAGTGGTGGATGTTGTGAGGTGAGATAGTGTGAGATGGTTGAGTCATGTGTTGAGGAAGTGTGAAAGTGACTGGGTGAGAGGAATAGAGGTAGTAATAGATGTTGTGAAGAGAGATAGTGTGAGATGGTTGGGTCATGTGTTGAGGAAGGATGAAAGTGACTGGGTGAGAGGAATAGAGGTAGTGATGGATGTTGTGAAGAGAGATAGTGTGAGATGGTTGGGTCATGTGTTAAGGAAGGATAAAAGTGACTGGGTGAGAGGAATAGAGGTAGTGATGGATGTTGTGAAGATAGATAGTGTGAGATGGTTGGGTCATGTGTTAAGGAAGTATGAATGTGACTGGGTGAGAGGAATAGAGATAGTGATGGATGTTGTGAGGAGAGATAGTGTGAGATAGTTGGGTCATGTGTTGAGGAAGGATAAATGTGACTGGGTGAGAGGAATAGTGGTAGTGATGGATGTTGTAAAGGGAGATAGTGTGAGATGGTTGGGTCATGTGTTGAGGAAGTATAAAAGTGACTGGGTGAGAGGAATAGAGGTAGTGATGGATGTTGTGAAGAGAGATAGTGTGAGATGGTTGGGTCCTGTGTTGAGGAAGGATGAATGTGACTGGGTGAGAGGAATAAAGGTAGTGATGGATGTTGTGAAGAGAGATAGTGTGAGATGGTTGGGTCATGTGTTGAGGAGGGATAAAATTGATTGGGTGAGAGGAATAGAGGTAGTGATAGATGTTGTGAAGAGAGATAGTGTGA
Source organism: Eledone cirrhosa (assembly GCA_964016885.1). Lineage (NCBI taxonomy): Eukaryota > Metazoa > Mollusca > Cephalopoda > Octopoda > Eledonidae > Eledone > Eledone cirrhosa. The sequence goes on from OZ024744.1 coordinate 121,094,056, forward strand.
GATGGTTGGGTCATGTGTTGAGGAAGGATAAAAGTGATTGGGTGAGATGAATAGAGGTAGTGATGGATGTTGTGAAGAGAGATAGTGTGAGATGGTTGGGTCACGTGTTGAGGAAGGATAAAAGTGACTGGGTGAGAGGAATAGAGGTAGTGATGGATGTTGTGAAGAGAGATATGTGAGATGGTTGGGTCATGTGTTGAGGAAGGATAAAAGTGACTGGGTGAGAGGAATAGAGGTAGTGACGGATGTTGTGTAGAGAGATAGTGTGAGATGGTTGGGTCATGTGTTGAGGAAGGATAAAAGTGACTCGGTGAGAGGAATAGAGGTAGTGATAGATGTTGTGAAGAGAGATAGTGTGAGATGGTTGGGTCATGTGTTGAGGAAGTATGAAAGTGACTGGGTGAGAGGAATAGAGGTAGTGATGGATGTTGTGAAGAGAGATAGTGTGAGATGGTTGGGTCATATGTTGAGGAAGGATAAAAGTGACTGGGTGAGAGGAATAGGGGTAGTGATGGATGTTGCGAAGAGAGATAGTGTGAGATGGTTGGGTCATGTGTTGAGGAAGGATAAAATTGACTGGGTGAGAGGAATAGAGGTAGTGATGGATGTTGTGAAGAGAGATAGTGTGAGATGGTTAGCTAATGTGTTGAGGAAGGATAAAAGTGACTGGGTGAGAGGAATAGAGGTTGTGATGGATGTTGTGAAGAGAGAAAGTGTGAGATGGTTGGGTCATGTGTTGAGGAAATATGAAAGTGACTGGGTGAGAGGAATAGAGGTAGTGATGGATGTTGTGAAGAGAGATAGTGTGAGATGGTTGGGTCATGTGTTGAGGAAGTATGAAAGTGACTGGGTGAGAGGAATAGAGGTAGTGATGGATGTTGTGAAGAGAGATAGTGTGAGAAGGTTGGGTCATGTGTTGAGGAAGTATGAAAGTGACTGGGTGTGAGGAATAGAGGTAGTGATGGATGTTGTGAAGAGAGATATTGTGAGATGGTTGGCTCATGTGTTGAGGAGGGATAAAATTGATTGGGTGAGGGGAATAGGGTAGTGATGGATGTTGTGAAGGGAGATAGTGTTTGATGGTTGGGTCATGTGTTGAGGAAGGATAAAAGTGACTGGGTGAGAGGAATAGAGGTAGTGACGGATGTTGTGTAGAGAGATAGTGTGAGATGGTTGGGTCATGTTTTGAGGAAGGATAAAAGTGACTCGGTGAGAGGAATAGTGGTAGTGATAGACGTTGTGAAGAGAGATAGTGTGAGATGGTTGGGTCATGTGTTGAGGAAGGATAAAAGTGACTGGTTGAGAGGAATAGAGGTAGTGATGGATGCTGTGAAGAGAGATAGTGTGAGATGGTTCGCTCATGTGTTGAGGAAGGATAAAAGTGACTGGGTGAGAGGAATAGAGGTTGTGATGGATGTTGTGAAGAGAGATAGTGTGAGATGGTTGGGTCATGTGTTGAGGAATTATGAAAGTGACTGGGTGAGAGGAATAGAGGTAGTGATGGATGTTGTGAGGAGAGATAGTGTGAGATGGTTGGGTCATGTGTTGAGGAAGTATGAAAGTGACTGGGTGAGGGGAATAGAGGTAGTGATAGATGTTGTGAAGAGAGATAGTGTGAGATGGTTGGGTTATGTGTTGAAAAAGGATAAAAGTGAGTGGGTGAGAGCAATAGAGGTAGTGATGGATGTCGTGAAGAGAGATAGTGTGAGATGGTTGTGTCATGTGTTAAGGAAGGATAAAAGTTACTGGGTGAGAGGAACAGAGGTAGTGATGGATGTTGTGAACAGAGATAGTGTGAGATGGTTGGGTCCTGTGTTGAGGAAGGATGAAAGTGACTGGGTGAGAGGAACAGAGGTAGTGATGGATGTTGTGAAGAGAGATAGGGTGAGATGGTTGGGTCATGTGTTGAGGAAGGATAAAAGTGACTGGGTGAGAGGAATAGAGGTAGTGATGGATGTTGCGAAGAGAGATAGTGTGAGATGGTTGGGTCATGTGTTGAGCAAGGATAAAAGTGACTGTGTGAGAGGAATAGAGGTAGTGATGGATGTTGTGAAGAGAGATAGTGTGAGATGGTTAGCTCATGTGTTGAGGAAGGATAAAAGTGACTGGGTGAGAGGAATAGAGGTTGTGATGGATGTTGTGAAGAAAGATAGTGTGAGATGGTTGGGTCATGTGTTGAGGAAGTATGAAAGTGATTGGGTGAGAGGAATAGAGGGAGTCATGGATGTTGTGAGGAGAGATAGTGTGAGATGGTTGGGTCATGTGTTGAGGAAGTATGAAAGTGACTGGGTGAGAGGAATAGTGGTAGTGATAGATGTTGTGAAGAGAGATAGTGTGAGATGGTTGGGTCATGTGTTGAGGAAGTATGAAAGTGACTGGGTGAGAGGAATAGAGGTAGAGATGGATGTTGTGAAGAGAGATAGTGTTTGATGGTTGGGTCATGTGTTGAGGAAGGATAAAAGTGACTGGGTGAGAGGAATAGAGGTAGTGATGGATGTTGTGAAGAGAGATAGTGTGAGATGGTTGGGTCATGTGTTGAGGAAGGATAAAAGTGACTGGGTGAGAGGAATAGAGGTAGTGGTGGATGTTGTGAAGAGAGATAGTGTGAGATGGTTGGGTCATGTGTTGAGGAAGGATAAAAGTGACTGGGTGAGAAGAATAGAGGTAGTGATGGATGTTGTGAAGAGAGATAGTGTGAGATGGTTGGGTTATGTGTTGAGGAAGGATAAAAGTGAGTCGTCGAGAGGGATAGAGGTAGTGATGGATGTTGTGAAGAGAGATAGTGTGAGATGGTTGGGTCATGTGTTGAGGAAGGATAAAAGTGACTGGGTGAGAGGAATAGAGGTAGTGATGGATGTTGCGAAGAGAGATAGTGTGAGATGGTTGGGTCACGTGTTGAGGAAGGATAAAAGTTACTGGGTGAGAGGAATAGAGGTAGTGCTGGATGTTGTGAAGAGAGATAGTGTGAGATGGTTAGCTCATGTGTTGAGGAAGGATAAAAGTGACTGGGTGAGAGGAATAGAGGTTCTGATGGATGTTGTGAAGAGAGATAGTGTGAGATGGTTGTGTCATGTGTTGAGGAAGTATGAAAGTGACTGGGTGAGAGGAATAGAGGTAGTGATGGATGTTGTTAAGAGAGATAGTGTGAGATGGTTGGGTCATATATTGAGGAAGGATAAAAGTGACTGGGTGAGAGGAATAGGGGTAGTGATGGATGTTGTGAGGAGAGATAGTGTGAGATGGTTGGGTCATGTGTTGAGGAAGTGTGAAAGTGACTGGGTGAGAGGAATAGAGGTAGAGATGGATGTTGTGAAGAGAGATAGTGTGAGAAGGTTGGGTCATGTGTTGAGGAAGTATGAAAGTGACTGGGTGAGAGGAATAGAGGTAGTGATGGATGTTGTGAAGAGAGATAGTGTGAGATGGTTGGGTCATGTGTTGAGGAGGGATAAAATTGATTGTGTGAGAGGAATAGAGGTAGTGATGGATGTTGTGAAGAGAGATAGTGTGAGATGGTTGGGTCATGTGTTGAGGAAGGATAAAAGTGACTAGGTGAGAGGAATAGAGGTAGTGATGCATGTTGTGAAGAGAGATAGTGTGAGATGGTTGGGTCATGTGTTGAGGAAGGATAAAAGTGACTGGGTGAGAGGAATAGAGGTAGTGATGGATGTTGTGAAGAGAGATATGTGAGATGGTTGGGTCATGTGTTGAGGAAGGATAAAAGCGACTGGGTGAGAGGAATAGAGGTAGTGATGGATGTTGTGAAGAGAGATAGTGTGAGATGGTTGGGTCATGTGTTGAGGAAGGATAAAAGTGACTGGGTGAGAGGAATAGAGGTAGTGATGGATGTTGTGAAGAGAGATAGTGAGATGGTTGGGTCATGTGTTGAGGAAGGATACAAGTGACTGGGTGAGAGGAATAGAGGTAGTGATGGATGTTGTGAAGAGAGATATGTGAGATGGTTGGGTCATGTGTTGAGGAAGGATAAAAGTGACTGGGTGAGAGGAATAGAGGTAGTGACGGATGTTGTGAAGAGAGATAGTGTGAGATGGTTGGGTCATGTGTTGAGGAAGGATAAAAGTGACTCGGTGAGAGGAATAGAGTTAGTGATGGATGTTGTGAAGAGAGATAGTGTGAGATGGTTGGGTCATGTGTTGAGGAAGGATAAAAGTGACTGGGTGAGAGGAATAGAGGTAGCGATGGATGTTGTGAAGAGAGATAGTGTGAGATGGTTAGGTCATGTGTTGAGGAAGTATGAAAGTGACTGGGTGAGAGGAATAGAGGTTGTGATGGATGATGTGAAGAGAGATAGTGAGAGATAGTGTGAGATGGTTGGGTCATGTGTTGAGGAAGTATGAAAGTGACTGGGTGAGAGGAATAGAGGTAGTGATGGATGTTGTGAAGAGAGATAGTGTGAGATGGTTGGGTCATACGTTGAGTAAGGTTAAAAGTAACTGGGTGAGAGGAATAGAGGTAGTGATGGATGTTGTGAGGAGAGATAGTGTGAGATAGTTGGGTCATGTGTTGAGGAAGAATAAAAGTGACTGGGTGAGAGGAATAGAGGTAGTGATGGATGTGGCGAAGAGAAATAGTGTGAGATGGTTGGGTCATGTGTTGAGGAAGGATAAAGGTGACTCGGTGAGAGGAATAGAGGTAGTGATGGATGTTGTGAGGTGAGATAGTGTGAGATGGTTGAGTCATGTGTTGAGGAAGTGTGAAAGTGACTGGGTGAGAGGAATAGAGGTAGTAATAGATGTTGTGAAGAGAGATAGTGTGAGATGGTTGGGTCATGTGTTGAGGAAGGATGAAAGTGACTGGGTGAGAGGAATAGAGGTAGTGATGGATGTTGTGAAGAGAGATAGTGTGAGATGGTTGGGTCATGTGTTAAGGAAGGATAAAAGTGACTGGGTGAGAGGAATAGAGGTAGTGATGGATGTTGTGTAGAAAGATAGTGTGAGATGGTTGGGTCATGTGTTAAGGAAGTATGAATGTGACTGGGTGAGAGGAATAGAGATAGTGATGGATGTTGTGAAGAGAGATAGTGTGAGATAGTTTGGTCATGTGTTGAGGAAGGATAAAAGTGACTGGGTGAGAGGAATAGTGGTAGTGATGGATGTTGTAAAGGGAGATAGTGTGAGATGCTTGGGTCATGTGTTGAGGAAGTATGAAAGTGACTGGGTGAGCGAATAGAGGTAGTGATGGATGTTGTGAAGAGAGATAGTGTGAGATGGTTGGGTCCTGTGTTGAGGAAGGATGAATGTGACTGGGTGAGAGGATCAGAGGTAGTGATGGATGTTGTGAAGAGAGATAGTGTGAGATGGTTGGGTCATGAGTTGAGGAAGGATAAAAGTGACTGGGTGAGTGGAATAGAGGTAGTGATGGATGTTGTGAAGAGAGATAGTGTGGAACGGTTGGGTCATGTGTTGAGGAATTATGAAAGTGACTGGGTGAGAGGAATCACAGGTAGTGATGGATGTTGTGAAGAGAGATAGTGTGAGATGGTTGGGTCATGTGTTGAGGAAGGATAAAAGTGACTGGGTGAGAGGAATAGAGGTAGTGATGGATGTTGTGAAGAGAGATAGTGTGAGATGGTGGGTTATGTGTTAAGGTAGGATAAAAGTGACTGGGTGAGAGGAATAGATGTAGTTATGGATGTTGGGTAGAGAGATAGTGTGAGATGGTTGGGTCATGTGTTAAGGGAAGTATGAATGTGACTGGGTGAGAGGAATAGAGGTAGTTATGGATGTTGTGAAGAGAGATAGTGTGAGATGGTTGGGTCATGTGTTGAGGAAGGATAAAAGTGACTGGGTGACAGGAATAGAAGTAGTGATGGATGCTGAGAAGAGAGATAGTGTGATATGGTTGGGTCATGTGTTGAGGAAGGATAAAAGTGACTGGGTGAGAGGAATAGAGGTAGTGATGGATGTTGTGAAGAGAGATAGTGTGAGATGGTTGGGTCATGTGTTAAGGAAGGATAAAAGTGACTGAGTGAGAGGAATAGAGGTAGTGATGGATGTTGTGAAGAAAGATAGTGTGAGATGGTTGGGTTATGTGTTAAGGAAGTATGAACGTGACTGGGTGAGAGGAATAGAGGGAGTTATGGATGTTGTGAAGAGAGATAGTGTGAGATGGTTGGGTCATGTGTTGAGGAAGGATAAAAGTGACTGGGTGAGAGGAATATTGGTAGTGATGGATGTTGTGAAGAGAGATAGTGTGGGACGGTTGGGTCATGTGTTGAGGAAGTATTAAAGTGACTAGGTGAGAGGAATCAGAGGTAGTGATGGATGTTGTGAAGAGAGATAGTGTGAGATGGTTGGGTCACGTGTTGAGGAAGGATTAAAGTGACTGGGTGATAGGAATAGAGGTAGTGATCGATGTTGTGAAGAGAGATAGTGTGAGATGGTTGGGTCATGTGTTAAGGAAGGATAAAAGTGACTGGGTGAGAGGAATAGAGGTAGTAATGTATGTTGTGAAGAGAGATAGTGTGAGATGGTTGGGTCATGTGTTAATGAAGTATGAATGTGACTGGGTGAGAGGAATAGAGGTAGTTATGGATGTTGTGAAGAGAGATAGTGTGAGATGGTTGGGTCATGTGTTGAGGAAGGATGAACGTAACTGGGTGAGAGGAATAGAGGTAGTGATGGATGTTGTGAAGAGAGATAGTGTGAGATGGTTGGGTCATGTGTTGAGGAAGGATAAAAGTGACTGGGTGAGAGGAATAGAGGTAGTGATGGATGTTGTGAAGAGAGATAGTGTGAGATGGTTAGGTCATGTGTTGAGGGAGGATAAAAGTGACTGGGTGAGATGAATAGAGGTAGTGATGGATGTTGTGAAGAGAGATAGTGTGAGATGGTTGGGTCATGTGTTGAGGAAGGATAAAAGTGACTGGGTGAGAGAAATAGAGGTAGTGATGGATGATGTGAAGAGAGATAGTGTGAGATGGTTGGGTCATGTGTTGAGGAAGGATAAAAGTGACTGGGTGAGAGGAATCAGAGGTAGTGATGGATGTTGTGAAGAGAAATAGTGTGAGATGGTTGGGTCATGTGTTGAGGAAGGATAAAAGTGACTGGGTAAGAGGAATAGATGTAGTGATGCATGTTGAGAAAAGAGATAATGTGAGTTGGTTGGGTCATTTGTTGAGGAAGTATGAAAGTGACGGGCTGAGAGGAATAGAGGTAGTGATAGATGTTGTGAAGAGAGATAGTGTGAGATGGTTGGGTCATGTGTTGAGGAAGTATGAAAGTGACTGGGTAAGAGGAATAGAGGTAGAGATGGATGTTGTGAAGAGACATAGTCTGAGATGGTTGGGTCATGTGTTGAGGAAGTATGAAAGTGACAGGGTGAGAGGAATAGAGGTAGTGATGGATGTTGTGAAGAGAAATAGTGTGAGATGGTTGGGTCATGTGTTGAGGAAGTATGAATGTGACTGGGTGAGAGGAATAGAGGTGGTTATGGATGTTGTGAAGAGAGATACTGTGAGAATGTTGGGTCATGTGTTGAGGAAGGATAAAAGTGACTGGGTGAGAGGAATAGTGGTAGTGATGGATGTTGTAAAGGGAGATAGTGTGAGATGGTTGGGTCATGTGTTGAGGAAGTATAAAAGTGACAGGGTGAGAGGAATAGAGGTAGTTATGTATGTTGTGAAGAGAGATAGTGTGAGATGGTTGGGTCATGTGTTGAGGAAGGATAAAAGTGACAGGGTGAGAGGAATAGATGTAGTGATGGATGTTGTGAAGAGAGATAGTGTGAGATGGTTGGGTCATGTGTTGAGGAAGGATAAAAGTGACTGGGTGAGAGGAATAGAAGTAGTGATGGATGTTGTGAAGAGAGATAGTGTGAGATGGTTGGGTCATGTGTTGAGGAAGGATGAAAGTGACTGGGTGAGAGGAATAGAAGTAGTGATGGATGTTGTGAAGAGAGATAGTGTGAGATGGTTGGGTCATGTGTTGAGGAAGCATAAACTGACTGGGTGAGAGGAATAGAGGTAGTGATGGATGTTGTGAAGAGAGATAGTGTGAGATGGTTGGGTCATGTGTTGAGGAAGGATAAAAGTGACTGGGTGAGAGGAATAGATGTAGTGATGGATGTTGTGAGGAGAGATAGTGCGAGATGGTTGGGTAATGTGTTGAGGAAGTATGAAAGTGACTGGGTGAGAGGAATAGAGGTAGTGATAGATGTTGTGAAGAGAGATAGTGTGAGATGGTTGGGTCACGTGTTGAGGAAGGATTAAAGTGACTGGGTGAGAGGAATAGAGGTAGTGATCGATGTTGTGAAGAGAGATAGTGTGAGATGGTTGGGTCATGTGTTAAGGAAGGATAAAAGTGACTGGGTGAGAGGAATAGAGGTAGTGATGTATGTTGTGAAGAGAGATAGTGTGATATGGTTGGGTCATGTGTTGAGGAAGGATAAAAGTGACTGGGTGAGAGGAATAGAAGTAGTGAAGGATGCTGTGAAGAGGGATAGTGTGAGATGGTTGGGTTATGTGTTGAGGAAGGATGAACGTAACTGGGTGAGAGGAATAGAGGTAGTGGTGGATTTTGTGAAGAGAGATAGTGTGAGATGGTTGGGTCATGTGTTGAGGAAGGATAAAAGTGACTGGGTGAGAGGAATAGAGGTAGTGATGGATGTTGTGAAGAGAGATAGTGTGAGATGGTTAGGTCATGTGTTGAGGGAGGATAAAAGTGACTGGGTGAGATGAATAGAGGTAGTGATGGATGTTGTGAAGAGAGATAGTGTGAGATGGTTGGGTCATGTGTTGAGGAAGGATAAAAGTGACTGGGTGAGAGAAATAGAGGTAGTGATGGATGTTGCGAAGAGAGATAGTGTGAGATGGTTGGGTCATGTGTTGAGGAAGGATAAAAGTGACTGGGTGAGAGGAATCAGAGGTAGTGATGGATGTTGTGAAGAGAAATAGTGTGAGATGGTTGGGTCATGTGTTGAGGAAGGATAAAAGTGACTGGGTAAGAGGAATAGATGTAGTGATGCATGTTGAGAAAAGAGATAATGTGAGTTGGTTGGGTCATTTGTTGAGGAAGTATGAAAGTGACGGGCTGAGAGGAATAGAGGTAGTGATAGATGTTGTGAAGAGAGATAGTGTGAGATGGTTGGGTCATGTGTTGAGGAAGTATGAAAGTGACAGGGTGAGAGGAATAGAGGTAGTGATGGATGTTGTGAAGAGAAATAGTGTGAGATGGTTGGGTCATGTGTTGAGGAAGTATGAATGTGACTGGGTGAGAGGAATAGAGGTAGTTATGGATGTTGTGAAGAGAGATAGTGTGAGATGGTTGGGTCATGTGTTGAGGAAGGATAAAAGTGACTGGGTGAGAGGAATAGAGGTAGTGGTGGATGTTGTGAAGAGAGATAGTGTGAGATGGTTGGGTCATGTGTTGAGGAATGATAAATGTGACTGGGTGAGAAGAATAGAGGTAGTGACGGATGTTGTGAAGAGAGATAGTGTGAGATGGTTGGGTTATGTGTTGAGGAAGGATAAAAGTGAGTCGTCGAGAGGAATAGAGTTAGTGATGGATGTTGTGAAGAGAGATAGTGTGAGATGGTTGGGTCATGTGTTGAGGAAGGATAAAAGTAACTGGGTGAGAGGAATAGAGGTAGTGATGGATGTTGCGAAGAGAGATAGTGTGAGATGGTTGGGTCATGTGTTGAGGAAGGATAAAAGTGACTGGGTGAGAGGAATAGTGGTAGTGATGGATGTTGTGAAGAGAGATAGTGTGAGATGGTTAGCTCATGTGTTGAGGAAGGATAAAAGTGACTGGGTGAGAGGAATAGAGGTTGTGATGGATGTTGTGAAGAGAGATAGTGTGAGATGGTTGGGTCATGTGTTGAGGAAGTATAAAAGTGACTGGGTGAGAGGAATAGAGGTAGTGATGGATGTTGTGAGGAGAGATAGTGTGAGATGGTTGGGTCATGTGTTGAGGAATTGTGAAAGTGACTGGGTGAGAGGAATAGAGGTAGAGTTGGATGTTGTGAAGAGAGATAGTGTGAGAAGGTTGGGTCATGTGTTGAGGAAGTATGAAAGTGACTGGGTGAGAGGAATAGAGGTAGTGATGGATGTTGTGAAGAGAGATAGTGTGAGATGGTTGGGTCATGTGTTGAGGAGGGATAAAATTGATTGTGTGAGAGGAATAGAGGTAGTGATGGATGTTGTGAAGAGAGATAGTGTGAGATGGTTGGGTCATGTGTTGAGGAAGGATAAAAGTGACTGGGTGAGAGGAATAGAGGTAGTGATGCATGTGGTGAAGAGAGATAGTGTGAGATGGTTGGGTCATGTGTTGAGGAAGGATAAAAGTGACTGGGTGAGAGGAATCAGAGGTAGTGATGGATGTTGTGAAGAGAAATAGTGTGAGATGGTTGGGTCATGTGTTGAGGAAGGAAAAAAGCGACTGGGTAAGAGGAATAGATGTAGTGATGCATGTTGAGAAAAGAGATAATGTGAGTTGGTTGGGTCATTTGTTGAGGAAGTATGAAAGTGACGGGCTGAGAGGAATAGAGGTAGTGATAGATGTTGTGAAGAGAGATAGTGTGAGATGGTTGGGTCATGTGTTGAGGAAGTATGAAAGTGACTGGGTGAGAGGAATAGAGGTAGAGATGGATGTTGTGAAGAGACATAGTCTGAGATGGTTGGGTCATGTGTTGAGGAAGTATGAAAGTGACAGGGTGAGAGGAATAGAGGTAGTGATGGATGTTGTGAAGAGAGATAGTGTGAGATGGTTGGGTCATGTGTTGAGGAAGGATAAAAGTGACTGGGTGAGAGGAATAGAGGTAGTGGTGGATGTTGTGAAGAGAGATAGTGTGAGATGGTTGGGTCATGTGTTGAGGAAGGATAAAAGTGACTGGGTGAGAAGAATAGAGGTAGTGACGGATGTTGTGAAGAGAGATAGTGTGAGATGGTTGGGTTATGTGTTGAGGAAGGATAAAAGTGAGTCGTCGAGAGGAATAGAGGTAGTGATGGATGTTGTGAAGAGAGATAGTGTGAGATGGTTGGGTCATGTGTTGAGGAAGGATAAAAGTGACTGGGTGAGAGGAATAGAGGTAGTGATGGATGTTGCGAAGAGAGATAGTGTGAGATGGTTGGGTCATGTGTTGAGGAAGGATAAAAGTGACTGGGTGAGAGGAATAGAGGTAGTGATGGATGTTGTGAAGAGAGATAGTGTGAGATGTTTGGGTCATGTGTTGAGGAAGTATAAAAGTGACTGGGTGAGAGGAATAGAGGTAGTGATGGATGTTGTGAGGAGAGATAGTGTGAGATGGTTGGGTCATGTGTTGAGGAAGTGTGAAAGTGACTGGGTGAGAGGAATAGAGGTAGAGTTGGATGTTGTGAAGAGAGATAGTGTGAGGTTGGGTCATGTGTTGAGGAAGTATGAAAGTGACTGGGTGAGAGGAATAGAGGTAGTGATGGATGTTGTGAAGAGAGATAGTGTGAGATGGTTGGGTCATGTGTTGAGGAGGGATAAAATTGATTGTGTGAGAGGAATAGAGGTAGTGATGGATGTTGTGAAGAGAGATAGTGTGAGATGGTTGGGTCATGTGTTGAAGAAGGATAAAAGTGACTGGGTGAGAGGAATAGAGGTAGTGATGGATGTTGTGAAGAGAGATATGTGAGATGGTTGGGTCATGTGTTGAGGAAGGATAAAAGCGACTGGGTGAGAGGAATAGAGGTAGTGACGAATGTTGTGAAGAGAGATAGTGTGAGATGGTTGGGTCATGTGTTGAGGAAGGATAAAAGTGACTCGGTGAGAGGAATAGAGGGAGTTATGGATGTTGTGAAGAGAGATAGTGTGAGATGGTTGGGTCATGTGTTGAGGAAGGATAAAAGTGACTGGGTGAGAGGAATATTGGTAGTGATGGATGTTGTGAAGAGAGATAGTGTCGGACGGTTGGGTCATGTGTTGAGGAAGTATTAAAGTGACTGGGTGAGAGGAATCAGAGGTAGTGATGGATGTTGTGAAGAGAGATAGTGTGAGATGGTTGGGTCACGTGTTGAGGAAGGATTAAAGTGACTGGGTGAGAGGAATAGAGGTAGTGATCGATGTTGTGAAGAGAGATAGTGTGAGATGGTTGGGTCATGTGTTAAGGAAGGATAAAAGTGACTGGGTTAGAGGAATAGAAGTAGTGATGTATGTTGTGAAGAGAGATAGTGTGAGATGGTTGGGTCATGTGTTGAGGAAGGATAAAAGTGACTGGGTGAGAGGAATAGAGGTAGTGATGGATGTTGTGAAGAGAAATAGTGTGAGATGGTTGGGTCATTTGTTGAGGAAGGATAAAAGTGACTGGGTAAGAGGAATAGATGTAGTGATGCATGTTGAGAAAAGAGATAATGTGAGTTGGTTGGGTCATTTGTTGAGGAAGTATGAAAGTGACGGGCTGAGAGGAATAGAGGTAGTGATAGATGTTGTGAAGAGAGATAGTGTGAGATGGTTGGGTCATGTGTTGAGGAAGTATGAAAGTGACTGGGTGAGAGGAATAAAGGTAGAGATGGATGTTGTGAAGAGACATAGTCTGAGATGGTTGGGTCATGTGTTGAGGAAGTATGAAAGTGACAGGGTGAGAGGAATAGAGGTAGTGATGGATGTTGTGAAGAGAAATAGTGTGAGATGGTTGGGTCATGTGTTGAGGAAGTATGAATGTGACTGGGTGAGAGGAATAGAGGTAGTTATGGATGTTGTGAAGAGAGATACTGTGAGAATGTTGGGTCATGTGTTGAGGAAGGATAAAAGTGACTGGGTGAGAGGAATAGTGGTAGTGATGGATGTTGTAAAGGGAGATAGTGTGAGATGGTTGGGTCATGTGTTGAGGAAGTATAAAAGTGACAGGGTGAGAGGAATAGACGTAGTTATGGATGTTGTGAAGAGAGATAGTGTGAGATGGTTGGGTCATGTGTTGAGGAAGGATAACAGTGACTGGGTGAGAGGAATAGATGTAGTGATGGATGTTGTGAAGAGAGATAGTGTGAGATGGTTGGGTCATGTGTTGAGGAAGGATAAAAGTGACTGGGTGAGAGGAATAGAAGTAGTGATGGATGTTGTGAAGAGAGATAGTGTGAGATGGTTGGGTCATGTGTTGAGGAAGGATGAAAGTGACTGGGTGAGAGGAATAGAAGTAGTGATGGATGTTGTGAAGAGAGATAGTATGAGATGGTTGGGTCATGTGTTGAGGAAGCATAAACTGACTGGGTGACAGGAATAGAGGTAGTGATGGATGTTGTGAAGAGAGATAGTGTGAGATGGTTGGGTCATGTGTTGAGGAAGGATAAAAGTGACAGGGTGAGAGGAATAGATGTAGTGATGTATGTTGTGAGGAGAGATAGTGTGAGATGGTTGGGTAATGTGTTGAGGAAGTATGAAAGTGACTGGGTGAGAGGAACAGAGGTAGTGATAGATGTTGTGAAGAGAGATAGTGTGAGATGGTTGGGTCACGTGTTGAGGAAGGATTAAAGTGACTGGGTGAGAGGAATAGAGGTAGTGATCGATGTTGTGAAGAGAGATAGTGTGAGATGGTTGGGTCATGTGTTAAGGAAGGATAAAAGTGACTGGGTGAGAGGAATAGAGGTAGTGATGTATGTTGTGAAGAGAGATAGTGTGAGATGGTTGGGTCATGTGTTGAGGAAGGATAAAAGTGACTGGGTGAGAGGAATAGAAGTAGTGAAGGATGCTGTGAAGAGGGATAGTGTGAGATGGTTGGGTTATGTGTTGAGGAAGGATGAACGTAACTGGGTGAGAGGAATAGAGGTAGTGATGGATGTTGTGAAGAGAGATAGTGTGAGATGGTTGGGTCATGTGTTGAGGAAGGATAAAAGTGACTGGGTGAGAGGAATAGAGGTAGTGATGGATGTTGTGAAGAGAGATAGTGTGAGATGGTTAGGTCATGTGTTGAGGGAGGATAAAAGTGACTGGGTGAGATGAATAGAGGTAGTGATGGATGTTGTGAAGAGAGATAGTGTGAGATGGTTGGGTCATGTGTTGAGGAAGGATAAAAGTGACTGGGTAAGAGGAATCAGAGGTAGTGATGGATGTTGTGAAGAGAAATAGTGTGAGATGGTTGGGTCATGTGTTGAGGAAGGATAAAAGTGACTGGGTAAGAGGAATAGATGTAGTGATGCATGTTGAGAAAAGAGATAATGTGAGTTGGTTGGGTCATGTGTTGAGGAAGTATGAAAGTGACGGGCTGAGAGGAATAGCGGTAGTGATAGATGTTGTGAAGAGAGATAGTGTGAGATGGTTGGGTCATGTGTTGAGGAAGTATGAAAGTGACTGGGTGAGAGGAATAGAGGTAGAGATGGATGTTGTGAAGAGACATAGTCTGAGATGGTTGGGTCATGTGTTAAGGAAGTATGAAAGTGACAGGGTGAGAGGAATAGAGGTAGTGATGGATGTTGTGAAGAGAAATAGTGTGAGATGGTTGGGTCATGTGTTGAGGAAGTATGAATGTGACTGGGTGAGAGGAATAGAGGTAGTGGTGGATGTTGTGAAGAGAGATAGTGTGAGATGGTTGGGTCATGTGTTGAGGAAGGATAAAAGTGACTGGGTGAGAAGAATAGAGGTAGTGACGGATGTTGTGAAGAGAGATAGTGTGAGATGGTTGGGTTATGTGTTGAGGAAGGATAAAAGTGAGTCGTCGAGAGGAACAGAGGTAGTGATGGATGTTGTGAAGAGAGATAGTGTGAGATGGTTGGGTCATGTGTTGAGGAAGGATAAAAGTGACTGGGTGAGAGGAATAGAGGTAGTGATGGATGTTGCGAAGAGAGATAGTGTGAGATGGTTGGGTCATGTGTTGAGGAAGGATAAAAGTGACTGGGTGAGAGGAATAGAGGTAGTGATGGATGTTGTGAAGAGAGATAGTGTGAGATGGTTAGCTCATGTGTTGAGGAAGGATAAAAGTGACTGGGTGAGAGGAATAGAGGTTGTGATGGATGTTGTGAAGAGAGATAGTGTGAGATGGTTGGGTCATGTGTTGAGGAAGTATGAAAGTGACTGGGTGAGAGGAATAGAGGTAGAGATGGATGTTGTGAAGAGACATAGTCTGAGATGGTTGGGTCATGTGTTGAGGAAGTATGAAAGTGACAGGGTGAGAGGAATAGAGGTAGTGATGGATGTTGTGAAGAGAAATAGTGTGAGATGGTTGGGTCATGTGTTGAGGAAGTATGAATGTGACTGGGTGAGAGGAATAGAGGTAGTTATGGATGTTGTGAAGAGAGATAGTGTGAGATGGTTGGGTCATGTGTTGAGGAAGGATAAAAGTGACTGGGTGAGAGGAATAGAGGTAGTGGTGGATGTTGTGAAGAGAGATAGTGTGAGATGGTTGGGTCATGTGTTGAGGAAGGATAAAAGTGACTGGGTGAGAAGAATAGAGGTAGTGACGGATGTTGTGAAGAGAGATAGTGTGAGATGGTTGGGTTATGTGTTGAGGAAGGATAAAAGTGAGTCGTCGAGAGGAATAGAGGTAGTGATGGATGTTGTGAAGTGAGATAGTGTGAGATGGTTGGGTCATGTGTTGAGGAAGGATAAAAGTGACTGGGTGAGAGGAATAGAGGTAGTGATGGATGTTGCGAAGAGAGATAGTGTGAGATGGTTGGGTCATGTGTTGAGGAAGGATAAAAGTGACTGGGTGAGAGGAATAGAGGTAGTGATGGATGTTGTGAAGAGAGATAGTGTGAGATGGTTAGCTCATGTGTTGAGGAAGGATAAAAGTGACTGGGTGAGAGGAATAGAGGTTGTGATGGATGTTGTGAAGAGAGATAGTGTGAGATGGTTGGGTCATGTGTTGAGGAAGTATAAAAGTGACTGGGTGAGAGGAATAGAGGTAGTGATGGATGTTGTGAGGAGAGATAGTGTGAGATGGTTGGGTCATGTGTTGAGGAAGTGTGAAAGTGACTGGGTGAGAGGAATAGAGGTAGAGTTGGATGTTGTGAAGAGAGATAGTGTGAGAAGGTTGTGTCATGTGTTGAGGAAGTATGAAAGTGACTGGGTGAGAGGAATAGAGGTAGTGATGGATGTTGTGAAGAGAGATAGTGTGAGATGGTTGGGTCATGTGTTGAGGAGGGATAAAATTGATTGTGTGAGAGGAATAGAGGTAGTGATGGATGTTGTGAAGAGAGATAGTGTGAGATGGTTGGGTCATGTGTTGAGGAAGGATAAAAGTGACTGGGTGAGAGGAATAGAGGTAGTGATGCATGTGGTGAAGAGAGATAGTGTGAGATGGTTGGGTCATGTGTTGAGGAAGGATAAAAGTGACTGGGTGAGAGGAATAGAGGTAGTGATGGATGTTGTGAAGAGAGATATGTGAGATGGTTGGGTCATGTGTTGAGGAAGGATAAAAGCGACTGGGTGAGAGGAATAGAGGTAGTGACGAATGTTGTGAAGATAGATATTGTGAGATGGTTGGGTCATGTGTTGAGGAAGGATAAAAGTGACTCGGTGAGAGGAATAGAGGTAGTGATGGATGTTGTGAAGAGAGATAGTGTGAGATGGTTGGGTCATGTGTTGAGGAAGGATAAAAGTGACTGGGTGAGAGGAATAGAGGTAGTGATGGATGTTGTGAAGAGAGATAGTGAGATGGTTGGGTCATGTGTTGAGGAAGGATACAAGTGACTGGGTGAGAGGAATAGAGGTAGTGATGGATGTTGTGAAGAGAGATATGTGAGATGGTTGGGTCATGTGTTGAGGAAGGATAAAAGTGACTGGGTGAGAGGAATAGAGGTAGTGACGGATGTTGTGAAGAGAGATAGTGTGAGATGGTTGGGTCATGTGTTGAGGAAGGATAAAAGTGACTGGGTGAGAGAAATAGAGGTAGTGATGGATGTTGCGAAGAGAGATAGTGTGAGATGGTTGGGTCATGTGTTGAGGAAGGATAAAAGTGACTGGGTGAGAGGAATCAGAGGTAGTGATGGATGTTGCGAAGAGAGATAGTGTGAGATGGTTGGGTCATGTGTTGAGGAAGGATAAAAGTGACTGGGTGAGAGGAATCAGAGGTAGTGATGGATGTTGTGAAGAGAGATAGTGTGAGATGGTTGGGTCATGTGTTGAGGAAGGATAAAAGTGACTGGGTGAGAGGAATCAGAGGTAGTGATGGATGTTGTGAAGAGAAATAGTGTGAGATGGTTGGGTCATGTGTTGAGGAAGGATAAAAGTGACTGGGTAAGAGGAATAGATGTAGTGATGCATGTTGAGAAAAGAGATAATGTGAGTTGGTTGGGTCATTTGTTGAGGAAGTATGAAAGTGACGGGCTGAGAGGAATAGCGGTAGTGATAGATGTTGTGAAGAGAGATAGTGTGAGATGGTTGGGTCATGTGTTGAGGAAGTATGAAAGTGACTGGGTGAGAGGAATAGAGGTAGAGATGGATGTTGTGAAGAGACATAGTCTGAGATGGTTGGGTCATGTGTTGAGGAAGTATGAAAGTGACAGGGTGAGAGGAATAGAGGTAGTGATGGATGTTGTGAAGAGAAATAGTGTGAGATGGTTGGGTCATGTGTTGAGGAAGTATGAATGTGACTGGGTGAGAGGAATAGAGGTAGTTATGGATGTTGTGAAGAGAGATAGTGTGAGATGTTTGGGTCATGTGTTGAGGAAGGATAAAAGTGACTGGGTGAGAGGAATAGAGGTAGTGGTGGATGTTGTGAAGAGAGATAGTGTGAGATGGTTGGGTCATGTGTTGAGGAAGGATAAAAGTGACTGGGTGAGAAGAATAGAGGTAGTGACGGATGTTGTGAAGAGAGATAGTGTGAGATGGTTGGGTTATGTGTTGAGGAAAGATAAAAGTGAGTCGTCGAGAGGAATAGAGGTAGTGATGGATGTTGTGAAGAGAGATAGTGTGAGATGGTTGGGTCATGTGTTGAGGAAGGATAAAAGTGACTGGGTGAGAGGAATAGAGGTAGTGATGGATGTTGTGAAGAGAGATAGTGTGAGATGGTTAGCTCATGTGTTGAGGAAGGATAAAAGTGACTGGGTGAGAGGAATAGAGGTAGTGATGGATGTTGTGAAGAGAGATAGTGTGAGATGGTTAGCTCATGTGTTGAGGAAGGATAAAAGTGACTGGGTGAGAGGAATAGAGGTTGTGATGGATGTTGTGAAGAGAGATAGTGTGAGATGGTTGGGTCATGTGTTGAGGAAGTATAAAAGTGACTGGGTGAGAGGAATAGAGGTAGTGATGGATGTTGTGAGGAGAGATAGTGTGAGATGGTTGGGTCATGTGTTGAGGAAGTGTGAAAGTGACTGGGTGAGAGGAATAGAGGTAGAGTTGGATGTTGTGAAGAGAGATAGTGTGAGAAGGTTGTGTCATGTGTTGAGGAAGTATGAAAGTGACTGGGTGAGAGGAATAGAGGTAGTGATGGATGTTGTGAAGAGAGATAGTGTGAGATGGTTGGGTCATGTGTTGAGGAAGGATAAAAGTGACTGGGTGAGAGGAATAGAGGTAGTGATGGATGTTGTGAAGAGAGATAGTGTGAGATGGTTAGGTCATGTGTTGAGGGAGGATAAAAGTGACTGGGTGAGATGAATAGAGGTAGTGATGGATGTTGTGAAGAGAGATAGTGTGAGATGGTTGGGTCATGTGTTGAGGAAGGATAAAAGTGACTGGGTAAGAGGAATCAGAGGTAGTGATGGATGTTGTGAAGAGAAATAGTGTGAGATGGTTGGGTCATGTGTTGAGGAAGGATAAAAGTGACTGGGTAAGAGGAATAGATGTAGTGATGCATGTTGAGAAAAGAGATAATGTGAGTTGGTTGGGTCATGTGTTGAGGAAGTATGAAAGTGACGGGCTGAGAGGAATAGCGGTAGTGATAGATGTTGTGAAGAGAGATAGTGTGAGATGGTTGGGTCATGTGTTGAGGAAGTATGAAAGTGACTGGGTGAGAGGAATAGAGGTAGAGATGGATGTTGTGAAGAGACATAGTCTGAGATGGTTGGGTCATGTGTTAAGGAAGTATGAAAGTGACAGGGTGAGAGGAATAGAGGTAGTGATGGATGTTGTGAAGAGAAATAGTGTGAGATGGTTGGGTCATGTGTTGAGGAAGTATGAATGTGACTGGGTGAGAGGAATAGAGGTAGTGGTGGATGTTGTGAAGAGAGATAGTGTGAGATGGTTGGGTCATGTGTTGAGGAAGGATAAAAGTGACTGGGTGAGAAGAATAGAGGTAGTGACGGATGTTGTGAAGAGAGATAGTGTGAGATGGTTGGGTTATGTGTTGAGGAAGGATAAAAGTGAGTCGTCGAGAGGAACAGAGGTAGTGATGGATGTTGTGAAGAGAGATAGTGTGAGATGGTTGGGTCATGTGTTGAGGAAGGATAAAAGTGACTGGGTGAGAGGAATAGAGGTAGTGATGGATGTTGCGAAGAGAGATAGTGTGAGATGGTTGGGTCATGTGTTGAGGAAGGATAAAAGTGACTGGGTGAGAGGAATAGAGGTAGTGATGGATGTTGTGAAGAGAGATAGTGTGAGATGGTTAGCTCATGTGTTGAGGAAGGATAAAAGTGACTGGGTGAGAGGAATAGAGGTTGTGATGGATGTTGTGAAGAGAGATAGTGTGAGATGGTTGGGTCATGTGTTGAGGAAGTATGAAAGTGACTGGGTGAGAGGAATAGAGGTAGAGATGGATGTTGTGAAGAGACATAGTCTGAGATGGTTGGGTCATGTGTTGAGGAAGTATGAAAGTGACAGGGTGAGAGGAATAGAGGTAGTGATGGATGTTGTGAAGAGAAATAGTGTGAGATGGTTGGGTCATGTGTTGAGGAAGTATGAATGTGACTGGGTGAGAGGAATAGAGGTAGTTATGGATGTTGTGAAGAGAGATAGTGTGAGATGGTTGGGTCATGTGTTGAGGAAGGATAAAAGTGACTGGGTGAGAGGAATAGAGGTAGTGGTGGATGTTGTGAAGAGAGATAGTGTGAGATGGTTGGGTCATGTGTTGAGGAAGGATAAAAGTGACTGGGTGAGAAGAATAGAGGTAGTGACGGATGTTGTGAAGAGAGATAGTGTGAGATGGTTGGGTTATGTGTTGAGGAAGGATAAAAGTGAGTCGTCGAGAGGAATAGAGGTAGTGATGGATGTTGTGAAGTGAGATAGTGTGAGATGGTTGGGTCATGTGTTGAGGAAGGATAAAAGTGACTGGGTGAGAGGAATAGAGGTAGTGATGGATGTTGCGAAGAGAGATAGTGTGAGATGGTTGGGTCATGTGTTGAGGAAGGATAAAAGTGACTGGGTGAGAGGAATAGAGGTAGTGATGGATGTTGTGAAGAGAGATAGTGTGAGATGGTTAGCTCATGTGTTGAGGAAGGATAAAAGTGACTGGGTGAGAGGAATAGAGGTTGTGATGGATGTTGTGAAGAGAGATAGTGTGAGATGGTTGGGTCATGTGTTGAGGAAGTATAAAAGTGACTGGGTGAGAGGAATAGAGGTAGTGATGGATGTTGTGAGGAGAGATAGTGTGAGATGGTTGGGTCATGTGTTGAGGAAGTGTGAAAGTGACTGGGTGAGAGGAATAGAGGTAGAGTTGGATGTTGTGAAGAGAGATAGTGTGAGAAGGTTGTGTCATGTGTTGAGGAAGTATGAAAGTGACTGGGTGAGAGGAATAGAGGTAGTGATGGATGTTGTGAAGAGAGATAGTGTGAGATGGTTGGGTCATGTGTTGAGGAGGGATAAAATTGATTGTGTGAGAGGAATAGAGGTAGTGATGGATGTTGTGAAGAGAGATAGTGTGAGATGGTTGGGTCATGTGTTGAGGAAGGATAAAAGTGACTGGGTGAGAGGAATAGAGGTAGTGATGCATGTGGTGAAGAGAGATAGTGTGAGATGGTTGGGTCATGTGTTGAGGAAGGATAAAAGTGACTGGGTGAGAGGAATAGAGGTAGTGATGGATGTTGTGAAGAGAGATATGTGAGATGGTTGGGTCATGTGTTGAGGAAGGATAAAAGCGACTGGGTGAGAGGAATAGAGGTAGTGACGAATGTTGTGAAGATAGATATTGTGAGATGGTTGGGTCATGTGTTGAGGAAGGATAAAAGTGACTCGGTGAGAGGAATAGAGGTAGTGATGGATGTTGTGAAGAGAGATAGTGTGAGATGGTTGGGTCATGTGTTGAGGAAGGATAAAAGTGACTGGGTGAGAGGAATAGAGGTAGTGATGGATGTTGTGAAGAGAGATAGTGAGATGGTTGGGTCATGTGTTGAGGAAGGATACAAGTGACTGGGTGAGAGGAATAGAGGTAGTGATGGATGTTGTGAAGAGAGATATGTGAGATGGTTGGGTCATGTGTTGAGGAAGGATAAAAGTGACTGGGTGAGAGGAATAGAGGTAGTGACGGATGTTGTGAAGAGAGATAGTGTGAGATGGTTGGGTCATGTGTTGAGGAAGGATAAAAGTGACTGGGTGAGAGAAATAGAGGTAGTGATGGATGTTGCGAAGAGAGATAGTGTGAGATGGTTGGGTCATGTGTTGAGGAAGGATAAAAGTGACTGGGTGAGAGGAATCAGAGGTAGTGATGGATGTTGCGAAGAGAGATAGTGTGAGATGGTTGGGTCATGTGTTGAGGAAGGATAAAAGTGACTGGGTGAGAGGAATCAGAGGTAGTGATGGATGTTGTGAAGAGAGATAGTGTGAGATGGTTGGGTCATGTGTTGAGGAAGGATAAAAGTGACTGGGTGAGAGGAATCAGAGGTAGTGATGGATGTTGTGAAGAGAGATAGTGTGAGATGGTTGGGTCATGTGTTGAGGAAGGATAAAAGTGACTGGGTGAGAGGAATCAGAGGTAGTGATGGATGTTGTGAAGAGAAATAGTGTGAGATGGTTGGGTCATGTGTTGAGGAAGGATAAAAGTGACTGGGTAAGAGGAATAGATGTAGTGATGCATGTTGAGAAAAGAGATAATGTGAGTTGGTTGGGTCATTTGTTGAGGAAGTATGAAAGTGACGGGCTGCGAGGAATAGAGGTAGTGATAGATGTTGTGAAGAGAGATAGTGTGAGATGGTTGGGTCATGTGTTGAGGAAGTATGAAAGTGACTGGGTGAGAGGAATAGAGGTAGAGATGGATGTTGTGAAGAGACATAGTCTGAGATGGTTGGGTCATGTGTTGAGGAAGTATGAAAGTGACAGGGTGAGAGGAATAGAGGTAGTGATGGATGTTGTGAAGAGAAATAGTGTGAGATGGTTGGGTCATGTGTTGAGGAAGGATAAAAGTGAGTCGTCGAGAGGAATAGAGGTAGTGATGGATGTTGTGAAGAGAGATAGTGTGAGATGGTTGGGTCATGTGTTGAGGAAGGATAAAAGTGACTGGGTGAGATGAATAGAGGTAGTGATGGATGTCGTGAAGAGAGATAGTGAGATGGTTGGGTCATGTGTTGAGGAAGGATACAAGTGACTGGGTGAGAGGAATAGAGGTAGTGATGGATGTTGTGAAGAGAGATATGTGAGATGGTTGGGTCATGTGTTGAGGAAGGATAAAAGTGACTGGGTGAGAGGAATAGAGGTAGTGACGGATGTTGTGAAGAGAGATAGTGTGAGATGGTTGGGTCATGTGTTGAGGAAGGATAAAAGTGACTGGGTGAGAGAAATAGATGTAGTGATGGATGTTGCGAAGAGAGATAGTGTGAGATGGTTGGGTCATGTGTTGAGGAAGGATAAAAGTGACTGGGTGAGAGGAATCAGAGGTAGTGATGGATGTTGCGAAGAGAGATAGTGTGAGATGGTTGGGTCATGTGTTGAGGAAGGATAAAAGTGACTGGGTGAGAGGAATCAGAGGTAGTGATGGATGTTGTGAAGAGAGATAGTGTGAGATGGTTGGGTCATGTGTTGAGGAAGGATAAAAGTGACTGGGTGAGAGGAATCAGAGGTTGTGATGGATGTTGTGAAGAGAAATAGTGTGAGATGGTTGGGTCATGTGTTGAGGAAGGATAAAAGTGACTGGGTAAGAGGAATAGATGTAGTGATGCATGTTGAGAAAAGAGATAATGTGAGTTGGTTGGGTCATTTGTTGAGGAAGTATGAAAGTGACGGGCTGAGAGGAATAGCGGTAGTGATAGATGTTGTGAAGAGAGATAGTGTGAGATGGTTGGGTCATGTGTTGAGGAAGTATGAAAGTGACTGGGTGAGAGGAATAGAGGTAGAGATGGATGTTGTGAAGAGACATAGTCTGAGATGGTTGGGTCATGTGTTGAGGAAGTATGAAAGTGACAGGGTGAGAGGAATAGAGGTAGTGATGGATGTTGTGAAGAGAAATAGTGTGAGATGGTTGGGTCATGTGTTGAGGAAGTATGAATGTGACTGGGTGAGAGGAATAGAGGTAGTTATGGATGTTGTGAAGAGAGATAGTGTGAGATGGTTGGGTCATGTGTTGAGGAAGGATAAAAGTGACTGGGTGAGAAGAATAGAGGTAGTGACGGATGTTGTGAAGAGAGATAGTGTGAGATGGTTGGGTTATGTGTTGAGGAAGGATAAAAGTGAGTCGTCGAGAGGAATAGAGGTAGTGATGGATGTTGTGAAGAGAGATAGTGTGAGATGGTTGGGTCATGTGTTGAGGAAGGATAAAAGTGACTGGGTGAGAGGAATAGAGGTAGTGATGGATGTTGCGAAGAGAGAGAGTGTGAGATGGTTGGGTCATGTGTTGAGGAAGGATAAAAGTGACTGGGTGAGAGGAATAGAGGTAGTGATGGATGTTGTGAAGAGAGATAGTGTGAGATGGTTAGCTCATGTGTTGAGGAAGGATAAAAGTGACTGGGTGAGAGGAATAGAGGTTGTGATGGATGTTGTGAAGAGAGATAGTGTGAGATGGTTGGGTCATGTGTTGAGGAAGTATAAAAGTGACTGGGTGAGAGGAATAGAGGTAGTGATGGATGTTGTGAGGAGAGATAGTGTGAGATGGTTGGGTCATGTGTTGAGGAAGTGTGAAAGTGACTGGGTGAGAGGAATAGAGGTAGAGTTGGATGTTGTGAAGAGAGATAGTGTGAGAAGGTTGTGTCATGTGTTGAGGAAGTATGAAAGTGACTGGGTGAGAGGAATAGAGGTAGTGATGGATGTTGTGAAGAGAGATAGTGTGAGATGGTTGGGTCATGTGTTGAGGAGGGATAAAATTGATTGTGTGAGAGGAATAGAGGTAGTGATGGATGTTGTGAAGAGAGATAGTGTGAGATGGTTGGGTCATGTGTTGAGGAAGGATAAAAGTGACTGGGTGAGAGGAATAGAGGTAGTGATGCATGTGGTGAAGAGAGATAGTGTGAGATGGTTGGGTCATGTGTTGAGGAAGGATAAAAGCGACTGGGTGAGAGGAATAGAGGTAGTGACGAATGTTGTGAAGATAGATAGTGTGAGATGGTTGGGTCATGTGTTGAGGAAGGATAAAAGTGACTCGGTGAGAGGAATAGAGGTAGTGATGGATGTTGTGAAGAGAGATAGTGTGAGATGGTTGGGTCATGTGTTGAGGAAGGATAAAAGTGACTGGGTGAGAGGAATAGAGGTAGTGATGGATGTTGTGAAGAGAGATAGTGAGATGGTTGGGTCATGTGTTGAGGAAGGATACAAGTGACTGGGTGAGAGGAATAGAGGTAGTGATGGATGTTGTGAAGAGAGATATGTGAGATGGTTGGGTCATGTGTTGAGGAAGGATAAAAGTGACTGGGTGAGAGGAATAGAGGTAGTGACGGATGTTGTGAAGAGAGATAGTGTGAGATGGTTGGGTCATGTGTTGAGGAAGGATAAAAGTGACTGGGTGAGAGAAATAGAGGTAGTGATGGATGTTGCGAAGAGAGATAGTGTGAGATGGTTGGGTCATGTGTTGAGGAAGGATAAAAGTGACTGGGTGAGAGGAATCAGAGGTAGTGATGGATGTTGCGAAGAGAGATAGTGTGAGATGGTTGGGTCATGTGTTGAGGAAGGATAAAAGTGACTGGGTGAGAGGAATCAGAGGTAGTGATGGATGTTGTGAAGAGAGATAGTGTGAGATGGTTGGGTCATGTGTTGAGGAAGGATAAAAGTGACTGGGTGAGAGGAATCAGAGGTAGTGATGGATGTTGTGAAGAGAAATAGTGTGAGATGGTTGGGTCATGTGTTGAGGAAGGATAAAAGTGACTGGGTAAGAGGAATAGATGTAGTGATGCATGTTGAGAAAAGAGATAATGTGAGTTGGTTGGGTCATTTGTTGAGGAAGTATGAAAGTGACGGGCTGCGAGGAATAGAGGTAGTGATAGATGTTGTGAAGAGAGATAGTGTGAGATGGTTGGGTCATGTGTTGAGGAAGTATGAAAGTGACTGGGTGAGAGGAATAGAGGTAGAGATGGATGTTGTGAAGAGACATAGTCTGAGATGGTTGGGTCATGTGTTGAGGAAGTATGAAAGTGACAGGGTGAGAGGAATAGAGGTAGTGATGGATGTTGTGAAGAGAAATAGTGTGAGATGGTTGGGTCATGTGTTGAGGAAGTATGAATGTGACTGGGTGAGAGGAATAGAGGTAGTTATGGATGTTGTGAAGAGAGATAGTGTGAGATGGTTGGGTCATGTGTTGAGGAAGGATAAAAGTGACTGGGTGAGAGGAATAGAGGTAGTGGTGGATGTTGTGAAGAGAGATAGTGTGAGATGGTTGGGTCATGTGTTGAGGAAGGATAAAAGTGACTGGGTGAGAAGAATAGAGGTAGTGACGGATGTTGTGAAGAGAGATAGTGTGAGATGGTTGGGTTATGTGTTGAGGAAGGATAAAAGTGAGTCGTCGAGAGGAATAGAGGTAGTGATGGATGTTATGAAGAGAGATAGTGTGAGATGGTTGGGTCATGTGTTGAGGAAGGATAAAAGTGACTGGGTGAGAGGAATAGAGGTAGTGATGGATGTTGTGAAGAGAGATAGTGTGAGATGGTTGGGTCATGTGTTGAGGAAGGATAAAAGTGACTGGGTGAGAGGAATAGATGTAGTGATGCATGTTGAGAAAAGAGATAATGTGAGTTGGTTGGGTCATTTGTTGAGGAAGTATGAAAGTGACGGGCTGAGAGGAATAGCGGTAGTGATAGATGTTGTGAAGAGAGATAGTGTGAGATGGTTGGGTCATGTGTTGAGGAAGTATGAAAGTGACTGGGTGAGAGGAATAGAGGTAGAGATGGATGTTGTGAAGAGACATAGTCTGAGATGGTTGGGTCATGTGTTGAGGAAGTATGAAAGTGACAGGGTGAGAGGAATAGAGGTAGTGATGGATGTTGTGAAGAGAAATAGTGTGAGATGGTTGGGTCATGTGTTGAGGAAGTATGAATGTGACTGGGTGAGAGGAATAGAGGTAGTTATGGATGTTGTGAAGAGAGATAGTGTGAGATGGTTGGGTCATGTGTTGAGGAAGGATAAAAGTGACTGGGTGAGAGGAATAGAGGTAGTGGTGGATGTTGTGAAGAGAGATAGTGTGAGATGGTTGGGTCATGTGTTGAGGAAGGATAAAAGTGACTGGGTGAGAAGAATAGAGGTAGTGACGGATGTTGTGAAGAGAGATAGTGTGAGATGGTTGGGTTATGTGTTGAGGAAGGATAAAAGTGAGTCGTCGAGAGGAATAGAGGTAGTGATGGATGTTGTGAAGAGAGATAGTGTGAGATGGTTGGGTCATGTGTTGAGGAAGGATAAAAGTGACTGGGTGAGAGGAATAGAGGTAGTGATGGATGTTGCGAAGAGAGAGAGTGTGAGATGGTTGGGTCATGTGTTGAGGAAGGATAAAAGTGACTGGGTGAGAGGAATAGAGGTAGTGATGGATGTTGTGAAGAGAGATAGTGTGAGATGGTTAGCTCATGTGTTGAGGAAGGATAAAAATGACTGGGTGAGAGGAATAGAGGTTGTGATGGATGTTGTGAAGAGAGATAGTGTGAGATGGTTGGGTCATGTGTTGAGGAAGTATAAAAGTGACTGGGTGAGAGGAATAGAGGTAGTGATGGATGTTGTGAGGAGAGATAGTGTGAGATGGTTGGGTCATGTGTTGAGGAAGTGTGAAAGTGACTGGGTGAGAGGAATAGAGGTAGAGTTGGATGTTGTGAAGAGAGATAGTGTGAGAAGGTTGTGTCATGTGTTGAGGAAGTATGAAAGTGACTGGGTGAGAGGAATAGAGGTAGTGATGGATGTTGTGAAGAGAGATAGTGTGAGATGGTTGGGTCATGTGTTGAGGAGGGATAAAATTGATTGTGTGAGAGGAATAGAGGTAGTGATGGATGTTGTGAAGAGAGATAGTGTGAGATGGTTGGGTCATGTGTTGAGGAAGGATAAAAGTGACTGGGTGAGAGGAATAGAGGTAGTGATGCATGTGGTGAAGAGAGATAGTGTGAGATGGTTGGGTCATGTGTTGAGGAAGGATAAAAGCGACTGGGTGAGAGGAATAGAGGTAGTGACGAATGTTGTGAAGATAGATAGTGTGAGATGGTTGGGTCATGTGTTGAGGAAGGATAAAAGTGACTCGGTGAGAGGAATAGAGGTAGTGATGGATGTTGTGAAGAGAGATAGTGTGAGATGGTTGGGTCATGTGTTGAGGAAGGATAAAAGTGACTGGGTGAGAGGAATAGAGGTAGTGATGGATGTTGTGAAGAGAGATAGTGAGATGGTTGGGTCATGTGTTGAGGAAGGATACAAGTGACTGGGTGAGAGGAATAGAGGTAGTGATGGATGTTGTGAAGAGAGATATGTGAGATGGTTGGGTCATGTGTTGAGGAAGGATAAAAGTGACTGGGTGAGAGGAATAGAGGTAGTGACGGATGTTGTGAAGAGAGATAGTGTGAGATGGTTGGGTCATGTGTTGAGGAAGGATAAAAGTGACTGGGTGAGAGAAATAGAGGTAGTGATGGATGTTGCGAAGAGAGATAGTGTGAGATGGTTGGGTCATGTGTTGAGGAAGGATAAAAGTGACTGGGTGAGAGGAATCAGAGGTAGTGATGGATGTTGCGAAGAGAGATAGTGTGAGATGGTTGGGTCATGTGTTGAGGAAGGATAAAAGTGACTGGGTGAGAGGAATCAGAGGTAGTGATGGATGTTGTGAAGAGAGATAGTGTGAGATGGTTGGGTCATGTGTTGAGGAAGGATAAAAGTGACTGGGTGAGAGGAATCAGAGGTAGTGATGGATGTTGTGAAGAGAAATAGTGTGAGATGGTTGGGTCATGTGTTGAGGAAGGATAAAAGTGACTGGGTAAGAGGAATAGATGTAGTGATGCATGTTGAGAAAAGAGATAATGTGAGTTGGTTGGGTCATTTGTTGAGGAAGTATGAAAGTGACGGGCTGCGAGGAATAGAGGTAGTGATAGATGTTGTGAAGAGAGATAGTGTGAGATGGTTGGGTCATGTGTTGAGGAAGTATGAAAGTGACTGGGTGAGAGGAATAGAGGTAGAGATGGATGTTGTGAAGAGACATAGTCTGAGATGGTTGGGTCATGTGTTGAGGAAGTATGAAAGTGACAGGGTGAGAGGAATAGAGGTAGTGATGGATGTTGTGAAGAGAAATAGTGTGAGATGGTTGGGTCATGTGTTGAGGAAGTATGAATGTGACTGGGTGAGAGGAATAGAGGTAGTTATGGATGTTGTGAAGAGAGATAGTGTGAGATGGTTGGGTCATGTGTTGAGGAAGGATAAAAGTGACTGGGTGAGAGGAATAGAGGTAGTGGTGGATGTTGTGAAGAGAGATAGTGTGAGATGGTTGGGTCATGTGTTGAGGAAGGATAAAAGTGACTGGGTGAGAAGAATAGAGGTAGTGACGGATGTTGTGAAGAGAGATAGTGTGAGATGGTTGGGTTATGTGTTGAGGAAGGATAAAAGTGAGTCGTCGAGAGGAATAGAGGTAGTGATGGATGTTATGAAGAGAGATAGTGTGAGATGGTTGGGTCATGTGTTGAGGAAGGATAAAAGTGACTGGGTGAGAGGAATAGAGGTAGTGATGGATGTTGCGAAGAGAGATAGTGTGAGATGGTTGGGTCATGTGTTGAGGAAGGATAAAAGTGACTGGGTGAGAGGAATAGAGGTAGTGATTGATGTTGTGAAGAGAGATAGTGTGAG
This sequence comes from Eledone cirrhosa, assembly GCA_964016885.1. Lineage (NCBI taxonomy): Eukaryota > Metazoa > Mollusca > Cephalopoda > Octopoda > Eledonidae > Eledone > Eledone cirrhosa. The sequence continues at coordinate 121,123,041 of OZ024744.1, forward strand.
ATGGTTAGCTCATGTGTTGAGGAAGGATAAAAGTGACTGGGTGAGAGGAATAGAGGTTGTGATGGATGTTGTGAAGAGAGATAGTGTGAGATGGTTGGGTCATGTGTTGAGGAAGTATAAAAGTGACTGGGTGAGAGGAATAGAGGTAGTGATGGATGTTGTGAGGAGAGATAGTGTGAGATGGTTGGGTCATGTGTTGAGGAAGTGTGAAAGTGACTGTGTGAGAGGAATAGAGGTAGAGTTGGATGTTGTGAAGAGAGATAGTGTGAGAAGGTTGGGTCATGTGTTGAGGAAGTATGAAAGTGACTGGTTGAGAGGAATAGAGGTAGTGATGGATGTTGTGAAGAGAGATAGTGTGAGATGGTTGGGTCATGTGTTGAGGAGGGATAAAATTGATTGTGTGAGAGGAATAGAAGTAGTGATGGATGTTGTGAAGAGAGATAGTGTGAGATGGTTGGGTCATGTGTTGAGGAAGGATAAAAGTGACTGGGTGAGAGGAATAGAGGTAGTGACGAATGTTGTGAAGAGAGATAGTGTGAGATGGTTGGGTCATGTGTTGAGGAAGGATAAAAGTGACTCGGTGAGAGGAATAGAGGTAGTGATGGATGTTGTGAAGAGAGATAGTGTGAGATGGTTGGGTCATGTGTTGAGGAAGGATAAAAGTGACATGGTGAGAGGAATAGAGGTAGTGATGGATGTTGTGAAGAGAGATAGTGAGATGGTTGGGTCATGTGTTGAAGAAGGATACAAGTGACTGGGTGAGAGGAATAGAGGTAGTGATGGATGTTGTGAAGAGAGATATGTGAGATGGTTGGGTCATGTGTTGAGGAAGGATAAAAGTGACTGGGTGAGAGGAATAGAGGTAGTGACGGATGTTGTGAAGAGAGATAGTGTGAGATGGTTGGGCCATGTGTTGAGGAAGGATAAAAGTGACTCGGTGAGAGGAATAGAGGTAGTGATGGATGTTGTGAAGAGAGATAGTGTGAGATGGTTGGGTCATGTGTTGAGGAAGGATAAAAGTGACTGGGTGAGAAGAATAGAGGTAGTGACGGATGTTGTGAAGAGAGATAGTGTGAGATGGTTGGGTCATGTGTTGAGGAAGGATAAAAGTGACTGGGTGAGAGGAATAGAGGTAGTGATGGATGTTGTGAAGAGAGATAGTGTGAGATGGTTGGGTCATGTGTTGAGGAAGGATAAAAGTGAGTCGTCGAGAGGAATAGAGGTAGTGATGGATGTTGTGAAGAGAGATAGTGTGAGTTGGTTGGGTCATGTGTTGAGGAAGGATAAAAGTGAGTCGTCGAGAGGAATAGAGGTAGTGATGGATGTTGTGAAGAGAGATAGTGTGAGATGGTTGGGTCATGTGTTGAGGGAGGATAAAAGTGACTGGGTGAGAGGAATAGAGGTAGTGATGGATGTTGCGAAGAGCGATAGTGTGAGATGGTTGGGTCATGTGTTGAGGAAGGATAAAAGTGACTGGGTGAGAGGAATAGAGGTAGTGATGGATGTTGTGAAGAGAGATAGTGTGAGATGGTTAGCTCATGTGTTGAGGAAGGATAAAAGTGACTGGGTGAGAGGAATAGAGGTTGTGATGGACGTTGTGAAGAGAGATAGTGTGAGATGGTTGGGTCATGTGTTGAGGAAGTATAAAAGTGACTGGGTGAGAGGAATAGAGGTAGAGATGGATGTTGTGAAGAGAGATAGTGTGAGAAGGTTGGGTCATGTGTTGAGGAAGTATGAAAGTGACTGGGTGAGAGGAATAGAGGTAGTGATGGATGTTGTGAAGAGAGATAGTGTGAGATGGTTGGGTCATGTGTTGAGGAGGGATAAAATTGATTGTGTGAGAGGAATAGAGGTAGTGATGGATGTTGTGAAGAGAGATAGTGTGAGATGGTTGGGTCATGTGTTGAGGAAGGATAAAAGTGACTGGGTGAGAGGAATAGAGGTAGTGATGCATGTGGTGAAGAGAGATAGTGTGAGATGGTTGGGTCATGTGTTGAGGAAGGATAAAAGTGACTGGGTGAGAGGAATAGAGGTAGTGATGGATGTTGTGAAGAGAGATATGTGAGATGGTTGGGTCATGTGTTGAGGAAGGATAAAAGTGACTGGGTGAGAGGAATAGAAGTAGTGAAGGATGCTGTGAAGAGGGATAGTGTGAGATGGTTGGGTTATGTGTTGAGGAAGGATGAACGTAACTGGGTGAGAGGAATAGAGGTAGTGATGGATGTTGTGAAGAGAGATAGTGTGAGATGGTTAGGTCATGTGTTGAGGGAGGATAAAAGTGACTGGGTGAGATGAATAGAGGTAGTGATGGATGTTGTGAAGAGAGATAGTGTGAGATGGTTGGGTCATGTGTTGAGGAAGGATAAAAGTGACTGGGTGAGAGAAATAGAGGTAGTGATGGATGTTGCGAAGAGAGATAGTGTGAGATGGTTGGGTCATGTGTTGAGTAAGGATAAAAGTGACTGGGTGAGAGGAATCAGCGGTAGTGATGGATGTTGTGAAGAGAAGTAGTGTGAGATGGTGGGGTCATGTGTTGAGGAAGGATAAAAGTGACTGGGTAAGAGGAATAGATGTAGTGATGCATGTTGAGAAAAGAGATAATGTGAGTTGGTTGGGTCATTTGTTGAGGAAGTATGAAAGTGACGGGCTGAGAGGAATAGCGGTAGTGATAGATGTTGTGAAGAGAGATAGTGTGAGATGGTTGGGTCATGTGTTGAGGAAGTATGAAAGTGACTGGGTGAGAGGAATAGAGGTAGAGATGGATGTTGTGAAGAGACATATTCTGAGATGGTTGGGTCATGTGTTGAGGAAGTATGAAAGTGACAGGGTGAGAGGAATAGAGGTAGTGATGGATGTTGTGAAGAGAAATAGTGTGAGATGGTTGGGTCATGTGTTGAGGAAGTATGAATGTGACTGGGTGAGAGGAATAGAGGTAGTTATGGATGTTGTGAAGAGAGATAGTGTGAGATGGTTGGGTCATGTGTTGAGGAAGGATAAAAGTGACTGGGTGAGAGGAATAGAGGTAGTGGTGGATGTTGTGAAGAGAGATAGTGTGAGATGGTTGGGTCATGTGTTGAGGAAGGATAAAAGTGACTGGGTGAGAAGAATAGAGGTAGTGACGGATGTTGTGAAGAGAGATAGTGTGAGATGGTTGGGTTATGTGTTGAGGAAGGATAAAAGTGAGTCGTCGAGAGGAATAGAGGTAGTGATGGATGTTGTGAAGAGAGATAGTGTGAGATGGTTGGGTCATGTGTTGAGGAAGGATAAAAGTGACTGGGTGAGAGGAATAGAGGTAGTGATGGATGTTGCGAAGAGAGATAGTGTGAGATGGTTGGGTCATGTGTTGAGGAAGGATAAAAGTGACTGGGTGAGAGGAATAGAGGTAGTGATGGATGTTGTGAAGAGAGATAGTGTGAGATGGTTAGCTCATGTGTTGAGGAAGGATAAAAGTGACTGGGTGAGAGGAATAGAGGTTGTGATGGATGTTGTGAAGAGAGATAGTGTGAGATGGTTGGGTCATGTGTTGAGGAAGTATAAAAGTGACTGGGTGAGAGGAATAGAGGTAGTGATGGATGTTGTGAGGAGAGATAGTGTGAGATGGTTGGGTCATGTGTTGAGGAAGTGCGAAAGTGACTGTGTGAGAGGAATAGAGGTAGAGTTGGATGTTGTGAAGAGAGATAGTGTGAGAAGGTTGGGTCATGTGTTGAGGAAGTATGAAAGTGACTGGTTGAGAGGAATAGAGGTAGTGATGGATGTTGTGAAGAGAGATAGTGTGAGATGGTTGGGTCATGTGTTGAGGAGGGATAAAATTGATTGTGTGAGCGGAATAGAAGTAGTGATGGATGTTGTGAAGAGAGATAGTGTGAGATGGTTGGGTCATGTGTTGAGGAAGGATAAAAGTGACTGGGTGAGAGGAATAGAGGTAGTGATGCATGTGGTGAAGAGAGATAGTGTGAGATGGTTGGGTCATGTGTTGAGGAAGGATAAAATTGACTGGGTGAGAGGAATAGAGGTAGTGATGGATGTTGTGAAGAGAGATATGTGAGATGGTTGGGTCATGTGTTGAGGAAGGATAAAAGCGACTGGGTGAGAGGAATAGAGGTAGTGACGAATGTTGTGAAGAGAGATAGTGTGAGATGGTTGGGTCATGTGTTGAGGAAGGATAAAAGTGACTCGGTGAGAGGAATAGAGGTAGTGATGGATGTTGTGAAGAGAGATAGTGTGAGATGGTTGGGTCATGTGTTGAGGAAGGATAAAAGTGACTGGGTGAGAGGAATAGAGGTAGTGATGGATGTTGTGAAGAGAGATAGTGAGATGGTTGGGTCATGTGTTGAGGAAGGATACAAGTGACTGGGTGAGAGGAATAGAGGTAGTGATGGATGTTGTGAAGAGAGATATGTGAGATGGTTGGGTCATGTGTTGAGGAAGGATAAAAGTGACTGGGTGAGAGGAATAGAGGTAGTGACGGATGTTGTGAAGAGAGATAGTGTGAGATGGTTGGGCCATGTGTTGAGGAAGGATAAAAGTGACTCGGTGAGAGGAATAGAGGTAGTGATGGATGTTGTGAAGAGAGATAGTGTGAGATGGTTGGGTCATGTGTTGAGGAAGGATAAAAGTGACTGGGTGAGAAGAATAGAGGTAGTGACGGATGTTGTGAAGAGAGATAGTGTGAGATGGTTGGGTCATGTGTTGAGGAAGGATAAAAGTGACTGGGTGAGAGGAATAGAGGTAGTGATGGATGTTGTGAAGAGAGATAGTGTGAGATGGTTGGGTCATGTGTTGAGGAAGGATAAAAGTGAGTCGTCGAGAGGAATAGAGGTAGTGATGGATGTTGTGAAGAGAGATAGTGTGAGATGGTTGGGTCATGTGTTGAGGAAGGATAAAAGTGAGTCGTCGAGAGGAATAGAGGTAGTGATGGATGTTGTGAAGAGAGATAGTGTGAGATGGTTGGGTCATGTGTTGAGGGAGGATAAAAGTGACTGGGTGAGAGGAATAGAGGTAGTGATGGATGTTGCGAAGAGCGATAGTGTGAGATGGTTGGGTCATGTGTTGAGGAAGGATAAAAGTGACTGGGTGAGAGGAATAGAGGTAGTGATGGATGTTGTGAAGAGAGATAGTGTGAGATGGTTAGCTCATGTGTTGAGGAAGGATAAAAGTGACTGGGTGAGAGGAATAGAGGTTGTGATGGACGTTGTGAAGAGAGATAGTGTGAGATGGTTGGGTCATGTGTTGAGGAAGTATAAAAGTGACTGGGTGACAGGAATAGAGGTAGTGATGGATGTTGTGAGGAGAGATAGTGTGAGATGGTTGGGTCATGTGTTGAGGAAGTGTGAAAGTGACTGGGTGAGAGGAATAGAGGTAGAGATGGATGTTGTGAAGAGAGATAGTGTGAGAAGGTTGGGTCATGTGTTGAGGAAGTATGAAAGTGACTGGGTGAGAGGAATAGAGGTAGTGATGGATGTTGTGAAGAGAGATAGTGTGAGATGGTTGGGTCATGTGTTGAGGAGGGATAAAATTGATTGTGTGAGAGGAATAGAGGTAGTGATGGATGTTGTGAAGAGAGATAGTGTGAGATGGTTGGGTCATGTGTTGAGGAAGGATAAAAGTGACTGGGTGAGAGGAATAGAGGTAGTGATGCATGTGGTGAAGAGAGATAGTGTGAGATGGTTGGGTCATGTGTTGAGGAAGGATAAAAGTGACTGGGTGAGAGGAATAGAGGTAGTGATGGATGTTGTGAAGAGAGATATGTGAGATGGTTGGGTCATGTGTTGAGGAAGGATAAAAGTGACTGGGTGAGAGGAATAGAAGTAGTGAAGGATGCTGTGAAGAGGGATAGTGTGAGATGGTTGGGTTATGTGTTGAGGAAGGATGAACGTAACTGGGTGAGAGGAATAGAGGTAGTGATGGATGTTGTGAAGAGAGATAGTGTGAGATGGTTAGGTCATGTGTTGAGGGAGGATAAAAGTGACTGGGTGAGATGAATAGAGGTAGTGATGGATGTTGTGAAGAGAGATAGTGTGAGATGGTTGGGTCATGTGTTGAGGAAGGATAAAAGTGACTGGGTGAGAGAAATAGAGGTAGTGATGGATGTTGCGAAGAGAGATAGTGTGAGATGGTTGGGTCATGTGTTGAGTAAGGATAAAAGTGACTGGGTGAGAGGAATCAGAGGTAGTGATGGATGTTGTGAAGAGAAATAGTGTGAGATGGTTGGGTCATGTGTTGAGGAAGGATAGAAGTGACTGGGTAAGAGGAATAGATGTAGTGATGCATGTTGAGAAAAGAGATAATGTGAGTTGGTTGGGTCATTTGTTGAGGAAGTATGAAAGTGACGGGCTGAGAGGAATAGCGGTAGTGATAGATGTTGTGAAGAGAGATAGTGTGAGATGGTTGGGTCATGTGTTGAGGAAGTATGAAAGTGACTGGGTGAGAGGAATAGAGGTAGAGATGGATGTTGTGAAGAGACATATTCTGAGATGGTTGGGTCATGTGTTGAGGAAGTATGAAAGTGACAGGGTGAGAGGAATAGAGGTAGTGATGGATGTTGTGAAGAGAAATAGTGTGAGATGGTTGGGTCATGTGTTGAGGAAGTATGAATGTGACTGGGTGAGAGGAATAGAGGTAGTTATGGATGTTGTGAAGAGAGATAGTGTGAGATGGTTGGGTCATGTGTTGAGGAAGGATAAAAGTGACTGGGTGAGAGGAATCAGAGGTAGTGATGGATGTTGTGAAGAGAAATAGTGTGAGATGGTTGGGTCATGTGTTGAGGAAGGATAAAAGTGACTGGGTAAGAGGAATAGATGTAGTGATGCATGTTGAGAAAAGAGATAATGTGAGTTGGTTGGGTCATTTGTTGAGGAAGTATGAAAGTGACGGGCTGCGAGGAATAGAGGTAGTGATAGATGTTGTGAAGAGAGATAGTGTGAGATGGTTGGGTCATGTGTTGAGGAAGTATGAAAGTGACTGGGTGAGAGGAATAGAGGTAGAGATGGATGTTGTGAAGAGACATAGTCTGAGATGGTTGGGTCATGTGTTGAGGAAGTATGAAAGTGACAGGGTGAGAGGAATAGAGGTAGTGATGGATGTTGTGAAGAGAAATAGTGTGAGATGGTTGGGTCATGTGTTGAGGAAGTATGAATGTGACTGGGTGAGAGGAATAGAGGTAGTTATGGATGTTGTGAAGAGAGATAGTGTGAGATGGTTGGGTCATGTGTTGAGGAAGGATAAAAGTGACTGGGTGAGAGGAATAGAGGTAGTGGTGGATGTTGTGAAGAGAGATAGTGTGAGATGGTTGGGTCATGTGTTGAGGAAGGATAAAAGTGACTGGGTGAGAAGAATAGAGGTAGTGACGGATGTTGTGAAGAGAGATAGTGTGAGATGGTTGGGTTATGTGTTGAGGAAGGATAAAAGTGAGTCGTCGAGAGGAATAGAGGTAGTGATGGATGTTGTGAAGAGAGATAGTGTGAGATGGTTGGGTCATGTGTTGAGGAAGGATAAAAGTGACTGGGTGAGAGGAATAGAGGTAGTGATGGATGTTGCGAAGAGAGATAGTGTGAGATGGTTGGGTCATGTGTTGAGGAAGGATAAAAGTGACTGGGTGAGAGGAATAGAGGTAGTGATGGATGTTGTGAAGAGAGATAGTGTGAGATGGTTAGCTCATGTGTTGAGGAAGGATAAAAGTGACTGGGTGAGAGGAATAGAGGTTGTGATGGATGTTGTGAAGAGAGATAGTGTGAGATGGTTGGGTCATGTGTTGAGGAAGTATAAAAGTGACTGGGTGAGAGGAATAGAGGTAGTGATGGATGTTGCGAAGAGAGATAGTGTGAGATGGTTGGGTCATGTGTTGAGGAAGGATTAAAGTGACTGGGTGAGAGGAATAGAGGTAGTGATGGATGTTGTGAAGAGAGATAGTGTGAGATGGTTAGCTCATGTGTTGAGGAAGGATAAAAGTGACTGGGTGAGAGGAATAGAGGTTGTGATGGGTGTTGTGAAGAGAGATAGTGTGAGATGGTTGGGTCATGTGTTGAGGAAGTATAAAAGTGACTGGGTGAGAGGAATAGAGGTAGTGATGGATGTTGTGAGGAGAGATAGTGTGAGATGGTTGGGTCATGTGTTGAGGAAGTGTGAAAGTGACTGTGTGAGAGGAATAGAGGTAGAGTTGGATGTTGTGAAGAGAGATAGTGTGAGAAGGTTGGGTCATGTGTTGAGGAAGTATGAAAGTGACTGGTTGAGAGGAATAGAGGTAGTGATGGATGTTGTGAAGAGAGATAGTGTGAGATGGTTGGGTCATGTGTTGAGGAGGGATAAAATTGATTGTGTGAGAGGAATAGAAGTAGTGATGGATGTTGTGAAGAGAGATAGTGTGAGATGGTTGGGTCATGTGTTGAGGAAGGATAAAAGTGACTGGGTGAGAGGAATAGAGGTAGTGATGCATGTGGTGAAGAGAGATAGTGTGAGATGGTTGGGTCATGTGTTGAGGAAGGATAAAAGTGACTGGGTGAGAGGAATAGAGGTAGTGATGGATGTTGTGAAGAGAGATATGTGAGATGGTTGGGTCATGTGTTGAGGAAGGATAAAAGCGACTGGGTGAGAGGAATAGAGGTAGTGACGAATGTTGTGAAGAGAGATAGTGTGAGATGGTTGGGTCATGTGTTGAGGAAGGATAAAAGTGACTCGGTGAGAGGAATAGAGGTAGTGATGGATGTTGTGAAGAGAGATAGTGTGAGATGGTTGGGTCATGTGTTGAGGAAGGATAAAAGTGACTGGGTGAGAGGAATAGAGGTAGTGATGGATGTTGTGAAGAGAGATAGTGAGATGGTTGGGTCATGTGTTGAGGAAGGATACAAGTGACTGGGTGAGAGGAATAGAGGTAGTGATGGATGTTGTGAAGAGAGATATGTGAGATGGTTGGGTCATGTGTTGAGGAAGGATAAAAGTGACTGGGTGAGAGGAATAGAGGTAGTGACGGATGTTGTGAAGAGAGATAGTGTGAGATGGTTGGGCCATGTGTTGAGGAAGGATAAAAGTGACTCGGTGAGAGGAATAGAGGTAGTGATGGATGTTGTGAAGAGAGATAGTGTGAGATGGTTGGGTCATGTGTTGAGGAAGGATAAAAGTGACTGGGTGAGAAGAATAGAGGTAGTGACGGATGTTGTGAAGAGAGATAGTGTGAGATGGTTGGGTCATGTGTTGAGGAAGGATAAAAGTGACTGGGTGAGAGGAATAGAGGTAGTGATGGATGTTGTGAAGAGAGATAGTGTGAGATGGTTGGGTCATGTGTTGAGGAAGGATAAAAGTGAGTCGTCGAGAGGAATAGAGGTAGTGATGGATGTTGTGAAGAGAGATAGTGTGAGATGGTTGGGTCATGTGTTGAGGAAGGATAAAAGTGAGTCGTCGAGAGGAATAGAGGTAGTGATGGATGTTGTGAAGAGAGATAGTGTGAGATGGTTGGGTCATGTGTTGAGGGAGGATAAAAGTGACTGGGTGAGAGGAATAGAGGTAGTGATGGATGTTGCGAAGAGCGATAGTGTGAGATGGTTGGGTCATGTGTTGAGGAAGGATAAAAGTGACTGGGTGAGAGGAATAGAGGTAGTGATGGATGTTGTGAAGAGAGATAGTGTGAGATGGTTAGCTCATGTGTTGAGGAAGGATAAAAGTGACTGGGTGAGAGGAATAGAGGTTGTGATGGACGTTGTGAAGAGAGATAGTGTGAGATGGTTGGGTCATGTGTTGAGGAAGTATAAAAGTGACTGGCTGAGAGGAATAGAGGTAGTGATGGATGTTGTGAGGAGAGATAGTGTGAGATGGTTGGGTCATGTGTTGAGGAAGCGTGAAAGTGACTGGGTGAGAGGAATAGAGGTAGAGATGGATGTTGTGAAGAGAGATAGTGTGAGAAGGTTGGGTCATGTGTTGAGGAAGTATGAAAGTGACTGGGTGAGAGGAATAGAGGTAGTGATGGATGTTGTGAAGAGAGATAGTGTGAGATGGTTGGGTCATGTGTTGAGGAGGGATAAAATTGATTGTGTGAGAGGAATAGAGGTAGTGATGGATGTTGTGAAGAGAGATAGTGTGAGATGGTTGGGTCATGTGTTGAGGAAGGATAAAAGTGACTGGGTGAGAGGAATAGAGGTAGTGATGCATGTGGTGAAGAGAGATAGTGTGAGATGGTTGGGTCATGTGTTGAGGAAGGATAAAAGTGACTGGGTGAGAGGAATAGAGGTAGTGATGGATGTTGTGAAGAGAGATATGTGAGATGGTTGGGTCATGTGTTGAGGAAGGATAAAAGTGACTGGGTGAGAGGAATAGAAGTAGTGAAGGATGCTGTGAAGAGGGATAGTGTGAGATGGTTGGGTTATGTGTTGAGGAAGGATGAACGTAACTGGGTGAGAGGAATAGAGGTAGTGATGGATGTTGTGAAGAGAGATAGTGTGAGATGGTTAGGTCATGTGTTGAGGGAGGATAAAAGTGACTGGGTGAGATGAATAGAGGTAGTGATGGATGTTGTGAAGAGAGATAGTGTGAGATGGTTGGGTCATGTGTTGAGGAAGGATAAAAGTGACTGGGTGAGAGAAATAGAGGTAGTGATGGATGTTGCGAAGAGAGATAGTGTGAGATGGTTGGGTCATGTGTTGAGTAAGGATAAAAGTGACTGGGTGAGAGGAATCAGAGGTAGTGATGGATGTTGTGAAGAGAAATAGTGTGAGATGGTTGGGTCATGTGTTGAGGAAGGATAAAAGTGACTGGGTAAGAGGAATAGCTGTAGTGATGCATGTTGAGAAAAGAGATAATGTGAGTTGGTTGGGTCATTTGTTGAGGAAGTATGAAAGTGACGGGCTGAGAGGAATAGCGGTAGTGATAGATGTTGTGAAGAGAGATAGTGTGAGATGGTTGGGTCATGTGTTGAGGAAGTATGAAAGTGACTGGGTGAGAGGAATAGAGGTAGAGATGGATGTTGTGAAGAGACATATTCTGAGATGGTTGGGTCATGTGTTGAGGAAGTATGAAAGTGACAGGGTGAGAGGAATAGAGGTAGTGATGGATGTTGTGAAGAGAAATAGTGTGAGATGGTTGGGTCATGTGTTGAGGAAGTATGAATGTGACTGGGTGAGAGGAATAGAGGTAGTTATGGATGTTGTGAAGAGAGATAGTGTGAGATGGTTGGGTCATGTGTTGAGGAAGGATAAAAGTGACTGGGTGAGAGGAATCAGAGGTAGTGATGGATGTTGTGAAGAGAAATAGTGTGAGATGGTTGGGTCATGTGTTGAGGAAGGATAAAAGTGACTGGGTAAGAGGAATAGATGTAGTGATGCATGTTGAGAAAAGAGATAATGTGAGTTGGTTGGGTCATTTGTTGAGGAAGTATGAAAGTGACGGGCTGCGAGGAATAGAGGTAGTGATAGATGTTGTGAAGAGAGATAGTGTGAGAGGGTTGGGTCATGTGTTGAGGAAGTATGAAAGTGACTGGGTGAGAGGAATAGAGGTAGAGATGGATGTTGTGAAGAGACATAGTCTGAGATGGTTGGGTCATGTGTTGAGGAAGTATGAAAGTGACAGGGTGAGAGGAATAGAGGTAGTGATGGATGTTGTGAAGAGAAATAGTGTGAGATGGTTGGGTCATGTGTTGAGGAAGTATGAATGTGACTGGGTGAGAGGAATAGAGGTAGTTATGGATGTTGTGAAGAGAGATAGTGTGAGATGGTTGGGTCATGTGTTGAGGAAGGATAAAAGTGACTGGGTGAGAGGAATAGAGGTAGTGGTGGATGTTGTGAAGAGAGATAGTGTGAGATGGTTGGGTCATGTGTTGAGGAAGGATAAAAGTGACTGGGTGAGAAGAATAGAGGTAGTGACGGATGTTGTGAAGAGAGATAGTGTGAGATGGTTGGGTTATGTGTTGAGGAAGGATAAAAGTGAGTCGTCGAGAGGAATAGAGGTAGTGATGGATGTTGTGAAGAGAGATAGTGTGAGATGGTTGGGTCATGTGTTGAGGAAGGATAAAAGTGACTGGGTGAGAGGAATAGAGGTAGTGATGGATGTTGCGAAGAGAGATAGTGTGAGATGGTTGGGTCATGTGTTGAGGAAGGATAAAAGTGACTGGGTGAGAGGAATAGAGGTAGTGATGGATGTTGTGAAGAGAGATAGTGTGAGATGGTTAGCTCATGTGTTGAGGAAGGATAAAAGTGACTGGGTGAGAGGAATAGAGGTTGTGATGGATGTTGTGAAGAGAGATAGTGTGAGATGGTTGGGTCATGTGTTGAGGAAGTATAAAAGTGACTGGGTGAGAGGAATAGAGGTAGTGATGGATGTTGTGAGGAGAGATAGTGTGAGATGGTTGGGTCATGTGTTGAGGAAGTGTGAAAGTGACTGTGTGAGAGGAATAGAGGAAGAGTTGGATGATGTGAAGAGAGATAGTGTGAGAAGGTTGTGTCATGTGTTGAGGAAGTATGAAAGTGACTGGGTGAGAGGAATAGAGGTAGTGATGGATGTTGTGAAGAGAGATAGTGTGAGATGGTTGGGTCATGTGTTGAGGAGGGATAAAATTGATTGTGTGAGAGGAATAGAGGTAGTGATGGATGTTGTGAAGAGAGATAGTGTGAGATGGTTGGGTCATGTGTTGAGGAAGGATAAAAGTGACTAGGTGAGAGGAATAGAGGTAGTGATGCATGTGGTGAAGAGAGATAGTGTGAGATGGTTGGGTCATGTGTTGAGGAAGGATAAAAGTGACTGGGTGAGAGGAATAGAGGTAGTGATGGATGTTGTGAAGAGAGATATGTGAGATGGTTGTGTCATGTGTTGAGGAAGGATAAAAGCGACTGGGTGAGAGGAATAGAGGTAGTGACGAATGTTGTGAAGATAGATAGTGTGAGATGGTTGGGTCATGTGTTGAGGAAGGATAAAAGTGACTCGGTGAGAGGATTAGAGGTAGTGATGGATGTTGTGAAGAGAGATAGTGTGAGATGGTTGGGTCATGTGTTGAGGAAGGATAAAAGTGACTGGGTGAGAGGAATAGAGGTAGTGATGGATGTTGTGAAGAGAGATAGTGAGATGGTTGGGTCATGTGTTGAGGAAGGATACAAGTGACTGGGTGAGAGGAATAGAGGTAGTGATGGATGTTGTGAAGAGAGATATGTGAGATGGTTGGGTCATGTGTTGAGTAAGGATAAAAGTGACTGGGTGAGAGGAATAGAGGTAGTGACGGATGTTGTGAAGAGAGATAGTGTGAGATGGTTGGGTCATGTGTTGAGGAAGGATAAAAGTGACTGGGTGAGAGAAATAGAGGTAGTGATGGATGTTGCGAAGAGAGATAGTGTGAGATGGTTGGGTCATGTGTTGAGGAAGGATAAAAGTGACTGGGTGAGAGGAATCAGAGGTAGTGATGGATGTTGCGAAGAGAGATAGTGTGAGATGGTTGGGTCATGTGTTGAGGAAGGATAAAAGTGACTGGGTGAGAGGAATCAGAGGTAGTGATGGATGTTGTGAAGAGAGATAGTGTGAGATGGTTGGGTCATGTGTTGAGGAAGGATAAAAGTGACTGGGTGAGAGGAATCAGAGGTAGTGATGGATGTTGTGAAGAGAAATAGTGTGAGATGGTTGGGTCATGTGTTGAGGAAGGATAAAAGTGACTGGGTAAGAGGAATAGATGTAGTGATGCATGTTGAGAAAAGAGATAATGTGAGTTGGTTGGGTCATTTGTTGAGGAAGTATGAAAGTGACGGGCTGCGAGGAATAGAGGTAGTGATAGATGTTGTGAAGAGAGATAGTGTGAGATGGTTGGGTCATGTGTTGAGGAAGTATGAAAGTGACTGGGTGAGAGGAATAGAGGTAGAGATGGATGTTGTGAAGAGACATGGTCTGAGATGGTTGGGTCATGTGTTGAGGAAGTATGAAAGTGACAGGGTGAGAGGAATAGAGGTAGTGATGGATGTTGTGAAGAGAAATAGTGTGAGATGGTTGGGTCATGTGTTGAGGAAGTATGAATGTGACTGGGTGAGAGGAATAGAGGTAGTTATGGATGTTGTGAAGAGAGATAGTGTGAGATGGTTGGGTCATGTGTTGAGGAAGGATAAAAGTGACTGGGTGAGAGGAATAGAGGTAGTGGTGGATGTTGTGAAGAGAGATAGTGTGAGATGGTTGGGTCATGTGTTGAGGAAGGATAAAAGTGACTGGGTGAGAAGAATAGAGGTAGTGACGGATGTTGTGAAGAGAGATAGTGTGAGATGGTTGGGTTATGTGTTGAGGAAGGATAAAAGTGAGTCGTCGAGAGGAATAGAGGTAGTGATGGATGTTGTGAAGAGAGATAGTGTGAGATGGTTGGGTCATGTGTTGAGGAAGGATAAAAGCGACTGGGTGAGAGGAATAGAGGTAGTGACGAATGTTGTGAAGAGAGATAGTGTGAGATGGTTGGGTCATGTGTTGAGGAAGTATGAATGTGACTGGGTGAGAGGAATAGAGGTAGTTATGGATGTTGTGAAGAGAGATAGTGTGAGATGGTTGGGTCATGTGTTGAGGAAGGATAAAAGTGACTGGGTGAGAGGAATAGAGGTAGTGGTGGATGTTGTGAAGAGAGATAGTGTGAGATGGTTGGGTCATGTGTTGAGGAAGGATAAAAGTGACTGGGTGAGAAGAATAGAGGTAGTGACGGATGTTGTGAAGAGAGATAGTGTGAGATGGTTGGGTTATGTGTTGAGGAAGGATAAAAGTGAGTCGTCGAGAGGAATAGAGGTAGTGATGGATGTTGTGAAGAGAGATAGTGTGAGATGGTTGGGAAAATGTGTTGAGGAAGGATAAAAGTGACTGGGTGAGAGGAATAGAGGTAGTGATGGATGTTGCGAAGAGAGATAGTGTGAGATGGTTGGGTCATGTGTTGAGGAAGGATAAAAGTGACTGGGTGAGAGGAATAGAGGTAGTGATGGATGTTGTGAAGAGAGATAGTGTGAGATGGTTAGCTCATGTGTTGAGGAAGGATAAAAGTGACTGGGTGAGAGGAATAGAGGTTGTGATGGATGTTGTGAAGAGAGATAGTGTGAGATGGTTGTGTCATGTGTTGAGGAAGTATAAAAGTGACTGGGTGAGAGGAATAGAGGTAGTGATGGATGTTGTGAGGAGAGATAGTGTGAGATGGTTGGGTCATGTGTTGAGGAAGTGTGAAAGTGACTGGGTGAGAGGAATAGAGGAAGAGTTGGATGTTGTGAAGAGAGATAGTGTGAGAAGGTTGTGTCATGTGTTGAGGAAGTATGAAAGTGACTGGGTGAGAGGAATAGAGGTAGTGATGGATGTTGTGAAGAGAGATAGTGTGAGATGGTTGGGTCATGTGTTGAGGAGGGATAAAATTGATTGTGTGAGAGGAATAGAGGTAGTGATGGATGTTGTGAAGAGAGATAGTGTGAGATGGTTGGGTCATGTGTTGAGGAAGGATAAAAGTGACTAGGTGAGAGGAATAGAGGTAGTGATGCATGTGGTGAAGAGAGATAGTGTGAGATGGTTGGGTCATGTGTTGAGGAAGGATAAAAGTGACTGGGTGAGAGGAATAGAGGTAGTGATGGATGTTGTGAAGAGAGATATGTGAGATGGTTGGGTCATGTGTTGAGGAAGGATAAAAGCGACTGGGTGAGAGGAATAGAGGTAGTGACGAATGTTGTGAAGATAGATAGTGTGAGATGGTTGGGTCATGTGTTGAGGAAGGATAAAAGTGACTCGGTGAGAGGAATAGAGGTAGTGATGGATGTTGTGAAGAGAGATAGTGTGAGATGGTTGGGTCATGTGTTGAGGAAGGATAAAAGTGACTGGGTGAGAGGAATAGAGGTAGTGATGGATGTTGTGAAGAGAGATAGTGAGATGGTTGGGTCATGTGTTGAGGAAGGATACAAGTGACTGGGTGAGAGGAATAGAGGTAGTGATGGATGTTGTGAAGAGAGATATGTGAGATGGTTGGGTCATGTGTTGAGGAAGGATAAAAGTGACTGGGTGAGAGGAATAGAGGTAGTGACGGATGTTGTGAAGAGAGATAGTGTGAGATGGTTGGGTCATGTGTTGAGGAAGGATAAAAGTGACTGGGTGAGAGGAATAGTGGTAGTGATGGATGTTGTAAAGCGAGATAGTGTGAGATACTTGGGTCATGTGTTGAGGAAGTATAAAAGTGACTGGGTGAGAGGAATAGAGGTAGTGATGGATGTTGTGAAGAGAGATAGTGTGAGATGGTTGGGTCCTGTGTTGAGGAAGGATGAATGTGACTGGGTGAGAGGAACAGAGGTAGTGATGGATGTTGTGAAGAGAGATAGTGTGAGATGGTTGGGTCATGAGTTGAGGAAGTATGAATGTGACTGGGTGAGAGGAATAGAGGTAGTGATGGATGTTGTGAAGAGAGATAGTGTGAGATGGTTAGGTCATGTGTTGAGGGAGGATAAAAGTGACTGGGTGAGATGAATAGAGGTAGTGATGGATGTTGTGAAGAGAGATAGTGTGAGATGGTTGGGTCATGTGTTGAGGAAGGATAAAAGTGACTGGGTGAGAGGAATCAGAGGTAGTGATGGATGTTGCGAAGAGAGATAGTGTGAGATGGTTGGGTCATGTGTTGAGGAAGGATAAAAGTGACTGGGTGAGAGGAATCAGAGGTAGTGATGGATGTTGTGAAGAGAGATAGTGTGAGATGGTTGGGTCATGTGTTGAGGAAGGATAAAAGTGACTGGGTGAGAGGAATCAGAGGTAGTGATGGATGTTGTGAAGAGAAATAGTGTGAGATGGTTGGGTCATGTGTTGAGGAAGGATAAAAGTGACTGGGTAAGAGGAATAGATGTAGTGATGCATGTTGAGAAAAGAGATAATGTGAGTTGGTTGGGTCATTTGTTGAGGAAGTATGAAAGTGACGGGCTGCGAGGAATAGAGGTAGTGATAGATGTTGTGAAGAGAGATAGTGTGAGATGGTTGGGTCATGTGTTGAGGAAGTATGAAAGTGACTGGGTGAGAGGAATAGAGGTAGAGATGGATGTTGTGAAGAGACATAGTCTGAGATGGTTGGGTCATGTGTTGAGGAAGTATGAAAGTGACAGGGTGAGAGGAATAGAGGTAGTGATGGATGTTGTGAAGAGAAATAGTGTGAGATGGTTGGGTCATGTGTTGAGGAAGTATGAATGTGACTGGGTGAGAGGAATAGAGGTAGTTATGGATGTTGTGAAGAGAGATAGTGTGAGATGGTTGGGTCATGTGTTGAGGAAGGATAAAAGTGACTGGGTGAGAGGAATAGAGGTAGTGGTGGATGTTGTGAAGAGAGATATGTGAGATGGTTGGGTCATGTGTTGAGGAAGGATAAAAGCGACTGGGTGAGAGGAATAGAGGTAGTGACGAATGTTGTGAAGATAGATAGTGTGAGATGGTTGGGTCATGTGTTGAGGAAGGATAAAAGTGACTCGGTGAGAGGAATAGAGGTAGTGATGGATGTTGTGAAGAGAGATAGTGTGAGATGGTTGGGTCATGTGTTGAGGAAGGATAAAAGTGACTGGGTGAGAGGAATAGAGGTAGTGATGGATGTTGTGAAGAGAGATAGTGAGATGGTTGGGTCATGTGTTGAGGAAGGATACAAGTGACTGGGTGAGAGGAATAGAGGTAGTGATGGATGTTGTGAAGAGAGATATGTGAGATGGTTGGGTCATGTGTTGAGGAAGGATAAAAGTGACTGGGTGAGAGGAATAGAGGTAGTGACGGATGTTGTGAAGAGAGATAGTGTGAGATGGTTGGGTCATGTGTTGAGGAAGGATAAAAGTGACTGGGTGAGAGGAATAGTGGTAGTGATGGATGTTGTAAAGGGAGATAGTGTGAGATACTTGGGTCATGTGTTGAGGAAGTATAAAAGTGACTGGGTGAGAGGAATAGAGGTAGTGATGGATGTTGTGAAGAGAGATAGTGTGAGATGGTTGGGTCCTGTGTTGAGGAAGGATGAATGTGACTGGGTGAGAGGAACAGAGGTAGTGATGGATGTTGTGAAGAGAGATAGTGTGAGATGGTTGGGTCATGAGTTGAGGAAGTATGAATGTGACTGGGTGAGAGGAATAGAGGTAGTGATGGATGTTGTGAAGAGAGATAGTGTGAGATGGTTGGGTCATGTGTTGAGGAAGGATAAAAGTGACTGGGTGAGAGGAATCAGAGGTAGTGATGGATGTTGTGAAGAGAGATAGTGTGAGATGGTTAGGTCATGTGTTGAGGGAGGATAAAAGTGACTGGGTGAGATGAATAGAGGTAGTGATGGATGTTGTGAAGAGAGATAGTGTGAGATGGTTGGGTCATGTGTTGAGGAAGGATAAAAGTGACTGGGTGAGAGGAATCAGAGGTAGTGATGGATGTTGCGAAGAGAGATAGTGTGAGATGGTTGGGTCATGTGTTGAGGAAGGATAAAAGTGACTGGGTGAGAGGAATCAGAGGTAGTGATGGATGTTGTGAAGAGAGATAGTGTGAGATGGTTGGGTCATGTGTTGAGGAAGGATAAAAGTGACTGGGTGAGAGGAATCAGAGGTAGTGATGGATGTTGTGAAGAGAAATAGTGTGAGATGGTTGGGTCATGTGTTGAGGAAGGATAAAAGTGACTGGGTAAGAGGAATAGATGTAGTGATGCATGTTGAGAAAAGAGATAATGTGAGTTGGTTGGGTCATTTGTTGAGGAAGTATGAAAGTGACGGGCTGCGAGGAATAGAGGTAGTGATAGATGTTGTGAAGAGAGATAGTGTAAGATGGTTGGGTCATGTGTTGAGGAAGTATGAAAGTGACTGGGTGAGAGGAATAGAGGTAGAGATGGATGTTGTGAAGAGACATAGTCTGAGATGGTTGGGTCATGTGTTGAGGAAGTATGAAAGTGACAGGGTGAGAGGAATAGAGGTAGTGATGGATGTTGTGAAGAGAAATAGTGTGAGATGGTTGGGTCATGTGTTGAGGAAGTATGAATGTGACTGGGTGAGAGGAATAGAGGTAGTTATGGATGTTGTGAAGAGAGATAGTGTGAGATGGTTGGGTCATGTGTTGAGGATGGATAAAAGTGACTGGGTGAGAGGAATAGAGGTAGTGGTGGATGTTGTGAAGAGAGATAGTGTGAGATGGTTGGGTCATGTGTTGAGGAAGGATAAAAGTGACTGGGTGAGAAGAATAGAGGTAGTGACGGATGTTGTGAAGAGAGATAGTGTGAGATGGTTGGGTTATGTGTTGAGGAAGGATAAAAGTGAGTCGTCGAGAGGAATAGAGGTAGTGATGGATGTTGTGAAGAGAGATAGTGTGAGATGGTTGGGTCATGTGTTGAGGAAGGATAAAAGCGACTGGGTGAGAGGAATAGAGGTAGTGACGAATGTTGTGAAGAGAGATAGTGTGAGATGGTTGGCTCATGTGTTGAGGAAGGATAAAAGTGACTCGGTGAGAGGAATAGAGGTAGTGATGGATGTTGTGAAGAGAGATAGTGTGAGATGGTTGGGTCATGTGTTGAGGAAGGATAAAAGTGACTGGGTGAGAGGAATAGAGGTAGTGATGGATGTTGTGAAGAGAGATAGTGAGATGGTTGGGTCATGTGTTGAGGAAGGATACAAGTGACTGGGTGAGAGGAATAGAGGTAGTGATGGATGTTGTGAAGAGAGATATGTGAGATGGTTGGGTCATGTGTTGAGGAAGGATAAAAGTGACTGGGTGAGAGGAATAGAGGTAGTGACGGATGTTGTGAAGAGAGATAGTGTGAGATGGTTGGGCCATGTGTTGAGGAAGGATAAAAGTGACTCGGTGAGAGGAATAGAGGTAGTGATGGATGTTGTGAAGAGAGATAGTGTGAGATGGTTGGGTCATGTGTTGAGGAAGGATAAAAGTGACTGGGTGAGAAGAATAGAGGTAGTGACGGATGTTGTGAAGAGAGATAGTGTGAGATGGTTGGGTCATGTGTTGAGGAAGGATAAAAGTGACTGGGTGAGAGGAATAGAGGTAGTGATGGATGTTGTGAAGAGAGATAGTGTGAGATGGTTGGGTCATGTGTTGAGGAAGGATAAAAGTGACTGGGTGAGAGGAATAGAGGTAGTGATGGATGTTGTGAAGAGAGATAGTGTGAGATGGTTGGGTCATGTGTTGAGGAAGGATAAAAGTGAGTCGTCGAGAGGAATAGAGGTAGTGATGGACGTTGTGAAGAGAGATAGTGTGAGATGGTTGGGTCATGTGTTGAGGAAGGATAAAAGTGAGTCGTCGAGAGGAATAGAGGTAGTGATGGATGTTGTGAAGAGAGATAGTGTGAGATGGTTGGGTCATGTGTTGAGGAAGGATAAAAGTGACTGGGTGAGAGGAATAGAGGTAGTGACGGATGTTGCGAAGAGAGATAGTGTGAGATGGTTGGGTCATGTGTTGAGGAAGGATAAAAGTGACTGGGTGAGAGGAATAGAGGTAGTAATGGATGTTGTGAAGAGAGATAGTGTGAGATGGTTAGCTCATGTGTTGAGGAAGGATAAAAGTGACTGGGTGAGAGGAATAGAGGTTGTGATGGATGTTGTGAAGAGAGATAGTGTGAGATGGTTGGGTCATGTGTTGAGGAAGTATAAAAGTGACTGGGTGAGAGGAATAGAGGTAGTGATGGATGTTGTGAGGAGAGATAGTGTGAGATGGTTGGGTCATGTGTTGAGGAAGTGTGAAAGTGACTGGGTGAGAGGAATAGAGGTAGAGATGGATGTTGTGAAGAGAGATAGTGTGAGAAGGTTGGGTCATGTGTTGAGGAAGTATGAAAGTGACTGGGTGAGAGGAATAGAGGTAGTGATGGATGTTGTGAAGAGAGATAGTGTGAGATGGTTGGGTCATGTGTTGAGGAGGGATAAAATTGATTGTGTGAGAGGAATAGAGGTAGTGATGGATGTTGTGAAGAGAGATAGTGTGAGATGGTTGGGTCATGTGTTGAGGAAGGATAAAAGTGACTGGGTGAGAGGAATTGAGGTAGTGATGCATGTGATGAAGAGAGATAGTGTGAGATGGTTGGGTCATGTGTTGAGGAAGGATAAAAGTGACTGGGTGAGAGGAATAGAGGTAGTGATGGATGTTGTGAAGAGAGATATGTGAGATGGTTGGGTCATGTGTTGAGGAAGGATAAAAGTGACTGGGTGAGAGGAATAGAAGTAGTGAAGGATGCTGTGAAGAGGGATAGTGTGAGATGGTTGGGTTATGTGTTGAGGAAGGATGAACGTAACTGGGTGAGAGGAATAGAGGTAGTGATGGATGTTGTGAAGAGAGATAGTGTGAGATGGTTAGGTCATGTGTTGAGGGAGGATAAAAGTGACTGGGTGAGATGAATAGAGGTAGTGATGGATGTTGTGAAGAGAGATAGTGTGAGATGGTTGGGTCATGTGTTGAGGAAGGATAAAAGTGACTGGGTGAGAGAAATAGAGGTAGTGATGGATGTTGCGAAGAGAGATAGTGTGAGATGGTTGGGTCATGTGTTGAGGAAGGATAAAAGTGACTGGGTGAGAGGAATAGTGGTAGTGATGGATGTTGTAAAGGGAGATAGTGTGAGATGCTTGGGTCATGTGTTGAGGAAGTATAAAAGTGACTGGGTGAGAGGAATAGAGGTAGTGATGGATGTTGTGAAGAGAGATAGTGTGAGATGGTGGGGTCCTGTGTTGAGGAAGGATGAATGTGACTGGGTGAGAGGAACAGAGGTAGTGATGGATGTTGTGAAGAGAGATAGTGTGAGATGGTTGGGTCATGAGTTGAGGAAGTATGAATGTGACTGGGTGAGAGGAATAGAGGTAGTTATGGATGTTGTGAAGAGAGATAGTGTGAGATGGTTGGGTCATGTGTTGAGGAAGGATAAAAGTGACTGGGTGAGAGGAATCAGAGGTAGTGATGGATGTTGTGAAGAGAGATAGTGTGAGATGGTTAGGTCATGTGTTGAGGGAGGATAAAAGTGACTGGGTGAGATGAATAGAGGTAGTGATGGATGTTGTGAAGAGAGATAGTGTGAGATGGTTGGGTCATGTGTTGAGGAAGGATAAAAGTGACTGGGTGAGAGGAATCAGAGGTAGTGATGGATGTTGCGAAGAGAGATAGTGTGAGATGGTTGGGTCATGTGTTGAGGAAGGATAAAAGTGACTGGGTGAGAGGAATCAGAGGTAGTGATGGATGTTGTGAAGAGAGATAGTGTGAGATGGTTGGGTCATGTGTTGAGGAAGGATAAAAGTGACTGGGTGAGAGGAATCAGAGTGATGGATGTTGTGAAGAGAGATATGTGAGATGGTTGGGTCATGTGTTGAGGAAGGATAAAAGTGACTGGGTGAGAGGAATAGAGGTAGTGACGGATGTTGTGAAGAGAGATAGTGTGAGATGGTTGGGTCATGTGTTGAGGAAGTATGAAAGTGACAGGGTGAGAGGAATAGAGGTAGTGATGGATGTTGTGAAGAGAAATAGTGTGAGATGGTTGGGTCATGTGTTGAGGAAGTATGAATGTGACTGGGTGAGAGGAATAGAGGTAGTTATGGATGTTGTGAAGAGAGATAGTGTGAGATGGTTGGTTCATGTGTTGAGGAAGGATAAAAGTGACTGGGTGAGAGGAATAGAGGTAGTGGTGGATGTTGTGAAGAGAGATAGTGTGAGATGGTTGGGTCATGTGTTGAGGAAGGATAAAAGTGACTGGGTGAGAGGAATAGAGGTAGTGACGGATGTTGTGAAGAGAGATAGTGTGAGATGGTTGGGTTATGTGTTGAGGAAGGATAAAAGTGAGTCGTCGAGAGGAATAGAGGCAGTGATGGATGTTGTGAAGAGAGATAGTGTGAGATGGTTGGGTCATGTGTTGAGGAAGGATAAAAGCGACTGGGTGAGAGGAATAGAGGTAGTGACGAATGTTGTGAAGAGAGATAGTGAGATGGTTGGGTCATGTGTTGAGGAAGGATACAAGTGACTGGGTGAGAGGAATAGAGGTAGTGATGGATGTTGTGAAGAGAGATATGTGAGATGGTTGGGTCATGTGTTGAGGAAGGATAAAAGTGACTGGGTGAGAGGAATAGAGGTAGAGATGGATGTTGTGAAGAGAGATAGTGTGAGAAGGTTGGGTCATGTGTTGAGGAAGTATGAAAGTGACTGGGTGAGAGGAATAGAGGTAGTGATGGATGTTGTGAAGAGAGATAGTGTGAGATGGTTGGGTCATGTGTTGAGGAGGGATAAAATTGATTGTGTGAGAGGAATAGAGGTAGTGATGGATGTTGTGAAGAGAGATAGTGTGAGATGGTTGGGTCATGTGTTGAGGAAGGATAAAAGTGACTGGGTGAGAGGAATAGAGGTAGTGATGCATGTGGTGAAGAGAGATAGTGTGAGATGGTTGGGTCATGTGTTGAGGAAGGATAAAAGTGACTGGGTGAGAGGAATAGAGGTAGTGATGGATGTTGTGAAGAGAGATATGTGAGATGGTTGGGTCATGTGTTGAGGAAGGATAAAAGTGACTGGGTGAGAGGAATAGAAGTAGTGAAGGATGCCGTGAAGAGGGATAGTGTGAGATGGTTGGGTTATGTGTTGAGGAAGGATGAACGTAACTGGGTGAGAGGAATAGAGGTAGTGATGGATGTTGTGAAGAGAGATAGTGTGAGATGGTTAGGTCATGTGTTGAGGGAGGATAAAAGTGACTGGGTGAGATGAATAGAGGTAGTGATGGATGTTGTGAAGAGAGATAGTGTGAGATGGTTGGGTCATGTGTTGAGGAAGGATAAAAGTGACTGGGTGAGAGAAATAGAGGTAGTGATGGATGTTGCGAAGAGAGATAGTGTGAGATGGTTGGGTCATGTGTTGAGGAAGGATAAAAGTGACTGGGCGAGAGGAATAGTGGTAGTGATGGATGTTGTAAAGGGAGATAGTGTGAGATGCTTGGGTCATGTGTTGAGGAAGTATAAAAGTGACTGGGTGAGAGGAATAGAGGTAGTGATGGATGTTGTGAAGAGAGATAGTGTGAGATGGTTGGGTCCTGTGTTGAGGAAGGATGAATGTGACTGGGTGAGAGGAACAGAGGTAGTGATGGATGTTGTGAAGAGAGATAGTGTGAGATGGTTGGGTCATGAGTTGAGGAAGTATGAATGTGACTGGGTGAGAGGAATAGAGGTAGTTATGGATGTTGTGAAGAGAGATAGTGTGAGATGGTTGGGTCATGTGTTGAGGAAGGATAAAAGTGACTGGGTGAGAGGAATCAGAGGTAGTGATGGATGTTGTGAAGAGAGATAGTGTGAGATGGTTAGGTCATGTGTTGAGGGAGGATAAAAGTGACTGGGTGAGATGAATAGAGGTAGTGATGGATGTTGTGAAGAGAGATAGTGTGAGATGGTTGGGTCATGTGTTGAGGAAGGATAAAAGTGACTGGGTGAGAGGAATCAGAGGTAGTGATGGATGTTGCGAAGAGAGATAGTGTGAGATGGTTGGGTCATGTGTTGAGGAAGGATAAAAGTGACTGGGTGAGAGGAATCAGAGGTAGTGATGGATGTTGTGAAGAGAGATAGTGTGAGATGGTTGGGTCATGTGTTGAGGAAGGATAAAAGTGACTGGGTGAGAGGAATCAGACGTAGTGATGGCTGTTGTGAAGAGAAATAGTGTGAGATGGTTGGGTCATGTGTTGAGGAAGGATAAAAGTGACTGGGTAAGAGGAATAGATGTAGTGATGCATGTTGAGAAAAGAGATAATGTGAGTTGGTTGGGTCATTTGTTGAGGAAGTATGAAAGTGACGGGCTGCGAGGAATAGAGGTAGTGATAGATGTTGTGAAGAGAGATAGTGTGAGATGGTTGGGTCATGTGTTGAGGAAGTATGAAAGTGACTGGGTGAGAGGAATAGAGGTAGAGATGGATGTTGTGAAGAGACATAGTCTGAGATGGTTGGGTCATGTGTTGAGGAAGTATGAAAGTGACAGGGTGAGAGGAATAGAGGTAGTGATGGATGTTGTGAAGAGAAATAGTGTGAGATGGTTGGGTCATGTGTTGAGGAAGTATGAATGTGACTGGGTGAGAGGAATAGAGGTAGTTATGGATGTTGTGAAGAGAGATAGTGTGAGATGGTTGGGTCATGTGTTGAGGAAGGATAAAAGTGACTGGGTGAGAGGAATAGAGGTAGTGGTGGATGTTGTGAAGAGAGATAGTGTGAGATGGTTGGGTCATGTGTTGAGGAAGGATAAAAGTGACTGGGTGAGAAGAATAGAGGTAGTGACGGATGTTGTGAAGAGAGATAGTGTGAGATGGTTGGGTTATGTGTTGAGGAAGGATAAAAGTGAGTCGTCGAGAGGAATAGAGGTAGTGATGGATGTTGTGAAGAGAGATAGTGTGAGATGGTTGGGTCATGTGTTGAGGAAGGATAAAAGCGACTGGGTGAGAGGAATAGAGGTAGTGACGAATGTTGTGAAGAGAGATAGTGTGAGATGGTTGGCTCATGTGTTGAGGAAGGATAAAAGTGACTCGGTGAGAGGAATAGAGGTAGTGATGGATGTTGTGAAGAGAGATAGTGTGAGATGGTTGGGTCATGTGTTGAGGAAGGATAAAAGTGACTGGGTGAGAGGAAAAGAGGTAGTGATGGATGTTGTGAAGAGAGATAGTGAGATGGTTGGGTCATGTGTTGAGGAAGGATACAAGTGACTGGGTGAGAGGAATAGAGGTAGTGATGGATGTTGTGAAGAGAGATATGTGAGATGGTTGGGTCATGTGTTGAGGAAGGATAAAAGTGACTGGGTGAGAGGAATAGAGGTAGTGACGGATGTTGTGAAGAGAGATAGTGTGAGATGGTTGGGCCATGTGTTGAGGAAGGATAAAAGTGACTCGGTGAGAGGAATAGAGGTAGTGATGGATGTTGTGAAGAGAGATAGTGTGAGATGGTTGGGTCATGTGTTGAGGAAGGATAAAAGTGACTGGGTGAGAAGAATAGAGGTAGTGACGGATGTTGTGAAGAGAGATAGTGTGAGATGGTTGGGTCATGTGTTGAGGAAGGATAAAAGTGACTGGGTGAGAGGAATAGAGGTAGTGATGGATGTTGTGAAGAGAGATAGTGTGAGATGGTTGGGTCATGTGTTGAGGAAGGATAAAAGTGAGTCGTCGAGAGGAATAGAGGTAGTGATGGACGTTGTGAAGAGAGATAGTGTGAGATGGTTGGGTCATGTGTTGAGGAAGGATAAAAGTGAGTCGTCGAGAGGAATAGAGGTAGTGATGGATGTTGTGAAGAGAGATAGTGTGAGATGGTTGGGTCATGTGTTGAGGAAGGATAAAAGTGACTGGGTGAGAGGAATAGAGGTAGTGATGGATGTTGCGAAGAGAGATAGTGTGAGATGGTTGGGTCATGTGTTGAGGAAGGATAAAAGTGACTGGGTGAGAGGAATAGAGGTAGTGATGGATGTTGTGAAGAGAGATAGTGTGAGATGGTTGGGTCATGTGTTGAGGAAGTATAAAAGTGACTGGGTGAGAGGAATAGAGGTAGTGATGGATGTTGTGAGGAGAGATAGTGTGAGATGGTTGGGTCATGTGTTGAGGAAGTGTGAAAGTGACTGGGTGAGAGGAATAGAGGTAGAGATGGATGTTGTGAAGAGAGATAGTGTGAGAAGGTTGGGTCATGTGTTGAGGAGGGATAAAATTGATTGTGTGAGAGGAATAGAGGTAGTGATGGATGTTGTGAAGAGAGATAGTGTGAGATGGTTGGGTCATGTGTTGAGGAAGGATAAAAGTGACTGGGTGAGAGGAATAGAGGTAGTGATGGATGTTGTGAAGAGAGATAGTGTGAGATGGTTGGGTCATGTGTTGAGGAGGGATAAAATTGATTGTGTGAGAGGAATAGAGGTAGTGATGGATGTTGTGAAGAGAGATAGTGTGAGATGGTTGGGTCATGTGTTGAGGAAGGATAAAAGTGACTGGGTGAGAGGAATAGAGGTAGTGATGCATGTGGTGAAGAGAGATAGTGTGAGATGGTTGGGTCATGTGTTGAGGAAGGATAAAAGTGACTGGGTGAGAGGAATAGAGGTAGTGATGGATGTTGTGAAGAGAGATATTTGAGATGGTTGGGTCATGTGTTGAGGAAGGATAAAAGTGACTGGGTGAGAGGAATAGAAGTAGTGAAGGATGCTGTGAAGAGGGATAGTGTGAGATGGTTGGGTTATGTGTTGAGGAAGGATGAACGTAACTGGGTGAGAGGAATAGAGGTAGTGATGGATGTTGTGAAGAGAGATAGTGTGAGATGGTTAGGTCATGTGTTGAGGGAGGATAAAAGTGACTGGGTGAGATGAATAGAGGTAGTGATGGATGTTGTGAAGAGAGATAGTGTGAGATGGTTGGGTCATGTGTTGAGGAAGGATAAAAGTGACTGGGTGAGAGAAATAGAGGTAGTGATGGATGTTGCGAAGAGAGATAGTGTGAGATGGTTGGGTCATGTGTTGAGGAAGGATAAAAGTGACTGGGTGAGAGGAATAGTGGTAGTGATGGATGTTGTAAAGGGAGATAGTGTGAGATGCTTGGGTCATGTGTTGAGGAAGTATAAAAGTGACTGGGTGAGAGGAATAGAGGTAGTGATGGATGTTGTGAAGAGAGATAGTGTGAGATGGTTGGGTCCTGTGTTGAGGAAGGATGAATGTGACTGGGTGAGAGGAACAGAGGTAGTGATGGATGTTGTGAAGAGAGATAGTGTGAGATGGTTGGGTCATGAGTTGAGGAAGTATGAATGTGACTGGGTGAGAGGAATAGAGGTAGTTATGGATGTTGTGAAGAGAGATAGTGTGAGATGGTTGGGTCATGTGTTGAGGAAGGATAAAAGTGACTGGGTGAGAGGAATCAGAGGTAGTGATGGATGTTGTGAAGAGAGATAGTGTGAGATGGTTAGGTCATGTGTTGAGGGAGGATAAAAGTGACTGGGTGAGATGAATAGAGGTAGTGATGGATGTTGTGAAGAGAGATAGTGTGAGATGGTTGGGTCATGTGTTGAGGAAGGATAAAAGTGACTGGGTGAGAGGAATCAGAGGTAGTGATGGATGTTGCGAAGAGAGATAGTGTGAGATGGTTGGGTCATGTGTTGAGGAAGGATAAAAGTGACTGGGTGAGAGGAATCAGAGGTAGTGATGGATGTTGTGAAGAGAGATAGTGTGAGATGGTTGGGTCATGTGTTGAGGAAGGATAAAAGTGACTGGGTGAGAGGAATCAGAGTGATGGATGTTGTGAAGAGAGATATGTGAGATGGTTGGGTCATGTGTTGAGGAAGGATAAAAGTGACTGGGTGAGAGGAATAGAGGTAGTGACGGATGTTGTGAAGAGAGATAGTGTGAGATGGTTGGGTCATGTGTTGAGGAAGTATGAAAGTGACAGGGTGAGAGGAATAGAGGTAGTGATGGATGTTGTGAAGAGAAATAGTGTGAGATGGTTGGGTCATGTGTTGAGGAAGTATGAATGTGACTGGGTGAGAGGAATAGAGGTAGTTATGGATGTTGTGAAGAGAGATAGTGTGAGATGGTTGGTTCATGTGTTGAGGAAGGATAAAAGTGACTGGGTGAGAGGAATAGAGGTAGTGGTGGATGTTGTGAAGAGAGATAGTGTGAGATGGTTGGGTCATGTGTTGAGGAAGGATAAAAGTGACTGGGTGAGAGGAATAGAGGTAGTGACGGATGTTGTGAAGAGAGATAGTGTGAGATGGTTGGGTTATGTGTTGAGGAAGGATAAAAGTGAGTCGTCGAGAGGAATAGAGGCAGTGATGGATGTTGTGAAGAGAGATAGTGTGAGATGGTTGGGTCATGTGTTGAGGAAGGATAAAAGCGACTGGGTGAGAGGAATAGAGGTAGTGACGAATGTTGTGAAGAGAGATAGTGAGATGGTTGGGTCATGTGTTGAGGAAGGATACAAGTGACTGGGTGAGAGGAATAGAGGTAGTGATGGATGTTGTGAAGAGAGATATGTGAGATGGTTGGGTCATGTGTTGAGGAAGGATAAAAGTGACTGGGTGAGAGGAATAGAGGTAGAGATGGATGTTGTGAAGAGAGATAGTGTGAGAAGGTTGGGTCATGTGTTGAGGAAGTATGAAAGTGACTGGGTGAGAGGAATAGAGGTAGTGATGGATGTTGTGAAGAGAGATAGTGTGAGATGGTTGGGTCATGTGTTGAGGAGGGATAAAATTGATTGTGTGAGAGGAATAGAGGTAGTGATGGATGTTGTGAAGAGAGATAGTGTGAGATGGTTGGGTCATGTGTTGAGGAAGGATAAAAGTGACTGGGTGAGAGGAATAGAGGTAGTGATGCATGTGGTGAAGAGAGATAGTGTGAGATGGTTGGGTCATGTGTTGAGGAAGGATAAAAGTGACTGGGTGAGAGGAATAGAGGTAGTGATGGATGTTGTGAAGAGAGATATGTGAGATGGTTGGGTCATGTGTTGAGGAAGGATAAAAGTGACTGGGTGAGAGGAATAGAAGTAGTGAAGGATGCTGTGAAGAGGGATAGTGTGAGATGGTTGGGTTATGTGTTGAGGAAGGATGAACGTAACTGGGTGAGAGGAATAGAGGTAGTGATGGATGTTGTGAAGAGAGATAGTGTGAGATGGTTAGGTCATGTGTTGAGGGAGGATAAAAGTGACTGGGTGAGATGAATAGAGGTAGTGATGGATGTTGTGAAGAGAGATAGTGTGAGATGGTTGGGTCATGTGTTGAGGAAGGATAAAAGTGACTGGGTGAGAGAAATAGAGGTAGTGATGGATGTTGCGAAGAGAGATAGTGTGAGATGGTTGGGTCATGTGTTGAGGAAGGATAAAAGTGACTGGGCGAGAGGAATAGTGGTAGTGATGGATGTTGTAAAGGGAGATAGTGTGAGATGCTTGGGTCATGTGTTGAGGAAGTATAAAAGTGACTGGGTGAGAGGAATAGAGGTAGTGATGGATGTTGTGAAGAGAGATAGTGTGAGATGGTTGGGTCCTGTGTTGAGGAAGGATGAATGTGACTGGGTGAGAGGAACAGAGGTAGTGATGGATGTTGTGAAGAGAGATAGTGTGAGATGGTTGGGTCATGAGTTGAGGAAGGATAAAAGTGACTGGGTGAGAGGAATCAGACGTAGTGATGGCTGTTGTGAAGAGAAATAGTGTGAGATGGTTGGGTCATGTGTTGAGGAAGGATAAAAGTGACTGGGTAAGAGGAATAGATGTAGTGATGCATGTTGAGAAAAGAGATAATGTGAGTTGGTTGGGTCATTTGTTGAGGAAGTATGAAAGTGACGGGCTGCGAGGAATAGAGGTAGTGATAGATGTTGTGAAGAGAGATAGTGTGAGATGGTTGGGTCATGTGTTGAGGAAGTATGAAAGTGACTGGGTGAGAGGAATAGAGGTAGAGATGGATGTTGTGAAGAGACATAGTCTGAGATGGTTGGGTCATGTGTTGAGGAAGTATGAAAGTGACAGGGTGAGAGGAATAGAGGTAGTGATGGATGTTGTGAAGAGAAATAGTGTGAGATGGTTGGGTCATGTGTTGAGGAAGTATGAATGTGACTGGGTGAGAGGAATAGAGGTAGTTATGGATGTTGTGAAGAGAGATAGTGTGAGATGGTTGGGTCATGTGTTGAGGAAGGATAAAAGTGACTGGGTGAGAGGAATAGAGGTAGTGGTGGATGTTGTGAAGAGAGATAGTGTGAGATGGTTGGGTCATGTGTTGAGGAAGGATAAAAGTGACTGGGTGAGAAGAATAGAGGTAGTGACGGATGTTGTGAAGAGAGATAGTGTGAGATGGTTGGGTTATGTGTTGAGGAAGGATAAAAGTGAGTCGTCGAGAGGAATAGAGGTAGTGATGGATGTTGTGAAGAGAGATAGTGTGAGATGGTTGGGTCATGTGTTGAGGAAGGATAAAAGCGACTGGGTGAGAGGAATAGAGGTAGTGACGAATGTTGTGAAGAGAGATAGTGTGAGATGGTTGGCTCATGTGTTGAGGAAGGATAAAAGTGACTCGGTGAGAGGAATAGAGGTAGTGATGGATGTTGTGAAGAGAGATAGTGTGAGATGGTTGGGTCATGTGTTGAGGAAGGATAAAAGTGACTGGGTGAGAGGAAAAGAGGTAGTGATGGATGTTGTGAAGAGAGATAGTGAGATGGTTGGGTCATGTGTTGAGGAAGGATACAAGTGACTGGGTGAGAGGAATAGAGGTAGTGATGGATGTTGTGAAGAGAGATATGTGAGATGGTTGGGTCATGTGTTGAGGAAGGATAAAAGTGACTGGGTGAGAGGAATAGAGGTAGTGACGGATGTTGTGAAGAGAGATAGTGTGAGATGGTTGGGCCATGTGTTGAGGAAGGATAAAAGTGACTCGGTGAGAGGAATAGAGGTAGTGATGGATGTTGTGAAGAGAGATAGTGTGAGATGGTTGGGTCATGTGTTGAGGAAGGATAAAAGTGACTGGGTGAGAAGAATAGAGGTAGTGACGGATGTTGTGAAGAGAGATAGTGTGAGATGGTTGGGTCATGTGTTGAGGAAGGATAAAAGTGACTGGGTGAGAGGAATAGAGGTAGTGATGGATGTTGTGAAGAGAGATAGTGTGAGATGGTTGGGTCATGTGTTGAGGAAGGATAAAAGTGAGTCGTCGAGAGGAATAGAGGTAGTGATGGACGTTGTGAAGAGAGATAGTGTGAGATGGTTGGGTCATGTGTTGAGGAAGGATAAAAGTGAGTCGTCGAGAGGAATAGAGGTAGTGATGGATGTTGTGAAGAGAGATAGTGTGAGATGGTTGGGTCATGTGTTGAGGAAGGATAAAAGTGACTGGGTGAGAGGAATAGAGGTAGTGATGGATGTTGCGAAGAGAGATAGTGTGAGATGGTTGGGTCATGTGTTGAGGAAGGATAAAAGTGACTGGGTGAGAGGAATAGAGGTAGTGATGGATGTTGTGAAGAGAGATAGTGTGAGATGGTTGGGTCATGTGTTGAGGAAGTATAAAAGTGACTGGGTGAGAGGAATAGAGGTAGTGATGGATGTTGTGAGGAGAGATAGTGTGAGATGGTTGGGTCATGTGTTGAGGAAGTGTGAAAGTGACTGGGTGAGAGGAATAGAGGTAGAGATGGATGTTGTGAAGAGAGATAGTGTGAGAAGGTTGGGTCATGTGTTGAGGAGGGATAAAATTGATTGTGTGAGAGGAATAGAGGTAGTGATGGATGTTGTGAAGAGAGATAGTGTGAGATGGTTGGGTCATGTGTTGAGGAAGGATAAAAGTGACTGGGTGAGAGGAATAGAGGTAGTGATGGATGTTGTGAAGAGAGATAGTGTGAGATGGTTGGGTCATGTGTTGAGGAGGGATAAAATTGATTGTGTGAGAGGAATAGAGGTAGTGATGGATGTTGTGAAGAGAGATAGTGTGAGATGGTTGGGTCATGTGTTGAGGAAGGATAAAAGTGACTGGGTGAGAGGAATAGAGGTAGTGATGCATGTGGTGAAGAGAGATAGTGTGAGATGGTTGGGTCATGTGTTGAGGAAGGATAAAAGTGACTGGGTGAGAGGAATAGAGGTAGTGATGGATGTTGTGAAGAGAGATATGTGAGATGGTTGGGTCATGTGTTGAGGAAGGATAAAAGTGACTGGGTGAGAGGAATAGAAGTAGTGAAGGATGCTGTGAAGAGGGATAGTGTGAGATGGTTGGGTTATGTGTTGAGGAAGGATGAACGTAACTGGGTGAGAGGAATAGAGGTAGTGATGGATGTTGTGAAGAGAGATAGTGTGAGATGGTTAGGTCATGTGTTGAGGGAGGATAAAAGTGACTGGGTGAGATGAATAGAGGTAGTGATGGATGTTGTGAAGAGAGATAGTGTGAGATGGTTGGGTCATGTGTTGAGGAAGGATAAAAGTGACTGGGTGAGAGAAATAGAGGTAGTGATGGATGTTGCGAAGAGAGATAGTGTGAGATGGTTGGGTCATGTGTTGAGGAAGGATAAAAGTGACTGGGTGAGAGGAATAGAGGTAGTGATGGATGTTGTGAAGAGAAATAGTGTGAGATGGTTGGGTCATGTGTTGAGGAAGTATGAATGTGACTGGGTGAGAGGAATAGAGGTAGTTATGGATGTTGTGAAGAGAGATAGTGTGAGATGGTTGGGTCATGTGTTGAGGAAGGATAAAAGTGACTGGGTGAGATGAATAGAGGTAGTGATGGATGTTGTGAAGAGAGATAGTGTGAGATGGTTGGGTCATGTGTTGAGGAAGGATAAAAGTGACTGGGTGAGAGAAATAGAGGTAGTGATGGATGTTGCGAAGAGAGATAGTGTGAGATGGTTGGGTCATGTGTTGAGGAAGTATGAATGTGACTGGGTGAGAGGAATAGAGGTAGTTATGGATGTTTTGAAGAGAGATAGTGTGAGATGGTTGGGTCATGTGTTGAGGAAGGATAAAAGTGACTGGGTGAGAGGAATAGAGGTAGTGATGGATGTTGCGAAGAGAGATAGTGTGAGATGGTTGGGTCATGTGTTGAGGAAGGATAAAAGTGACTGGGTGAGAGGAATAGAGGTAGTGATGGATGTTGTGAAGAGAGATAGTGTGAGATGGTTAGCTCATGTGTTGAGGAAGGATAAAAGTGACTGGGTGAGAGGAATAGAGGTTGTGATGGATGTTGTGAAGAGAGATAGTGTGAGATGGTTGGGTCATGTGTTGAGGAAGTATAAAAGTGACTGGGTGAGAGGAATAGAGGTAGTGATGGATGTTGTGAGGAGAGATAGTGTGAGATGGTTGGGTCATGTGTTGAGGAAGTGTGAAAGTGACTGGGTGAGAGGAATAGAGGTAGAGTTGGATGTTGTGAAGAGAGATAGTGTGAGAAGGTTGTGTCATGTGTTGAGGAAGTATGAAAGTGACTGGGTGAGAGGAATAGAGGTAGTGATGGATGTTGTGAAGAGAGATAGTGTGAGATGGTTGGGTCATGTGTTGAGGAGGGATAAAATTGATTGTGTGAGAGGAATAGAGGTAGTGATGGATGTTGTGAAGAGAGATAGTGTGAGATGGTTGGGTCATGTGTTGAGGAAGGATAAAAGTGACTGGGTGAGAGGAATAGAGGTAGTGATGGATGTTGTGAAGAGAGATATGTGAGATGGTTGGGTCATGTGTTGAGGAAGGATAAAAGCGACTGGGTGAGAGGAATAGAGGTAGTGACGAATGTTGTGAAGAGAGATTGTGTGAGATGGTTGGGTCATGTGTTGAGGAAGGATAAAAGTGACTCGGTGAGAGGAATAGAGGTAGTGATGGATGTTGTGAAGAGAGATAGTGTGAGATGGTTGGGTCATGTGTTGAGGAAGGATAAAAGTGACTGGGTGAGAGGAATAGAGGTAGTGATGGATGTTGTGAAGAGAGATAGTGAGATGGTTGGGTCATGTGTTGAGGAAGGATACAAGTGACTGGGTGAGAGGAATTGAGGTAGTGATGGATGTTGTGAAGAGAGATATGTTAGATGGTTGGGTCATGTGTTGAGGAAGGATAAAAGTGACTGGGTGAGAGGAATAGAGGTAGTGATGGATGTTGTGAAGGGAGATAGTGTGAGATGATTGGCTCATGTGTTGAGGAAGTATGAAAGTGACTGGGTGAGAGGAATAGAAGTAGTGATGGATGTTGTGAAGAGAGATAGTGTGAGATGATTGGCTCATGTGTTGAGAAAGTATGAAAGTGACTGGGTGAGAGGAATAGAGGTAGTGATGGATGTTGTGAAGAGAGATAGTGTGAGATGGTTGGGTCATACGTTGAGTAAGGTTAAAAGTGACTGGGTGAGAGGAATAGAGGTAGTGATGGATGTTGTGAGGAGAGATAGTGTGAGATAGTTGGGTCATGTGTTGAGGAAGGATAAAAGTGACTGGGTGAGAGGAATAGAGGTAGTGATGGATGTTGCGAAGAGACATAGTGTGAGATGGTTGGGTCATGTGTTGAGGAAGGATAAAAGTGACTCGGTGAGAGGAATAGAGGTAGTGATGGATGTTGTGAAGAGAGATAGTGTGAGATGGTTAGCTCATGTGTTGAGGAAGGATAAAAGTGACTGGGTGAGAGGAATAGAGGTTGTGATAGATGTTGTGAAGAGAGATAGTGTGAGATGGTTGGATCATGTGTTGAGGAAGTATGAAAGTGACTGTGTGAGAGGAATAGAGGTAGTGATGGATGTTGTGAAGAGAGATAGTGTGAGATGGTTGGGTCATATGTTGATGAAGGATAAAAGTGATTGGGTGAGAGGAATAGAGGTAGTGATGGATGTTGTGAGGTGAGATAGTGTGAGATGGTTGAGTCATGTGTTGAGGAAGTGTGAAAGTGACTGGGTGAGAGGAATAGAGGTAGTAATAGATGTTGTGAAGAGAGATAGTGTGAGATGGTTGGGTCATGTGTTGAGGAAGGATGAAAGTGACTGGGTGAGAGGAATAGAGGTAGTGATGGATGTTGTGAAGAGAGATAGTGTGAGATGGTTGGGTCATGTGTTAAGGAAGGATAAAAGTGACTGGGTGAGAGGAATAGAGGTAGTGATGGATGTTGTGAAGAAAGATAGTGTGAGATGGTTGGGTCATGTGTTAAGGAAGTATGAATGTGACTGGGTGAGAGGAATAGAGATAGTGATGGATGTTGTGAAGAGAGATAGTGTGAGATAGTTGGGTCATGTGTTGAGGAAGGATAAAAGTGACTGGGTGAGAGGAATAGTGGTAGTGATGGATGTTGTAAAGGGAGATAGTGTGAGATGCTTGGGTCATGTGTTGAGGAAGTATAAAAGTGACTGGGTGAGAGGAATAGAGGTAGTGATGGATGTTGTGAAGAGAGATAGTGTGAGATGGTTGGGTCCTGTGTTGAGGAAGGATGAATGTGACTGGGTGAGAGGAACAGAGGTAGTGATGGATGTTGTGAAGAGAGATAGTGTGAGATGGTTGGGTCATGAGTTGAAGAAGGATAAAAGTGACTGGGTGAGAGGAATAGAGGTAGTGATGGATGTTGTGAAGAGAGATAGTGTGAGATGGTGGGTCATGTGTTAAGGAAGGATAAAAGTGACTGGGTGAGAGGAATAGATGTAGTTATGGATGTTGGGTAGAGAGATAGTGTGAGATGGTTGGGTCATGTGTTAAGGAAGTATGAATGTGACTGGGTGAGAGGAATAGAGGTAGTTATGGATGTTGTGAAGAGAGATAGTGTGAGATGGTTGGGTCATGTGTTGAGGAAGGATAAAAGTGACTGGGTGACAGGAATAGAAGTAGTGATGGATGCTGTGAAGAGAGATAGTGTGATATGGTTGGGTCATGTGTTGAGGAAAGATGAAAGTGACTGGGTGAGAGGAATAGAGGTAGTGATGGATGTTGTGAAGAGAGATAGTGTGAGATGGTTGGGTCATGTGTTGAGGAAGGACAAAAGTGACTGGGTGAGAGGAATAGAGGTAGTGATGGATGTTGTGAAGAGAGATAGTGTGAGATGGTTGGGTCACGTGTTGAGGAAGGATTAAAGTGACTGGGTGAGAGGAATAGAGGTAGTGATCGATGTTGTGAAGAGAGATAGTGTGAGATGGTTGGGTCATGTGCTAAGGAAGGATAAAAGTGACTGGGTGAGAGGAATAGAGGTAGTGATGTATGTTGTGAAGAGAGATAGTGTGAGATGGTTGGGTCATGTGTTGAGGAAGGATAAAAGTGACTGGGTGAGAGGAATAGAAGTAGTGAAGGATGCTGTGAAGAGGGATAGTGTGAGATGGTTGGGTTATGTGTTGAGGAAGGATGAACGTAACTGGGTTAGAGGAATAGAGGTAGTGATGGATGTTGTGAAGAGAGATAGTGTGAGATGGTTGGGTCATGTGCTAAGGAAGGATAAAAGTGACTGGGTGAGATGAATAGAGGTAGTGATGGATGTTGTGAAGAGAGATAGTGTGAGATGGTTGGGTCATGTGTTGAGGAAGGATAAAAGTGACTGGGTGAGAGAAATAGAGGTAGTGATGGATGTTGCGAAGAGAGATAGTGTGAGATGGTTGGGTCATGTGTTGAGGAAGGATAAAAGTGACTGGGTGAGAGGAATCAGAGGTAGTGATGGATGTTGTGAAGAGAAATAGTGTGAGATGGTTGGGTCATGTGTTGAGGAAGGAAAAAAGTGACTGGGTAAGAGGAATAGATGTAGTGATGCATGTTGAGAAAAGAGATAATGTGAGTTGGTTGGGTCATTTGTTGAGGAAGTATGAAAGTGACGGGCTGAGAGGAATAGAGGTAGTGATAGATGTTGTGAAGAGAGATAGTGTGAGATGGTTGGG
Organism: Eledone cirrhosa; assembly: GCA_964016885.1. NCBI lineage: Eukaryota > Metazoa > Mollusca > Cephalopoda > Octopoda > Eledonidae > Eledone > Eledone cirrhosa. The sequence continues at coordinate 121,160,189 of OZ024744.1, forward strand.
TCATGTGTTGAGGAAGTATGAAAGTGACTGGGTGAGAGGAATAGAGGTAGAGATGGATGTTGTGAAGAGACATAGTCTGAGATGGTTGGGTCATGTGTTGAGGAAGTATGAAAGTGACAGGGTGAGAGGAATAGAGGTAGTGATGGATGTTGTGAAGAGAAATAGTGTGAGATGGTTGGGTCATGTGTTGAGGAAGTATGAATGTGACTGGGTGAGAGGAATAGAGGTAGTTATGGATGTTGTGAAGAGAGATACTGTGAGAATGTTGGGTCATGTGTTGAGGAAGGATAAAAGTGACTGGGTGAGAGGAATAGTGGTAGTGATGGATGTTGTAAAGGGAGATAGTGTGAGATGGTTGGGTCATGTGTTGAGGAAGTATAAAAGTGACAGGGTGAGAGGAATAGAGGTAGTTATGGATGTTGTGAAGAGAGATAGTGTGAGATGGTTGGGTCATGTGTTGAGGAAGGATAAAAGTGACTGGGTGAGAGGAATAGATGTAGTGATGGATGTTGTGAAGAGAGATAGTGTGAGATGGTTGGGTCATGTGTTGAGGAAGGATAAAAGTGACTGGGTGAGAGGAATAGAAGTAGTGATGGATGTTGTGAAGAGAGATAGTGTGAGATCGTTGGGTCATGTGTTGAGTAAGGATGAAAGTGACTGGGTGAGAGGAATAGAAGTAGTGATGGATGTTGTGAAGAGAGATAGTGTGAGATGGTTGGGTCATGTGTTGAGGAAGCATAAACTGACTGGGTGAGAGGAATAGAGGTAGTGATGGATGTTGTGAAGAGAGATAGTGTGAGATGGTTGGGTCATGTGTTGAGGAAGGATAAAAGTGACAGGGTGAGAGGAATAGATGTAGTGATGGATGTTGTAAGGAGAGATAGTGTGAGATGGTTGGGTAATGTGTTGAGGAAGTATGATAGTGACTGGGTGAGAGGAATAGAAGTAGTGATGGATGTTGTGAAGAGAGATAGTGTGAGATGGTTGGGTCATGTGTTGAGGAAGCATAAACTGACTGGGTGAGAGGAACAGCGGTAGTGATGGATGTTGTGAAGAGAGATAGTGTGAGATGGTTGGGTCATGTGTTGAGGAAGGATAAAAGTGACTGGGTGAGAGGAATAGAGGTAGTGATGGATGTTGTGAAGAGAGATAGTGTGAGATGGTTAGGTCATGTGTTGAGGAAGGATAAAATTGACTGGGTGAGAGGAATAGAGGTAGTGACGGATGTTGTGAAGAGAGATAGTGTGAGATGGTTGGGTCATGTGTTGAGGAAGGATAAAAGTGACTCGGTGAGAGGAATAGAGGTAGTGATGGATGTTGTGAAGAGAGATAGTGTCAGATGGATGGGTCATGTGTTGAGGAAGGATAAAAGTGACTGGGTGAGAGGAATAGAGGTAGTGATGGATGTTGCGAAGAGAGATAGTGTGAGATGGTTGGGTCATGTGTTGAGGAAGGATAAAAGTGACTGGGTGAGAGGAATAGAGGTTGTGATGGATGTTGCGAAGAGAGATAATGTGAGATGGTTGGGTCATGTGTTAAGGAAGGATAAAAGCGACTGGGTGAGAGGAATAGAGGTAGTGATGGATGTTGTGAAGAGAGATAGTTTGAGATGGTTGGGTCATGTGTTAAGGAAGTATGAATGTGACTGGGTGAGAGGAATAGAGGTAGTTATGGATGTTGTGAAGAGAGATAGTGTGAGATGGTTGGGTCATGTTCTGAGGAAGGATAAAAGTGACTCGGTGAGAGGAATAGAGGTAGTGATGGATGTTGTGAAGAGAGATAGTGTGAGATGGTTGGGTCATGTGTTGAGGAGGGATAAAATTGATTGTGTGAGAGGAATAGAGGTAGTGATGGATGTTGTGAAGAGAGATAGTGTGAGATGGTTGGGTCATGTGTTGAGGAAGGATAAAAGTGAGTGGGTGAGAGGAATAGAGGTAGTGATGGATGTTGTGAAGAGAGATAGTGTGAGATGGTTGGGTCATGTGTTGAGGAGGGATAAAATTGATTGGGTGAGAGGAATAGAGGTAGTGATGGATGTTGTGAAGAGAGATAGTGTGAGATGGTTGGGTCATGTGTTGAGGAGGATAAAAGTGAGTGGGTGAGAGGAATAGAGGTAGTGATGGATGTTGTGAAGAGAGATAGTGTGAGATGGTTGGGTCATGTGTTCAGGACGGTTGAATGTGAATGGGTGAGAGGAACAGAGGTAGTGATGGATGTTGCGAAGAGAGATAGTGTGAGATGGTTGGGTCATGTGTTGAGGAAGGTTAAAGTGACTGGGTGAGAGGAATAGAGGTAGTGATGGATGTTGCGAAGAGAGATAGTGTGAGATGGTTGGGTCATGTGTTGAGGAAGTATGAAAGTGACTGGGTGAGAGGAATAGAGGTAGTGATAGATGTTGTGAAGACAGATAGTGTGAGATGGTTGGGTCATGTGTTGAGGAAGGATAAAACTGTCTGGGTGAGAGGAATAGTGGTAGTGATGGATGTTGTGAAGAGAGATAGTGTGAGATGGTTGGGTCATGTGTTGAGGAAGTATGAAAGTGACTGGGTGAGCGAATAGAGGTAGTGATGGATGTTGTGAAGAGAGATAGTGTGAGATTGTTGGGTCATGTGTTGAGGAGGGATAAAATTGATTGGGTGAGAGGAATAGAGGTAGTGATGGATGTTGTGAAGAGAGATAGTGTGAGATGTTTGGGTCATGTGTTGAGGAAGGATTAAAGTGACTGGGTGAGAGGAATAGAGGTAGTGATGGATGTTGTGAAGAGAGATAGTGTGAGATGGTTGGGTCATGTGTTGAGGAAGTATAAAATTGACTGGGTGAGAGGAATAGTGGTAGAGATGGATGTTGTAAAGGGAGATAGTGTGAGATGGTTGGGTCATGTGTTGAGGAAGTATAAAAGTGTCTGGGTGAGAGGAATAGAGGTAGTGATGGATGTTGTGAAGAGAGATAGTGTGAGATGGTTGGGTCATGTGTTGAGGAAGGATGAAAGTGACTGGGTGAGATGGTTGGGTCCTGTGTTGAGGAAGGATGAAAGTGACTGGGTGAGAGGAATAGAGGTAGTGATGGATGTTGTGAAGAGAGATATGTGAGATGGTTGGGTCATGTGTTGAGGAAGGATAAAAGTGACTGGGTGAGAGGAATAGAAGTAGTGAAGGATGCTGTGAAGAGGGATAGTGTGAGATGGTTGGGTTATGTGTTGAGGAAGGATGAACGTAACTGGGTGAGAGGAATAGAGGTAGTGATGGATGTTGTGAAGAGAGATAGTGTGAGATGGTTAGGTCATGTGTTGAGGGAGGATAAAAGTGACTGGGTGAGATGAATAGAGGTAGTGATGGATGTTGTGAAGAGAGATAGTGTGAGATGGTTGGGTCATGTGTTGAGGAAGGATAAAAGTGACTGGGTGAGAGAAATAGAGGTAGTGATGGATGTTGCGAAGAGAGATAGTGTGAGATGGTTGGGTCATGTGTTGAGGAAGGATAAAAGTGACTGGGTGAGAGGAATAGAGGTAGTGATGGATGTTGTGAAGAGAAATAGTGTGAGATGGTTGGGTCATGTGTTGAGGAAGTATGAATGTGACTGGGTGAGAGGAATAGAGGTAGTTATGGATGTTGTGAAGAGAGATAGTGTGAGATGGTTGGGTCATGTGTTGAGGAAGGATAAAAGTGACTGGGTGAGAGGAATAGAGGTAGTGGTGGATGTTGTGAAGAGAGATAGTGTGAGATGGTTGGGTCATGTGTTGAGGAAGGATAAAAGTGACTGGGTGAGAAGAATAGAGGTAGTGACGGATGTTGTGAAGAGAGATAGTGTGAGATGGTTGGGTTATGTGTTGAGGAAGGATAAAAGTGAGTCGTCGAGAGGAATAGAGGTAGTGATGGATGTTGTGAAGAGAGATATGTGAGATGGTTGGGTCATGTGTTGAGGAAGGATAAAAGTGACTGGGTGAGAGGAATAGAAGTAGTGAAGGATGCTGTGAAGAGGGATAGTGTGAGATGGTTGGGTTATGTGTTGAGGAAGGATGAACGTAACTGGGTGAGAGGAATAGAGGTAGTGATGGATGTTGTGAAGAGAGATAGTGTGAGATGGTTAGGTCATGTGTTGAGGGAGGATAAAAGTGACTGGGTGAGATGAATAGAGGTAGTGATGGATGTTGTGAAGAGAGATAGTGTGAGATGGTTGGGTCATGTGTTGAGGAATGATAAAAGTGACTGGGTGAGAGAAATAGAGGTAGTGATGGATGTTGCGAAGAGAGATAGTGTGAGATGGTTGGGTCATGTGTTGAGGAAGGATAAAAGTGACTGGGTGAGAGGAATAGAGGTAGTGATGGATGTTGCGAAGAGAGATAGTGTGAGATGGTTGGGTCATGTGTTGAGGAAGGATAAAAGTGACTGGGTGAGAGGAATAGAGGTAGTGATGGATGTTGTGAAGAGAGATAGTGTGAGATGGTTAGCTCATGTGTTGAGGAAGGATAAAAGTGACTGGGTGAGAGGAATAGAGGTTGTGATGGATGTTGTGAAGAGAGATAGTGTGAGATGGTTGGGTCATGTGTTGAGGAAGTATAAAAGTGACTGGGTGAGAGGAATAGAGGTAGTGATGGATGTTGTGAGGAGAGATAGTGTGAGATGGTTGGGTCATGTGTTGAGGAAGTGTGAAAGTGACTGGGTGAGAGGAATAGAGGTAGAGTTGGATGTTGTGAAGAGAGATAGTGTGAGAAGGTTGTGTCATGTGTTGAGGAAGTATGAAAGTGACTGGGTGAGAGGAATAGAGGTAGTGATGGATGTTGTGAAGAGAGATAGTGTGAGATGGTTGGGTCATGTGTTGAGGAGGGATAAAATTGATTGTGTGAGAGGAATAGAGGTAGTGATGGATGTTGTGAAGAGAGATAGTGTGAGATGGTTGGGTCATGTGTTGAGGAAGGATAAAAGTGACTGGGTGAGAGGAATAGAGGTAGTGATGGATGTTGTGAAGAGAGATATGTGAGATGGTTGGGTCATGTGTTGAGGAAGGATAAAAGCGACTGGGTGAGAGGAATAGAGGTAGTGACGAATGTTGTGAAGAGAGATTGTGTGAGATGGTTGGGTCATGTGTTGAGGAAGGATAAAAGTGACTCGGTGAGAGGAATAGAGGTAGTGATGGATGTTGTGAAGAGAGATAGTGTGAGATGGTTGGGTCATGTGTTGAGGAAGGATAAAAGTGACTGGGTGAGAGGAATAGAGGTAGTGATGGATGTTGTGAAGAGAGATAGTGAGATGGTTGGGTCATGTGTTGAGGAAGGATACAAGTGACTGGGTGAGAGGAATTGAGGTAGTGATGGATGTTGTGAAGAGAGATATGTTAGATGGTTGGGTCATGTGTTGAGGAAGGATAAAAGTGACTGGGTGAGAGGAATAGAGGTAGTGATGGATGTTGTGAAGGGAGATAGTGTGAGATGATTGGCTCATGTGTTGAGGAAGTATGAAAGTGACTGGGTGAGAGGAATAGAAGTAGTGATGGATGTTGTGAAGAGAGATAGTGTGAGATGATTGGCTCATGTGTTGAGAAAGTATGAAAGTGACTGGGTGAGAGGAATAGAGGTAGTGATGGATGTTGTGAAGAGAGATAGTGTGAGATGGTTGGGTCATACGTTGAGTAAGGTTAAAAGTGACTGGGTGAGAGGAATAGAGGTAGTGATGGATGTTGTGAGGAGAGATAGTGTGAGATAGTTGGGTCATGTGTTGAGGAAGGATAAAAGTGACTGGGTGAGAGGAATAGAGGTAGTGATGGATGTTGCGAAGAGACATAGTGTGAGATGGTTGGGTCATGTGTTGAGGAAGGATAAAAGTGACTCGGTGAGAGGAATAGAGGTAGTGATGGATGTTGTGAAGAGAGATAGTGTGAGATGGTTAGCTCATGTGTTGAGGAAGGATAAAAGTGACTGGGTGAGAGGAATAGAGGTTGTGATAGATGTTGTGAAGAGAGATAGTGTGAGATGGTTGGATCATGTGTTGAGGAAGTATGAAAGTGACTGTGTGAGAGGAATAGAGGTAGTGATGGATGTTGTGAAGAGAGATAGTGTGAGATGGTTGGGTCATATGTTGATGAAGGATAAAAGTGATTGGGTGAGAGGAATAGAGGTAGTGATGGATGTTGTGAGGTGAGATAGTGTGAGATGGTTGAGTCATGTGTTGAGGAAGTGTGAAAGTGACTGGGTGAGACGAATAGAGGTAGTAATAGATGTTGTGAAGAGAGATAGTGTGAGATGGTTGGGTCATGTGTTGAGGAAGGATGAAAGTGACTGGGTGAGAGGAATAGAGGTAGTGATGGATGTTGTGAAGAGAGATAGTGTGAGATGGTTGGGTCATGTGTTAAGGAAGGATAAAAGTGACTGGGTGAGAGGAATAGAGGTAGTGATGGATGTTGTGAAGAAAGATAGTGTGAGATGGTTGGGTCATGTGTTAAGGAAGTATGAATGTGACTGGGTGAGAGGAATAGAGATAGTGATGGATGTTGTGAAGAGAGATAGTGTGAGATAGTTGGGTCATGTGTTGAGGAAGGATAAAAGTGACTGGGTGAGAGGAATAGTGGTAGTGATGGATGTTGTAAAGGGAGATAGTGTGAGATGCTTGGGTCATGTGTTGAGGAAGTATAAAAGTGACTGGGTGAGAGGAATAGAGGTAGTGATGGATGTTGTGAAGAGAGATAGTGTGAGATGGTTGGGTCCTGTGTTGAGGAAGGATGAATGTGACTGGGTGAGAGGAACAGAGGTAGTGATGGATGTTGTGAAGAGAGATAGTGTGAGATGGTTGGGTCATGAGTTGAAGAAGGATAAAAGTGACTGGGTGAGAGGAATAGAGGTAGTGATGGATGTTGTGAAGAGAGATAGTGTGAGATGGTGGGTCATGTGTTAAGGAAGGATAAAAGTGACTGGGTGAGAGGAATAGATGTAGTTATGGATGTTGGGTAGAGAGATAGTGTGAGATGGTTGGGTCATGTGTTAAGGAAGTATGAATGTGACTGGGTGAGAGGAATAGAGGTAGTTATGGATGTTGTGAAGAGAGATAGTGTGAGATGGTTGGGTCATGTGTTGAGGAAGGATAAAAGTGACTGGGTGACAGGAATAGAAGTAGTGATGGATGCTGTGAAGAGAGATAGTGTGATATGGTTGGGTCATGTGTTGAGGAAAGATGAAAGTGACTGGGTGAGAGGAATAGAGGTAGTGATGGATGTTGTGAAGAGAGATAGTGTGAGATGGTTGGGTCATGTGTTGAGGAAGGATAAAAGTGACTGGGTGAGAGGAATAGAGGTAGTGATGGATGTTGTGAAGAGAGATAGTGTGAGATGGTTGGGTCACGTGTTGAGGAAGGATTAAAGTGACTGGGTGAGAGGAATAGAGGTAGTGATCGATGTTGTGAAGAGAGATAGTGTGAGATGGTTGGGTCATGTGCTAAGGAAGGATAAAAGTGACTGGGTGAGAGGAATAGAGGTAGTGATGTATGTTGTGAAGAGAGATAGTGTGAGATGGTTGGGTCATGTGTTGAGGAAGGATAAAAGTGACTGGGTGAGAGGAATAGAAGTAGTGAAGGATGCTGTGAAGAGGGATAGTGTGAGATGGTTGGGTTATGTGTTGAGGAAGGATGAACGTAACTGGGTTAGAGGAATAGAGGTAGTGATGGATGTTGTGAAGAGAGATAGTGTGAGATGGTTGGGTCATGTGTTGAGGAAGGATAAAAGTGACTGGGTGAGAGGAATAGAGGTAGTGATGGATGTTGTGAAGAGAGATAGTGTGAGATGGTTAGGTCATGTGTTGAGGGAGGATAAAAGTGACTGGGTGAGATGAATAGAGGTAGTGATGGATGTTGTGAAGAGAGATAGTGTGAGATGGTTGGGTCATGTGTTGAGGAAGGATAAAAGTGACTGGGTGAGAGAAATAGAGGTAGTGATGGATGTTGCGAAGAGAGATAGTGTGAGATGGTTGGGTCATGTGTTGAGGAAGGATAAAAGTGACTGGGTGAGAGGAATCAGAGGTAGTGATGGATGTTGTGAAGAGAAATAGTGTGAGATGGTTGGGTCATGTGTTGAGGAAGGAAAAAAGTGACTGGGTAAGAGGAATAGATGTAGTGATGCATGTTGAGAAAAGAGATAATGTGAGTTGGTTGGGTCATTTGTTGAGGAAGTATGAAAGTGACGGGCTGAGAGGAATAGAGGTAGTGATAGATGTTGTGAAGAGAGATAGTGTGAGATGGTTGGGTCATGTGTTGAGGAAGTATGAAAGTGACTGGGTGAGAGGAATAGAGGTAGAGATGGATGTTGTGAAGAGACATAGTCTGAGATGGTTGGGTCATGTGTTGAGGAAGTATGAAAGTGACAGGGTGAGAGGAATAGAGGTAGTGATGGATGTTGTGAAGAGAAATAGTGTAAGATGGTTGGGTCATGTGTTGAGGAAGTATGAATGTGACTGGGTGAGAGGAATAGAGGTAGTTATGGATGTTGTGAAGAGAGATACTGTGAGAATGTTGGGTCATGTGTTGAGGAAGGATAAAAGTGACTGGGTGAGAGGAATAGTGGTAGTGATGGATGTTGTAAAGGGAGATAGTGTGAGATGGTTGGGTCATGTGTTGAGGAAGTATAAAAGTGACAGGGTGAGAGGAATAGAGGTAGTTATGGATGTTGTGAAGAGAGATAGTGTGAGATGGTTGGGTCATGTGTTGAGGAAGGATAAAAGTGACTGGGTGAGAGGAATAGATGTAGTGATGGATGTTGTGAAGAGAGATAGTGTGAGATGGTTGGGTCATGTGTTGAGGAAGGATAAAAGTGACTGGGTGAGAGGAATAGAAGTAGTGATGGATGTTGTGAAGAGAGATAGTGTGAGATCGTTGGGTCATGTGTTGAGTAAGGATGAAAGTGACTGGGTGAGAGGAATAGAAGTAGTGATGGATGTTGTGAAGAGAGATAGTGTGAGATGGTTGGGTCATGTGTTGAGGAAGCATAAACTGACTGGGTGAGAGGAATAGAGATAGTGATGGATGTTGTGAAGAGAGATAGTGTGAGATGGTTGGGTCATGTGTTGAGGAAGGATAAAAGTGACAGGGTGAGAGGAATAGATGTAGTGATGGATGTTGTAAGGAGAGATAGTGTGAGATGGTTGGGTAATGTGTTGAGGAAGTATGATAGTGACTGGGTGAGAGGAATAGAAGTAGTGATGGATGTTGTGAAGAGAGATAGTGTGAGATGGTTGGGTCATGTGTTGAGTAAGCATAAACTGACTGGGTGAGAGGAACAGCGGTAGTGATGGATGTTGTGAAGAGAGATAGTGTGAGATGGTTGGGTCATGTGTTGAGGAAGGATAAAAGTGACTGGGTGAGAGGAATAGAGGTAGTGATGGATGTTGTGAAGAGAGATAGTGTGAGATGGTTAGGTCATGTGTTGAGGAAGGATAAAATTGACTGGGTGAGAGGAATAGAGGTAGTGACGGATGTTGTGAAGAGAGATAGTGTGAGATGGTTGGGTCATGTGTTGAGGAAGGATAAAAGTGACTCGGTGAGAGGAATAGAGGTAGTGATGGATGTTGTGAAGAGAGATAGTGTCAGATGGATGGGTCATGTGTTGAGGAAGGATAAAAGTGACTGGGTGAGAGGAATAGAGGTAGTGATGGATGTTGCGAAGAGAGATAGTGTGAGATGGTTGGGTCATGTGTTGAGGAAGGATAAAAGTGACTGGGTGAGAGGAATAGAGGTTGTGATGGATGTTGTGAAGAGAGATAATGTGAGATGGTTGGGTCATGTGTTAAGGAAGGATAAAAGCGACTGGGTGAGAGGAATAGAGGTAGTGATGGATGTTGTGAAGAGAGATAGTTTGAGATGGTTGGGTCATGTGTTAAGGAAGTATGAATGTGACTGGGTGAGAGGAATAGAGGTAGTTATGGATGTTGTGAAGAGAGATAGTGTGAGATGGTTGGGTCATGTTCTGAGGAAGGATAAAAGTGACTCGGTGAGAGGAATAGAGGTAGTGATGGATGTTGTGAAGAGAGATAGTGTGAGATGGTTGGGTCATGTGTTGAGGAGGGATAAAATTGATTGTGTGAGAGGAATAGAGGTAGTGATGGATGTTGTGAAGAGAGATAGTGTGAGTTGGTTGGGTCATGTGTTGAGGAAGGATAAAAGTGAGTGGGTGAGAGGAATAGAGGTAGTGATGGATGTTGTGAAGAGAGATAGTGTGAGATGGTTGGGTCATGTGTTGAGGAGGGATAAAATTGATTGGGTGAGAGGAATAGAGGTAGTGATGGATGTTGTGAAGAGAGATAGTGTGAGATGGTTGGGTCATGTGTTGAGGAAGGATAAAAGTGAGTGGGTGAGAGGAATAGAGGTAGTGATGGATGTTGTGAAGAGAGATAGTGTGAGATGGTTGGGTCATGTGTTCAGGACGGTTGAATGTGAATGGGTGAGAGGAACAGAGGTAGTGATGGATGTTGCGAAGAGAGATAGTGTGAGATGGTTGGGTCATGTGTTGAGGAAGGTTAAAGTGACTGGGTGAGAGGAATAGAGGTAGTGATGGATGTTGCGAAGAGAGATAGTGTGAGATGGTTGGGTCATGTGTTGAGGAAGTATGTAAGTGACTGGGTGAGAGGAATAGAGGTAGTGATAGATGTTGTGAAGACAGATAGTGTGAGATGGTTGGGTCATGTGTTGAGGAAGGATAAAACTGTCTGGGTGAGAGGAATAGTGGTAGTGATGGATGTTGTGAAGAGAGATAGTGTGAGATGGTTGGGTCATGTGTTGAGGAAGTATGAAAGTGACTGGGTGAGCGAATAGAGGTAGTGATGGATGTTGTGAAGAGAGATAGTGTGAGATGGTTGGGTCATGTGTTGAGGAGGGATAAAATTGATTGGGTGAGAGGAATAGAGGTAGTGATGGATGTTGTGAAGAGAGATAGTGTGAGATGTTTGGGTCATGTGTTGAGGAAGGATTAAAGTGACTGGGTGAGAGGAATAGAGGTAGTGATGGATGTTGTGAAGAGAGATAGTGTGAGATGGTTGGGTCATGTGTTGAGGAAGTATAAAATTGACTGGGTGAGAGGAATAGTGGTAGAGATGGATGTTGTAAAGGGAGATAGTGTGAGATGGTTGGGTCATGTGTTGAGGAAGTATAAAAGTGTCTGGGTGAGAGGAATAGAGGTAGTGATGGATGTTGTGAAGAGAGATAGTGTGAGATGGTTGGGTCATGTGTTGAGGAAGGATGAAAGTGACTGGGTGAGATGGTTGGGTCCTGTGTTGAGGAAGGATGAAAGTGACTGGGTGAGAGGAACAGAGGTAGTGATGGATGTTGTGAAGAGAGATTGTGTGAGATGGTTGGGTCATGTGTTGAGGAAGGTTAAAAGTGACTGGGTGAGTGGAATAGAGGTAGTGATGGATGTTGTGAAGAGAGATAGCGTGGGACGGTGGGGTCATGTGTTGAGGAAGTATGAAAGTGACTGGGTGAGAGGAATCAGAGGTAGTGATGGATGTTGTGAAGAGAGATAGTGTGAGATGGTTGTGTCATGTGTTGAGGAAGGATAAAAGTTACTGGGTGAGAGGAATAGAGGTAGTGATGGATGTTGTGAAGAGAGATAGTGTGAGATGGTTGGGTCATGTGTTGAGGAAGGATAAAAGTGACTGGGTGAGAGGAATAGAGGTTGTGATGGATGTTGTGAAGAGAGATAATGTGAGATGGTTGGGTCATGTGTTAAGGAAGGATAAAAGCGACTGGGTGAGAGGAATAGAGGTAGTGATGGATGTTGTGAAGAGAGATAGTTTGAGATGGTTGGGTCATGTGTTAAGGAAGTATGAATGTGACTGGGTGAGAGGAATAGAGGTAGTTATGGATGTTGTGAAGAGAGATAGTGTGAGATGGTTGGGTCATGTTCTGAGGAAGGATAAAAGTGACTCGGTGAGAGGAATAGAGGTAGTGATGGATGTTGTGAAGAGAGATAGTGTGAGATGGTTGGGTCATGTGTTGAGGAGGGATAAAATTGATTGTGTGAGAGGAATAGAGGTAGTGATGGATGTTGTGAAGAGAGATAGTGTGAGTTGGTTGGGTCATGTGTTGAGGAAGGATAAAAGTGAGTGGGTGAGAGGAATAGAGGTAGTGATGGATGTTGTGAAGAGAGATAGTGTGAGATGGTTGGGTCATGTGTTGAGGAGGGATAAAATTGATTGGGTGAGAGGAATAGAGGTAGTGATGGATGTTGTGAAGAGAGATAGTGTGAGATGGTTGGGTCATGTGTTGAGGAAGGATAAAAGTGAGTGGGTGAGAGGAATAGAGGTAGTGATGGATGTTGTGAAGAGAGATAGTGTGAGATGGTTGGGTCATGTGTTCAGGACGGTTGAATGTGAATGGGTGAGAGGAACAGAGGTAGTGATGGATGTTGCGAAGAGAGATAGTGTGAGATGGTTGGGTCATGTGTTGAGGAAGGTTAAAGTGACTGGGTGAGAGGAATAGAGGTAGTGATGGATGTTGCGAAGAGAGATAGTGTGAGATGGTTGGGTCATGTGTTGAGGAAGTATGTAAGTGACTGGGTGAGAGGAATAGAGGTAGTGATAGATGTTGTGAAGACAGATAGTGTGAGATGGTTGGGTCATGTGTTGAGGAAGGATAAAACTGTCTGGGTGAGAGGAATAGTGGTAGTGATGGATGTTGTGAAGAGAGATAGTGTGAGATGGTTGGGTCATGTGTTGAGGAAGTATGAAAGTGACTGGGTGAGCGAATAGAGGTAGTGATGGATGTTGTGAAGAGAGATAGTGTGAGATGGTTGGGTCATGTGTTGAGGAGGGATAAAATTGATTGGGTGAGAGGAATAGAGGTAGTGATGGATGTTGTGAAGAGAGATAGTGTGAGATGTTTGGGTCATGTGTTGAGGAAGGATTAAAGTGACTGGGTGAGAGGAATAGAGGTAGTGATGGATGTTGTGAAGAGAGATAGTGTGAGATGGTTGGGTCATGTGTTGAGGAAGTATAAAATTGACTGGGTGAGAGGAATAGTGGTAGAGATGGATGTTGTAAAGGGAGATAGTGTGAGATGGTTGGGTCATGTGTTGAGGAAGTATAAAAGTGTCTGGGTGAGAGGAATAGAGGTAGTGATGGATGTTGTGAAGAGAGATAGTGTGAGATGGTTGGGTCATGTGTTGAGGAAGGATGAAAGTGACTGGGTGAGATGGTTGGGTCCTGTGTTGAGGAAGGATGAAAGTGACTGGGTGAGAGGAACAGAGGTAGTGATGGATGTTGTGAAGAGAGATTGTGTGAGATGGTTGGGTCATGTGTTGAGGAAGGTTAAAAGTGACTGGGTGAGTGGAATAGAGGTAGTGATGGATGTTGTGAAGAGAGATAGCGTGGGACGGTGGGGTCATGTGTTGAGGAAGTATGAAAGTGACTGGGTGAGAGGAATCAGAGGTAGTGATGGATGTTGTGAAGAGAGATAGTGTGAGATGGTTGTGTCATGTGTTGAGGAAGGATAAAAGTTACTGGGTGAGAGGAATAGAGGTAGTGATGGATGTTGTGAAGAGAGATAGTGTGAGATGGTTGGGTCATGTGTTGAGGAAGGATAAAAGTGAGTGGGTGAGAGGAATAGAGGTAGTGATGGATGTTGGGAAGAGAGATAGTGTGAGATGGTTGGGTCATGTGTTGAGGAAGGTTGAATGTGAATGGGTGAGAGGAACAGAGGTAGTTATGGATGTTGCGAAGAGAGATAGTGTGAGATGGTTGGGTCATGTGTTGAGGAAGGATAAAATGACTGTGTGTGAGGAATAGAGGTTTTGATGGATGTTGTGAAGAGAGATAGTGTGAGATGGTTGGGTCATGTTTTGAGGAAGGATAAAAGTGACTGGGTGAGTGGAATAGAGGTAGTGATGGATGTTGCAAAGAGAGATAGTGTGAGATGGTTGGGTCATGTGTTGAGGAAGGATGAAAGTGACTGGGTGAGAGGAATAGAGGTAGTGATGGATGTTGTGAAGAGAGATAGTGTGAGATGGTTGGGTCATGTGTTAAGGAAGGATAAAAGTGACTGGGTGAGAGGAATAGAGGTAGTGATGGATGTTGTGAAGAAAGATAGTGTGAGATGGTTGGGTCATGTGTTAAGGAAGTATGAATGTGACTGGGTGAGAGGAATAGAGATAGTGATGGATGTTGTGAAGAGAGATAGTGTGAGATAGTTGGGTCATGTGTTGAGGAAGGATAAAAGTGACTGGGTGAGAGGAATAGTGGTAGTGATGGATGTTGTAAAGGGAGATAGTGTGAGATGCTTGGGTCATGTGTTGAGGAAGTATAAAAGTGACTGGGTGAGAGGAATAGAGGTAGTGATGGATGTTGTGAAGAGAGATAGTGTGAGATGGTTGGGTCCTGTGTTGAGGAAGGATGAATGTGACTGGGTGAGAGGAACAGAGGTAGTGATGGATGTTGTGAAGAGAGATAGTGTGAGATGGTTGGGTCATGAGTTGAAGAAGGATAAAAGTGACTGGGTGAGAGGAATAGAGGTAGTGATGGTTGTTGTGAAGAGAGATAGTGTGAGATGGTGGGTCATGTGTTAAGGAAGGATAAAAGTGACTGGGTGAGAGGAATAGATGTAGTTATGGATGTTGGGTAGAGAGATAGTGTGAGATGGTTGGGTCATGTGTTAAGGAAGTATGAATGTGACTGGGTGAGAGGAATAGAGGTAGTTATGGATGTTGTGAAGAGAGATAGTGTGAGATGGTTGGGTCATGTGTTGAGGAAGGATAAAAGTGACTGGGTGACAGGAATAGAAGTAGTGATGGATGCTGTGAAGAGAGATAGTGTGATATGGTTGGGTCATGTGTTGAGGAAAGATGAAAGTGACTGGGTGAGAGGAATAGAGGTAGTGATGGATGTTGTGAAGAGAGATAGTGTGAGATGGTTGGGTCATGTGTTGAGGAAGGATAAAAGTGACTGGGTGAGAGGAATAGAGGTAGTGATGGATGTTGTGAAGAGAGATAGTGTGAGATGGTTGGGTCACGTGTTGAGGAAGGATTAAAGTGACTGGGTGAGAGGAATAGAGGTAGTGATCGATGTTGTGAAGAGAGATAGTGTGAGATGGTTGGGTCATGTGCTAAGGAAGGATAAAAGTGACTGGGTGAGAGGAATAGAGGTAGTGATGTATGTTGTGAAGAGAGATAGTGTGAGATGGTTGGGTCATGTGTTGAGGAAGGATAAAAGTGACTGGGTGAGAGGAATAGAAGTAGTGAAGGATGCTGTGAAGAGGGATAGTGTGAGATGGTTGGGTTATGTGTTGAGGAAGGATGAACGTAACTGGGTTAGAGGAATAGAGGTAGTGATGGATGTTGTGAAGAGAGATAGTGTGAGATGGTTGGGTCATGTGTTGAGGAAGGATAAAAGTGACTGGGTGAGAGGAATAGAGGTAGTGATGGATGTTGTGAAGAGAGATAGTGTGAGATGGTTAGGTCATGTGTTGAGGGAGGATAAAAGTGACTGGGTGAGATGAATAGAGGTAGTGATGGATGTTGTGAAGAGAGATAGTGTGAGATGGTTGGGTCATGTGTTGAGGAAGGATAAAAGTGACTGGGTGAGAGAAATAGAGGTAGTGATGGATGTTGCGAAGAGAGATAGTGTGAGATGGTTGGGTCATGTGTTGAGGAAGGATAAAAGTGACTGGGTGAGAGAAATAGAGGTAGTGATGGATGTTGTGAAGAGAAATAGTGTGAGATGGTTGGGTCATGTGTTGAGGAAGGAAAAAAGTGACTGGGTAAGAGGAATAGATGTAGTGATGCATGTTGAGAAAAGAGATAATGTGAGTTGGTTGGGTCATTTGTTGAGGAAGTATGAAAGTGACGGGCTGAGAGGAATAGAGGTAGTGATAGATGTTGTGAAGAGAGATAGTGTGAGATGGTTGGGTCATGTGTTGAGGAAGTATGAAAGTGACTGGGTGAGAGGAATAGAGGTAGAGATGGATGTTGTGAAGAGACATAGTCTGAGATGGTTGGGTCATGTGTTGAGGAAGTATGAAAGTGACAGGGTGAGAGGAATAGAGGTAGTGATGGATGTTGTGAAGAGAAATAGTGTGAGATGGTTGGGTCATGTGTTGAGGAAGTATGAATGTGACTGGGTGAGAGGAATAGAGGTAGTTATGGATGTTGTGAAGAGAGATACTGTGAGAATGTTGGGTCATGTGTTGAGGAAGGATAAAAGTGACTGGGTGAGAGGAATAGTGGTAGTGATGGATGTTGTAAAGGGAGATAGTGTGAGATGGTTGGGTCATGTGTTGAGGAAGTATAAAAGTGACAGGGTGAGAGGAATAGAGGTAGTTATGGATGTTGTGAAGAGAGATAGTGTGAGATGGTTGGGTCATGTGTTGAGGAAGGATAAAAGTGACTGGGTGAGAGGAATAGATGTAGTGATGGATGTTGTGAAGAGAGATAGTGTGAGATGGTTGGGTCATGTGTTGAGGAAGGATAAAAGTGACTGGGTGAGAGGAATAGAAGTAGTGATGGATGTTGTGAAGAGAGATAGTGTGAGATCGTTGGGTCATGTGTTGAGTAAGGATGAAAGTGACTGGGTGAGAGGAATAGAAGTAGTGATGGATGTTGTGAAGAGAGATAGTGTGAGATGGTTGGGTCATGTGTTGAGGAAGCATAAACTGACTGGGTGAGAGGAATAGAGGTAGTGATGGATGTTGTGAAGAGAGATAGTGTGAGATGGTTGGGTCATGTGTTGAGGAAGGATAAAAGTGACAGGGTGAGAGGAATAGAGGTAGTGATGGATGTTGTGAAGAGAGATAGTTTGAGATGGTTGGGTCATGTGTTAAGGAAGTATGAATGTGACTGGGTGAGAGGAATAGAGGTAGTTATGGATGTTGTAAGGAGAGATAGTGTGAGATGGTTGGGTAATGTGTTGAGGAAGTATGATAGTGACTGGGTGAGAGGAATAGAAGTAGTGATGGATGTTGTGAAGAGAGATAGTGTGAGATGGTTGGGTCATGTGTTGAGGAAGCATAAACTGACTGGGTGAGAGGAACAGCGGTAGTGATGGATGTTGTGAAGAGAGATAGTGTGAGATGGTTGGGTCATGTGTTGAGGAAGGATAAAAGTGACTGGGTGAGAGGAATAGAGGTAGTGATGGATGTTGTGAAGAGAGATAGTGTGAGATGGTTAGGTCATGTGTTGAGGAAGGATAAAATTGACTGGGTGAGAGGAATAGAGGTAGTGACGGATGTTGTGAAGAGAGATAGTGTGAGATGGTTGGGTCATGTGTTGAGGAAGGATAAAAGTGACTCGGTGAGAGGAATAGAGGTAGTGATGGATGTTGTGAAGAGAGATAGTGTCAGATGGATGGGTCATGTGTTGAGGAAGGATAAAAGTGACTGGGTGAGAGGAATAGAGGTAGTGATGGATGTTGCGAAGAGAGATAGTGTGAGATGGTTGGGTCATGTGTTGAGGAAGGATAAAAGTGACTGGGTGAGAGGAATAGAGGTTGTGATGGATGTTGTGAAGAGAGATAATGTGAGATGGTTGGGTCATGTGTTAAGGAAGGATAAAATTGACTGGGTGAGAGGAATAGAGGTAGTTATGGATGTTGTGAAGAGAGATAGTGTGAGATGGTTGGGTCATGTTCTGAGGAAGGATAAAAGTGACTCGGTGAGAGGAATAGAGGTAGTGATGGATGTTGTGAAGAGAGATAGTGTGAGATGGTTGGGTCATGTGTTGAGGAGGGATAAAATTGATTGTGTGAGAGGAATAGAGGTAGTGATGGATGTTGTGAAGAGAGATAGTGTGAGATGGTTGGGTCATGTGTTGAGGAAGGATAAAAGTGAGTGGGTGAGAGGAATAGAGGTAGTGATGGATGTTGTGAAGAGAGATAGTGTGAGATGGTTGGGTCATGTGTTGAGGAGGGATAAAATTGATTGGGTGAGAGGAATAGAGGTAGTGATGGATGTTGTGAAGAGAGATAGTGTGAGATGGTTGGGTCATGTGTTGAGGAAGGATAAAAGTGAGTGGGTGAGAGGAATAGAGGTAGTGATGGATGTTGTGAAGAGAGATAGTGTGAGATGGTTGGGTCATGTGTTCAGGACGGTTGAATGTGAATGGGTGAGAGGAACAGAGGTAGTGATGGATGTTGCGAAGAGAGATAGTGTGAGATGGTTGGGTCATGTGTTGAGGAAGGTTAAAGTGACTGGGTGAGAGGAATAGAGGTAGTGATGGATGTTGCGAAGAGAGATAGTGTGAGATGGTTGGGTCATGTGTTGAGGAAGTATGAAAGTGACTGGGTGAGAGGAATAGAGGTAGTGATAGATGTTGTGAAGACAGATAGTGTGAGATGGTTGGGTCATGTGTTGAGGAAGGATAAAACTGTCTGGGTGAGAGGAATAGTGGTAGTGATGGATGTTGTGAAGAGAGATAGTGTGAGATGGTTGGGTCATGTGTTGAGGAAGTATGAAAGTGACTGGGTGAGCGAATAGAGGTAGTGATGGATGTTGTGAAGAGAGATAGTGTGAGATGGTTGGGTCATGTGTTGAGGAGGGATAAAATTGATTGGGTGAGAGGAATAGAGGTAGTGATGGATGTTGTGAAGAGAGATAGTGTGAGATGTTTGGGTCATGTGTTGAGGAAGGATTAAAGTGACTGGGTGAGAGGAATAGAGGTAGTGATGGATGTTGTGAAGAGAGATAGTGTGAGATGGTTGGGTCATGTGTTGAGGAAGTATAAAATTGACTGGGTGAGAGGAATAGTGGTAGAGATGGATGTTGTAAAGGGAGATAGTGTGAGATGGTTGGGTCATGTGTTGAGGAAGTATAAAAGTGTCTGGGTGAGAGGAATAGAGGTAGTGATGGATGTTGTGAAGAGAGATAGTGTGAGATGGTTGGGTCATGTGTTGAGGAAGGATGAAAGTGACTGGGTGAGATGGTTGGGTCCTGTGTTGAGGAAGGATGAAAGTGACTGGGTGAGAGGAACAGAGGTAGTGATGGATGTTGTGAAGAGAGATTGTGTGAGATGGTTGGGTCATGTGTTGAGGAAGGTTAAAAGTGACTGGGTGAGTGGAATAGAGGTAGTGATGGATGTTGTGAAGAGAGATAGCGTGGGACGGTGGGGTCATGTGTTGAGGAAGTATGAAAGTGACTGGGTGAGAGGAATCAGAGGTAGTGATGGATGTTGTGAAGAGAGATAGTGTGAGATGGTTGTGTCATGTGTTGAGGAAGGATAAAAGTTACTGGGTGAGAGGAATAGAGGTAGTGATGGATGTTGTGAAGAGAGATAGTGTGAGATGGTTGGGTCATGTGTTGAGGAAGGATAAAAGTGAGTGGGTGAGAGGAATAGAGGTAGTGATGGATGTTGGGAAGAGAGATAGTGTGAGATGGTTGGGTCATGTGTTGAGGAAGGTTGAATGTGAATGGGTGAGAGGAACAGAGGTAGTTATGGATGTTGCGAAGAGAGATAGTGTGAGATGGTTGGGTCATGTGTTGAGGAAGGATAAAATGACTGTGTGTGAGGAATAGAGGTTTTGATGGATGTTGTGAAGAGAGATAGTGTGAGATGGTTGGGTCATGTTTTGAGGAAGGATAAAAGTGACTGGGTGAGTGGAATAGAGCTAGTGATGGATGTTGCAAAGAGAGATAGTGTGAGATGGTTGGGTCATGTGTTGAGGAAGTATGAAAGTGACTGGGTGAGAGGAATAGAGGTAGAGATGATGTTGTGAAGAGAGATAGAGTGAGATGGTGGGGTCATGTGTTGAGGAAGTATGAAAGTGACTGGGTGAGGGAATAGAGGTAGTGATGGATGTTGTCAAGAGAGATAGTGTGAGATGGTTGGGTCATGTGTTGAGGAGGGATAAAATTGATTGGGTGAGAGGAATAGAGGTAGTGATGGATGTTGTGAAGAGAGATAGTGTGAGATGGTTGGGTCATGTGTTGAGGAAGGATAAAAGTGAGTGGGTGAGAGGAATAGAGGTATTGATGGATGTTGTGAAGAGAGATAGAGTGAGATGGTTGGGTCATATGTTGAGGAAGGATAAAAATGAGTGGGTGAGAGGAATAGAGGTAGTGATAGATGTTGTGAAGGGAGATAGTGTGAGATGGTTGGGTCATGTGTTGAGGAAGTATGAATGTGACTGGGTGAGAGGAATAGAGGTAGTTATGGATGTTGTGAAGAGAGATACTGTGAGAATGTTGGGTCATGTGTTGAGGAAGGATAAAAGTGACTGGGTGAGAGGAATAGTGGTAGTGATGGATGTTGTAAAGGGAGATAGTGTGAGATGGTTGGGTCATGTGTTGAGGAAGTATAAAAGTGACAGGGTGAGAGGAATAGAGGTAGTTATGGATGTTGTGAAGAGAGATAGTGTGAGATGGTTGGGTCATGTGTTGAGGAAGGATAAAAGTGACTGGGTGAGAGGAATAGATGTAGTGATGGATGTTGTGAAGAGAGATAGTGTGAGATGGTTGGGTCATGTGTTGAGGAAGGATAAAAGTGACTGGGTGAGAGGAATAGAAGTAGTGATGGATGTTGTGAAGAGAGATAGTGTGAGATGGTTGGGTCATGTGTTGAGTAAGGATGAAAGTGACTGGGTGAGAGGAATAGAAGTAGTGATGGATGTTGTGAAGAGAGATAGTGTGAGATGGTTGGGTCATGTGTTGAGGAAGCATAAACTGACTGGGTGAGAGGAATAGAGGTAGTGATGGATGTTGTGAAGAGAGATAGTGTGAGATGGTTGGGTCATGTGTTGAGGAAGGATAAAAGTGACAGGGTGAGAGGAATAGATGTAGTGATGGATGTTGTAAGGAGAGATAGTGTGAGATGGTTGGGTAATGTGTTGAGGAAGTATGAAAGTGACTGGGTGAGAGGAATAGAAGTAGTGATGGATGTTGTGAAGAGAGATAGTGTGAGAAGGTTGGGTCATGTGTTGAGGAAGCATAAACTGACTGGGTGAGAGGAACAGCGGTAGTGATGGATGTTGTGAAGAGAGATAGTGTGAGATGGTTGGGTCATGTGTTGAGGAAGGATAAAAGTGACTGGGTGAGAGGAATAGAGGTAGTGATGGATGTTGCGAAGAGAGATAGTGTGAGATGGTTGGGTCATGTGTTGAGGAAGGATAAAAGTGACTGGGTGAGAGGAATAGAGGTTGTGATGGATGTTGTGAAGAGAGATAATGTGAGATGGTTGGGTCATGTGTTAAGGAAGGATAAAAGCGACTGGGTGAGAGGAATAGAGGTAGTGATGGATGTTGTGAAGAGAGATAGTTTGAGATGGTTGGGTCATGTGTTAAGGAAGTATGAATGTGACTGGGTGAGAGGAATAGAGGTAGTTATGGATGTTGTGAAGAGAGATAGTGTGAGATGGTTGGGTCATGTTCTGAGGAAGGATAAAAGTGACTCGGTGAGAGGAATAGAGGTAGTGACGGATGTTGTGAAGAGAGATAGTGTGAGATGGTTGGGTCATGTGTTGAGGAGGGATAAAATTGATTGTGTGAGAGGAATAGAGGTAGTGATGGATGTTGTGAAGAGAGATAGTGTGAGATGGTTGGGTCATGTGTTGAGGAAGGATAAAAGTGAGTGGGTGAGAGGAATAGAAGTAGTGATGGATGTTGTGAGGAGAGATAGTGTGAGATGGTTGGGTCATGTGTTGAGGAGGGATAAAATTGATTGGGTGAGAGGAATAGAGGTAGTGATGGATGTTGTGAAGAGAGATAGTGTGAGATGGTTGGGTCATGTGTTGAGGAAGGATAAAAGTGAGTGGGTGAGAGGAATAGAGGTAGTGATGGATGTTGTGAAGAGAGATAGTGTGAGATGGTTGGGTCATGTGTTGAGGACGGTTGAATGTGAATGGGTGAGAGGAACAGAGGTAGTGATGGATGTTGCGAAGAGAGATAGTGTGAGATGGTTGGGTCATGTGTTGAGGAAGGTTAAAGTGACTGGGTGAGAGGAATAGAGGTAGTGATGGATGTTGCGAAGAGAGATAGTGTGAGATGGTTCGGTCATGTGTTGAGGAAGTATGAAAGTGACTGGGTGAGAGGAATAGAGGTAGTGATAGATGTTGTGAAGACAGATAGTGTGAGATGGTTGGGTCATGTGTTGAGGAAGGATGAAAGTGACTGGGTGAGAGGAATAGAGGTAGAGATGGATGTTGTGAAGAGAGATAGTGTGAGATGGTTGGGTCATGTGTTGAGGAAGTATGAAAGTGACTGGGTGAGAGGAATAGAGGTAGAGATGGATGTTGTGAAGAGAGATAGTGTGAGATGGTTGGGTCATGTGTTGAGGAAGGATAAAACTGTCTGGGTGAGAGGAATAGTGGTAGTGATGGATGTTGTGAAGAGAGATAGTGTGAGATGGTTGGGTCATGTGTTGAGGAAGTATGAAAGTGACTGGGTGAGCGAATAGAGGTAGTGATGGATGTTGTGAAGAGAGATAGTGTGAGATGGTTGGGTCATGTGTTGAGGAGGGATAAAATTGATTGGGTGAGAGGAATAGAGGTAGTGATGGATGTTGTGAAGAGAGATAGTGTGAGATGTTTGGGTCATGTGTTGAGGAAGGATTAAAGTGACTGGGTGAGAGGAATAGAGGTAGTGATGGATGTTGTGAAGAGAGATAGTGTGAGATGGTTGGGTCATGTGTTGAGGAAGGATAAAATTGACTGGGTGAGAGGAATAGTGGTAGAGATGGATGTTGTAAAGGGAGATAGTTTGAGATGGTTGGGTCATGTGTTGAGGAAGTATAAAAGTGTCTGGGTGAGAGGAATAGAGGTAGTGATGGATGTTGTGAAGAGAGATAGTGTGAGATGGTTGGGTCCTGTGTTGAGGAAGGATGAAAGTGACTGGGTGAGATGGTTGGGTCCTGTGTTGAGGAAGGATGAAAGTGACTGGGTGAGAGGTACAGAGGTAGTGATGGATGTTGTGAAGAGAGATTGTGTGAGATGGTTGGGTCATGTGTTGAGGAAGGTTAAAAGTGACTGGGTGAGTGGAATAGAGGTAGTGATGGATGTTGTGAAGAGAGATAGCGTGGGACGGTTGGGTCATGTGTTGAGGAAGTATGAAAGTGACTGGGTGAGAGGAATCAGAGGTAGTGATGGATGTTGTGAAGAGAGATACTGTGAGATGGTTGGGTCATGTGTTGAGGAAGGATAAAAGTTACTGGGTGAGAGGAATAGAGGTAGTGATGGATGTTGTGAAGAGAGATAGTGTGAGATGGTTGGGTCATGTGTTGAGAAAGGATAAAAGTGAGTGGGTGAGAGGAATAGAGGTAGTGATGGATGTTGGGAAGAGAGATAGTGTGAGATGGTTGGGTCATGTGTTGAGGAAGGTTGAATGTGAATGGGTGAGAGGAACAGAGGTAGTTATGGATGTTGCGAAGAGAGATAGTGTGAGATGGTTGGGTCATGTGTTGAGGAAGGATAAAATGACTGTGTGAGAGGAATAGAGGTTTTGATAGATGTTGTGAAGAGAGATAGTGTGAGATGGTTGGGTCATGTTTTGAGGAAGGATAAAAGTGACTGGGTGAGTGGAATAGAGGTAGTGATGGATGTTGCAAAGAGAGATAGTGTGAGATGGTTGGGTCATGTGTTGAGGAAGTATGAAAGTGACTGGGTGAGAGGAATAGAGGTAGAGATGATGTTGTGAAGAGAGATAGAGAGAGATGGTGGGGTCATGTGTTGAGGAAGTATGAAAGTGACTGGGTGAGGGAATAGAGGTAGTGATGGATGTTGTGAAGAGAGATAGTGTGAGATGGTTGGGTCATGTGTTGAGGAAGGATAAAAGTGAGTGGGTGAGAGGAATAGAGGTATTGATGGATGTTGTGAAGAGAGATAGAGTGAGATGGTTGGGTCATATGTTGAGGAAGGATAAAAATGAGTGGGTGAGAGGAATAGAGGTAGTGATAGATGTTGTGAAGAGAGATAGTGTGAGATGGTTGGGTCATGTGTTGAGAAAGTTTGAAAGTGACTGGGTGAGCGAATAGAGGTAGTGATGGATGTTGTGAAGAGAGATAGTGTGAGATGGTTGGGTCATGTGTTGAGGAGGGATAAAATTGATTGGGTGAGAGGAATAGAGGTAGTGATGAATGTTGTGAAGAGAGATAGTGTGAGATGGTTGGGTCATGTGTTGAGGAAGGATTAAAGTGACTGGGTGAGAGGAATAGAGGTAGTGATGGATGTTGTGAAGAGAGATAGTGTGAGATGGTTGGGTCATGTGTTGAGGAAGGTTAAAAGTGACTGGGTGAGTGGAATAGATGTAGTGATGGATGTTGTGAAGAGAGATAGTGTGGGACGTTTGGGTCATGTGTTGAGGAAGTATGAAAGTGACTGGGTGAGAGGAATCAGAGGTAGTGATGGTTGTTGTGAAGAGAGATAGTGTGAGATGGTTGGGTCATGTGTTGAGGAAGGATTAAAGTGACTGGGTGAGAGGAATAGAGGTAGTGATGGATGTTGTGAAGAGAGATAGTGTGAGATGGTTGGGTCATGTGTTGAGGAAGGTTAAAAGTGACTGGGTGAGTGGAATAGATGTAGTGATGGATGTTGTGAAGAGAGATAGTGTGGGACATTTGGGTCATGTGTTGAGGAAGTATGAAAGTGACTGGGTGAGAGGAATCAGAGGTAGTGATGGATGTTGTGAAGAGAGATAGTGTGAGATGGTTGGGTCATGTGTTGAGGAAGGATAAAAGTGACTGTGTGAGAAGAATAGAGGTTTTGATGGATGTTGTGAAGAGAGATAGTGTGTGATGGTTGGGTAATGTGTTGAGGAAGGATAAAAGTGACTGGGTGAGAGGAATAGAGGTAGTGATGGATATTGCGAAGAGAGATAGTGTGAGATGGTTGGGTCATGTGTTGAGGAAGGATAAAAGTGACTGGGTGAGAGGAATAGAGGTTTTGATGTATGTTGTGAAGAGAGATAGTGTGAGATGGTTAGCTCATTTGTTGAGGAAGGATAAAAGTAACTGGGTGAGAGGAATAGAGGTTGTGATGGATGTTGTGAAGAGAGATAGTGTGAGAGGGTTGGGTCATGTGTTGAGGAAGTATGAAAGTAACTGGGGTGAGAGGAATAGAGGTAGTGATGGATGTTGTGAAGAGAGATAGTGTGAGATGGTTGGGTCATATGTTGAGGAAGGATAAAAGTGACTGGGTGGGAGGAATAGTGGTAGTGATGGATGTTGTAAAGGGAGATAGTGTGAGATGATTGGGTCATGTGTTGAGGAAGTATGAAAGTGACTGGGTGAGAGGAATAGAGGTAGAGATGGATGTTGTGAAGAGAGATAGAGTGAGATGGTTGGGTCATGTGTTGAGGAAGTATGAAAATGACTGGGTGAGGGAATAGAGGTAGTGAGGGATGTTGTGAAGAGAGATAGTGTGAGATGGTTGGGTCATGTGTTGAGGAGGGATAAAATTGATTGGGTGAGAGGAATAGAGGTAGTGATAGATGTTGTGAAAAGAGATAGTGTGAGATGGTTGGGTCATGTGTTGAGGAAGGATTAAAGTGAGTGGGTGAGAGGAATAGAGGTAGTGATGGATGTTGTGAAGAGAGATAGTGTGAGATGGTTGGGTCATGTGTTGAGGAGGAATAGAATTGATTGGGTGAGAGGAATAGAGGTAGTGATGGATGTTGTGAAGAGAGATAGTGTGAGATGGTTGGGTCATGTGTTGAGGAAGGATAAAAGTGAGTGGGTGAGAGGAATAGAGGTAGTGATGGATGTTGTGAAGAGAGATAGTGTGAGATGGTTGGGTCATGTGTTGAGGAAGGTTGAATGTGAATGGGTGAGAGGAACAGAGGTAGTGATGGATGTTGCGAAGAGAGATAGTGTGAGATGGTTGGGTCATGTGTTGAGGAAGGATAAAAGTGACTGGGTGAGAGGAATAGAGGTTTTGATGGATGTTGTGAAGAGAGATAGTGTGAGATGGTTGGGTCATATGTTGAGGAAGGATAAAAGTGACTGGGTGAGAGGAATAGAGGTAGTGATGGATGTTACGAAGAAAGATAGTGTGAGATGGTTGGGTCATGTGTTGAGGAAGTATGAAAGTGACTGGGTGAGAGGAATAGAGGTAGTGATAGATGTTGTGAAGACAGATAGTGTGAGATGGTTGGGTCATGTGTTGAGGAAGGATGAAAGTGACAGGGTGAGAGGAATAGAGGTAGAGATGGATGTTGTGAAGAGAGATAGTGTGAGAGGTTGGGTCATGTGTTGAGGAAGTATGAAAGTGACTGGGTGAGAGGAATAGAGGTAGAGATGGATGTTGTGAAGAGAGATAGTGTGAGATGGTTGTGTCATGTGTTGAGGAAGGATAAAACTGACTGGGTGAGAGGAATAGTGGTAGTGATGGATGTTGTAAAGGGAGATAGTGTGAGATGGTTGGGTCATGTGTTGAGGAAGTATGAAAGTGACTGGGTGAGAGGAATAGAAGTAGTGATAGATGTTGTGAAGAGAGATAGTGTGAGACGGTTGGGTCATGTGTTGAGGAAGTATGAAAGTGACTGGGTGAGAGGAATAGAGGTAGAGATGGATGTTGTGAAGAGAGATAGTGTGAGATGGTTGGGTCATGTGTTGAGGAAGTATGAAAGTGACTGGGTGAGCGAATAGAGGTAGTGATGGATGTTGTGAAGAGAGATAGTGTGAGATGGTTGGGTCATGTGTTGATGAGGGATAAAATTGATTGGGTGAGAGGAATAGAGGTAGTGATGGATGTTGTGAAGAGAGATAGTGTGAGATGTTTGGGTCATGTGTTGAGGAAGGATTAAAGTGACTGGGTGAGAGGAATAGAGGTAGTGATGGATGTTGTGAAGAGAGATAGTGTGAGATGGTTGGGTCATGTGTTGAGGAAGGATAAAAGTGACTGGGTGAGAGGAATAGTGGTAGAGATGGATGTTGTAAAGGGAGATAGTGTGAGATGGTTGGGTCATGTGTTGAGGAAGTATAAAAGTGACTGGGTGAGAGGAATAGAGGTAGTGATGGATGTTGTGAAGAGAGATAGTGTGAGATGGTTGGGTCCTGTGTTGAGGAAGGATGAAAGTGACTGGGTGAGAGGAACAGAGGTAGTGATGGATGTTGTGAAGAGAGATAGTGTGAGATGGTTGGGTCATGTGTTGAGGAAGGATAAAAGTGACTGGGTGAGAGGAATAGAGGTTGTGATGGATGTTGTGAAGAGAGATAGTTTGAGATGGTTGGGTCATGTGTTAAGGAAGTATGAATGTGACTGGGTGAGAGGAATAGAGGTAGTTATGGATGTTGTGAAGAGAGATAGTGTGAGATGGTTGGGTCATGTTCTGAGGAAGGATAAAAGTGACTCGGTGAGAGGAATAGAGGTAGTGATGGATGTTGTGAAGAGAGATAGTGTGAGATGGTTGGGTCATGTGTTGAGGAGGGATAAAATTGATTGTGTGAGAGGAATAGAGGTAGTGATGGATGTTGTGAAGAGAGATAGTGTGAGATGGTTGGGTCATGTGTTGAGGAAGGATAAAAGTGAGTGGGTGAGAGGAATAGAGGTAGTGATGGATGTTGTGAAGAGAGATAGTGTGAGATGGTTGGGTCTTGTGTTGAGGAGGGATAAAATTGATTGGGTGACAGGAATAGAGGTAGTGATGGATGTTGTGAAGAGAGATAGTGTGAGATGGTTGGGTCATGTGTTGAGGAAGGATAAAAGTGAGTGGGTGAGAGGAATAGAGGTAGTGATGGATGTTGTGAAGAGAGATAGTGTGAGATGGTTGGGTCATGTGTTGAGGACGGTTGAATGTGAATGGGTGAGAGGAACAGAGGTAGTGATGGATGTTGCGAAGAGAGATAGTGTGAGATGGTTGGGTCATGTGTTGAGGAAGGTTAAAGTGACTGGGTGAGAGGAATAGAGGTAGTGATGGATGTTGCGAAGAGAGATAGTGTGAGATGGTTGGGTCATGTGTTGAGGAAGTATGAAAGTGACTGGGTGAGAGGAATAGAGGTAGTGATAGATGTTGTGAAGACAGATAGTGTGAGATGGTTGGGTCATGTGTTGAGGAAGGATAAAACTGTCTGGGTGAGAGGAATAGTGGTAGTGATGGATGTTGTGAAGAGAGATAGTGTGAGATGGTTGGGTCATGTGTTGAGGAAGTATGAAAGTGACTGGGTGAGCGAATAGAGGTAGTGATGGATGTTGTGAAGAGAGATAGTGTGAGATGGTTGGGTCATGTGTTGAGGAGGGATAAAATTGATTGGGTGAGAGGAATAGAGGTAGTGATGGATGTTGTGAAGAGAGATAGTGTGAGATGTTTGGGTCATGTGTTGAGGAAGGATTAAAGTGACTGGGTGAGAGGAATAGAGGTAGTGATGGATGTTGTGAAGAGAGATAGTGTGAGATGGTTGGGTCATGTGTTGAGAAAGTTTGAAAGTGACTGGGTGAGCGAATAGAGGTAGTGATGGATGTTGTGAAGAGAGATAGTGTGAGATGGTTGGGTCATGTGTTGAGGAGGGATAAAATTGATTGTGTGAGAGGAATAGAGGTAGTGATGGATGTTGTGAAGAGAGATAGTGTGAGATGGTTGGGTCATGTGTTGAGGAAGGATTAAAGTGACTGGGTGAGAGGAATAGAGGTAGTGATGGATGTTGTGAAGAGAGATAGTGTGAGATGGTTGGGTCATGTGTTGAGGAAGGTTAAAAGTGACTGGGTGAGTGGAATAGATGTAGTGATGGATGTTGTGAAGAGAGATAGTGTGGGACGTTTGGGTCATGTGTTGAGGAAGTATGAAAGTGACTGGGTGAGAGGAATCAGAGGTAGTGATGGATGTTGTGAAGAGAGATAGTGTGAGATGGTTGGGTCATGTGTTGAGGAAGGATTAAAGTGACTGGGTGAGAGGAATAGAGGTAGTGATGGATGTTGTGAAGAGAGATAGTGTGAGATGGTTGGGTCATGTGTTGAGGAGGGATAAAATTGATTGTGTGAGAGGAATAGAGGTAGTGATGGATGTTGTGAAGAGAGATAGTGTGAGATGGTTGGGTCATGTGTTGAGGAAGGATAAAAGTGAGTGGGTGAGAGGAATAGAGGTAGTGATGGATGTTGTGAAGAGAGATAGTGTGAGATGGTTGGGTCTTGTGTTGAGGAGGGATAAAATTGATTGGGTGACAGGAATAGAGGTAGTGATGGATGTTGTGAAGAGAGATAGTGTGAGATGGTTGGGTCATGTGTTGAGGAAGGATAAAAGTGAGTGGGTGAGAGGAATAGAGGTAGTGATGGATGTTGTGAAGAGAGATAGTGTGAGATGGTTGGGTCATGTGTTGAGGACGGTTGAATGTGAATGGGTGAGAGGAACAGAGGTAGTGATGGATGTTGCGAAGAGAGATAGTGTGAGATGGTTGGGTCATGTGTTGAGGAAGGTTAAAGTGACTGGGTGAGAGGAATAGAGGTAGTGATGGATGTTGCGAAGAGAGATAGTGTGAGATGGTTGGGTCATGTGTTGAGGAAGTATGAAAGTGACTGGGTGAGAGGAATAGAGGTAGTGATAGATGTTGTGAAGACAGATAGTGTGAGATGGTTGGGTCATGTGTTGAGGAAGGATAAAACTGTCTGGGTGAGAGGAATAGTGGTAGTGATGGATGTTGTGAAGAGAGATAGTGTGAGATGGTTGGGTCATGTGTTGAGGAAGTATGAAAGTGACTGGGTGAGCGAATAGAGGTAGTGATGGATGTTGTGAAGAGAGATAGTGTGAGATGGTTGGGTCATGTGTTGAGGAGGGATAAAATTGATTGGGTGAGAGGAATAGAGGTAGTGATGGATGTTGTGAAGAGAGATAGTGTGAGATGTTTGGGTCATGTGTTGAGGAAGGATTAAAGTGACTGGGTGAGAGGAATAGAGGTAGTGATGGATGTTGTGAAGAGAGATAGTGTGAGATGGTTGGGTCATGTGTTGAGAAAGTTTGAAAGTGACTGGGTGAGCGAATAGAGGTAGTGATGGATGTTGTGAAGAGAGATAGTGTGAGATGGTTGGGTCATGTGTTGAGGAGGGATAAAATTGATTGTGTGAGAGGAATAGAGGTAGTGATGGATGTTGTGAAGAGAGATAGTGTGAGATGGTTGGGTCATGTGTTGAGGAAGGATTAAAGTGACTGGGTGAGAGGAATAGAGGTAGTGATGGATGTTGTGAAGAGAGATAGTGTGAGATGGTTGGGTCATGTGTTGAGGAAGGTTAAAAGTGACTGGGTGAGTGGAATAGATGTAGTGATGGATGTTGTGAAGAGAGATAGTGTGGGACGTTTGGGTCATGTGTTGAGGAAGTATGAAAGTGACTGGGTGAGAGGAATCAGAGGTAGTGATGGATGTTGTGAAGAGAGATAGTGTGAGATGGTTGGGTCATGTGTTGAGGAAGGATTAAAGTGACTGGGTGAGAGGAATAGAGGTAGTGATGGATGTTGTGAAGAGAGATAGTGTGAGATGGTTGGGTCATGTGTTGAGGAAGGTTAAAAGTGACTGGGTGAGTGGAATAGATGTAATGATGGATGTTGTGAAGAGAGATAGTGTGGGACATTTGGGTCATGTGTTGAGGAAGTATGAAAGTGACTGGGTGAGAGGAATCAGAGGTAGTGATGGATGTTGTGAAGAGAGATAGTGTGAGATGGTTGGGTCATGTGTTGAGGAAGGATAAAAGTGACTGTGTGAGAAGAATAGAGGTTTTGATGGATGTTGTGAAGAGAGATAGTGTGTGATGGTTGGGTCATGTGTTGAGGAAGGATAAAAGTGACTGGGTGAGAGGAATAGAGGTAGTGATGGATATTGCGAAGAGAGATAGTGTGAGATGGTTGGGTCATGTGTTGAGGAAGGATAAAAGTGACTGGGTGAGAGGAATAGAGGTTTTGATGTATGTTGTGAAGAGAGATAGTGTGAGATGGTTAGCTCATTTGTTGAGCAAGGATAAAAGTAACTGGGTGAGAGGAATAGAGGTTGTGATGGATGTTGTGAAGAGAGATAGTGTGAGATGGTTGGGTCATGTGTTGAGGAAGTATGAAAGTAACTGGGGTGAGAGGAATAGAGGTAGGGATGGATGTTGTGAAGAGAGATAGTGTGAGATGGTTGGGTCATATGTTGAGGAGGGATAAAAGTGACTGGGTGGGAGGAATAGTGGTAGTGATGGATGTTGTAAAGGGAGATAGTGTGAGATGATTGGGTCATGTGTTGAGGAAGTATGAAAGTGACTGGGTGAGAGGAATAGAGGTAGAGATGGATGTTGTGAAGAGAGATAGAGTGAGATGGTTGGGTCATGTGTTGAGGAAGTATGAAAATGACTGGGTGAGGGAATAGAGGTAGTGATGGATGTTGTGAAGAGAGATAGTGTGAGATGGTTGGGTCATGTGTTGAGGAGGGATAAAATTGATTGGGTGAGAGGAATAGAGGTAGTGATAGATGTTGTGAAAAGAGATAGTGTGAGATGGTTGGGTCATGTGTTGAGGAAGTATGAAAGTGACTGGGTGAGAGGAATAGAAGTAGTGATAGATGTTGTGAAGAGAGATAGTGTGAGACGGTTGGGTCATGTGTTGAGGAAGTATGAAAGTGACTGGGTGAGAGGAATAGAGGTAGAGATGGATGTTGTGAAGAGAGATAGTGTGAGATGGTTGGGTCATGTGTTGAGGAAGTATGAAAGTGACTGGGTGAGCGAATAGAGGTAGTGATGGATGTTGTGAAGAGAGATAGTGTGAGATGGTTGGGTCATGTGTTGATGAGGGATAAAATTGATTGGGTGAGAGGAATAGAGGTAGTGATGGATGTTGTGAAGAGAGATAGTGTGAGATGTTTGGGTCATGTGTTGAGGAAGGATTAAAGTGACTGGGTGAGAGGAATAGAGGTAGTGATGGATGTTGTGAAGAGAGATAGTGTGAGATGGTTGGGTCATGTGTTGAGGAAGGATAAAAGTGACTGGGTGAGAGGAATAGTGGTAGAGATGGATGTTGTAAAGGGAGATAGTGTGAGATGGTTGGGTCATGTGTTGAGGAAGTATAAAAGTGACTGGGTGAGAGGAATAGAGGTAGTGATGGATGTTGTGAAGAGAGATAGTGTGAGATGGTTGGGTCCTGTGTTGAGGAAGGATGAAAGTGACTGGGTGAGAGGAACAGAGGTAGTGATGGATGTTGTGAAGAGAGATAGTGTGAGATGGTTGGGTCATGTGTTGAGGAAGGATAAAAGTGACTGGGTGAGAGGAATAGAGGTTGTGATGGATGTTGTGAAGAGAGATAGTTTGAGATGGTTGGGTCATGTGTTAAGGAAGTATGAATGTGACTGGGTGAGAGGAATAGAGGTAGTTATGGATGTTGTGAAGAGAGATAGTGTGAGATGGTTGGGTCATGTTCTGAGGAAGGATAAAAGTGACTCGGTGAGAGGAATAGAGGTAGTGATGGATGTTGTGAAGAGAGATAGTGTGAGATGGTTGGGTCATGTGTTGAGGAGGGATAAAATTGATTGTGTGAGAGGAATAGAGGTAGTGATGGATGTTGTGAAGAGAGATAGTGTGAGATGGTTGGGTCATGTGTTGAGGAAGGATAAAAGTGAGTGGGTGAGAGGAATAGAGGTAGTGATGGATGTTGTGAAGAGAGATAGTGTGAGATGGTTGGGTCTTGTGTTGAGGAGGGATAAAATTGATTGGGTGACAGGAATAGAGGTAGTGATGGATGTTGTGAAGAGAGATAGTGTGAGATGGTTGGGTCATGTGTTGAGGAAGGATAAAAGTGAGTGGGTGAGAGGAATAGAGGTAGTGATGGATGTTGTGAAGAGAGATAGTGTGAGATGGTTGGGTCATGTGTTGAGGACGGTTGAATGTGAATGGGTGAGAGGAACAGAGGTAGTGATGGATGTTGCGAAGAGAGATAGTGTGAGATGGTTGGGTCATGTGTTGAGGAAGGTTAAAGTGACTGGGTGAGAGGAATAGAGGTAGTGATGGATGTTGCGAAGAGAGATAGTGTGAGATGGTTGGGTCATGTGTTGAGGAAGTATGAAAGTGACTGGGTGAGAGGAATAGAGGTAGTGATAGATGTTGTGAAGACAGATAGTGTGAGATGGTTGGGTCATGTGTTGAGGAAGGATAAAACTGTCTGGGTGAGAGGAATAGTGGTAGTGATGGATGTTGTGAAGAGAGATAGTGTGAGATGGTTGGGTCATGTGTTGAGGAAGTATGAAAGTGACTGGGTGAGCGAATAGAGGTAGTGATGGATGTTGTGAAGAGAGATAGTGTGAGATGGTTGGGTCATGTGTTGAGGAGGGATAAAATTGATTGGGTGAGAGGAATAGAGGTAGTGATGGATGTTGTGAAGAGAGATAGTGTGAGATGTTTGGGTCATGTGTTGAGGAAGGATTAAAGTGACTGGGTGAGAGGAATAGAGGTAGTGATGGATGTTGTGAAGAGAGATAGTGTGAGATGGTTGGGTCATGTGTTGAGAAAGTTTGAAAGTGACTGGGTGAGCGAATAGAGGTAGTGATGGATGTTGTGAAGAGAGATAGTGTGAGATGGTTGGGTCATGTGTTGAGGAGGGATAAAATTGATTGTGTGAGAGGAATAGAGGTAGTGATGGATGTTGTGAAGAGAGATAGTGTGAGATGGTTGGGTCATGTGTTGAGGAAGGATTAAAGTGACTGGGTGAGAGGAATAGAGGTAGTGATGGATGTTGTGAAGAGAGATAGTGTGAGATGGTTGGGTCATGTGTTGAGGAAGGTTAAAAGTGACTGGGTGAGTGGAATAGATGTAGTGATGGATGTTGTGAAGAGAGATAGTGTGGGACGTTTGGGTCATGTGTTGAGGAAGTATGAAAGTGACTGGGTGAGAGGAATCAGAGGTAGTGATGGATGTTGTGAAGAGAGATAGTGTGAGATGGTTGGGTCATGTGTTGAGGAAGGATTAAAGTGACTGGGTGAGAGGAATAGAGGTAGTGATGGATG
The DNA here is from genome assembly GCA_964016885.1 of Eledone cirrhosa. NCBI lineage: Eukaryota > Metazoa > Mollusca > Cephalopoda > Octopoda > Eledonidae > Eledone > Eledone cirrhosa. The sequence goes on from OZ024744.1 coordinate 121,194,007, forward strand.
TTGTGAAGAGAGATAGTGTGAGATGGTTGGGTCATGTGTTGAGGAAGGTTAAAAGTGACTGGGTGAGTGGAATAGATGTAATGATGGATGTTGTGAAGAGAGATAGTGTGGGACATTTGGGTCATGTGTTGAGGAAGTATGAAAGTGACTGGGTGAGAGGAATCAGAGGTAGTGATGGATGTTGTGAAGAGAGATAGTGTGAGATGGTTGGGTCATGTGTTGAGGAAGGATAAAAGTGACTGTGTGAGAAGAATAGAGGTTTTGATGGATGTTGTGAAGAGAGATAGTGTGTGATGGTTGGGTCATGTGTTGAGGAAGGATAAAAGTGACTGGGTGAGAGGAATAGAGGTAGTGATGGATATTGCGAAGAGAGATAGTGTGAGATGGTTGGGTCATGTGTTGAGGAAGGATAAAAGTGACTGGGTGAGAGGAATAGAGGTTTTGATGTATGTTGTGAAGAGAGATAGTGTGAGATGGTTAGCTCATTTGTTGAGCAAGGATAAAAGTAACTGGGTGAGAGGAATAGAGGTTGTGATGGATGTTGTGAAGAGAGATAGTGTGAGATGGTTGGGTCATGTGTTGAGGAAGTATGAAAGTAACTGGGGTGAGAGGAATAGAGGTAGGGATGGATGTTGTGAAGAGAGATAGTGTGAGATGGTTGGGTCATATGTTGAGGAGGGATAAAAGTGACTGGGTGGGAGGAATAGTGGTAGTGATGGATGTTGTAAAGGGAGATAGTGTGAGATGATTGGGTCATGTGTTGAGGAAGTATGAAAGTGACTGGGTGAGAGGAATAGAGGTAGAGATGGATGTTGTGAAGAGAGATAGAGTGAGATGGTTGGGTCATGTGTTGAGGAAGTATGAAAATGACTGGGTGAGGGAATAGAGGTAGTGATGGATGTTGTGAAGAGAGATAGTGTGAGATGGTTGGGTCATGTGTTGAGGAGGGATAAAATTGATTGGGTGAGAGGAATAGAGGTAGTGATAGATGTTGTGAAAAGAGATAGTGTGAGATGGTTGGGTCATGTGTTGAGGAAGGATAAAAGTGAGTGGGTGAGAGGAATAGAGGTAGTGATGGATGTTGTGAAGAGAGATAGTGTGAGATGGTTGGGTCATGTGTTGAGGAGGAATAAAATTGATTGGGTGAGAGGAATAGAGATAGTGATGGATGTTGTGAAGAGAGATAGTGTGAGATGGTTGGGTCATGTGTTGAGGAAGGATAAAAGTGAGTGGGTGAGAGGAATAGAGGTAGTGATGGATGTTGTGAAGAGAGATAGTGTGAGATGGTTGGGTCATGTGTTGAGGAAGGTTGAATGTGAATGGGTGAGAGGAACAGTGGTAGTGATGGATGTTGCGAAGAGAGATAGTGTGAGATGGTTGGGTTATGTGTTGAGGAAGGATAAAAGTGACTGGGTGAGAGGAATAGAGGTTTTGATGGATGTTGTGAAGAGAGATAGTGTGAGATGGTTGGGTCATATGTTGAGGAAGGATAAAAGTGACTGGGTGAGAGGAATAGAGGTAGTGATGGATGTTGCGAAGAGAGATAGTGTGAGATGGTTGGGTCATGTGTTGAGGAAGTATGAAAGTGACTGGGTGAGAGGAATAGAGGTAGTGATAGATGTTGTGAAAAGAGATAGTGTGAGATGGTTGGGTCATGTGTTGAGGAAGGATAAAAGTGAGTGGGTGAGAGGAATAGAGGTAGTGATGGATGTTGTGAAGAGAGATAGTGTGAGATGGTTGGGTCATGTGTTGAGGAAGGATAAAAGTGAGTGGGTGAGAGCAATAGAGGTAGTGATGGATGTTGTGAAGAGAGATAGTGTGAGATGGTTGGGTCATGTGTTGAGGAAGGTTGAATGTGAATGGGTGAGAGGAACAGAGGTAGTGATGGATGTTGCGAAGAGAGATAGTGTGAGATGGTTGGGTCATGTGTTGAGGAAGGATAAAAGTGACTGGGTGAGAGGAATAGAGGTTTTGATGGATGTTGTGAAGAGAGATAGTGTGAGATGGTTGGGTCATATGTTGAGGAAGGATAAAAGTGACTGGGTGAGAGGAATAGAGGTAGTGATGGATGTTGCGAAGAGAGATAGTGTGAGATGGTTGGGTCATGTGTTGAGGAAGTATGAAAGTGACTGGGTGAGAGGAATAGAGGTAGTGATAGATGTTGTGAAGACAGATAGTGTGAGATGGTTGGGTCATGTGTTGAGGAAGGATGAAAGTGACAGGGTGAGAGGAATAGAGGTAGAGATGGATGTTGTGAAGAGAGATAGTGTGAGAGGTTGGGTCATGTGTTGAGGAAGTATGAAAGTGACTGGGTGAGAGGAATAGAGGTAGAGATGGATGTTGTGAAGAGAGATAGTGTGAGATGGTTGTGTCATGTGTTGAGGAAGGATAAAACTGACTGGGTGAGAGGAATAGTGGTAGTGATGGATGTTGTAAAGGGAGATAGTGTGAGATGGTTGGGTCATGTGTTGAGGAAGTATGAAAGTGACTGGGTGAGAGGAATAGAAGTAGTGATAGATGTTGTGAAGAGAGATAGTGTGAGACGGTTGGGTCCTGTGTTGAGGAAGTATGAAAGTGACTGGGTGAGAGGAATAGAGGTAGAGATGGATGTTGTGAAGAGAGATAGTGTGAGATGGTTGGGTCATGTGTTGAGGAAGTATGAAAGTGACTGGGTGAGCGAATAGAGGTAGTGATGGATGTTGTGAAGAGAGATAGTGTGAGATGGTTGGGTCATGTGTTGATGAGGGATGAAATTGATTGGGTGAGAGGAATAGAGGTAGTGATGGATGTTGTGAAGAGAGATAGTGTGAGATGTTTGGGTCATGTGTTGAGGAAGGATTAAAGTGACTGGGTGAGAGGAATAGAGGTAGTGATGGATGTTGTGAAGAGAGATAGTGTGAGATGGTTGGGTCATGTGTTGAGGAAGGATAAAAGTGACTGGGTGAGAGGAATAGTGGTAGAGATGGATGTTGTAAAGGGAGATAGTGTGAGATGGTTGGGTCATGTGTTGAGGAAGTATGAAAGTGACTGGGTGAGAGGAATAGAGGTAGTGATAGATGTTGTGAAAAGAGATAGTGTGAGATGGTTGGGTCATGTGTTGAGGAAGGATAAAAGTGAGTGGGTGAGAGGAATAGAGGTAGTGATGGATGTTGTGAAGAGAGATAGTGTGAGATGGTTGGGTCATGTGTTGAGGAGGAATAGAATTGATTGGGTGAGAGGAATAGAGGTAGTGATGGATGTTGTGAAGAGAGATAGTGTGAGATGGTTGGGTCATGTGTTGAGGAAGGATAAAAGTGAGTGGGTGAGAGGAATAGAGGTAGTGATGGATGTTGTGAAGAGAGATAGTGTGAGATGGTTGGGTCATGTGTTGAGGAAGGTTGAATGTGAATGGGTGAGAGGAACAGAGGTAGTGATGGATGTTGCGAAGAGAGATAGTGTGAGATGGTTGGGTCATGTGTTGAGGAAGGATAAAAGTGACTGGGTGAGAGGAATAGAGGTTTTGATGGATGTTGTGAAGAGAGATAGTGTGAGATGGTTGGGTCATATGTTGAGGAAGGATAAAAGTGACTGGGTGAGAGGAATAGAGGTAGTGATGGATGTTGCGAAGAGAGATAGTGTGAGATGGTTGGGTCATGTGTTGAGGAAGTATGAAAGTGACTGGGTGAGAGGAATAGAGGTAGTGATAGATGTTGTGAAGACAGATAGTGTGAGATGGTTGGGTCATGTGTTGAGGAAGGATGAAAATGACAGGGTGAGAGGAATAGAGGTAGAGATGGATGTTGTGAAGAGAGATAGTGTGAGAGGTTGGGTCATGTGTTGAGGAAGTATGAAAGTGACTGGGTGAGAGGAATAGAGGTAGAGATGGATGTTGTGAAGAGAGATAGTGTGAGATGGTTGTGTCATGTGTTGAGGAAGGATAAAACTGACTGGGTGAGAGGAATAGTGGTAGTGATGGATGTTGTAAAGGGAGATAGTGTGAGATGGTTGGGTCATGTGTTGAGGAAGTATGAAAGTGACTGGGTGAGAGGAATAGAAGTAGTGATAGATGTTGTGAAGAGAGATAGTGTGAGACGGTTGGGTCCTGTGTTGAGGAAGTATGAAAGTGACTGGGTGAGAGGAATAGAGGTAGAGATGGATGTTGTGAAGAGAGATAGTGTGAGATGGTTGGGTCATGTGTTGAGGAAGTATGAAAGTGACTGGGTGAGCGAATAGAGGTAGTGATGGATGTTGTGAAGAGAGATAGTGTGAGATGGTTGGGTCATGTGTTGATGAGGGATGAAATTGATTGGGTGAGAGGAATAGAGGTAGTGATGGATGTTGTGAAGAGAGATAGTGTGAGATGTTTGGGTCATGTGTTGAGGAAGGATTAAAGTGACTGGGTGAGAGGAATAGAGGTAGTGATGGATGTTGTGAAGAGAGATAGTGTGAGATGGTTGGGTCATGTGTTGAGAAAGGATAAAAGTGACTGGGTGAGAGGAATAGTGGTAGAGATGGATGTTGTAAAGGGAGATAGTGTGAGATGGTTGGGTCATGTGTTGAGGAAGTATGAAAGTGACTGGGTGAGAGGAATAGAGGTAGTGATAGATGTTGTGAAAAGAGATAGTGTGAGATGGTTGGGTCATGTGTTGAGGAAGGATAAAAGTGAGTGGGTGAGAGGAATAGAGGTAGTGATGGATGTTGTGAAGAGAGATAGTGTGAGATGGTTGGGTCATGTGTTGAGGAGGAATAGAATTGATTGGGTGAGAGGAATAGAGGTAGTGATGGATGTTGTGAAGAGAGATAGTGTGAGATGGTTGGGTCATGTGTTGAGGAAGGATAAAAGTGAGTGGGTGAGAGGAATAGAGGTAGTGATGGATGTTGTGAAGAGAGATAGTGTGAGATGGTTGGGTCATGTGTTGAGGAAGGTTGAATGTGAATGGGTGAGAGGAACAGAGGTAGTGATGGATGTTGCGAAGAGAGATAGTGTGAGATGGTTGGGTCATGTGTTGAGGAAGGATAAAAGTGACTGGGTGAGAGGAATAGAGGTTTTGATGGATGTTGTGAAGAGAGATAGTGTGAGATGGTTGGGTCATATGTTGAGGAAGGATAAAAGTGACTGGGTGAGAGGAATAGAGGTAGTGATGGATGTTGCGAAGAGAGATAGTGTGAGATGGTTGGGTCATGTGTTGAGGAAGTATGAAAGTGACTGGGTGAGAGGAATAGAGGAAGTGATAGATGTTGTGAAGACAGATAGTGTGAGATGGTTGGGTCATGTGTTGAGGAAGGATGAAAGTGACAGGGTGAGAGGAATAGAGGTAGAGATGGATGTTGTGAAGAGAGATAGTGTGAGAGGTTGGGTCATGTGTTGAGGAAGTATGAAAGTGACTGGGTGAGAGGAATAGAGGTAGAGATGGATGTTGTGAAGAGAGATAGTGTGAGATGGTTGTGTCATGTGTTGAGGAAGGATAATCTGACTGGGTGAGAGGAATAGTGGTAGTGATGGATGTTGTAAAGGGAGATAGTGTGAGATGGTTGGGTCATGTGTTGAGGAAGTATGAAAGTGACTGGGTGAGAGGAATAGAAGTAGTGATAGATGTTGTGAAGAGAGATAGTGTGAGACGGTTGGGTCATGTGTTGAGGAAGTATGAAAGTGACTGGGTGAGAGGAATAGAGGTAGAGATGGATGTTGTGAAGAGAGATAGTGTGAGATGGTTGGGTCATGTGTTGAGGAAGTATGAAAGTGACTGGGTGAGCGAATAGAGGTAGTGATGGATGTTGTGAAGAGAGATAGTGTGAGATGGTTGGGTCATGTGTTGATGAGGGATAAAATTGATTGGGTGAGAGGAATAGAGGTAGTGATGGATGTTGTGAAGAGAGATAGTGTGAGATGTTTGGGTCATGTGTTGAGGAAGGATTAAAGTGACTGGGTGAGAGGAATAGAGGTAGTGATGGATGTTGTGAAGAGAGATAGTGTGAGATGGTTGGGTCATGTGTTGAGGAAGGATAAAAGTGACTGGGTGAGAGGAATAGTGGTAGAGATGGATGTTGTAAAGGGAGATAGTGTGAGATGGTTGGGTCATGTGTTGAGGAAGTATAAAAGTGACTGGGTGAGAGGAATAGAGGTAGTGATGGATGTTGTGAAGAGAGATAGTGTGAGATGGTTGGGTCCTGTGTTGAGGAAGGATGAAAGTGACTGGGTGAGAGGAACAGAGGTAGTGATGGATGTTGTGAAGAGAGATAGTGTGAGATGGTTGGGTCATGTGTTGAGGAAGGATAAAAGTGACTGGGTGAGAGGAATAGAGGTTGTGATGGATGTTGTGAAGAGAGATAATGTGAGATGGTTGGGTCATGTGTTAAGGAAGGATAAAAGCGACTGGGTGAGAGGAATAGAGGTAGTGATGGATGTTGTGAAGAGAGATAGTTTGAGATGGTTGGGTCATGTGTTAAGGAAGTATGAATGTGACTGGGTGAGAGGAATAGAGGTAGTTATGGATGTTGTGAAGAGAGATAGTGTGAGATGGTTGGGTCATGTTCTGAGGAAGGATAAAAGTGACTCGGTGAGAGGAATAGAGGTAGTGATGGATGTTGTGAAGAGAGATAGTGTGAGATGGTTGGGTCATGTGTTGAGGAGGGATAAAATTGATTGTGTGAGAGGAATAGAGGTAGTGATGGATGTTGTGAAGAGAGATAGAGTGAGATGGTTGGGTCATGTGTTGAGGAAGGATAAAAGTGAGTGGGTGAGAGGAATAGAGGTAGTGATGTATGTTGTGAAGAGAGATAGTGTGAGATGGTTGGGTCATGTGTTGAGGAGGGATAAAATTGATTGGGTGAGAGGAATAGAGGTAGTGATGGATGTTGTGAAGAGAGATAGTGTGAGATGGTTGGGTCATGTGTTGAGGAAGGATAAAAGTGAGTGGGTGAGAGGAATAGAGGTAGTGATGGATGTTGTGAAGAGAGATAGTGTGAGATGGTTGGGTCATGTGTTGAGGACGGTTGAATGTGAATGGGTGAGAGGAACAGAGGTAGTGATGGATGTTGCGAAGAGAGATAGTGTGAGATGGTTGGGTCATGTGTTGAGGAAGGTTAAAGTGACTGGGTGAGAGGAATAGAGGTAGTGATGGATGTTGCGAAGAGAGATAGTGTGAGATGGTTGGGTCATGTGTTGAGGAAGTATGAAAGTGACTGGGTGAGAGGAATAGAGGTAGTGATAGATGTTGTGAAGACAGATAGTGTGAGATGGTTGGGTCATGTGTTGAGGAAGGATGAAAGTGACTGGGTGAGAGGAATAGAGGTAGTGATGGATGTTGTGAAGAGAGATAGTGTGAGATGGTTGGGTCATGTGTTGAGGAAGTATGAAAGTGACTGGGTGAGCGAATAGAGGTAGTGATGGATGTTGTGAAGAGAGATAGTGTGAGATGGTTGGGTCATGTGTTGAGGAGGGATAAAATTGATTGTGTGAGAGGAATAGAGGTAGTGATGGATGTTGTGAAGAGAGATAGTGTGAGATGGTTGGGTCATGTGTTGAGGAAGGATTAAAGTGACTGGGTGAGAGGAATAGAGGTAGTGATGGATGTTGTGAAGAGAGATAGTGTGAGATGGTTGGGTCATGTGTTGAGGAAGGTTAAAAGTGACTGGGTGAGTGGAATAGATGTAGTGATGGATGTTGTGAAGAGAGATAGTGTGGGACGTTTGGGTCATGTGTTGAGGAAGTATGAAAGTGACTGGGTGAGAGGAATCAGCGGTAGTGATGGATGTTGTGAAGAGAGATAGTGTGAGATGGTTGGGTCATGTGTTGAGGAAGGATAAAAGTGACTGTGTGAGAAGAATAGAGGTTTTGATGGATGTTGTGAAGAGAGATAGTGTGTGATGGTTGGGTCATGTGTTGAGGAAGGATAAAAGTGACTGGGTGAGAGGAATAGAGGTAGTGATGGATATTGCGAAGAGAGATAGTGTGAGATGGTTGGGTCATGTGTTGAGGAAGGATAAAAGTGACTGGGTGAGAGGAATAGAGGTTTTGATGTATGTTGTGAAGAGAGATAGTGTGAGATGGTTAGCTCATTTGTTGAGGAAGGATAAAAGTAACTGGGTGAGAGGAATAGAGGTTGTGATGGATGTTGTGAAGAGAGATAGTGTGAGATGGTTGGGTCATGTGTTGAGGAAGTATGAAAGTAACTGGGGTGAGAGGAATAGAGGTAGTGATGGATGTTGTGAAGAGAGATAGTGTGAGATGGTTGGGTCATATGTTGAGGAAGGATAAAAGTGACTGGGTGGGAGGAATAGTGGTAGTGATGGATGTTGTAAAGGGAGATAGTGTGAGATGATTGGGTCATGTTTTGAGGAAGTATGAAAGTGACTGGGTGAGAGGAATAGAGGTAGAGATGGATGTTGTGAAGAGAGATAGAGTGAGATGGTTGGGTCATGTGTTGAGGAAGTATGAAAATGACTGGGTGAGGGAATAGAGGTAGTGATGGATGTTGTGAAGAGAGATAGTGTGAGATGGTTGGGTCATGTGTTGAGGAGGGATAAAATTGATTGGGTGAGAGGAATAGGGGTAGTGATGGATGTTGTGAAGAGAGATAGTGTGAGATGGTTGGGTCATGTGTTGAGGAGGGATAAAATTGATTGTGTGAGAGGAATAGAGATAGTGATGGATGTTGTGAAGAGAGATAGTGTGGGACGGTGGGTCATGTGTTGAGGAAGTATGAAAGTGACTGGGTGAGAGGAATAGAGGTAGTGATGGATGTTGTGAAGAGAGGTAGTGTGGGACGGTGGGTCATGTGTTGAGGAAGTATGAAAGTGACTGGGTGAGAGGAATCACAGGTAGTGATGGATGTTGTGAAGAGAGATAGTGTGAGATGGTTGGGTCATGTGTTGAGGAAGGATAAAATTAGTGGGTGAGAGGAATAGAGGTAGTGATGGATGTTGTGAAGAGAGATAGTGTGAGATGGTTGGGTCATGTGTTGAGGAAGGTTGAATGTGAATGGGTGAGAGGAACAGAGGTAGTGATGGATGTTGCGAAGAGAGATAGTGTGAGATGGTTGGGTCATGTGTTGAGGAAGGATAAAAGTGACTGGGTGAGAGGAATAGAGGTTTTGATGGATGTTGTGAAGAGAGATAGTGTGAGATGGTTGGGTCATATGTTGAGGAAGGATAAAAGTGACTGGGTGAGAGGAATAGAGGTAGTGATGGATGTTGCGAAGAGAGATAGTGTGAGATGGTTGGGTCATGTGTTGAGGAAGTATGAAAGTGACTGGGTGAGAGGAATAGAGGTAGTGATAGATGTTGTGAAGACAGATAGTGTGAGATGGTTGGGTCATGTGTTGAGGAAGGATGAAAGTGACTGGGTGAGAGGAATAGAGGTAGAGATGGATGTTGTGAAGAGAGATAGTTTGAGAGGTTGGGTCATGTGTTGAGGAAGTATGAAAGTGACTGGGTGAGAGGAATAGAGGTAGAGATGGATGTTGTGAAGAGAGATAGTGTGAGATGGTTGTGTCATGTGTTGAGGAAGGATAAAACTGACTGGGTGAGAGGAATAGTGGTAGTGATGGATGTTGTAAAGGGAGATAGTGTGAGATGGTTGGGTCATGTGTTGAGGAAGTATGAAAGTGACTGGGTGAGAGGAATAGAAGTAGTGATAGATGTTGTGAAGAGAGATAGTGTGAGATGGTTGGGTCATGTGTTGAGGAAGTATGAAAGTGACTGGGTGAGAGGAATAGAGGTAGAGATGGATGTTGTGAAGAGAGATAGTGTGAGATGGTTGGGTCATGTGTTGAGGAAGTATGAAAGTGACTGGGTGAGCGAATAGAGGTAGTGATGGATGTTGTGAAGAGAGATAGTGTGAGATGGTTGGGTCATGTGTTGATGAGGGATAAAATTGATTGGGTGAGAGGAATAGAGGTAGTGATGGATGTTGTGAAGAGAGGTAGTGTGAGATGGTTGGGTCATGTGTTAAGGAAGTATGAATGTGACTGGGTGAGAGGAATAGAGGTAGTTATGGATGTTGTGAAGAGAGATAGTGTGAGATGGTTGGGTCATGTTCTGAGGAAGGATAAAAGTGACTCGGTGAGAGGAATAGAGGTAGTGATGGATGTTGTGAAGAGAGATAGTGTGAGATAGTTGGGTCATGTGTTGAGGAGGGATAAAATTGATTGTGTGAGAGGAATAGAGGTAGTGATGGATGTTGTGAAGAGAGATAGTGTGAGATGGTTGGGTCATGTGTTGAGGAAGGATAAAAGTGAGTGGGTGAGAGGAATAGAGGTAGTGATGGATGTTGTGAAGAGAGATAGTGTGAGATGGTTGGGTCATGTGTTGAGGAGGGATAAAATTGATTGGGTGAGAGGAATAGAGGTAGTGATGGATGTTGTGAAGAGAGATAGTGTGAGATGGTTGGGTCATGTGTTGAGGAAGGATAAAAGTGAGTGGGTGAGAGGAATAGAGGTAGTGATGGATGTTGTGAAGAGAGATAGTGTGAGATGGTTGGGTCATGTGTTGAGGACGGTTGAATGTGAATGGGTGAGAGGAACAGAGGTAGTGATGGATGTTGCGAAGAGAGATAGTGTGAGATGGTTGGGTCATGTGTTGAGGAAGGTTAAAGTGACTGGGTGAGAGGAATAGAGGTAGTGATGGATGTTGCGAAGAGAGACAGTGTGAGATGGTTGGGTCATGTTTTGAGGAAGTATGAAAGTGACTGGGTGAGAGGAATAGAGGTAGTTATAGATGTTGTGAAGACAGATAGTGTGAGATGGTTGGGTCATGTGTTGAGGAAGGATGAAAGTGACTGGTTGAGAGGAATAGAGGTAGAGATGGATGTTGTGAGGAGAGATAGTGTGAGATGGTTGGGTCATGTGTTGAGGAAGTATGAAAGTGACTGGGTGAGAGGAATAGAGGTAGAGATGGATGTTGTGAAGAGAGATAGTGTGAGATGGTTGGGTCATGTGTTGAGGAAGGATAAAACTGTCTGGGTGAGAGGAATAGTGGTAGTGATGGATGTTGTGAAGAGAGATAGTGTGAGATGGTTGGGTCATGTGTTGAGGAAGTATGAAAGTGACTGGGTGAGCGAATAGAGGTAGTGATGGATGTTGTGAAGAGAGATAGTGTGAGATGGTTGGGTCATGTGTTGAGGAGGGATAAAATTGATTGGGTGAGAGGAATTGAGGTAGTGATGGATGTTGTGAAGAGAGATAGTGTGAGATGTTTGGGTCATGTGTTGAGGAAGGATTAAAGTGACTTGGTGAGAGGAATAGAGGTAGTGATGGATGTTGTGAAGAGAGATAGTGTGAGATGGTTGGGTCATGTGTTGAGGAAGGATAAAATTGACTGGGTGAGAGGAATAGTGGTAGAGATGGATGTTGTAAAGGGAGATAGTGTGAGATGGTTGGGTCATGTGTTGAGGAAGTATAAAAGTGTCTGGGTGAGAGGAGTAGAGGTAGTGATGGATGTTGTGAAGAGAGATAGTGTGAGATGGTTGGGTCCTGTGTTGAGGAAGGATGAAAGTGACTGGGTGAGATGGTTGGGTCCTGTGTTGAGGAAGGATGAAAGTGACTAGGTGAGAGGAACAGAGGTAGTGATGGATGTTGTGAAGAGAGATTGTGTGAGATGGTTGGGTGATGTGTTGAGGAAGGTTAAAAGTGACTGGGTGAGTGGAATAGAGGTAGTGATGGATGTTGTGAAGAGAGATAGCGTGGGACGGTTGGGTCATGTGTTGAGGAAGTATGAAAGTGACTGGGTGAGAGGAATCAGAGGTAGTGATGGATGTTGTGAAGAGAGATAGTGTGAGATGGTTGGGTCATGTGTTGAGGAAGGATAAAAGTTACTGGGTGAGAGGAATAGAGGTAGTGATGGATGTTGTGAAGAGAGATAGTGTGAGATGGTTGGGTCATGTGTTGAGTAAGGATAAAAGTGACTGGGTGAGAGGAATAGAGGTAGTGATGGATGTTGTGAAGAGAGATAGTGTGAGATGGTTGGGTCATGTGTTGAGGAAGGATAAAAGTGAGTGGGTGAGAGGAATAGAGGTAGTGATGGATGTTGGGAAGAGAGATAGTGTGAGATGGTTGGGTCATGTGTTGAGGAAGGTTGAATGTGAATGGGTGAGAGGAACAGAGGTAGTTATGGATGTTGCGAAGAGAGATAGTGTGAGATGGTTGGGTCATGTGTTGAGGAAGGATAAAATGACTGTGTGAGAGGAATAGAGGTTTTGATGGATGTTGTGAAGAGAGATAGTGTGAGATGGTTGGGTCATGTGTTGAGGAAGTATGAAAATGACTGGGTGAGGGAATAGAGGTAGTGATGGATGTTGTCAAGAGAGATAGTGTGAGATGGTTGGGTCATGTGTTGAGGAGGGATAAAATTGATTGGGTGAGAGGAATAGAGGTAGTGATGGATGTTGTGAAGTGAGATAGTGTGAGATGGTTGGGTCATGTGTTGAGGAAGGATAAAAGTGAGTGGGTGAGAGGAATAGAGATATTGATGGATGTTGTGAAGAGAGATAGAGTGAGATGGTTGGGTCATATGTTGAGGAAGGATAAAAATGAGTGGGTGAGAGGAATAGAGGTAGTGATAGATGTTGTGAAGAGAGATAGTGTGAGATGGTTGGGTCATGTGTTGAGAAAGTTTGAAAGTGACTGGGTGAGCGAATAGAGGTAGTGATGGATGTTGTGAAGAGAGATAGTGTGAGATGGTTGGGTCATGTGTTGAGGAGGGATAAAATTGATTGGGTGAGAGGAATAGAGGTAGTGATGGATGTTGTGAAGAGAGATAGTGTGAGATGGTTGGGTCATGTGTTGAGGAAGGATTAAAGTGACTGGGTGAGAGGAATAGAGGTAGTGATGGATGTTGTGAAGAGAGATAGTGTGAGATGGTTGGTTCATGTGTTGAGGAAGGTTAAAAGTGACTGGGCAAGTGGAATAGATGTAGTGATGGATGTTGTGAAGAGAGATAGTGTGGGACATTTGGGTCATGTGTTGAGGAAGTATGAAAGTGACTGGGTGAGAGGAATCAGAGGTAGTGATGGATGTTGTGAAGAGAGATAGTGTGAGATGGTTGGGTCATGTGTTGAGGAAGGATAAAAGTGACTGTGTGAGAAGAATAGAGGTTTTGATGGATGTTGTGAAGAGAGATAGCGTGTGATGGTTGGGTCATGTGTTGAGGAAGGATAAAAGTGACTGGGTGAGAGGAATAGAGGTTTTGATGTATGTTGTGAAGAGAGATAGTGTGAGATGGTTAGCTCATTTGTTGAGGAAGGATAAAAGTAACTGGGTGAGAGGAATAGAGGTTGTGATGGATGTTGTGAAGAGAGATAGTGTGAGATGGTTGGGTCATGTGTTGAGGAAGTATGAAAGTAACTGGGGTGAGAGGAATAGAGGTAGTGATGGATGTTGTGAAGAGAGATAGTGTGAGATGGTTGGGTCATATGTTGAGGAAGGATAAAAGTGACTGGGTGGGAGGAATAGTGGTAGTGATGGATGTTGTAAAGGGAGATAGTGTGAGATGATTGGGTCATGTGTTGAGGAAGTATGAAAGTGACTGGGTGAGAGGAATAGAGGTAGAGATGGATGTTGTGAAGAGAGATAGAGTGAGATGGTTGGGTCATGTGTTGAGGAAGTATGAAAATGACTGGGTGAGGGAATAGAGGTAGTGATGGATGTTGTGAAGAGAGATAGTGTGAGATGGTTGGGTCATGTGTTGAGGAGGGATAAAATTGATTGGGTGAGAGGAATAGAGGTAGTGATAGATGTTGTGAAAAGAGATAGTGTGAGATGGTTGGGTCATGTGTTGAGGAAGGATAAAAGTGAGTGGGTGAGAGGAATAGAGGTAGTGATGGATGTTGTGAAGAGAGATAGTGTGAGATGGTTGGGTCATGTGTTGAGGAGGAATAAAATTGATTGGGTGAGAGGAATAGAGGTAGTGATGGATGTTGTGAAGAGAGATAGTGTGAGATGGTTGGGTCATGTGTTGAGGAAGGATAAAAGTGAGTGGGTGAGAGGAATAGAGGTAGTGATGGATGTTGTGAAGAGAGATAGTGTGAGATGGTTGGGTCATGTGTTGAGGAAGGTTGAATGTGAATGGGTGAGAGGAACAGAGGTAGTGATGGATGTTGCGAAGAGAGATAGTGTGAGATGGTTGGGTCATGTGTTGAGGAAGGATAAAAGTGACTGGGTGAGAGGAATAGAGGTTTTGATGGATGTTGTGAAGAGAGATAGTGTGAGATGGTTGGGTCATATGTTGAGGAAGGATAAAAGTGACTGGGTGAGAGGAATAGAGGTAGTGATGGATGTTGCGAAGAGAGATAGTGTGAGATGGTTGGGTCATGTGTTGAGGAAGTATGAAAGTGACTGGGTGAGAGGAATAGAGGTAGAGATGGATGTTGTGAAGAGAGATAGTGTGAGATGGTTGGGTCATGTGTTGAGGAAGGATAAAACTGACTGGGTGAGAGGAATAGTGGTAGTGATGGATGTTGTAAAGGGAGATAGTGTGAGATGGTTGGGTCATGTGTTGAGGAAGTATGAAAGTGACTGGGTGAGAGGAATAGAAGTAGTGATAGATGTTGTGAAGAGAGATAGTGTGAGATGGTTGGGTCATGTGTTGAGGAAGTATGAAATGACTGGGTGAGAGGAATAGAGGTAGAGATGGATGTTGTGAAGAGAGATAGTGTGAGATTGTTGGGTCATGTGTTGAGGAAGTATGAAAGTGACTGGGTGAGCGAATAGAGGTAGTGATGGATGTTGTGAAGAGAGATAGTGTGAGATGGTTGGGTCATGTGTTGATGAGGGATAAAATTGATTGGGTGAGAGGAATAGAGGTAGTGATGGATGTTGTGAAGAGAGATAGTGTGAGATGGTTGGGTCATGTGTTGAGGAAGGATAAAAGTGACTGGGTGAGAGGAATAGTGGTAGAGATGGATGTTGTAAAGGGAGATAGTGTGAGATGGTTGGGTCATGTGTTGAGGAAGTATAAAAGTGACTGGGTGAGAGGAATAGAGGTAGTGATGGATGTTGTGAAGAGAGATAGTGTGAGATGGTTGGGTCATGTGTTGAGGAAAGTTAAAAGTGACTCGGTGAGTGGAATAGAGGTAGTGATGGATGTTGTGAGGAGAGATAGCGTGGGACGGTTGGGTCATGTGTTGAGGAAGTATGAAAGTGACTGGGTGAGAGGAATCAGAGGTAGTGATGGATGTTGTGAAGAGAGATAGTGTGAGATGGTTGGGTCATGTGTTGAGGAAGGATAAAAGTTACTGGGTGAGAGGAATAGAGGTAGTGATGGATGTTGTGAAGAGAGATAGTGTGAGATGGTTGGGTCATGTGTTGAGTAAGGATAAAAGTGACTGGGTGAGAGGAATAGAGGTAGTGATGGATGTTGTGAAGAGAGATAGTGTGAGATGGTTGGGTCATGTGTTGAGGAGGGATAAAAGTGAGTGGGTGAGAGGAATAGAGGTAGTGATGGATGTTGGGAAAAGAGATAGTGTGAGATGGTTGGGTCATGTGTTGAGGAAGGATAAAAGTAACTGGGTGAGTGGAATAGAGGTAGTGATGGATGTTGCGAAGAGAGATAGTGTGAGATGGTTGGGTCATGTGTTGAGGAAGTATGAAAGTGACTGGGTGAGAGGAATAGAGGTAGAGATGCATGTTGTGAAGAGAGATAGAGTGAGATGGTTGGGTCATGTGTTGAGGAAGTATGAAAGTGACTGGGTGAGAGAAATAGAGGTAGTGATGGATGTTGTGAAGAGATATAGTGTGAGATGGTTGGGTCATGTGTTGAGGAACGATAAAAGTGAGTGGGTGAGAGGAATAGTGGTATTGATGGATGTTGTGAAGAGAGATAGAGTGAGATGGTTGGGTCATGTGTTGAGGAAGGATAAAAGTGACTGGGTGAGAGGAATAGAGGTAGAGATGGATGTTGTGAAGAGAGATAGTGTGAGATGGTTGGGTCATGTGTTGAGGAAGTATGAAAGTGACTGGGTGAGAGGAATAGAGGTAGTGATAGATGTTGTGAAGACAGATTGTGTGAGATGGTTGGGTCATGTGTTGAGGAAGGATAAAAGTGACTGGGTGAGAGGAATATAGGTAGAGATAGATGTTGTGAAGAGAGATAGTGTGAGATGGTTGAGTCATGTGTTGAGGAAGGATAAAAGTGACTGGGTGAGAGGAATAGTGGTAGTGATGGATGTTGTAAAGGGAGATAGTGTGAGATGGTTGGGTCATGTGTTGAGGAAGTATGAAAGTGACTGGGTGAGAGGAATAGAGGTAGTGATGGATGTTGTGAAGAGAGATAGTGTGAGATGGTTGGGTCATATGTTGAGGAAGGATAAAAGTGACTGGGTGAGAGGAATAGGGGTAGTGATGGATGTTGTGAAGAGAGATAGTGTGAGATGGTTGGGTCATGTGTTGAGGAGGGATAAAATTGATTGTGTGAGAGGAATAGAGGTAGTGATGGATGTTGTGAAGAGAGATAGTGTGGGACGGTGGGTCATGTGTTGAGGAAGTATGAAAGTGACTGGGTGAGAGGAATAGAGGTAGTGATGGATGTTGTGAAGAGAGGTAGTGTGGGACGGTGGGTCATGTGTTGAGGAAGTATGAAAGTGACTGGGTGAGAGGAATCACAGGTAGTGATGGATGTTGTGAAGAGAGATAGTGTGAGATGGTTGGGTCATGTGTTGAGGAAGGATAAAAGTGACTGGGTAAGAGGAATAGATGTAGTGATGGATGTCGTGAAGAGAGATAGTGTGAGATGGTTGGGTCATGTGTTGAGGAAGGATACAAGTGAGTGGGAGAGAGGAATAGAGGTAGTGATAGATGTTGTGAAGAGAGATAGTGTGAGATGGTTGGGTCATGTGTTGAGGAAGTATGAAAGTGACTGGGTGAGAGGAATAGAGGTAGAGATGGATGTTGTGAAGAGAGATAGTGTGAGATGGTTGGGTCATGTGTTGAGGAAGGATAAAAGTGACTGGGTGAGAGGAATAGAGGTAGTGATGGATGTTGTGAAGAGACATAGTGTGAGATGGTTGGTTCATATGTTGAGGAAGGATAAAAGTGAGTGGGTGAGAGGAATAGAGGTAGTGATAGATGTTGTGAAGAGAGATAGTGTGAGATGGTTGGGTCATGTGTTGAGGAAGTATGAAAGTGACTGGGTGAGAGGAATAGTGGTAGAGATGGATGTTGTGAAGAGAGATAGTGTGAGATGGTTGGGTCATGTGTTGAGGAAGTATGAAGGTGACTGGGTGAGCGAATAGAGGTAGTGATGGATGTTGTGAAGAGAGATAGTGTGAGATGGTTGGGTCATGTGTTGAGGAGGGATAAAATTGATTGGGTGAGAGGAATAGAGGTCGTGATGGATGTTGTGAAGAGAGATAGTGTGAGATGGTTGGGTCATGTGTTGAGGAAGGATTAAAGTGACTGGGTGAGAGGAATAGAGGTAGTGATGGATGTTGTGAAGAGAGATAGTGTGAGATGGTTGGGTCATGTGTTGAGGAAGGTTAAAAGTGACTGGGTGAGTGGAATAGAGGTAGTGATGGATGTTGTGAAGAGAGATAGTGTGAGATGGTTGGGTCATGTGTTGAGGAAGGATAAAAGTGAGTGGGTGAGAGGAATAGAGGTAGTGATGGATGTTGTGAAGAGAGATAGTGTGAGATGGTTGGGTCATGTGTTGAGGAAGGTTGAATGTGAATGGGTGAGAGGAACAGAGGTAGTGATGGATGTTGCGAAGAGAGATAGTGTGAGATGGTTGGGTCATGTGTTGAGGAAGGATAAAAGTGACTGGGTGAGAGGAATAGAGGTTTTGATGGATGTTGTGAAGAGAGATAGTGTGAGATGGTTGGGTCATATGTTGAGGAAGGATAAAAGTGACTGGGTGAGAGGAATAGAGGTAGTGATGGATGTTGCGAAGAGAGATAGTGTGAGATGGTTGGGTCATGTGTTGAGGAAGTATGAAAGTGACTGGGTGAGAGGAATAGAGGTAGAGATGGATGTTGTGAAGAGAGATAGTGTGAGATGGTTGGGTCATGTGTTGAGGAAGGATAAAATTGACTGGGTGAGAGGAATAGTGGTAGTAATGGATGTTGTAAAGGGAGATAGTGTGAGATGGTTGGGTCATGTGTTGAGGAAGTATGAAAGTGACTGGGTGAGAGGAATAGAAGTAGTGATAGATGTTGTGAAGAGAGATAGTGTGAGATGGTTGGGTCATGTGTTGAGGAAGTATGAAATGACTGGGTGAGAGGAATAGAGGTAGAGATGGATGTTGTGAAGAGAGATAGTGTGAGATGGTTGGGTGATGTGTTGAGGAAGTATGAAAGTGACTGGGTGAGCGAATAGAGGTAGTGATGGATGTTGTGAAGAGAGATAGTGTGAGATGGTTGGGTCATGTGTTGATGAGGGATAAAATTGATTGGGTGAGAGGAATAGAGGTAGTGATGGATGTTGTGAAGAGAGATAGTGTGAGATGTTTGGGTCATGTGTTGAGGAAGGATTAAAGTGACTGGGTGAGAGGAATAGAGGTAGTGATGGATGTTGTGAAGAGAGATAGTGTGAGATGGTTGGGTCATGTGTTGAGGAAGGATAAAAGTGACTGGGTGAGAGGAATAGTGGTAGAGATGGATGTTGTAAAGGGAGATAGTGTGAGATGGTTGGGTCATGTGTTGAGGAAGTATAAAAGTGACTGGGTGAGAGGAATAGAGGTAGTGATGGATGTTGTGAAGAGAGATAGTGTGAGATGGTTGGGTCATGTGTTGAGGAAAGTTAAAAGTGACTCGGTGAGTGGAATAGAGGTAGTGATGGATGTTGTGAGGAGAGATAGCGTGGGACGGTTGGGTCATGTGTTGAGGAAGTATGAAAGTGACTGGGTGAGAGGAATCAGAGGTAGTGATGGATGTTGTGAAGAGAGATAGTGTGAGATGGTTGGGTCATGTGTTGAGGAAGGATAAAAGTTACTGGGTGAGAGGAATAGAGGTAGTGATGGATGTTGTGAAGAGAGATAGTGTGAGATGGTTGGGTCATGTGTTGAGTAAGGATAAAAGTGACTGGGTGAGAGGAATAGAGGTAGTGATGGATGTTGTGAAGAGAGATAGTGTGAGATGGTTGGGTCATGTGTTGAGGAGGGATAAAAGTGAGTGGGTGAGAGGAATAGAGGTAGTGATGGATGTTGGGAAGAGAGATAGTGTGAGATGGTTGGGTCATGTGTTGAGGAAGGATAAAAGTAACTGGGTGAGTGGAATAGAGGTAGTGATGGATGTTGCGAAGAGAGATAGTGTGAGATGGTTGGGTCATGTGTTGAGGAAGTATGAAAGTGACTGGGTGAGAGGAATAGAGGTAGAGATGGATGTTGTGAAGAGAGATAGAGTGAGATGGTTGGGTCATGTGTTGAGGAAGTATGAAAGTGACTGGGTGAGAGAAATAGAGGTAGTGATGGATGTTGTGAAGAGAGATAGTGTGAGATGGTTGGGTCATGTGTTGAGGAACGATAAAAGTGAGTGGGTGAGAGGAATAGTGGTATTGATGGATGTTGTGAAGAGAGATAGAGTGAGATGGTTGGGTCATGTGTTGAGGAAGGATAAAAGTGACTGGGTGAGAGGAATAGAGGTAGAGATGGATGTTGTGAAGAGAGATAGTGTGAGATGGTTGGGTCATGTGTTGAGGAAGTATGAAAGTGACTGGGTGAGAGGAATAGAGGTAGTGATAGATGTTGTGAAGACAGATTGTGTGAGATGGTTGGGTCATGTGTTGAGGAAGGATAAAAGTGACTGGGTGAGAGGAATAGAGGTAGAGATAGATGTTGTGAAGAGAGATAGTGTGAGATGGTTGAGTCATGTGTTGAGGAAGGATAAAAGTGACTGGGTGAGAGGAATAGTGGTAGTGATGGATGTTGTAAAGGGAGATAGTGTGAGATGGTTGGGTCATGTGTTGAGGAAGTATGAAAGTGACTGGGTGAGAGGAATAGAGGTAGTGATGGATGTTGTGAAGAGAGATAGTGTGAGATGGTTGGGTCATATGTTGAGGAAGGATAAAAGTGACTGGGTGAGAGGAATAGGGGTAGTGATGGATGTTGTGAAGAGAGATAGTGTGAGATGGTTGGGTCATGTGTTGAGGAGGGATAAAATTGATTGTGTGAGAGGAATAGAGGTAGTGATGGATGTTGTGAAGAGAGATAGTGTGGGACGGTGGGTCATGTGTTGAGGAAGTATGAAAGTGACTGGGTGAGAGGAATAGAGGTAGTGATGGATGTTGTGAAGAGAGGTAGTGTGGGACGGTGGGTCATGTGTTGAGGAAGTATGAAAGTGACTGGGTGAGAGGAATCACAGGTAGTGATGGATGTTGTGAAGAGAGATAGTGTGAGATGGTTGGGTCATGTGTTGAGGAAGGATAAAAGTGACTGGGTAAGAGGAATAGATGTAGTGATGGATGTCGTGAAGAGAGATAGTGTGAGATGGTTGGGTCATGTGTTGAGGAAGGATACAAGTGAGTGGGAGAGAGGAATAGAGGTAGTGATAGATGTTGTGAAGAGAGATAGTGTGAGATGGTTGGGTCATGTGTTGAGGAAGTATGAAAGTGACTGGGTGAGAGGAATAGAGGTAGAGATGGATGTTGTGAAGAGAGATAGTGTGAGATGGTTGGGTCATGTGTTGAGGAAGGATAAAAGTGACTGGGTGAGAGGAATAGAGGTAGTGATGGATGTTGTGAAGAGACATAGTGTGAGATGGTTGGTTCATATGTTGAGGAAGGATAAAAGTGAGTGGGTGAGAGGAATAGAGGTAGTGATAGATGTTGTGAAGAGAGATAGTGTGAGATGGTTGGGTCATGTGTTGAGGAAGTATGAAAGTGACTGGGTGAGAGGAATAGTGGTAGAGATGGATGTTGTGAAGAGAGATAGTGTGAGATGGTTGGGTCATGTGTTGAGGAAGTATGAAGGTGACTGGGTGAGCGAATAGAGGTAGTGATGGATGTTGTGAAGAGAGATAGTGTGAGATGGTTGGGTCATGTGTTGAGGAGGGATAAAATTGATTGGGTGAGAGGAATAGAGGTCGTGATGGATGTTGTGAAGAGAGATAGTGTGAGATGGTTGGGTCATGTGTTGAGGAAGGATTAAAGTGACTGGGTGAGAGGAATAGAGGTAGTGATGGATGTTGTGAAGAGAGATAGTGTGAGATGGTTGGGTCATGTGTTGAGGAAGGTTAAAAGTGACTGGGTGAGTGGAGTAGAGGTAGTGATGGATGTTGTGAAGAGAGATAGTGTGAGATGGTTGGGTCATATGTTGAGGAAGGATTAAAGTGACTGGGTGAGAGGAATAGTGGTAGTGATGGATGTTGTAAAGGGAGATAGTGTGAGATGATTGGGTCATGTGTTGAGGAAGTATGAAAGTGACTGGGTGAGAGGAATAGAGGTAGTGATAGATGTTGTGAAGAGAGATAGTGTGAGATGGTTGGGTCATGTGTTGAGGAAGTATGAAAGTGACTGGGTGAGAGGAATAGAGGTAGAGATGGATGTTGTGAAGAGAGATAGAGTGAGATGGTTGGGTCATGTGTTGAGGAAGTATGAAAATGACTGGGTGAGGGAATAGAGGTAGTGATGGATGTTGTGAAGAGAGATAGTGTGAGATGGTTGGGTCATGTGTTGAGGAGGGATAAAATTGATTGGGTGAGAGGAATAGAGGTAGTGTTGGATGTTGTGAAGAGAGATAGTGTGAGATGGTTGGGTCATGTGTTCAGGAAGGATAAAAGTGAGTGGGTGAGAGGAATAGAGGTAGTGATGGATGTTGTGAAGAGAGATAGTGTGAGATGGTTGGGTCATGTGTTGAGGAAGGTTGAATGTGAATGGGTGAGAGGAACAGAGGTAGTGATGGATGTTGCGAAGAGAGATAGTGTGAGATGGCTGGGTCATGTGTTGAGGAAGGATAAAAGTGACTGGGTGAGAGGTATAGAGGTTTTGATGGATGTTGTAAAGGGAGATAGTGTGAGATGGTTGGGTCATGTGTTGAGGAAGTATGAATGTGACTGGGTGAGAGGAATAGAGGTAGTGATGGATGTTGTGAAGAGAGATAGTGTGAGATGGTTGGGTCATATGTTGAGGAAGGATAAAAGTGACTGGGTGAGAGGAATAGGGGTAGTGATGGATGTTGTGAGGAGAGATAGTGTGAGATGGTTGGGTCATGTGTTGAGAAAGTATGAAAGTGACTGGGTGAGAGGAATAGAGGTAGTGATGGATGTTGTGAAGAGAGATAGTGTGAGATGGTTGGGTCATGTGTTGAGGAGGGATAAAATTGATTGTGTGAGAGGAATAGAGGTAGTGATGGATGTTGTGAAGAGAGATAGTGTGAGATGGTTGGGTCATGTGTTGAGGTGGGATGAAAGTGACTGGGTGAAAGGAATAGAGGTAGTGATGGATGTTGTGAGGAGAGATAGTGTGAGATGGTTGGGTCATGTGTTGAGGAAGTATGAAAGTGACTGGGTGAGAGGAATAGAGGTAGTGATGGATGTTGTGAAGAGATATAGTGTGAGATGGTTGGGTCATGGGTTTAGGAAGTATGAATGTGACTGGGTGAGAGGAATATAGGTAGTTATGGATGTTGTGAAGAGAGATAGTGTGAGATGGTTGGGTCATGTGTTGAGGAAGGATAAAAGTGACTGGGTGAGAGGAATAGAGGTAGTGATGGATGTTGTGAAGAGAGATAGTGTGAGATGGTTGGTTCATATGTTGAGGAAGGATAAAAGTGAGTGGGTGAGAGGAATAGAGGTAGTGATAGATGTTGTGAAGAGAGATAGTGTGAGATGGTTGGGTCATGTGTTGAGGAAGTATGAAAGTGACTGGGTGAGAGGAATAGAGGTAGAGATGGATGTTGTGAAGAGAGATAGTGTGAGATGGTTGGGTCATGTGTTGAGGAAGGATTAAAGTGACTGGGTGAGAGGAATAGAGGTAGTGATGGATGTTGTGAAGAGACATAGTGTGAGATGGTTGGTTCATATGTTGAGGAAGGATAAAAGTGAGTGGGTGAGAGGAATAGAGGTAGTGATAGATGTTGTGAAGAGAGATAGTGTGAGATGGTTGGGTCATGTGTTGAGGAAGTATGAAAGTGACTGGGTGAGAGGAATAGTGGTAGAGATGGATGTTGTGAAGAGAGATAGTGTGAGATGGTTGGGTCATGTGTTGAGGAAGTATGAAGGTGACTGGGTGAGCGAATAGAGGTAGTGATGGATGTTGTGAAGAGAGATAGTGTGAGATGGTTGGGTCATGTGTTGAGGAGGGATAAAATTGATTGGGTGAGAGGAATAGAGGTCGTGATGGATGTTGTGAAGAGAGATAGTGTGAGATGGTTGGGTCATGTGTTGAGGAAGGATTAAAGTGACTGGGTGAGAGGAATAGAGGTAGTGATGGATGTTGTGAAGAGAGATAGTGTGAGATGGTTGGGTCATGTGTTGAGGAAGGTTAAAAGTGACTGGGTGAGTGGAATAGAGGTAGTGATGGATGTTGTGAAGAGAGATAGTGTGAGATGGTTGGGTCATGTGTTGAGGAAGGATAAAAGTGAGTGGGTGAGAGGAATAGAGGTAGTGATGGATGTTGTGAAGAGAGATAGTGTGAGATGGTTGGGTCATGTGTTGAGGAAGGTTGAATGTGAATGGGTGAGAGGAACAGAGGTAGTGATGGATGTTGCGAAGAGAGATAGTGTGAGATGGTTGGGTCATGTGTTGAGGAAGTATGAAAGTGACTGGGTGAGAGGAATAGTGGTAGAGATGGATGTTGTGAAGAGAGATAGTGTGAGATGGTTGGGTCATGTGTTGAGGAAGTATGAAGGTGACTGGGTGAGCGAATAGAGGTAGTGATGGATGTTGTGAAGAGAGATAGTGTGAGATGGTTGGGTCATGTGTTGAGGAGGGATAAAATTGATTGGGTGAGAGGAATAGAGGTCGTGATGGATGTTGTGAAGAGAGATAGTGTGAGATGGTTGGGTCATGTGTTGAGGAAGGATTAAAGTGACTGGGTGAGAGGAATAGAGGTAGTGATGGATGTTGTGAAGAGAGATAGTGTGAGATGGTTGGGTCATGTGTTGAGGAAGGTTAAAAGTGACTGGGTGAGTGGAGTAGAGGTAGTGATGGATGTTGTGAAGAGAGATAGTGTGAGATGGTTGGGTCATATGTTGAGGAAGGATTAAAGTGACTGGGTGAGAGGAATAGTGGTAGTGATGGATGTTGTAAAGGGAGATAGTGTGAGATGATTGGGTCATGTGTTGAGGAAGTATGAAAGTGACTGGGTGAGAGGAATAGAGGTAGTGATAGATGTTGTGAAGAGAGATAGTGTGAGATGGTTGGGTCATGTGTTGAGGAAGTATGAAAGTGACTGGGTGAGAGGAATAGAGGTAGAGATGGATGTTGTGAAGAGAGATAGAGTGAGATGGTTGGGTCATGTGTTGAGGAAGTATGAAAATGACTGGGTGAGGGAATAGAGGTAGTGATGGATGTTGTGAAGAGAGATAGTGTGAGATGGTTGGGTCATGTGTTGAGGAGGGATAAAATTGATTGGGTGAGAGGAATAGAGGTAGTGTTGGATGTTGTGAAGAGAGATAGTGTGAGATGGTTGGGTCATGTGTTCAGGAAGGATAAAAGTGAGTGGGTGAGAGGAATAGAGGTAGTGATGGATGTTGTGAAGAGAGATAGTGTGAGATGGTTGGGTCATGTGTTGAGGAAGGTTGAATGTGAATGGGTGAGAGGAACAGAGGTAGTGATGGATGTTGCGAAGAGAGATAGTGTGAGATGGCTGGGTCATGTGTTGAGGAAGGATAAAAGTGACTGGGTGAGAGGTATAGAGGTTTTGATGGATGTTGTAAAGGGAGATAGTGTGAGATGGTTGGGTCATGTGTTGAGGAAGTATGAATGTGACTGGGTGAGAGGAATAGAGGTAGTGATGGATGTTGTGAAGAGAGATAGTGTGAGATGGTTGGGTCATATGTTGAGGAAGGATAAAAGTGACTGGGTGAGAGGAATAGGGGTAGTGATGGATGTTGTGAGGAGAGATAGTGTGAGATGGTTGGGTCATGTGTTGAGAAAGTATGAAAGTGACTGGGTGAGAGGAATAGAGGTAGTGATGGATGTTGTGAAGAGAGATAGTGTGAGATGGTTGGGTCATGTGTTGAGGAGGGATAAAATTGATTGTGTGAGAGGAATAGAGGTAGTGATGGATGTTGTGAAGAGAGATAGTGTGAGATGGTTGGGTCATGTGTTGAGGTGGGATGAAAGTGACTGGGTGAAAGGAATAGAGGTAGTGATGGATGTTGTGAGGAGAGATAGTGTGAGATGGTTGGGTCATGTGTTGAGGAAGTATGAAAGTGACTGGGTGAGAGGAATAGAGGTAGTGATGGATGTTGTGAAGAGATATAGTGTGAGATGGTTGGGTCATGGGTTTAGGAAGTATGAATGTGACTGGGTGAGAGGAATATAGGTAGTTATGGATGTTGTGAAGAGAGATAGTGTGAGATGGTTGGGTCATGTGTTGAGGAAGGATAAAAGTGACTGGGTGAGAGGAATAGAGGTAGTGATGGATGTTGTGAAGAGAGATAGTGTGAGATGGTTGGTTCATATGTTGAGGAAGGATAAAAGTGAGTGGGTGAGAGGAATAGAGGTAGTGATAGATGTTGTGAAGAGAGATAGTGTGAGATGGTTGGGTCATGTGTTGAGGAAGTATGAAAGTGACTGGGTGAGAGGAATAGAGGTAGAGATGGATGTTGTGAAGAGAGATAGTGTGAGATGGTTGGGTCATGTGTTGAGGAAGGATAAAAGTGACTGGGTGAGAGGAATAGAGGTAGTGATGGATGTTGTGAAGAGACATAGTGTGAGATGGTTGGTTCATATGTTGAGGAAGGATAAAAGTGAGTGGGTGAGAGGAATAGAGGTAGTGATAGATGTTGTGAAGAGAGATAGTGTGAGATGGTTGGGTCATGTGTTGAGGAAGTATGAAAGTGACTGGGTGAGAGGAATAGTGGTAGAGATGGATGTTGTGAAGAGAGATAGTGTGAGATGGTTGGGTCATGTGTTGAGGAAGTATGAAGGTGACTGGGTGAGCGAATAGAGGTAGTGATGGATGTTGTGAAGAGAGATAGTGTGAGATGGTTGGGTCATGTGTTGAGGAGGGATAAAATTGATTGGGTGAGAGGAATAGAGGTCGTGATGGATGTTGTGAAGAGAGATAGTGTGAGATGGTTGGGTCATGTGTTGAGGAAGGATTAAAGTGACTGGGTGAGAGGAATAGAGGTAGTGATGGATGTTGTGAAGAGAGATAGTGTGAGATGGTTGGGTCATGTGTTGAGGAAGGTTAAAAGTGACTGGGTGAGTGGAATAGAGGTAGTGATGGATGTTGTGAAGAGAGATAGTGTGAGATGGTTGGGTCATGTGTTGAGGAAGGATAAAAGTGAGTGGGTGAGAGGAATAGAGGTAGTGATGGATGTTGTGAAGAGAGATAGTGTGAGATGGTTGGGTCATGTGTTGAGGAAGGTTGAATGTGAATGGGTGAGAGGAACAGAGGTAGTGATGGATGTTGCGAAGAGAGATAGTGTGAGATGGTTGGGTCATGTGTTGAGGAAGGATAAAAGTGACTGGGTGAGAGGAATAGAGGTTTTGATGGATGTTGTGAAGAGAGATAGTGTGAGATGGTTGGGTCATATGTTGAGGAAGGATAAAAGTGACTGGGTGAGAGGAATAGAGGTAGTGATGGATGTTGCGAAGAGAGATAGTGTGAGATGGTTGGGTCATGTGTTGAGGAAGTATGAAAGTGACTGGGTGAGAGGAATAGAGGTAGAGATGGATGTTGTGAAGAGAGATAGTGTGAGATGGTTGGGTCATGTGTTGAGGAAGGATAAAATTGACTGGGTGAGAGGAATAGTGGTAGTAATGGATGTTGTAAAGGGAGATAGTGTGAGATGGTTGGGTCATGTGTTGAGGAAGTATGAAAGTGACTGGGTGAGAGGAATAGAAGTAGTGATAGATGTTGTGAAGAGAGATAGTGTGAGATGGTTGGGTCATGTGTTGAGGAAGTATGAAATGACTGGGTGAGAGGAATAGAGGTAGAGATGGATGTTGTGAAGAGAGATAGTGTGAGATGGTTGGGTGATGTGTTGAGGAAGTATGAAAGTGACTGGGTGAGCGAATAGAGGTAGTGATGGATGTTGTGAAGAGAGATAGTGTGAGATGGTTGGGTCATGTGTTGATGAGGGATAAAATTGATTGGGTGAGAGGAATAGAGGTAGTGATGGATGTTGTGAAGAGAGATAGTGTGAGATGTTTGGGTCATGTGTTGAGGAAGGATTAAAGTGACTGGGTGAGAGGAATAGAGGTAGTGATGGATGTTGTGAAGAGAGATAGTGTGAGATGGTTGGGTCATGTGTTGAGGAAGTATGAAAGTGACTGGGTGAGAGGAATAGTGGTAGAGATGGATGTTGTGAAGAGAGATAGTGTGAGATGGTTGGGTCATGTGTTGAGGAAGTATGAAGGTGACTGGGTGAGCGAATAGAGGTAGTGATGGATGTTGTGAAGAGAGATAGTGTGAGATGGTTGGGTCATGTGTTGAGGAGGGATAAAATTGATTGGGTGAGAGGAATAGAGGTCGTGATGGATGTTGTGAAGAGAGATAGTGTGAGATGGTTGGGTCATGTGTTGAGGAAGGATTAAAGTGACTGGGTGAGAGGAATAGAGGTAGTGATGGATGTTGTGAAGAGAGATAGTGTGAGATGGTTGGGTCATGTGTTGAGGAAGGTTAAAAGTGACTGGGTGAGTGGAGTAGAGGTAGTGATGGATGTTGTGAAGAGAGATAGTGTGAGATGGTTGGGTCATATGTTGAGGAAGGATTAAAGTGACTGGGTGAGAGGAATAGTGGTAGTGATGGATGTTGTAAAGGGAGATAGTGTGAGATGATTGGGTCATGTGTTGAGGAAGTATGAAAGTGACTGGGTGAGAGGAATAGAGGTAGTGATAGATGTTGTGAAGAGAGATAGTGTGAGATGGTTGGGTCATGTGTTGAGGAAGTATGAAAGTGACTGGGTGAGAGGAATAGAGGTAGAGATGGATGTTGTGAAGAGAGATAGAGTGAGATGGTTGGGTCATGTGTTGAGGAAGTATGAAAATGACTGGGTGAGGGAATAGAGGTAGTGATGGATGTTGTGAAGAGAGATAGTGTGAGATGGTTGGGTCATGTGTTGAGGAGGGATAAAATTGATTGGGTGAGAGGAATAGAGGTAGTGTTGGATGTTGTGAAGAGAGATAGTGTGAGATGGTTGGGTCATGTGTTCAGGAAGGATAAAAGTGAGTGGGTGAGAGGAATAGAGGTAGTGATGGATGTTGTGAAGAGAGATAGTGTGAGATGGTTGGGTCATGTGTTGAGGAAGGTTGAATGTGAATGGGTGAGAGGAACAGAGGTAGTGATGGATGTTGCGAAGAGAGATAGTGTGAGATGGCTGGGTCATGTGTTGAGGAAGGATAAAAGTGACTGGGTGAGAGGTATAGAGGTTTTGATGGATGTTGTAAAGGGAGATAGTGTGAGATGGTTGGGTCATGTGTTGAGGAAGTATGAATGTGACTGGGTGAGAGGAATAGAGGTAGTGATGGATGTTGTGAAGAGAGATAGTGTGAGATGGTTGGGTCATATGTTGAGGAAGGATAAAAGTGACTGGGTGAGAGGAATAGGGGTAGTGATGGATGTTGTGAGGAGAGATAGTGTGAGATGGTTGGGTCATGTGTTGAGAAAGTATGAAAGTGACTGGGTGAGAGGAATAGAGGTAGTGATGGATGTTGTGAAGAGAGATAGTGTGAGATGGTTGGGTCATGTGTTGAGGAGGGATAAAATTGATTGTGTGAGAGGAATAGAGGTAGTGATGGATGTTGTGAAGAGAGATAGTGTGAGATGGTTGGGTCATGTGTTGAGGTGGGATGAAAGTGACTGGGTGAAAGGAATAGAGGTAGTGATGGATGTTGTGAGGAGAGATAGTGTGAGATGGTTGGGTCATGTGTTGAGGAAGTATGAAAGTGACTGGGTGAGAGGAATAGAGGTAGTGATGGATGTTGTGAAGAGATATAGTGTGAGATGGTTGGGTCATGGGTTTAGGAAGTATGAATGTGACTGGGTGAGAGGAATATAGGTAGTTATGGATGTTGTGAAGAGAGATAGTGTGAGATGGTTGGGTCATGTGTTGAGGAAGGATAAAAGTGACTGGGTGAGAGGAATAGAGGTAGTGATGGATGTTGTGAAGAGAGATAGTGTGAGATGGTTGGTTCATATGTTGAGGAAGGATAAAAGTGAGTGGGTGAGAGGAATAGAGGTAGTGATAGATGTTGTGAAGAGAGATAGTGTGAGATGGTTGGGTCATGTGTTGAGGAAGTATGAAAGTGACTGGGTGAGAGGAATAGAGGTAGAGATGGATGTTGTGAAGAGAGATAGTGTGAGATGGTTGGGTCATGTGTTGAGGAAGGATTAAAGTGACTGGGTGAGAGGAATAGAGGTAGTGATGGATGTTGTGAAGAGACATAGTGTGAGATGGTTGGTTCATATGTTGAGGAAGGATAAAAGTGAGTGGGTGAGAGGAATAGAGGTAGTGATAGATGTTGTGAAGAGAGATAGTGTGAGATGGTTGGGTCATGTGTTGAGGAAGTATGAAAGTGACTGGGTGAGAGGAATAGTGGTAGAGATGGATGTTGTGAAGAGAGATAGTGTGAGATGGTTGGGTCATGTGTTGAGGAAGTATGAAGGTGACTGGGTGAGCGAATAGAGGTAGTGATGGATGTTGTGAAGAGAGATAGTGTGAGATGGTTGGGTCATGTGTTGAGGAGGGATAAAATTGATTGGGTGAGAGGAATAGAGGTCGTGATGGATGTTGTGAAGAGAGATAGTGTGAGATGGTTGGGTCATGTGTTGAGGAAGGATTAAAGTGACTGGGTGAGAGGAATAGAGGTAGTGATGGATGTTGTGAAGAGAGATAGTGTGAGATGGTTGGGTCATGTGTTGAGGAAGGTTAAAAGTGACTGGGTGAGTGGAATAGAGGTAGTGATGGATGTTGTGAAGAGAGATAGTGTGAGATGGTTGGGTCATGTGTTGAGGAAGGATAAAAGTGAGTGGGTGAGAGGAATAGAGGTAGTGATGGATGTTGTGAAGAGAGATAGTGTGAGATGGTTGGGTCATGTGTTGAGGAAGGTTGAATGTGAATGGGTGAGAGGAACAGAGGTAGTGATGGATGTTGCGAAGAGAGATAGTGTGAGATGGTTGGGTCATGTGTTGAGGAAGGATAAAAGTGACTGGGTGAGAGGAATAGAGGTTTTGATGGATGTTGTGAAGAGAGATAGTGTGAGATGGTTGGGTCATATGTTGAGGAAGGATAAAAGTGACTGGGTGAGAGGAATAGAGGTAGTGATGGATGTTGCGAAGAGAGATAGTGTGAGATGGTTGGGTCATGTGTTGAGGAAGTATGAAAGTGACTGGGTGAGAGGAATAGAGGTAGAGATGGATGTTGTGAAGAGAGATAGTGTGAGATGGTTGGGTCATGTGTTGAGGAAGGATAAAATTGACTGGGTGAGAGGAATAGTGGTAGTAATGGATGTTGTAAAGGGAGATAGTGTGAGATGGTTGGGTCATGTGTTGAGGAAGTATGAAAGTGACTGGGTGAGAGGAATAGAAGTAGTGATAGATGTTGTGAAGAGAGATAGTGTGAGATGGTTGGGTCATGTGTTGAGGAAGTATGAAATGACTGGGTGAGAGGAATAGAGGTAGAGATGGATGTTGTGAAGAGAGATAGTGTGAGATGGTTGGGTGATGTGTTGAGGAAGTATGAAAGTGACTGGGTGAGCGAATAGAGGTAGTGATGGATGTTGTGAAGAGAGATAGTGTGAGATGGTTGGGTCATGTGTTGATGAGGGATAAAATTGATTGGGTGAGAGGAATAGAGGTAGTGATGGATGTTGTGAAGAGAGATAGTGTGAGATGTTTGGGTCATGTGTTGAGGAAGGATTAAAGTGACTGGGTGAGAGGAATAGAGGTAGTGATGGATGTTGTGAAGAGAGATAGTGTGAGATGGTTGGGTCATGTGTTGAGGAAGGATAAAAGTGACTGGGTGAGAGGAATAGTGGTAGAGATGGATGTTGTAAAGGGAGATAGTGTGAGATGGTTGGGTCATGTGTTGAGGAAGTATAAAAGTGACTGGGTGAGAGGAATAGAGGTAGTGATGGATGTTGTGAAGAGAGATAGTGTGAGATGGTTGGGTCATGTGTTGAGGAAAGTTAAAAGTGACTCGGTGAGTGGAATAGAGGTAGTGATGGATGTTGTGAGGAGAGATAGCGTGGGACGGTTGGGTCATGTGTTGAGGAAGTATGAAAGTGACTGGGTGAGAGGAATCAGAGGTAGTGATGGATGTTGTGAAGAGAGATAGTGTGAGATGGTTGGGTCATGTGTTGAGGAAGGATAAAAGTTACTGGGTGAGAGGAATAGAGGTAGTGATGGATGTTGTGAAGAGAGATAGTGTGAGATGGTTGGGTCATGTGTTGAGTAAGGATAAAAGTGACTGGGTGAGAGGAATAGAGGTAGTGATGGATGTTGTGAAGAGAGATAGTGTGAGATGGTTGGGTCATGTGTTGAGGAGGGATAAAAGTGAGTGGGTGAGAGGAATAGAGGTAGTGATGGATGTTGGGAAGAGAGATAGTGTGAGATGGTTGGGTCATGTGTTGAGGAAGGATAAAAGTAACTGGGTGAGTGGAATAGAGGTAGTGATGGATGTTGCGAAGAGAGATAGTGTGAGATGGTTGGGTCATGTGTTGAGGAAGTATGAAAGTGACTGGGTGAGAGGAATAGAGGTAGAGATGGATGTTGTGAAGAGAGATAGAGTGAGATGGTTGGGTCATGTGTTGAGGAAGTATGAAAGTGACTGGGTAAGAGAAATAGAGGTAGTGATGGATGTTGTGAAGAGAGATAGTGTGAGATGGTTGGGTCATGTGTTGAGGAACGATAAAAGTGAGTGGGTGAGAGGAATAGTGGTATTGATGGATGTTGTGAAGAGAGATAGAGTGAGATGGTTGGGTCATGTGTTGAGGAAGGATAAAAGTGACTGGGTGAGAGGAATAGAGGTAGAGATGGATGTTGTGAAGAGAGATAGTGTGAGATGGTTGGGTCATGTGTTGAGGAAGTATGAAAGTGACTGGGTGAGAGGAATAGAGGTAGTGATAGATGTTGTGAAGACAGATTGTGTGAGATGGTTGGGTCATGTGTTGAGGAAGGATAAAAGTGACTGGGTGAGAGGAATATAGGTAGAGATAGATGTTGTGAAGAGAGATAGTGTGAGATGGTTGAGTCATGTGTTGAGGAAGGATAAAAGTGACTGGGTGAGAGGAATAGTGGTAGTGATGGATGTTGTAAAGGGAGATAGTGTGAGATGGTTGGGTCATGTGTTGAGGAAGTATGAAAGTGACTGGGTGAGAGGAATAGAGGTAGTGATGGATGTTGTGAAGAGAGATAGTGTGAGATGGTTGGGTCATATGTTGAGGAAGGATAAAAGTGACTGGGTGAG
Organism: Eledone cirrhosa; assembly: GCA_964016885.1. Classification (NCBI taxonomy): domain Eukaryota; kingdom Metazoa; phylum Mollusca; class Cephalopoda; order Octopoda; family Eledonidae; genus Eledone; species Eledone cirrhosa. The sequence continues at coordinate 121,226,488 of OZ024744.1, forward strand.
AGGAATAGGGGTAGTGATGGATGTTGTGAAGAGAGATAGTGTGAGATGGTTGGGTCATGTGTTGAGGAGGGATAAAATTGATTGTGTGAGAGGAATAGAGGTAGTGATGGATGTTGTGAAGAGAGATAGTGTGGGACGGTGGGTCATGTGTTGAGGAAGTATGAAAGTGACTGGGTGAGAGGAATAGAGGTAGTGATGGATGTTGTGAAGAGAGGTAGTGTGGGACGGTGGGTCATGTGTTGAGGAAGTATGAAAGTGACTGGGTGAGAGGAATCACAGGTAGTGATGGATGTTGTGAAGAGAGATAGTGTGAGATGGTTGGGTCATGTGTTGAGGAAGGATAAAAGTGACTGGGTAAGAGGAATAGATGTAGTGATGGATGTCGTGAAGAGAGATAGTGTGAGATGGTTGGGTCATGTGTTGAGGAAGGATACAAGTGAGTGGGAGAGAGGAATAGAGGTAGTGATAGATGTTGTGAAGAGAGATAGTGTGAGATGGTTGGGTCATGTGTTGAGGAAGTATGAAAGTGACTGAGTGAGAGGAATAGAGGTAGAGATGGATGTTGTGAAGAGAGATAGTGTGAGATGGTTGGGTCATGTGTTGAGGAAGGATAAAAGTGACTGGGTGAGAGGAATAGAGGTAGTGATGGATGTTGTGAAGAGACATAGTGTGAGATGGTTGGTTCATATGTTGAGGAAGGATAAAAGTGAGTGGGTGAGAGGAATAGAGGTAGTGATAGATGTTGTGAAGAGAGATAGTGTGAGATGGTTGGGTCATGTGTTGAGGAAGTATGAAAGTGACTGGGTGAGAGGAATAGTGGTAGAGATGGATGTTGTGAAGAGAGATAGTGTGAGATGGTTGGGTCATGTGTTGAGGAAGTATGAAGGTGACTGGGTGAGCGAATAGAGGTAGTGATGGATGTTGTGAAGAGAGATAGTGTGAGATGGTTGGGTCATGTGTTGAGGAGGGATAAAATTGATTGGGTGAGAGGAATAGAGGTCGTGATGGATGTTGTGAAGAGAGATAGTGTGAGATGGTTGGGTCATGTGTTGAGGAAGGATTAAAGTGACTGGGTGAGAGGAATAGAGGTAGTGATGGATGTTGTGAAGAGAGATAGTGTGAGATGGTTGGGTCATGTGTTGAGGAAGGTTAAAAGTGACTGGGTGAGTGGAGTAGAGGTAGTGATGGATGTTGTGAAGAGAGATAGTGTGAGATGGTTGGGTCATATGTTGAGGAAGGATTAAAGTGACTGGGTGAGAGGAATAGTGGTAGTGATGGATGTTGTAAAGGGAGATAGTGTGAGATGATTGGGTCATGTGTTGAGGAAGTATGAAAGTGACTGGGTGAGAGGAATAGAGGTAGTGATAGATGTTGTGAAGAGAGATAGTGTGAGATGGTTGGGTCATGTGTTGAGGAAGTATGAAAGTGACTGGGTGAGAGGAATAGAGGTAGAGATGGATGTTGTGAAGAGAGATAGAGTGAGATGGTTGGGTCATGTGTTGAGGAAGTATGAAAATGACTGGGTGAGGGAATAGAGGTAGTGATGGATGTTGTGAAGAGAGATAGTGTGAGATGGTTGGGTCATGTGTTGAGGAGGGATAAAATTGATTGGGTGAGAGGAATAGAGGTAGTGTTGGATGTTGTGAAGAGAGATAGTGTGAGATGGTTGGGTCATGTGTTCAGGAAGGATAAAAGTGAGTGGGTGAGAGGAATAGAGGTAGTGATGGATGTTGTGAAGAGAGATAGTGTGAGATGGTTGGGTCATGTGTTGAGGAAGGTTGAATGTGAATGGGTGAGAGGAACAGAGGTAGTGATGGATGTTGCGAAGAGAGATAGTGTGAGATGGCTGGGTCATGTGTTGAGGAAGGATAAAAGTGACTGGGTGAGAGGTATAGAGGTTTTGATGGATGTTGTAAAGGGAGATAGTGTGAGATGGTTGGGTCATGTGTTGAGGAAGTATGAATGTGACTGGGTGAGAGGAATAGAGGTAGTGATGGATGTTGTGAAGAGAGATAGTGTGAGATGGTTGGGTCATATGTTGAGGAAGGATAAAAGTGACTGGGTGAGAGGAATAGGGGTAGTGATGGATGTTGTGAGGAGAGATAGTGTGAGATGGTTGGGTCATGTGTTGTGAAAGTATGAAAGTGACTGGGTGAGAGGAATAGAGGTAGTGATGGATGTTGTGAAGAGAGATAGTGTGAGATGGTTGGGTCATGTGTTGAGGAGGGATAAAATTGATTGTGTGAGAGGAATAGAGGTAGTGATGGATGTTGTGAAGAGAGATAGTGTGAGATGGTTGGGTCATGTGTTGAGGTGGGATGAAAGTGACTGGGTGAAAGGAATAGAGGTAGTGATGGATGTTGTGAGGAGAGATAGTGTGAGATGGTTGGGTCATGTGTTGAGGAAGTATGAAAGTGACTGGGTGAGAGGAATAGAGGTAGTGATGGATGTTGTGAAGAGATATAGTGTGAGATGGTTGGGTCATGGGTTTAGGAAGTATGAATGTGACTGGGTGAGAGGAATATAGGTAGTTATGGATGTTGTGAAGAGAGATAGTGTGAGATGGTTGGGTCATGTGTTGAGGAAGGATAAAAGTGACTGGGTGAGAGGAATAGAGGTAGTGATGGATGTTGTGAAGAGAGATAGTGTGAGATGGTTGGTTCATATGTTGAGGAAGGATAAAAGTGAGTGGGTGAGAGGAATAGAGGTAGTGATAGATGTTGTGAAGAGAGATAGTGTGAGATGGTTGGGTCATGTGTTGAGGAAGTATGAAAGTGACTGGGTGAGAGGAATAGAGGTAGAGATGGATGTTGTGAAGAGAGATAGTGTGAGATGGTTGGGTCATGTGTTGAGGAAGTATGAAGGTGACTGGGTGAGCGAATAGAGGTAGTGATGGATGTTGTGAAGAGAGATAGTGTGAGATGGTTGGGTCATGTGTTGAGGAGGGATAAAATTGATTGGGTGAGAGGAATAGAGGTAGTGATGGATGTTGTGAAGAGAGATAGTGTGAGATGGTTGGGTCATGTGTTGAGGAAGGATTAAAGTGACTGGGTGAGAGGAATAGAGGTAGTGATGGATGTTGTGAAGAGAGATAGTGTGAGATGGTTGGGTCATGTGTTGAGGAAGGTTAAAAGTGACTGGGTGAGTGGAATAGAGGTAGTGATGGATGTTGTGAAGAGAGATAGTGTGGGACGGTTGGGTCATGTGTTGAGGAAGTATGAAAGTGACTGGGTGAGAGGAATCAGAGGTAGTGATGGATGTTGTGAAGAGAGATAGTGTGAGATGGTTGGGTCATGTGTTGAGCAAGTATGAAAGTGACTGGGTGAGAGGAATAGAGGTAGTGATAGATGTTGTGAAGACAGATAGTGTGAGATGGTTGGGTCATGTGTTGAGGAAGGATAAAAGTGACTGGGTGAGAGAAATAGAGGTAGAGATTGATGTTGTGAAGAGAGATAGTGTGAGATGGTTGGGTCATGTGTTGAGGAAGTATGAAAGTGACTGGGTGAGAGGAATAGAGGTAGTGATAGATGTTGTGAAGACAGATAGTGTGAGATGGTTGGGTCATGTGTTGAGGAAGGATAAAAGTGACTGGGTGAGAGAAATAGAGGTAGAGATTGATGTTGTGAAGAGAGATAGTGTGAGATGGTTGGGTCATGTGTTGAGGAAGTATGAAAGTGACTGGGGTGAGAGGAGTAGAGGTAGTGATGGATGTTGTGAAGAGAGATAGTGTGAGATGGTTGGGTCATATGTTGAGGAAGGATAAAAGTGACTGGGTGAGAGGAATAGTGGTAGTGATGGATGTTGTAAAGGGAGATAGTGTGAGATGATTGGGTCATGTGTTGAGGAAGTATGAAAGTGACTGGGTGAGAGAAATAGAGGTAGTGATAGATGTTGTGAAGAGAGATAGTGTGAGATGGTTGGGTCATGTGTTGAGGAAGTATGAAAGTGACTGGGTGAGAGGAATAGAGGTAGAGATGGATGTTGTGAAGAGAGATAGAGTGAGATGGTTGGGTCATGTGTTGAGGAAGTATGAAAATGACTGGGTGAGGGAATAGAGGTAGTGATGGATGTTGTGAAGAGAGATAGTGTGAGATGGTTGGGTCATGTGTTGAGGAGGGATAAAATTGATTGGGTGAGAGGAATAGAGGTAGTGATATATGTTGTGAAGAGAGATAGTGTGAGATGGTTGGGTCATGTGTTGAGGAAGGATAAAAGTGAGTGGGTGAGAGGAATAGAGGTAGTGATGGATGTTGTGAGGAGAGATAGTGTGAGATGGTTGGGTCATGTGTTGAGAAAGTATGAAAGTGACTGGGTGAGAGGAATAGAGGTAGTGATGGATGTTGTGAAGAGAGATAGTGTGAGATGGTTGGGTCATGTGTTGAGGAGGGATAAAATTGATTGTGTGAGAGGAATAGAGGTAGTGATGGATGTTGTGAAGAGAGATAGTGTGAGATGGTTGGGTCATGTGTTGAGGTGGGATGAAAGTGACTGGGTGAAAGGAATAGAGGTAGTGATGGATGTTGTGAGGAGAGATAGTGTGAGATGGTTGGGTCATGTGTTGAGGAAGTATGAAAGTGACTGAGTGAGAGGAATAGAGGTAGAGATGGATGTTGTGAAGAGAGATAGTGTGAGATGGTTGGGTCATGTGTTGAGGAAGGATAAAAGTGACTGGGTGAGAGGAATAGAGGTAGTGATGGATGTTGTGAAGAGACATAGTGTGAGATGGTTGGTTCATATGTTGAGGAAGGATAAAAGTGAGTGGGTGAGAGGAATAGAGGTAGTGATAGATGTTGTGAAGAGAGATAGTGTGAGATGGTTGGGTCATGTGTTGAGGAAGTATGAAAGTGACTGGGTGAGAGGAATAGTGGTAGAGATGGATGTTGTGAAGAGAGATAGTGTGAGATGGTTGGGTCATGTGTTGAGGAAGTATGAAGGTGACTGGGTGAGCGAATAGAGGTAGTGATGGATGTTGTGAAGAGAGATAGTGTGAGATGGTTGGGTCATGTGTTGAGGAGGGATAAAATTGATTGGGTGAGAGGAATAGAGGTCGTGATGGATGTTGTGAAGAGAGATAGTGTGAGATGGTTGGGTCATGTGTTGAGGAAGGATTAAAGTGACTGGGTGAGAGGAATAGAGGTAGTGATGGATGTTGTGAAGAGAGATAGTGTGAGATGGTTGGGTCATGTGTTGAGGAAGGTTAAAAGTGACTGGGTGAGTGGAGTAGAGGTAGTGATGGATGTTGTGAAGAGAGATAGTGTGAGATGGTTGGGTCATATGTTGAGGAAGGATTAAAGTGACTGGGTGAGAGGAATAGTGGTAGTGATGGATGTTGTAAAGGGAGATAGTGTGAGATGATTGGGTCATGTGTTGAGGAAGTATGAAAGTGACTGGGTGAGAGGAATAGAGGTAGTGATAGATGTTGTGAAGAGAGATAGTGTGAGATGGTTGGGTCATGTGTTGAGGAAGTATGAAAGTGACTGGGTGAGAGGAATAGAGGTAGAGATGGATGTTGTGAAGAGAGATAGAGTGAGATGGTTGGGTCATGTGTTGAGGAAGTATGAAAATGACTGGGTGAGGGAATAGAGGTAGTGATGGATGTTGTGAAGAGAGATAGTGTGAGATGGTTGGGTCATGTGTTGAGGAGGGATAAAATTGATTGGGTGAGAGGAATAGAGGTAGTGTTGGATGTTGTGAAGAGAGATAGTGTGAGATGGTTGGGTCATGTGTTCAGGAAGGATAAAAGTGAGTGGGTGAGAGGAATAGAGGTAGTGATGGATGTTGTGAAGAGAGATAGTGTGAGATGGTTGGGTCATGTGTTGAGGAAGGTTGAATGTGAATGGGTGAGAGGAACAGAGGTAGTGATGGATGTTGCGAAGAGAGATAGTGTGAGATGGCTGGGTCATGTGTTGAGGAAGGATAAAAGTGACTGGGTGAGAGGTATAGAGGTTTTGATGGATGTTGTAAAGGGAGATAGTGTGAGATGGTTGGGTCATGTGTTGAGGAAGTATGAATGTGACTGGGTGAGAGGAATAGAGGTAGTGATGGATGTTGTGAAGAGAGATAGTGTGAGATGGTTGGGTCATATGTTGAGGAAGGATAAAAGTGACTGGGTGAGAGGAATAGGGGTAGTGATGGATGTTGTGAGGAGAGATAGTGTGAGATGGTTGGGTCATGTGTTGTGAAAGTATGAAAGTGACTGGGTGAGAGGAATAGAGGTAGTGATGGATGTTGTGAAGAGAGATAGTGTGAGATGGTTGGGTCATGTGTTGAGGAGGGATAAAATTGATTGTGTGAGAGGAATAGAGGTAGTGATGGATGTTGTGAAGAGAGATAGTGTGAGATGGTTGGGTCATGTGTTGAGGTGGGATGAAAGTGACTGGGTGAAAGGAATAGAGGTAGTGATGGATGTTGTGAGGAGAGATAGTGTGAGATGGTTGGGTCATGTGTTGAGGAAGTATGAAAGTGACTGGGTGAGAGGAATAGAGGTAGTGATGGATGTTGTGAAGAGATATAGTGTGAGATGGTTGGGTCATGGGTTTAGGAAGTATGAATGTGACTGGGTGAGAGGAATATAGGTAGTTATGGATGTTGTGAAGAGAGATAGTGTGAGATGGTTGGGTCATGTGTTGAGGAAGGATAAAAGTGACTGGGTGAGAGGAATAGAGGTAGTGATGGATGTTGTGAAGAGAGATAGTGTGAGATGGTTGGTTCATATGTTGAGGAAGGATAAAAGTGAGTGGGTGAGAGGAATAGAGGTAGTGATAGATGTTGTGAAGAGAGATAGTGTGAGATGGTTGGGTCATGTGTTGAGGAAGTATGAAAGTGACTGGGTGAGAGGAATAGAGGTAGAGATGGATGTTGTGAAGAGAGATAGTGTGAGATGGTTGGGTCATGTGTTGAGGAAGTATGAAGGTGACTGGGTGAGCGAATAGAGGTAGTGATGGATGTTGTGAAGAGAGATAGTGTGAGATGGTTGGGTCATGTGTTGAGGAGGGATAAAATTGATTGGGTGAGAGGAATAGAGGTAGTGATGGATGTTGTGAAGAGAGATAGTGTGAGATGGTTGGGTCATGTGTTGAGGAAGGATTAAAGTGACTGGGTGAGAGGAATAGAGGTAGTGATGGATGTTGTGAAGAGAGATAGTGTGAGATGGTTGGGTCATGTGTTGAGGAAGGTTAAAAGTGACTGGGTGAGTGGAATAGAGGTAGTGATGGATGTTGTGAAGAGAGATAGTGTGGGACGGTTGGGTCATGTGTTGAGGAAGTATGAAAGTGACTGGGTGAGAGGAATCAGAGGTAGTGATGGATGTTGTGAAGAGAGATAGTGTGAGATGGTTGGGTCATGTGTTGAGCAAGTATGAAAGTGACTGGGTGAGAGGAATAGAGGTAGTGATAGATGTTGTGAAGACAGATAGTGTGAGATGGTTGGGTCATGTGTTGAGGAAGGATAAAAGTGACTGGGTGAGAGAAATAGAGGTAGAGATTGATGTTGTGAAGAGAGATAGTGTGAGATGGTTGGGTCATGTGTTGAGGAAGTATGAAAGTGACTGGGTGAGAGGAATAGAGGTAGTGATAGATGTTGTGAAGACAGATAGTGTGAGATGGTTGGGTCATGTGTTGAGGAAGGATAAAAGTGACTGGGTGAGAGAAATAGAGGTAGAGATTGATGTTGTGAAGAGAGATAGTGTGAGATGGTTGGGTCATGTGTTGAGGAAGTATGAAAGTGACTGGGGTGAGAGGAGTAGAGGTAGTGATGGATGTTGTGAAGAGAGATAGTGTGAGATGGTTGGGTCATATGTTGAGGAAGGATAAAAGTGACTGGGTGAGAGGAATAGTGGTAGTGATGGATGTTGTAAAGGGAGATAGTGTGAGATGATTGGGTCATGTGTTGAGGAAGTATGAAAGTGACTGGGTGAGAGAAATAGAGGTAGTGATAGATGTTGTGAAGAGAGATAGTGTGAGATGGTTGGGTCATGTGTTGAGGAAGTATGAAAGTGACTGGGTGAGAGGAATAGAGGTAGAGATGGATGTTGTGAAGAGAGATAGAGTGAGATGGTTGGGTCATGTGTTGAGGAAGTATGAAAATGACTGGGTGAGGGAATAGAGGTAGTGATGGATGTTGTGAAGAGAGATAGTGTGAGATGGTTGGGTCATGTGTTGAGGAGGGATAAAATTGATTGGGTGAGAGGAATAGAGGTAGTGATATATGTTGTGAAGAGAGATAGTGTGAGATGGTTGGGTCATGTGTTGAGGAAGGATAAAAGTGAGTGGGTGAGAGGAATAGAGGTAGTGATGGATGTTGTGAGGAGAGATAGTGTGAGATGGTTGGGTCATGTGTTGAGAAAGTATGAAAGTGACTGGGTGAGAGGAATAGAGGTAGTGATGGATGTTGTGAAGAGAGATAGTGTGAGATGGTTGGGTCATGTGTTGAGGAGGGATAAAATTGATTGTGTGAGAGGAATAGAGGTAGTGATGGATGTTGTGAAGAGAGATAGTGTGAGATGGTTGGGTCATGTGTTGAGGTGGGATGAAAGTGACTGGGTGAAAGGAATAGAGGTAGTGATGGATGTTGTGAGGAGAGATAGTGTGAGATGGTTGGGTCATGTGTTGAGGAAGTATGAAAGTGACTGGGTGAGAGGAATAGAGGTAGTGATGGATGTTGTGAAGAGAGATAGTGTGGGACGGTGGGTCATGTGTTGAGGAAGTATGAAAGTGACTGGGTGAGAGGAATCACAGGTAGTGATGGATGTTGTGAAGAGAGATATTGTGAGATGGTTGGGTCATGTGTTGAGGAAGGATAAAAGTGACTGGGTAAGAGGAATAGATGTAGTGATGGATGTCGTGAAGAGAGATAGTGTGAGATGGTTGGGTCATGGGTTAAGGAAGTATGAATGTGACTGGGTGAGAGGAATATAGGTAGTTATGGATGTTGTGAAGCAAGATAGTGTGAGATGGTTGGGTCATGTGTTGAGGAAGGATAAAAGTGACTGGGTGAGAGGAATAGAGGTAGTGATGGATGTTGTGAAGAGAGATAGTGTGAGATGGTTGGTTCATATGTTGAGGAAGGATAAATGTGAGTGGGTGAGAGGAATAGAGGTAGTGATAGATGTTGTGAAGAGAGATAGTGTGAGATGGTTGGGTCATGTGTTGAGGAAGTATGAAAGTGACTGGGTGAGAGGAATAGAGGTAGAGATGGATGTTGTGAAGAGAGATAGTGTGAGATGGTTGGGTCATGTGTTGAGGAAGTATGAAGGTGACTGGGTGAGCGAATAGAGGTAGTGATGGATGTTGTGAAGAGAGATATTGTGAGATGGTTGCGTCATGTGTTGAGGAGGGATAACATTGATTGGGTGAGAGGAATAGAGGTAGTGATGGATGTTGTGAAGAGAGATAGTGTGAGATGGTTGGGTCATGTGTTAGGGAAGATTAAAAGTGACTGGGTGAGTGGAATAGAGGTAGTGATGGATGTTGTGAAGAGAGATATGTGGGACGGTTGGGTCATGTGTTGAGGAAGTATGAAAGTGACTGGGTGAGAGGAATCAGAGGTAGTGATGGATGTTGTGAAGAGAGATAGTGTGAGATGGTTGGGTCATGTGTTGATGAAGGATAAAAGTGACTGGGTGAGAGAAATAGAGGTAGAGATTGATGTTGTGAAGAGAGATAGTGTGAGATGGTTGGGTCATGTGTTGAGGAAGTATGAAAGTGACTGGGTGAGAGGAATAGAGGTAGTGATAGATGTTGTGAAGACAGATAGTGTGAGATGGTTGGGTCATGTGTTGAGGAAGGATAAAAGTGACTGGGTGAGAGAAATAGAGGTAGAGATTGATGTTGTGAAGAGAGATAGTGTGAGATGGTTGGGTCATGTGTTGAGGAAGTATGAAAGTGACTGGGGTGAGAGGAGTAGAGGTAGTGATGGATGTTGTGAAGAGAGATAGTGTGAGATGGTTGGGTCATGTGTTGAGGAAGTATGAAAGTGACTGGGTGAGAGGAATAGAGGTAGTGATGGATGTTGTGAAGAGAGATAGTGTGAGATGTTTGGGTCATATGTTGAGGAAGGATAAAAGTGACTGGGTGAGAGGAATAGGGGTAGTGATGGATGTTGTGAAGAGAGATAGTGTGAGATGGTTGGGTCATGTGCTGAGGAAGTATGAAAGTCACTGGGTGAGAGGAATAGAAGTAGTGATGGATGTTGTGAAGAGAGATAGTGTGAGATGGTTGGGTCATGTGTTGAGGAAGGATAAAAGTCAGTGGGTGAGAGGAATAGAGGTTGTGATGGATGTTGTGAAGAGAGATAGTGTGAGATGGTTGGGTCATGTGTTGAGGAAGGATAAAAGTGACTGGGTGAGAGGAATAGAGGTAGTGATGGATGTTGTGAAGAGAGATAGTATGAGATGGTTGGGTCATGTGTTGAGGTGGGATAAAAGTAACTGGGTGAGAGCAATATAGGTAGTGATGGATGTTGTGAGGAGAGATAGTGTGAGATGGTTGGGTCATGTGTTGAGGAAGTATGAAAGTGACTGGGTGAGAGGAATAGAGGTAGTGATGGATGTTGTGAAGAGAGATAGTGTGGGACGGTGGGTCATGTGTTGAGGAAGTATGAAAGTGACTGGGTGAGAGGAATCACAGGTAGTGATGGATGTTGTGAAGAGAGATAGTGTGAGATGGTTGGGTCATGTGTTGAGGAAGGATAAAAGTGAGTGGGTGAAAGGAATAGAGGTAGTGATGGATGTTGTGAAGAGAGATAGTGTGGGACGGTTGGGTCATGTGTTGAGGAAGTATGAAAGTGACTGGGTGAGAGGAATCAGAGGTAGTGATGGATGTTGTGAAGAGAGATAGTGTGAGATGGTTGGGTCATGTGTTGAGGAAGGATAAAAGTTACTGGGTGAGAGGAATAGAGGTAGTGATGGATGTTGTGAAGAGAGATAGTGTGAGATGGTTGGGTCATGTGTTGAGAAAGGATAAAAGTGACTGGGTGAGAGGAATAGAGGTAGTGATGGATGTTGTGAAGAGAGATAGTGTGAGATGGTTGGGTCATGTGTTGAGGAAGGATAAAAGTGAGTGGGTGAGAGGAATAGAGGTAGTGATGGATGTTGTGAAGAGAGATAGTGTGAGATGGTTGGGTCATGTGTTGAGGAAGGTTGAATGTGAATGGGTGAGAGGAACAGAGGGAGTTATAGATGTTGCGAAGAGAGATAGTGTGAGATGGTTGGGTCATGTGTTGAGGAAGGATAAAATGACTGGGTGAGAGGAATAGAGGTAGAGATGGATGTTGTGAAGAGAGATAGAGTGAGATGGTTGGGTCATGTGTTGAGGAAGTATGAAAGTGACTGGGTGAGAAGAATAGAGGTAGAGATGGATGTTGTGAAGAGAGATAGAGTGAGATGGTTGGGTCATGTGTTGAGGAGGGATAAAATTGATTGGGTGAGAGGAATAGAGGTAGTGATGGATGTTGTGAAGAGAGGTAGTGTGAGATGGTTGGGTCATGTGTGAGGAGGGATAAAATTGATTGGGTGAGAAGAATAGAGGTAGTGATGGATGTTGTGAAGAGAGATAGTGTGAGATGGTTGGGTCATGTGTTGAGGAAGGATAAAAGTGAGTGGGTGAGAGGAATATAGGTAGTGATGGATGTTGTGAAGAGAGATAGAGTGAGATGGTTGGGTCATGTGTTGAGGAAGGTTGAATGTGAATGGGTGAGAGGAACAGAGGTAGTGATGGATGTTGCGAAGAGAGATAGTGTGAGATGGTTGGGTCATGTGTTGAGGAAGGATAAAAGTGACTGGGTGAGAGGAATAGAGGTAGTGATGGATGTTGCGAAGAGAGATAGTGTGAGATGGTTGGGTCATGTGTTGAGGAAGTATGAAAGCGACTGGGTGAGAGGAATAGAGGTAGTGATAGATGTTGTGAAGACAGATTGTGTGAGATGGTTGGGTCATGTGTTGAGGAAGGATAAAAGTAACTGGGTGAGAGGAATAGAGGTAGAGATGGATGTTGTGAAGAGAGATAGTGTGAGATGGTTGGGTCATGTGTTGAGGAAGTATGAAAGTGACTGGGTGAGAGGAATAGAGGTAGTGATGGATGTTGTGAAGAGAGATAGTGTGAGATGGTTGGGTCATATGTTGAGGAAGGATAAAAGTGACTGGGTGAGAGGAATAGCGGTAGTGATGGATGTTGTGAAGAGAGATAGTGTGAGATGGTTGGGTCATCTGTTGAGAAAGGATTAAAGTGACTGGGTGAGAGGAATAGAGGTAGTGATGGATGTTGTGAAGAGAGATAGTGTGAGATGGTTGGGTCATGTGTTGAGGAAGGATAAAAGTCAGTGGGTGAGAGGAATAGAGGTTGTGATGGATGTTGTGAAGAGAGATAGTGTGAGATGGTTGGGTCATGTGTTGAGGAAGGATAAAAGTGACTGGGTGAGAGGAATAGAGGTAGTGATGGATGTTATGAAGAGAGATAGTATGAGATGGTTGGGTCATGTGTTGAGGTGGGATAAAAGTGACTGGGTGAGAGCAATATAGGTAGTGATGGATGTTGTGAGGAGAGATAGTGTGAGATGGTTGGGTCATGTGTTGAGGAAGTATGAAAGTGACTGGGTGAGAGGAATAGAGGTAGTGATGGATGTTGTGAAGAGAGATAGTGTGGGACGGTGGGTCATGTGTTGAGGAAGTATGAAAGTGACTGGGTGAGAGGAATCACAGGTAGTGATGGATGTTCTGGAGAGAGATAGTGTGAGATGTTTGGGTCATGTGTTGAGGAAGGATTAAAGTGACTGGGTGAGAGGAATAGAGGTAGTGATGAATGTTGTGAAGAGAGATAGTGTGAGATGGTTGGGTCATGTGTTGAGGAAGAATAAAAGTGACTGGGTGAGAGGAATAGTGGTAGTGATGGATGTTGTAAAGGGAGATAGTGTGAGATGGTTGGGTCATGTGTTGAGAAAGGATAAAAGTGACTGGGTGAGAGGAATAGAGGTAGTGATGGATGTTGTGAAGAGAGATAGTGTGAGATGGTTGGGTCATGTGTTGAGGAAGGATAAAAGTCAGTGGGTGAGAGGAATAGAGGTTGTGATGGATGTTGTGAAGAGAGATAGTGTGAGATGGTTGGGTCATGTGTTGAGGAAGGATAAAAGTGACTGGGTGAGAGGAATAGAGGTAGTGATGTATGTTGTGAAGAGAGATAGTATGAGATGGTTGGGTCATGTGTTGAGGTGGGATAAAAGTAACTGGGTGAGAGCAATATAGGTAGTGATGGATGTTGTGAGGAGAGATAGTGTGAGATGGTTGGGTCATGTGTTGAGGAAGTATGAAAGTGACTGGGTGAGAGGAATAGAGGTAGTGATGGATGTTGTGAAGAGAGATAGTGTGGGACGGTGGGTCATCTGTTGAGGAAGGTTAAAAGTGACTGGGTGAGTGGAATAGAGGTAGTGATGGATGTTGTGAAGAGAGATAGTGTGGGTCGGTTGGGTCATGTGTTGAGGAAGTATGAAAGTGACTGGGTGAGAGGAATCAGAGGTAGTGATGGATGTTGTGAAGAGAGATAGTGTGAGATGGTTGGGTCATGTGTTGAGGAAGGATAAAAGTTACTGGGTGAGAGGAATAGAGGTAGTGATGGATGTTGTGAAGAGAGATAGTGTGAGATGGTTGGGTCATGTGTTGAGAAAGGATAAAAGTGACTGGGTGAGAGGAATAGAGGTAGTGATGGATGTTGTGAAGAGAGATAGTGTGAGATGGTTGGGTCATGTGTTGAGGAAGGATAAAAGTGAGTGGGTGAGAGGAATAGAGGTAGTGATGGATGTTGTGAAGAGAGATAGAGTGAGATGGTTGGGTCATGTGTTGAGGAAGTATGAAAGTGACTGGGTGAGAGGAATAGAGGTAGAGATGGATGTTGTGAAGAGAGATAGAGTGAGAAGGTTGGGTCATGTGTTGTGGAGGGATAAAATTGATTGGGTGAGAGGAATAGAGGTAGTGATGGATGTTGTGAAGAGAGATAGTGTGAGATGGTTGGGTCATGTGTTGAGGAAGGATAAAAGTGACTGGGTGAGAGGAATAGTGGTAGTGATGGATGTTGTAAAGAGAGATAGTGTGAGATGGTTGGGTCATGTGTTGAGGAAGTATGAAAGTGACTGGGTGAGAGGAATAGAGGTAGTGATAGATGTTGTGAAGAGAGATAGTGTGAGATGGTTGAGTCATGTGTTGAGGAAGTATGAAAGTGACTGGGTGAGCGAATAGAGGTAGTGATGGATGTTGTGAAGAGAGATAGTGTGAGATGGTTGGGTCATGTGTTGAGAAAGGATTAAAATGACTGGGTGAGAGGAATTGAGGTAGTGATGGATGTTGTGAAGAGAGATAGTGTGAGATGGTTGGTTCATGTGTTGAGGAAGGATAAAAGTGACTGGGTGAGAGGAATAGAGGTAGTGATGGATGTTGTGAAGAGAGATAGTGTGGGACGGTTGGGTCATGTGTTGAGGAAGTATGAAAGTGACTGGGTGAGAGGAATCAGAGGTAGTGATGGATGTTGTGAAGAGAGATAGTGTGAGATGGTTGGGTCATGTGTTGAGGAAGGATAAAAGTGACTGGGTGAGAGGAATAGAGGTAGTGATGGATGTTGTGAAGAGAGATAGTGTGAGATGGTTGGGTCATGTGTTGAGTAAGGATAAAATTGACTTGGTGAGAGGAATAGAGGTAGTGACGGATGTTGTGAAGAGAGATAGTGTGAGATGGTTGGGTCATGTGTTGAGGAAGGATAAAGGTGACTGGGTGAGAGGAATAGAGGTAGTGATGGATGTTGTGAAGAGAGATAGTGTGAGATGGTTGGGTCATGTGTTGAGGAAGGATAAAAGTGAGTGGGTGAGAGGAATAGAGGTAGTGATGGATGTTGTGAAGAGAGATAGTGTGAGATGGTTGGGTCATGTGTTGTGGAAGGATAAAAGTGAGTGGGTGAGAGGAATAGAGGTAGTGATGGATGTTGTGAAGAGAGATAGTGTGAGCTGGTGGAGTCATGTGTTGAGGAAGGTTGAATGTGAATGGGTGAGAGGAACAGAGGTAGTGATGGATGTTGCGAAGAGAGATAGTGTGAGATGGTTTGGGTCATGTCTTGAGGAAGGATAAAAGTGACTGTGTGAGAGGAATAGAGGTTTTGATGGATGTTGTGAAGAGAGATAGTGTGAGATGGTTTGGTCATGTGTTGAGGAAGGATAAAAGTGACTGGGTGAGAGGAATAGAGGTAGTGATGGATGTTGCGAAGAGAGATAGTGTGAGATGGTTGGGTCATGTGTTGAGGAAGGATAAAAGTGACTGGGTGAGAGGAATAGAGGTTGTGATGGATGTTGTGAAGAGAGATAGTATGAGATGGTTGAGTCATGTGTTGAGGAAGTATGAAAGTGACTGGGTGAGAGGAATAGAGGTAGTGATAGATGTTGTGAAGACAGATAGTGTGAGATGGTTGGGTCATGTGTTGAGGAAGGATAAAAGTGACTGGGTGAGAGGAATAGAGGTGGAGATGGATGTTGTGAAGAGAGATAGTGTGAGATGGTTGGGTCATGTGTTGAGGAAGTATGAAAGTGACTGGGTGAGAGGAATAGAGGTAGTGATGGATGTTGTGAAGAGAGATAGTGTGAGATGGTTGGGTCATGTGTTGAGGAAGGATAAAAGTGACTGGGTGAGAGTAATAGAGGTAGTGATGGATGTTGTGAAGAGAGATAGTGTGAGATGGTTGGGTCATGTGTTGAGAAAGGATTAAAGTGACTGGGTGAGAGGAATAGAGGTAGTGATGGATGTTGTGAAGAGAGATAGTGTGAGATGGTTGGGTCATGTGTTGAGAAAGGATTAAAGTGACTGGGTGAGAGGAATAGAGGTAGGGATGGATGTTGTGAAGAGAGATAGTGTGAGTTGGTTGGGTCATGTGTTGAGGAAGGATAAAAGTTACTTGTTGAGAGGAATAGAGGTAGTGATGGATGTTGTGAAGAGAGATAGTGTGAGATGGTTGGGTCATGTGTTGAGAAAGGATAAAAGTGACTGGGTGAGAGGAATAGAGGTAGTGATGGATGTTGTGAAGAGAGATAGTGTGAGATGGTTGGGTCATGTGTTGAGGAAGGATAAAAGTGAGTGGGTGAGAGGAATAGAGGTAGTGATGGATGTTGTGAAGAGAGATAGTGTGAGATGGTTGGGTCATGTGTTGAGGAAGGTTGAATGTGAATGGGTGAGAGGAACAGAGGTAGTTATGGATGTTGCGAAGAGAGATAGTGTGAGATGGTTGGGTCATGTGTTGAGGAAGGATAAAATGACTGGGTGAGAGGAATAGAGGTAGAGATAGATGTTGTGAAGAGAGATAGAGTGAGATGGTTGGGTCATGTGTTGAGGAAGTATGAAATTGACTGGGTGAGAGGAATAGAGGTAGAGATGGATGTTGTGAAGAGAGATAGAGTGAGATGGTTGGGTCATGTGTTGAGGAGGGATAAAATTGATTGGGTGAGAGGAATAGAGGTAGTGATGGATGTTGTGAAGAGAGGTAGTGTGAGATGGTTGGATCATGTGTGAGGAGGGATAAAATTGATTGGGTGAGAAAAATAGAGGTAGTGATGGATGTTGTGAAGAGAGATAGTGTGAGATGGTTGGGTCATGTGTTGAGGAAGGATAAAAGTGAGTGGGTGAGAGGAATAGAGGTAGTGATGGATGTTGTGAAGAGAGATAGAGTGAGATGGTTGGGTCATGTGTTGAGGAAGGTTGAATGTGAATGGGTGAGAGGAACAGAGGTAGTGATGGATGTTGCGAAGAGAGATAGTGTGAGATGGTTGGGTCATGTGTTGAGGAAGGATAAAAGTGACTGGGTGAGAGGAATAGAGGTAGTGATCGATGTTGCGCAGAGAGATAGTGTGAGATGGTTGGGTCATGTGTTGAGGAAGTATGAAAGCGACTGGGTGAGAGGAATAGAGGTAGTGATAGATGTTGTGAAGACAGATTGTGTGAGATGGTTGGGTCATGTGTTGAGGAAGGATAAAAGTAACTGGGTGAGAGGAATAGAGGTAGAGATGGATGTTGTGAAGAGAGATAGTGTGAGATGGTTGGGTCATGTGTTGAGGAAGTATGAAAGTGACTGGCTGAGAGGAATAGAGGTAGTGATGGATGTTGTGAAGAGAGATAGTGTGAGATGGTTGGGTCATGTGTTGAGGAAGGATAAAAGTGACTGGGTGAGAGGAATAGTGGTAGTGATGGATGTTGTAAAGAGAGATAGTGTGAGATGGTTGGGTCATGTGTTGAGGAAATATGAAAGTGACTGGGTGAGAGGAATAGAGGTAGTGATAGATGTTGTGAAGAGAGATAGTGTGAGATGGTTGAGTCATGTGTTGAGGAAGTATGAAAGTGACTGGGTGAGCGAATAGAGGTAGTGATGGATGTTGTGAAGAGAGATAGTGTGAGATGGTTGTGTCATGTGTTGAGGAGGGATAAAATTGATTGGGTGAGAGGAATAGAGGTAGTGATGGATGTTGTGAAGAGAGATAGTGTGAGATGGTTGGGTCATGTGTTGAGAAAGGATTAAAGTGACTGGGTGAGAGGAATTGAGGTAGTGATGGATGTTGTGAAGAGAGATAGTGTGGGACGGTTGGGTCATGTGTTGAGGAAGTATGAAAGTGACTGGGTGAGAGGAATCAGAGGTAGTGATGGATGTTGTGAAGAGAGATAGTGTGAGATGGTTGGGTCATGTGTTGAGGAAGGATAAAAGTGAGTGGGTGAGAGGAATAGAGGTAGTGATGGATGTTGTGAAGAGAGATAGTGTGAGATGGTTGGGTCATGTGTTGAGGAAGGATAAAAGTGAGTGGGTGAGAGGAATAGAGGTAGTGATGGATGTTGTGAAGAGAGATAGTGTGAGATGGTTGGGTCATGTGTTGAGGAAGGTTGAATGTGAATGGGTGAGAGGAACAGAGGTTTTGATGGATGTTGTGAAGAGAGATAGTGTGAGATGGTTGGGTCATGTGTTGAGGAAGGATAAAAGTGACTGGGTGAGAGGAATAGAGGTAGTGATGGATGTTGTGAAGAGAGATAGTGTGAGATGGTTGGGTCATGTGTTGAGGAAGGATAAAAGTGAGTGGGTGAGAGGAATCAGAGGTAGTGATGGATTTTGCGAAGAGAGATAGTGTGAGATGGTTTGGGTCATGTCTTGAGGAAGGATAATAGTGACTGTGTGAGAGGAATAGAGGTTTTGATGGATGTTGTGAAGAGAGATAGTGTGAGATGGTTGGGTCATGTGTTGAGGAAGGATAAAAGTGACTGGGTGAGAGGAATAGAGGTAGTGATGGATGTTGCGAAGAGAGATAGTGTGAGATGGTTGGGTCATGTGTTGAGGAAGGATAAAAGTGACTGGGTGAGAGGAATAGAGGTTTTGATGGATGTTGTGAAGAGAGATAGTGTGAGATGGTTAGCTCATGTGTTGAGGAAGGATAAAAGTGACTGGGTGAGAGGAATAGAGGTTGTGATGGATGTTGTGAAGAGAGATAGTATGAGATGGTTGAGTCATGTGTTGAGGAAGTATGAAAGTGACTGGGTGAGAGGAATAGAGGTAGTGATAGATGTTGTGAAGACAGATAGTGTGAGATGGTTGGGTCATGTGTTGAGGAAGGATAAAAGTGACTGGGTGAGAGGAATAGAGGTGGAGATGGATGTTGTGAAGAGAGATAGTGTGAGATGGTTGGGTCATGTGTTGAGGAAGTATGAAAGTGACTGGGTGAGAGGAATAGAGGTAGTGATGGATGTTGTGAAGAGAGATAGTGTGAGATGGTTGGGTCATGTGTTGAGGAAGGATAAAAGTGACTGGGTGAGAGGAATAGTGGTAGTGATGGATGTTGTGAAGAGAGATAGTGTGAGATGGTTGGGTCATGTGTTGAGAAAGGATTAAAGTGACTGGGTGAGAGGAATAGAGGTAGTGATGGATGTTGTGAAGAGAGATAGTGTGAGATGGTTGGGTCATGTGTTGAGAAAGGATTAAAGTGACTGGGTGAGAGGAATAGAGGTAGGGATGGATGTTGTGAAGAGAGATAGTGTGAGTTGGTTGGGTCATGTGTTGAGGAAGGATAAAAGTGACTGGGTGAGAGGAACAGAGGTAGTGATGGATGTTGTGAAGAGAGATAGTGTGAGATGGTTGGGTCATGTGTTGAGGAAGGATAAAAGTGACTGGGTGAGAGGAATAGTGGCAGTGATGGATGTTGTAAAGGGAGATAGTGTGAGATGATTGGGTCATGTGTTGAGGAAGTATGAAAGTGACTGGGTGAGAGGAATAGAGGTAGAGATGGATGTTGTGAAGAGAGATAGAGTGAGATGGTTGGGTCATGTATTGAGGAAGTATGAAAGTGACTGGGTGAGGGAATAGAGGTAGTGATGGATGTTGTGAAGAGAGATAGTGTGAGATGTTTGGGTCATGTGTTGAGGAAGGTTAAAAGTGACTGGGTGAGTGGAATAGAGGTAGTGATGGATGTTGTGAAGAGAGATAGCGTGGGACGGTTGGGTCATGTGTTGAGGAAGTATGAAAGTGACTGGGTGAGAGGAATCAGAGGTAGTGATGGATGTTGTGAAGAGAGATAGTGTGAGATGGTTGGGTCATGTGTTGAGGAAGGATAAAAGTTACTGGGTGAGAGGAATAGAGGTAGTGATGGATGTTGTGAAGAGAGATAGTGTGAGATGGTTGGTTCATGTGTTGAGAAAGGATAAAAGTGACTGGGTGAGAGGAATAGAGGTAGTGATGGATGTTGTGAAGAGAGATAGTGTGAGATGGTTGGGTCATGTGTTGAGGAAGGATAAAAGTGAGTGGGTGAGAGGAATAGAGGTAGTGATGGATGTTGTGAAGAGAGATAGTGTGAGATGGTTGAGTCATGTGTTGAGGAAGGTTGAATGTGAATGGGTGAGAGGAACAGAGGTAGTTATGGATGTTGCGAAGAGAGATAGTGTGAGATGGTTGGGTCATGTGTTGAGGAAGAATAAAATGACTGTGTGAGAGGAATAGAGGTTTTGATGGATGTTGTGAAGAGAGATAGTGTGAGATGGTTGGGTCATGTGTTGAGGAAGTATGAAAGTGACTGGGTGAGAGGAATAGAGGTAGAGATGGATGTTGTGAAGAGAGATAGAGTGAGATGGTTGGGTCATGTGTTGAGGAAGTATGAAAGTGACTGGGTGAGGGAATAGAGGTAGTGATGGATGTTGTGAAGAGAGGTAGTGTGAGATGGTTGTGTTATGTGTTGAGGAGGGATAAAATTGATTGGGTGAGAGGAATAGAGGTAGTGATGGATGTTGTGAAGAGAGATAGTGTGAGATGGTTGGGTCATGTGTTGAGGAAGGTTGAATGTGAATGGGTGAGAGGAACAGAGGTAGTGATGGATGTTGCGAAGAGAGATAGTGTGAGATGGTTGGGTCATGTGTTGAGGAAGGATAAAAGTGACTGGGTGAGAGGAATAGAGGTAGTGATGGATGTTGTGAAGAGAGATAGTGTGAGATGGTTGGGTCATGTGTTGAGGAAGGATAAAAGTGACTGGGTGAGAGGAATAGTGGTAGTGATGGATGTTGTAAAGGGAGATAGTGTGAGATGGTTGGGTCATGTGTTGAGGAAGTATGAAAGTGACTGGGTGAGAGGAATAGAGGTAGAGATGAATGTTGTGAAGAGAGATAGTGTGAGATGGTTGAGTCATGTGTTGAGGAAGTATGAAAGTGACTGGGTGAGCGAATAGAGGTAGTGATGGATGTTGTGAAGAGAGATAGTGTGAGATGGTTGGGTCATGTGTTGAGGAGGGATAAAATTGATTGGGTGAGAGGAATAGCGGTAGTGATGGATGTTGTGAAGAGAGATAGTGTGAGATGGTTGGGTCATCTGTTGAGAAAGGATTAAAGTGACTGGGTGAGAGGAATAGAGGTAGTGATGAATGTTGTGAAGAGAGATAGTGTGGGACGGTTGGGTCATGTGTTGAGGAAGTATGAAAGTGACTGGGTGAGAGGAATCAGAGGTAGTGATGGATGTTGTGAAGAGAGATAGTGTGAGATGGTTGGGTCATGTGTTGAGGAAGGATAAAAGTGACTGGGTGAGAGGAATAGAGGTAGTGATGGATGTTGTGAAGAGAGATAGTGTGAGATGGTTGGGTCATGTGTTGAGTAAGGATAAAAGTGACTGGGTGAGAGGAATAGATGTAGTGACGGATGTTGTGAAGCGAGATAGTGTGAGATGGTTGGGTCATGTGTTGAGGACGGAAAAAGGTGACTGGGTGAGAGGAATAGAGGTAGTGATGGATGTTGTGAAGAGAGATAGTGTGAGATGGTTGGGTCATGTGTTGAGGAAGGATAAAAGTGAGTGGGTGAGAGGAATAGAGGTAGTGATGGATGTTGTGAAGAGAGATAGTGTGAGATGGTTGGGTCATGTCTTGAGGAAGGATAAAAGTGACTGTGTGAGAGGAATAGAGGTTTTGATGGATGTTGTGAAGAGAGATAGTGTGAGATGGTTGGGTCATGTGTTGAGGAAGGATAAAAGTGACTGGGTGAGAGGAATAGAGGTAGTGATGGATGTTGCGAAGAGAGATAGTGTGAGATGGTTGGGACATGTGTTGAGGAAGGATAAAAGTGACTGGGTGAGAGGAATAGAGGTTTTGATGGATGTAGTGAAGAGAGATAGTGTGAGATGGTTAGCTCATGTGTTGAGGAAGGATAAAAGTGACTGGGTGAGAGGAATAGAGGTTGTGATGGATGTTGTGAAGAGAGATAGAGTGAGATGGTTGGGTCATGTGTTGAGGAAGGTTGAATGTGAATGGGTGAGAGGAACAGAGGTAGTGATGGATGTTGCGAAGAGAGATAGTGTGAGATGGTTGGGTCATGTGTTGAGGAAGAATAAAATGACTGTGTGAGAGGAATAGAGGTTTTGATGGATGTTGTGAAGAGAGATAGTGTGAGATGGCTGGGTCATGTGTTGAGGAAGTATGAAAGTGACTGGGTGAGAGGAATAGAGGTAGAGATGGATGTTGTGAAGAGAGATAGAGTGAGATGGTTGGGTCATGTGTTGAGGAAGTATGAAAGTGACTGGGTGAGGGAATAGAGGTAGTGATGGATGTTGTGAAGAGAGGTAGTGTGAGATGGTTGTGTCATCTGTTGAGGAGGGATAAAATTGATTGGGTGAGAGGAATAGATGTAGTTATGGATGTTGTGAAGAGAGATAGTGTGAGATGGTTGGGTCATGTGTTGAGGAAGGATAAAAGTGAGTGGGTGAGAGGAATAGAGGTAGTGATGGATGTTGTGAAGAGAGATAGAGTGAGATGGTTGGGTCATGTGTTGAGGAAGGTTGAATGTGAATGGGTGAGAGGAACAGAGGTAGTGATGGATGTTGCGAAGAGAGATAGTGTGAGATGGTTGGGTCATGTGTTGAGGAAGGATAAAAGTGACTGGGTGAGAGGAATAGAGGTAGTGATGGATGTTGTGAAGAGAGATAGTGTGAGATGGTTGGGTCATGTGTTGAGGAAGGATAAAAGTGACTGGGTGAGAGGAATAGTGGTAGTGATGGATGTTGTAAAGGAAGATAGTGTGAGATGGTTGGGTCATGTGTTGAGGAAGTATGAAAGTGACTGGGTGAGAGGAATAGAGGTAGAGATGAATGTTGTGAAGAGAGATAGTGTGAGATGGTTGAGTCATGTGTTGAGGAAGTATGAAAGTGACTGGGTGAGCGAATAGAGGTAGTGATGGATGTTGTGAAGAGAGATAGTGTGAGATGGTTGGGTCATGTGTTGAGGAGGGATAAAATTGATTGGGTGAGAGGAATAGAGGTAGTGATGGATGTTGTGAAGAGAGATAGTGTGAGATGGTTGGGTCATCTGTTGAGAAAGGATTAAAGTGACTGGGTGAGAGGAATAGAGGTAGTGATGAATGTTGTGAAGAGAGATAGTGTGGGACGGTTGGGTCATGTGTTGAGAAAGTATGAAAGTGACTGGGTGAGAGGAATCAGAGGTAGTGATGGATGTTGTGAAGAGAGATAGTGTGAGATGGTTGGGTCATGTGTTGAGGAAGGATAAAAGTGACTGGGTGAGAGGAATAGAGGTAGTGATGGATGTTGTGAAGAGAGACAGTGTGAGATGGTTGGGTCATGTGTTGAGTAAGGATAAAAGTGACTGGGTGAGAGGAATAGAGGTAGTGACGGATGTTGTGAAGCGAGATAGTGTGAGATGGTTGGGTCATGTGTTGAGGACGGAAAAAGGTGACTGGGTGAGAGGAATAGAGGTAGTGATGGATGTTGTGAAGAGAGATAGTGTGAGATGGTTGGGTCATGTGTTGAGGAAGGATAAAAGTGAGTGGGTGAGAGGAATAGAGGTAGTGATGGATGTTGTGAAGAGAGATAGTGTGAGATGGTTGGGTCATGTGTTGAGGAAGGATAAAAGTGAGTGGGTGAGAGGAATAGAGGTAGTGATGGATGTTGTGAAGAGAGATAGTGTGAGATGGTTGGGTCATGTGTTGAGGAAGGTTGAATGTGAATGGGTGAGAGGAACAGAGGTAGTGATGGATGTTGCGAAGAGAGATAGTGTGAGATGGTTGGGTCATGTCTTGAGGAAGGATAAAAGTGACTGTGTGAGAGGAATAGAGGTTTTGATGGATGTTGTGAAGAGAGATAGTGTGAGATGGTTGGGTCATGTGTTGAGGAAGGATAAAAGTGACTGGGTGAGAGGAATAGAGGTAGTGATGGATGTTGCGAAGAGAGATAGTGTGAGATGGTTGGGACATGTGTTGAGGAAGGATAAAAGTGACTGGGTGAGAGGAATAGAGGTTTTGATGGATGTTGTGAAGAGAGATAGTGTGAGATGGTTAGCTCATGTGTTGAGGAAGGATAAAAGTGACTGGGTGAGAGGAATAGAGGTTGTGATGGATGTTGTGAAGAGAGATAGTATGAGATGGTTGAGTCATGTGTTGAGGAAGTATGAAAGTGACTGGGTGAGAGGAATAGAGGTAGTGATAGATGTTGTGAAGACAGATAGTGTGAGATGGATGGGTCATGTGTTAAGGAAGGATAAAAGTGACTGGGTGAGAGGAATAGAGGTGGAGATGGATGTTGTGAAGAGAGATAGTGTGAGATGGTTGGGTCATGTGTTGAGGAAGTATGAAAGTGACTGGGTGAGAGGAATAGAGGTAGTGATGGATGTTGTGAAGAGAGATAGTGTGAGATGGTTGGGTCATGTGTTGAGAAAGGATTAAAGTGACTGGGTGAGAGGAATAGAGGTAGTGATGGATGTTGTGAAGAGAGATAGTGTGAGATGGTTGGGTCATGTGTTGAGAAAGGATTAAAGTGACTGGGTGAGAGGAATAGAGGTAGTGATGGATGTTGTGAAGAGAGATAGTATGAGATGGTTGGGTCATGTGTTGAGGAAGGATAAAAGTGACTGGGTGAGAGGAATAGTGGTAGTGATGGATGTTGTAAAGGGAGATAGTGTGAGATGGTTGGGTCTTGTGTTGAGGAAGTATAAAAGTGACTGGGTGAGAGGAATAGAGGTAGTGATGGATGTTGTGAAGAGAGATAGTGTGAGATGGTTGGGTCCTGTGTTGAGGAAGGATGAAAGTGACTAGGTGAGAGGAACAGAGGTAGTGATGGATGTTGTGAAGAGAGATAGTGTGAGATGGTTGGATCATGTGTTGAAGAAGGTTAAAAGTGACTGGGTGAGTGGAATAGAGGTAGTGATGAATGTTGTGAAGAGAGATAGTGTGGGACGGTTGGGTCATGTGTTGAGGAAGTATGAAAGTGACTGGGTGAGAGGAATCAGAGGTAGTGATGGATGTTGTGAAGAGAGATAGTGTGAGATGGTTGGGTCATGTGTTGAGGAAGGATAAAAGTGACTGGGTGAGAGGAATAGAGGTAGTGATGGATGTTGTGAAGAGAGATAGTGTGAGATGGTTGGGTCATGTGTTCAGTAAGGATAAAAGTGACTGGGTGAGAGGAATAGAGGTAGTGACGGATGTTGTGAAGAGAGATAGTGTGAGATGGTTGGGTCATGTGTTGAGGAAGGATAAAGGTGACTGGGTGAGAGGAATAGAGGTAGTGATGGATGTTGTGAAGAGAGATAGTGTGAGATGGTTGGGTCATGTGTTGAGGAAGGATAAAAGTGAGTGGGTGAGAGGAATAGAGGTAGTGATAGATGTTGTGAAGAGATAGTGTGAGATGGTTGGGTCATGTGTTGAGGAAGGATAAAAGTGAGTGGATGAGAGGAATAGAGGTAGTGATGGATGTTGTGAAGAGAGATAGTGTGAGATGGTTGGGTCATGTGTTGAGGAAGGTTGAATGTGAATGGGTGAGAGGAACAGAGGTAGTGATGGATGTTGCGAAGAGAGATAGTGTGAGATGGTTGGGTCATGTCTTGAGGAAGGATAAAAGTGACTGGGTGAGAGGAATAGAGGTTTTGATGGATGTTGTGAAGAGAGATAGTATGAGATGGTTGGGTCATGTGTTGAGGAAGTATGAAAGTGACTGAGTGAGAGGAATAGAGGTAGTGATAGATGTTGTGAAGACAGATAGTGTGAGATGGTTGGGTCATGTGTTGAGGAAGGATAAAAGTGACTGGGTGAGAGGAATAGAGATGGACATGGATGTTGTGAAGAGAGATAGTGTGAGATGGTTGGGTCATGTGTTGAGGAAGTAAGAAAGTGACTGGGTGAGAGGAATAGAGGTAGTGATGGATGTTGTGAAGAGAGATAGTGTGAGATCGTTGGGTCATGTGTTGAGGAAGGTTGAATGTGAATGGGTGAGAGGAATAGAGGTTTTGATGGATGTTGTGAAGAGAGATAGTGTGAGATGGTTAGCTCATGTGTTGAGGAAGGATAAAAGTGACTGGGTGAGAGGAATAGAGGTAGTGATGGATGTTGCGAAGAGAGATAGTGTGAGACGGTTGGGTCATGTGTTGAGGAAGGATAAAAGTGACTGGGTGAGAGGAATAGAGGTTTTGATGGATGTTGTGAAGAGAGATAGTGTGAGATGGTTAGCTCATGTGTTGAGGAAGGATAAAAGTGACTGGGTGAGAGGAATAGAGGTAGTGATGGATGTTGCGAAGAGAGATAGTTTGAGATGGTTGGGTCATGTGTTGAGGAAGGATAAAAGTGACTGGGTGAGAGGAATAGAGGTTTTGATGGATGTTGTGAAGAGAGATAGTGTGAGATGGTTAGCTCATGTGTTGAGGAAGGATAAAAGTGACTGGGTGAGAGGAATAGAGGTTGTGATGGATGTTGTGAAGAGAGATAGTATGAGATGGTTGGGTCATGTGTTGAGGAATTATGAAAGTGACTGGGTGAGAGGAATAGAGGTGGAGATGGATGTTGTGAAGAGAGATAGTGTGAGATGGTTGGGTCATGTGTTGAGGAAGTATGAAAGTGACTGGGTGAGAGGAATAGAGGTAGTGATTGATGTTGTGAAGAGAGATAGTGTGAGATGGTTGGGTCATGTGTTGAGGAAGGATAAAAGTGACTGGGTGAGAGGAATAGAGGTGGAGATGGATGTTGTGAAGACAGATAGTGTGAGATGGTTGGGTCATGTGTTGAGGAAGTATGAAAGTGACTGGGTGAGAGGAATAGAGGTAGTGATGGATGTTGTGAAGAGAGATAGTGTGAGATGGTTGGGTCATGTGTTGAGAAAGGATTAAAGTGACTGTGTGAGAGGAATAGAAGTAGTGATGGATGTTGTGAAGAGAGATAGTGTGAGATGGTTGGGTCATCTGTTGAGAAAGGATTAAAGTGACTGGGTGAGAGGAATAGAGGTAGTGATGAATGTTGTGAAGAGAGATAGTGTGGGACGGTTGGGTCATGTGTTGAGAAAGTATGAAAGTGACTGGGTGAGAGGAATCAGAGGTAGTGATGGATGTTGTGAAGAGAGATAGTGTGAGATGGTTGGGTCATGTGTTGAGGAAGGATAAAAGTGACTGGGTGAGAGGAATAGAGGTAGTGATGGATGTTGTGAAGAGAGACAGTGTGAGATGGTTGGGTCATGTGTTGAGTAAGGATAAAAGTGACTGGGTGAGAGGAATAGAGGTAGTGACGGATGTTGTGAAGCGAGATAGTGTGAGATGGTTGGGTCATGTGTTGAGGACGGAAAAAGGTGACTGGGTGAGAGGAATAGAGGTAGTGATGGATGTTGTGAAGAGAGATAGTGTGAGATGGTTGGGTCATGTGTTGAGGAAGGATAAAAGTGAGTGGGTGAGAGGAATAGAGGTAGTGATGGATGTTGTGAAGAGAGATAGTGTGAGATGGTTGGGTCATGTGTTGAGGAAGGATAAAAGTGAGTGGGTGAGAGGAATAGAGGTAGTGATGGATGTTGTGAAGAGAGATAGTGTGAGATGGTTGGGTCATGTGTTGAGGAAGGTTGAATGTGAATGGGTGAGAGGAACAGAGGTAGTGATGGATGTTGCGAAGAGAGATAGTGTGAGATGGTTGGGTCATGTCTTGAGGAAGGATAAAAGTGACTGTGTGAGAGGAATAGAGGTTTTGATGGATGTTGTGAAGAGAGATAGTGTGAGATGGTTGGGTCATGTGTTGAGGAAGGATAAAAGTGACTGGGTGAGAGGAATAGAGGTAGTGATGGATGTTGCGAAGAGAGATAGTGTGAGATGGTTGGGACATGTGTTGAGGAAGGATAAAAGTGACTGGGTGAGAGGAATAGAGGTTTTGATGGATGTTGTGAAGAGAGATAGTGTGAGATGGTTAGCTCATGTGTTGAGGAAGGATAAAAGTGACTGGGTGAGAGGAATAGAGGTTGTGATGGATGTTGTGAAGAGAGATAGTATGAGATGGTTGAGTCATGTGTTGAGGAAGTATGAAAGTGACTGGGTGAGAGGAATAGAGGTAGTGATAGATGTTGTGAAGACAGATAGTGTGAGATGGATGGGTCATGTGTTAAGGAAGGATAAAAGTGACTGGGTGAGAGGAATAGAGGTGGAGATGGATGTTGTGAAGAGAGATAGTGTGAGATGGTTGGGTCATGTGTTGAGGAAGTATGAAAGTGACTGGGTGAGAGGAATAGAGGTAGTGATGGATGTTGTGAAGAGAGATAGTGTGAGATGGTTGGGTCATGTGTTGAGAAAGGATTAAAGTGACTGGGTGAGAGGAATAGAGGTAGTGATGGATGTTGTGAAGAGAGATAGTGTGAGATGGTTGGGTCATGTGTTGAGAAAGGATTAAAGTGACTGGGTGAGAGGAATAGAGGTAGTGATGGATGTTGTGAAGAGAGATAGTATGAGATGGTTGGGTCATGTGTTGAGGAAGGATAAAAGTGACTGGGTGAGAGGAATAGTGGTAGTGATGGATGTTGTAAAGGGAGATAGTGTGAGATGGTTGGGTCTTGTGTTGAGGAAGTATAAAAGTGACTGGGTGAGAGGAATAGAGGTAGTGATGGATGTTGTGAAGAGAGATAGTGTGAGATGGTTGGGTCCTGTGTTGAGGAAGGATGAAAGTGACTAGGTGAGAGGAACAGAGGTAGTGATGGATGTTGTGAAGAGAGATAGTGTGAGATGGTTGGATCATGTGTTGAAGAAGGTTAAAAGTGACTGGGTGAGTGGAATAGAGGTAGTGATGAATGTTGTGAAGAGAGATAGTGTGGGACGGTTGGGTCATGTGTTGAGGAAGTATGAAAGTGACTGGGTGAGAGGAATCAGAGGTAGTGATGGATGTTGTGAAGAGAGATAGTGTGAGATGGTTGGGTCATGTGTTGAGGAAGGATAAAAGTGACTGGGTGAGAGGAATAGAGGTAGTGATGAATGTTGTGAAGAGAGATAGTGTGAGATGGTTGGGTCATGTGTTCAGTAAGGATAAAAGTGACTGGGTGAGAGGAATAGAGGTAGTGACGGATGTTGTGAAGAGAGATAGTGTGAGATGGTTGGGTCATGTGTTGAGGAAGGATAAAGGTGACTGGGTGAGAGGAATAGAGGTAGTGATGGATGTTGTGAAGAGAGATAGTGTGAGATGGTTGGGTCATGTGTTGAGGAAGGATAAAAGTGAGTGGGTGAGAGGAATAGAGGTAGTGATAGATGTTGTGAAGAGAGATAGTGTGAGATGGTTGGGTCATGTGTTGAGGAAGGATAAAAGTGAGTGGATGAGAGGAATAGAGGTAGTGTTGGATGTTGTGAAGAGAGATAGTGTGAGATGGTTGGGTCATGTGTTGAGGAAGGTTGAATGTAAATGGGTGAGAGGAACAGAGGTAGTGATGGATGTTGCGAAGAGAGATAGTGTGAGATGGTTGGGTCATGTCTTGAGGAAGGATAAAAGTGACTGGGTGAGAGGAATAGAGGTTTTGATGGATGTTGTGAAGAGAGATAGTATGAGATGGTTGGGTCATGTGTTGAGGAAGTATGAAAGTGACTGAGTGAGAGGAATAGAGGTAGTGATAGATGTTGTGAAGACAGATAGTGTGAGATGGTTGGGTCATGTGTTGAGGAAGGATAAAAGTGACTGGGTGAGAGGAATAGAGATGGACATGGATGTTGTGAAGAGAGATAGTGTGAGATGGTTGGGTCATGTGTTGAGGAAGTAAGAAAGTGACTGGGTGAGAGGAATAGAGGTAGTGATGGATGTTGTGAAGAGAGATAGTGTGAGATCGTTGGGTCATGTGTTGAGGAAGGTTGAATGTGAATGGGTGAGAGGAATAGAGGTTTTGATGGATGTTGTGAAGAGAGATAGTGTGAGATGGTTAGCTCATGTGTTGAGGAAGGATAAAAGTGACTGGGTGAGAGGAATAGAGGTAGTGATGGATGTTGCGAAGAGAGATAGTGTGAGACGGTTGGGTCATGTGTTGAGGAAGGATAAAAGTGACTGGGTGAGAGGAATAGAGGTTTTGATGGATGTTGTGAAGAGAGATAGTGTGAGATGGTTAGCTCATGTGTTGAGGAAGGATAAAAGTGACTGGGTGAGAGGAATAGAGGTAGTGATGGATGTTGCGAAGAGAGATAGTTTGAGATGGTTGGGTCATGTGTTGAGGAAGGATAAAAGTGACTGGGTGAGAGGAATAGAGGTTTTGATGGATGTTGTGAAGAGAGATAGTGTGAGATGGTTAGCTCATGTGTTGAGGAAGGATAAAAGTGACTGGGTGAGAGGAATAGAGGTTGTGATGGATGTTGTGAAGAGAGATAGTATGAGATGGTTGGGTCATGTGTTGAGGAATTATGAAAGTGACTGGGTGAGAGGAATAGAGGTGGAGATGGATGTTGTGAAGAGAGATAGTGTGAGATGGTTGGGTCATGTGTTGAGGAAGTATGAAAGTGACTGGGTGAGAGGAATAGAGGTAGTGATGGATGTTGTGAAGAGAGATAGTGTGAGATGGTTGGGTAATGTGTTGAGGAAGGATAAAAGTGACTGGGTGAGAGGAATAGAGGTGGAGATGGATGTTGTGAAGACAGATAGTGTGAGATGGTTGGGTCATGTGTTGAGGAAGTATGAAAGTGACTGGGTGAGAGGAATAGAGGTAGTGATGGATGTTGTGAAGAGAGATAGTGTGAGATGGTTGGGTCATGTGTTGAGAAAGGATTAAAGTGACTGTGTGAGAGGAATAGAAGTAGTGATGGATGTTGTGAAGAGAGATAGTGTGAGATGGTTGGGTCATGTGTTGAGAAAGGATTAAAGTGACTGGGTGAGAGGAATAGAGGTAGTGATGGATGTTGTGAAGAGAGATAGTATGAGATGGTTGGGTCATGTGTTGAGGAAGGATAAAAGTGACTGGGTGAGAGGAATAGTGGTAGTGATGGATGTTGTAAAGGGAGATAGTGTGAGATGGTTGGGTCTTGTGTTGAGGAAGTATAAAAGTGACTGGGTGAGAGGAATAGAGGTAGTGATGGATGTTGTGAAGAGAGATAGTGTGAGATGGTTGGGTCCTGTGTTGAGGAAGGATGAAAGTGACTAGGTGAGAGGAACAGAGGTAGTGATGGATGTTGTGAAGAGAGATAGTGTGAGATGGTTGGATCATGTGTTGAAGAAGGTTAAAAGTGACTGGGTGAGTGGAATAGAGGTAGTGATGAATGTTGTGAAGAGAGATAGTGTGGGACGGTTGGGTCATGTGTTGAGGAAGTATGAAAGTGACTGGGTGAGAGGAATCAGAGGTAGTGATGGATGTTGTGAAGAGAGATAGTGTGAGATGGTTGGGTCATGTGTTGAGGAAGGATAAAAGTGACTGGGTGAGAGGAATAGAGGTAGTGATGGATGTTGTGAAGAGAGATAGTGTGAGATGGTTGGGTCATGTGTTCAGTGAGGATAAAAGTGACTGGGTGAGAGGAATAGAGGTAGTGACGGATGTTGTGAAGAGAGATAGTGTGAGATGGTTGGGTCATGTGTTGAGGAAGGATAAAGGTGACTGGGTGAGAGGAATAGAGGTAGTGATGGATGTTGTGAAGTGAGATAGTGTGAGATGGTTGGGTCATGTGTTGAGGAAGGATAAAAGTGAGTGGGTGAGAGGAATAGAGGTAGTGATAGATGTTGTGAAGAGAGATAGTGTGAGATGGTTGGGTCATGTGTTGAGGAAGGATAAAAGTGAGTGGATGAGAGGAATAGAGGTAGTGATGGATGTTGTGAAGAGAGATAGTGTGAGATGGTTGGGTCATGTGTTGAGGAAGGTTGAATGTGAATGGGTGTGAGGAACAGAGGTAGTGATGGATGTTGCGAAGAGAGATAGTGTGAGATGGTTGGGTCATGTCTTGAGGAAGGATAAAAGTGACTGGGTGAGAGGAATAGAGGTTTTGATGGATGTTGTGAAGAGAGATAGTGTGAGATGGTTAGCTCATGTGTTGAGGAAGGATAAAAGTGACTGGGTGAGAGGAATAGAGGTTGTGATGGATGTTGTGAAGAGAGATAGTGTGAGATGGTTGGGTCATGTGTTGAGGAAGGATAAAAGTGACTGGGTGAGAGGAATAGAGGTAGTGATGGATGTTGTGAAGAGAGATAGTGTGAGATGGTTGGGTCATGTGTTGAGGCAGGATAAACGTGAGTGGATGAGAGGAATAGTGGTAGTGATGGATGTTGTAAAGGGAGATAGTGTGAGATGGTTGGGTCATGTGTTGAGGAAGGATAAAAGTGACTGGCTGAGAGGAATGGAGGTAGTGATGGATGTTGTGAAGAGAGATACTGTGGGATGGTTGGGTCATGTGTTGAGGAAGTATGACAATGACTGGGTGAGGGAATAGAGGTAGTGATGGATGTTGTGAAGAGAGATAGTGTGAGATGATTGGGTCATGTGTTGAGGAAGGTTAAAAGTGACTGGGTGAGAGGAATAGAGGTAGTGATGGATGTTGTGAAGAGAGATAGTGTGAGATGGTTGGGTCATGTGTTGAGGAAGGTTAAAAGTGACTGGGTGAGAGGAACAGAGGTAGTGATGGATGTTGTGAAGAGAGATAGTGTGAGATGGTTGGGTCATGTGTTGAGGAAGTATGAAAGTGACTGGGTGAGAGGAATAGAGGTAGTGATGGATGTTGTGAAGAGAGATAGTGTGAGATGGTTGGGTCATGTGTTGAGGAAGTATGAAAGTGACTGGGTGAGAGGAATAGAGCTAGTGATGGATGTTGTGAAGAGAGATAGTTTGAGATGGTTGGGTCATGTGTTGAGGAAGGATAAAAGTGAGTGGGTGAGAGGAATAGAGGTAATGATGGATGTTGTGAAGAGAGATAGTGTGGGATGGTTGGGTCATGTGTTGAGGAAGGTTAAATGTGAATGGGTGAGAGGAACAGAGGTAGTGATCGATGTTGCGAAGAGAGATAGTGTGAGATGGTTGGGTCATGTGTTGAGGAATGTTAAAAGCGACTGGGTGAGAGGAATAGAGTTAGTGATGGATGTTGCGAAGAGAGATAGTGTGAGATGGTTGGGTCATGTGTTGAGGAAGTATGAAAGCGACTGGGTGAGAGGAATAGAGGTAGTGATGGATGTTGTGAAGAGAGATAGTGTGAGATGGTTGGGTCATGTGTTGAGGAAGTATGAAAGTGACTGGGTGAGAGGAATAGAGGTAGTGATGGATGTTGTGAAGAGAGATAGTGTGAGATGGTTGGGTCATGTGTTGAGGAAGGATAAAAGTGACTGGGTGAGAGGAATAGTGGTAGTGATGGATGTTGTGAAGAGAGATAGTGTGAGATGGTTGGGTCATGTGTTGAGGAAGGTTGAATGTGAATGGGTGAGAGGAACAGAGGTAGTGATCGATGTTGCGAAGAGAGATAGTGTGAGATGGTTGGGTCATGTGTTGAGGAATGTTAAAAGCGACTGGGTGAGAGGAATAGAGTTAGTGATGGATGTTGCGTAGAGAGATAGTGTGAGATGGTTGGGTCATGTGTTGAGGAAGGATAAAAGTGAGTGGGTGAGAGGAATAGAGGTAATGATGGATGTTGTGAAGAGAGATAGTGTGAGATGGTTGGGTCATGTGTTGAGGAAGGTTGAATGTGAATGGGTGAGAGGAACAGAGGTAGTGATCGATGTTGCGAAGAGAGATAGTGTGAGATGGTTGGGTCATGTGTTGAGGAATGTTAAAAGCGACTGGGTGAGAGGAATAGAGTTAGTGATGGATGTTGCGAAGAGAGATAGTGTGAGATGGTTGGGTCATGTGTTGAGGAAGTATGAAAGCGACTGGGTGAGAGGAATAGAGGTAGTGATAGATGTTGTGAAGACAGATTGTGTGAGATGGTTGGGTCACGTGTTGAGGAAGGATAAAAGTGACTGGGTGAGAGGAATAGAGGTAGAGATGGATGTTGTGAAGAGAGATAGTGTGAGATGGTTGGGTCATGTGTTGAGGAAGTATGAAAGTGACTGGGTGAGAGGAATAGAGGTAGTGATGGATGTTGTGAAGAGAGATAGTGTGAGATGGTTGGGTCATGTGTTGAGGAAGGATAAAAGTGACTGGGTGAGAGGAATAGTGGTAGTGATGGATGTTGTAAAGGGAGATAGTGTGAGATGGTTGGGTCATGTGTTGAGGAAGTATGAAAGTGACTGGGTGAGAGGAATAGAGGTAGTGATAGATGTTGTGAAGAGAGATAGTTTGAGATGGTTGGGTCATGTGTTGAGGAAGTATGAAAGTGACTGGGTGAGAGGAATAGTGGTAGAGATGGATGTTGTGAAGAGAGATAGTGTGAGATGGTTCGGTCATGTGTTGAGGAGGGATAAAATTGATTGGGTGAGAGGAATAAAGGTAGTGATGGATGTTGTGAAGAGAGATAGTGTGAGATGGTTGGGTCATGTGTTGAGAAAGGAATAAAGTGACTGGGTGAGAGGAATAGAGGTAGTAATGGATGTTGTGAAGAGAGATAGTGTGAGATGGTTGGGTCATGTGTTGTGGAAGGATAAAAGTGACTGGGTGAGAGGAATAGTGGTAGTGATGGATGTTGTAAAGGTAGATAGTGTGAGATGGTTTGGTCATGTGTTGAGGAAGTATAAAAGTGACTGGGTGAGAGGAATAGAGGTAGTGATGGATGTTGTGAAGAGAGATAGTGTGAGATGGTTGGGTCCTGTGTTGAGGAAGGATGAAAGTGACTGGGTGAGAGGAACAGAGGTAGTGATGGATGTTGTGAAGAGAGATAGTGTGAGATGGTTGGGTCATGTGTTGAAGAAGGTTAAAAGTGACTGGGTGAGTGGAATAGAGGTAGTGATGGATGTTGTGAAGAGAGATAGTGTGGGACGGTAGGGTCATGTGTTGAGGAAGTATGAAAGTGACTGGGTGAGAGGAATCAGAGGTAGTGATGGATGTTGTGAAGAGAGATAGTGTGAGATGGTTGGGTCATGTGTTGAGGAAGGATAAAAGTGACTGGGTGAGAGGAATAGAGGTAGTGATGGATGTTGTGAAGAGAGATAGTGTGAGATGGTTGGGTCATGTGTTAAGGAATGATAAAAGTGGCTGGGTGAGAGGAATAGAGGTAGTGATGGATGTTGTGAAGAGAGATAGTGTGAGATGGTTGGGTCATGTGTTGAGGAGGGATAAAATTGATTGGGTGAGAGGAATAGAGGTAGTGATGGATGTTGTGAAGGGAGATAGTGTGAGATGGTTGGGTCAGGTGTTGAGGAAGGATAAAAGTGAGTGGGTGAGAGGAATAGAGGTAATGATGGATGTTGTGAAGAGAGATAGTGTGAGATGGTTGGGTCATGAGTTGAGGAAGGTTGAATGTGAATGGGTGAGAGGAACAGAGGTAGTGATCGATGTTGCGAAGAGAGATAGTGTGAGATGGTTGGGTCATGTGTTGAGGAATGTTAAAAGCGACTGGGTGAGAGGAATAGAGTTAGTGATGGATGTTGCGAAAAGAGATAGTGTGAGATGGTTGGGTCATGTGTTGAGGAAGTATGAAAGTGACTGGGTGAGAGGAATAGAGGTAGTGATGGATGTTGTGAAGAGAGATAGTGTGAGATGGTTGGGTCATGTGTTGAGGAAGGATTAAAGTGACTGGGTGAGAGCAATAGAGGTAGTGATGGATGTTGTGAAGTGAGATAGTGTGAGATGGTTGGGTCATGTGTTGAGGAAGGATAAAAGTGACTGGGTGAGAGGAATAGTGGTAGTGATGGATGTTGTAAAGGGAGATAGTGTGAGATGGTTGGGTCATGTGTTGAGGAAGGACGAAAGTGACTGGGTGAGAGGAATAGAGGTAGAGATGGATGTTGTGAAGAGAGATAGTGTGAGATGGTTGAGTCATGTGTTGAGGAAGTATGAAAGTGACTGGGCGAGCGAATAGAGGTAGTGATGGATGTTGTGAAGAGAGATAGTGTGAGATGGTTCGGTCATGTGTTGAGGAGGGATAAAATTGATTGGGTGAGAGGAATAAAGGTAGTGATGGATGTTGTGAAGAGAGATAGTGTGAGATGGTTGGGTCATGTGTTGAGAAAGGAATAAAGTGACTGGGTGAGAGGAATAGAGGTAGTGATGGATGTTGTGAAGAGAGATAGTGTGAGATGGT
This sequence comes from Eledone cirrhosa, assembly GCA_964016885.1. Lineage (NCBI taxonomy): Eukaryota > Metazoa > Mollusca > Cephalopoda > Octopoda > Eledonidae > Eledone > Eledone cirrhosa. The sequence continues at coordinate 121,262,350 of OZ024744.1, forward strand.
TGGGTCATGTGTTGAGGAAGGATAAAAGTGACTGGGTGAGAGGAATAGTGGTAGTGATGGATGTTGTAAAGGGAGATAGTGTGAGATGGTTGGGTCATGTGTTGAGGAAGTATAAAAGTGACTGGGTGAGAGGAATAGAGGTAGTGATGGATGTTGTGAAGAGAGATAGTGTGAGATGGTTGGGTCCTGTGTTGAGGAAGGATGAAAGTGACTGGGTGAGAAGAACAGAGGTAGTGATGGATGTTGTGAAGAGAGATAGTGTGAGATGGTTGGATCATGTGTTGAAGAAGGTTAAAAGTGACTGGGTGAGTCGAATAGAGGTAGTGATGAATGTTGTGAAGAGAGATAGTGTGGGACGGTTGGGTCATGTGTTGAGGAAGGATAAAAGTGACTGGGTGAGAGGAATAGAGGTAGTGATGGATGTTGTGAAGAGAGATAGTGTGAGATGGTTGGATCATGTGTTGAGGAAGGTTGAATGTGAATGGGTGAGAGGAACAGAGGTAGTGATGGATGTTGCGAAGAGAGATAGTGTGAGATGGTTGGGTCATGTGTTGAGGAAGGTTGAATGTGAATGGGTGAGAGGAACAGAGGTAGTGATGGATGTTGTGAAGAGAGATAGTGTGAGATGGTTGGGTCATGTGTTGAGGAAGGTTGAATGTGAATTAGGTGAGAGGAACAGAGGTAGTGATGGATGTTGTGAAGAGAGATAGTGTGAGATGGTTGGGTCATGTGTTGAGGAAGGTTGAATGTGAATGGGTGAGAGGAACAGAGGTAGTGATGGATGTTGCGAAGAGAGATAGTGTGAGATGGTTGGGTCATGTGTTGAGGAAGGATAAAAGTGACTGGGTGAGAGGAATAGAGGTAGTGATGGATGTTGCGAAGAGAGATAGTGTGAGATGGTTGGGTCATGTGTTGAGGAAGGATAAAAGTGACTGGGTGAGAGGAATAGAGGTTGTGATGGATGTTGTGAAGAGAGATAGTGTGAGATGGTTGGGTCATGTGTTGAGGAAGTATGAAAGTGACTGGGTGAGAGGAATAGAGGTACTGATAGATGTTGTGAAGACAGATAGTGTGAGATGGTTGGGTCATGTGTTGAGGAAGGATAAAAGTGACTGGGTTAGAGGAATAGAGGTGGAGATGGATGTTGTGAAGAGAGATAGTGTGAGATGGTTGGGTCATGTGTTGTTGAAGTATGAAAGTGACTGGGTGAGGGAATAGAGGTAGTGATGGTTGTTGTGAAGAGAGATAGGGTGAGATGGTTAGGTCATGTGTTGAGGAGGGATAAAATTGATTGGGTGAGAGGAATAGAGGTAGTTATGGATGTTGTGAAGAGAGATAGTGTGAGATGGTTGGGTCATGTGTTGAGGAAGGATAAAAGTGAGTGGGTGAGAGGAATAGAGGTAGTGATGGATGTTGTGAAGACAGATAGTGTGAGATGGTTGGGTCATGTGTTGAGGAAGGTTGAATGTGAATGGGTGAGAAGAATAGAGGTTTTGATGGATGTTGTGAAGAGAGATAGTGTGAGATGGTTAGCTCATGTGTTGAGGAAGGATAAAAGTGACTGGGTGAGAGGAATAGAGGTTGTGATGGATGTTGTGAAGCAAGATAGTGTGAGATGGTTGGGTCATGTGTTGAGGAATTATGAAAGTGACTGGGTGAGAGGAATAGAGGTAGTGATAGATGTTGTGAAGACAGATAGTGTGAGATGGTTGTGTCATGTGTTGAGGAAGTATGAAAGTGACTGGGTGAGAGGAATAGAGGTAGTGATGGATGTTGTGAAGAGAGATAGTGTGAGATGGTTGGGTCATGTGTTGAGGAAGGATAAAAGTGACTGGGTGAGAGGAATAGTGGTAGTGATGGATGTTGTAAAGGGAGATAGTGTGAGATAGTTGGGTCATGTGTTGAGGAAGTATAAAAGTGACTGGGTGAGAGGAATAGAGGTAGTGATGGATGTTGTGAAGAGAGATAGTGTGAGATGGTTGGGTCCTGTGTTGAGGAAGGATGAAAGTGACTGGGTGACAAGAACAGAGGTAGTGATGGATGTTGTGAAGAGAGATAGTGTGAGATGGTTGGATCATGTGTTGAAGAAGGTTAAAAGTGACTGGGTGAGTGGAATAGAGGTAGTGATGAATGTTGTCAAGAGAGATAGTGTGGGACGGTTGGGTCATGTGTTGAGGAAGGATAAAAGTGACTGGGTGAGAGGAATAGAGGTAGTGATGGATGTTGTGAAGAGAGATAGTGTGAGATGGTTGGGTCATGTGTTGAGGAAGGTTGAATGTGAATGGGTGAGAGGAACAGAGGTAGTGATGGATGTTGTGAAGAGAGATAGTGTGAGATGGTTGGGTCATGTGTTGAGGAAGGTTGAATGTGAATGGGTGAGAGGAACAGAGGTAGTGATGGATGTTGCGAAGAGAGATAGTGTGAGATGGTTGGGTCATGTGTTGACGAAGGATAAAAGTGACTGGGTGAGAGGAATAGAGGTAGTGATGGATGTTGCGAAGAGAGATAGTGTGAGATGGTTGGGTCATGTGTTGAGGAAGGATAAAAGTGACTGGGTGAGAGGAATAGAGGTTTTGATGGATGTTGTGAAGAGAGATAGTGTGAGATGGTTGTGTCATGTGTTGAGGAAGTATGAAAGTGACTGGGTGAGAGGAATAGAGGTAGTGATGGATGTTGTGAAGAGATATAGTGTGAGATGGTTGGGTCATGTGTTGAGGAAGGATAAAAGAGACTGGGTGAGAGGAATAGAGGTAGTGATGGATGTTGTAATGGTAGATAGTGTGAGATGGTTGGGTCATGTGTTGAGGAAGGTTAAAAGTGACTGGGTGAGTGGAATAGAGGTAGTGATGGATGTTGTAAAGAGAGATAGTGTGGGACGGTAGGGTCATGTGTTGAGGAAGTATGAATGTGACTGGGTGAGAGGAATCAGAGGTAGTGATGGATGTTGTGATGAGAGATAGTGTGAGATGGTTGGGTCATGTGTTGAGGAAGGATAAAACTGACTGGGTGAGAGGAATAGAGGTAGTGATGGATGTTGTGAAGAGAGATAGTGTGAGATGGTTGGGTCATGTGTTAAGGAAGGATAAAAGTGGCTGGGTGAGAGGAATAGAGGTAGTGATGCATGTTGTGAAGAGAGATAGTGTGAGATGGTTGGGTCATGTGTTAAGGAAGTATGAATGTGACTGGGTGAGACGAATAGAGGTAGTGATGGATGTTGTGAAGAGAGATAGTGTGAGATGGTTGGGTCATGTGTTGAGGAAGGATTAAAGTGACTGGGTGAGAGCAATAGAGGTAGTGATGGATGTTGTGAAGAGAGATAGTGTGAGATGGTTGGGTCATGTGTTGAGGAAGTATGAAATTGACTGGGTGAGAGGAATAGAGGTAGTGATGGATGTTGTGAAGAGAGATAGTGTGAGATGGTTGGGTCATGTGTTGAGGAAGGATAAAAGTGACTGGGTGAGAGGAATAGTGGTAGTGATGGATGTTGTAAAGGGAGATAGTGTGAGATGGTTGGGTCATGTGTTGAGGAAGTATGAAAGTGACTGGGTGAGAGGAATAGAGGTAGTGATAGATGTTGTGAAGAGAGATAGTGTGAGATGGTTGGGTCATGTGTTGAGGAAGTATGAAAGTGACTGGGTGAGAGGAATAGAGGTAGAGATGGATGTTGTGAAGAGAGATAGTGTGAGATGGTTGAGTCATGTGTTGAGGAAGTATGAAAGTGACTGAGCGAGCGAATAGAGGTAGTGATGGATGTTGTGAAGAGAGATAGTGTGAGATGGTTCGGTCATGTGTTGAGGAGGGATAAAATTGATTGGGTGAGAGGAATAAAGGTAGTGATGGATGTTGTGAAGAGAGATAGTGTGAGATGGTTGGGTCATGTGTTGAGAAAGGAATAAAGTGACTGGGTGAGAGGAATAGAGGTAGTGATGGATGTTGTGAAGAGAGATAGTGTGAGATGGTTGGGTCATGTGTTGTGGAAGGATAAAAGTGACTGGGTGAGAGGAATAGTGGTAGTGATGGATGTTGTAAAGGGAGATAGTGTGAGATGGTTGGGTCATGTGTTGAGGAAATATAAAAGTGACTGGGTGAGAGGAATAGAGGTAGTGATGGATGTTGTGAAGAGAGATAGTGTGAGATGGTTGGGTCCTGTGTTGAGGAAGGATGAAAGTGACTGGGTGAGAAGAACAGAGGTAGTGATGGATGTTGTGAAGAGAGATAGTGTGAGATGGTTGGATCATGTGTTGAAGAAGGTTAAAAGTGACTGGGTGAGTGGAATAGAGGTAGTGATGAATGTTGTGAAGAGAGATAGTGTGGGACGGTTGGGTCATGTGTTGAGGAAGGATAAAAGTGACTGGGTGAGAGAAATAGAGGTAGTGATGGATGTTGTGAAGAGAGATAGTGTGAGATGGTTGGATCATGTGTTGAGGAAGGTTGAATGTGAATGGGTGAGAGGAACAGAGGTAGTGATGGATGTTGCGAAGAGAGATAGTGTGAGATGGTTGGGTCATGTGTTGAGGAAGGTTGAATGTGAATGGGTGAGAGGAACAGAGGTAGTGATGGATGTTGTGAAGAGAGATAGTGTGAGATGGTTGGGTCATGTGTTGAGGAAGGTTGAAGGTGAATGGGTGAGAGGAACAGAGGTAGTGATGGATGTTGTGAAGAGAGATAGTGTGAGATGGTTGGGTCATGTGTTGAGGAAGGTTGAATGTGAATGGGTGAGAGGAACAGAGGTAGTGATGGATGTTGCGAAGAGAGATAGTGTGAGATGGTTGGGTCATGTGTTGAGGAAGGATAAAAGTGACTGGGTGAGAGGAATAGAGGTAGTGATGGATGTTGCGAAGAGAGATAGTGTGAGATGGTTGGGTCATGTGTTGAGGAAGGATAAAAGTGACTGGGTGAGAGGAATAGAGGTTGTTATGGATGTTGTGAAGAGAGATAGTGTGAGATGGTTGGGTCATGTGTTGAGGAAGTATGAAAGTGACTGGGTGAGAGGAATAGAGGTACTGATAGATGTTGTGAAGACAGATAGTGTGAGATGGTTGCGTCATGTGTTGAGGAAGGATAAAAGTGACTGGGTGAGAGGAATCAGAGGTAGTGATGGATGTTGTGATGAGAGATAGTGTGAGATGGTTGGGTCATGTGTTGAGGAAGGATAAAACTGACTGGGTGAGAGGAATAGAGGTAGTGATGGATGTTGTGAAGAGAGATAGTGTGAGATGGTTGGGTCATGTGTTAAGGAAGGATAAAAGTGGCTGGGTGAGAGGAATAGAGGTAGTGATGCATGTTGTGAAGAGAGATAGTGTGAGATGGTTGGGTCATGTGTTAAGGAAGTATGAATGTGACTGGGTGAGACGAATAGAGGTAGTGATGGATGTTGTGAAGAGAGATAGTGTGAGATGGTTGGGTCATGTGTTGAGGAAGGATTAAAGTGACTGGGTGAGAGCAATAGAGGTAGTGATGGATGTTGTGAAGAGAGATAGTGTGAGATGGTTGGGTCATGTGTTGAGGAAGTATGAAATTGACTGGGTGAGAGGAATAGAGGTAGTGATGGATGTTGTGAAGAGAGATAGTGTGAGATGGTTGGGTCATGTGTTGAGGAAGGATAAAAGTGACTGGGTGAGAGGAATAGTGGTAGTGAGGATGTTGTAAAGGGAGATAGTGTGAGATGGTTGGGTCATGTGTTGAGGAAGTATGAAAGTGACTGGGTGAGAGGAATAGAGGTAGTGATAGATGTTGTGAAGAGAGATAGTGTGAGATGGTTGGGTCATGTGTTGAGGAAGTATGAAAGTGACTGGGTGAGAGGAATAGAGGTAGAGATGGATGTTGTGAAGAGAGATAGTGTGAGATGGTTGAGTCATGTGTTGAGGAAGTATGAAAGTGACTGAGCGAGCGAATAGAGGTAGTGATGGATGTTGTGAAGAGAGATAGTGTGAGATGGTTCGGTCATGTGTTGAGGAGGGATAAAATTGATTGGGTGAGAGGAATAAAGGTAGTGATGGATGTTGTGAAGAGAGATAGTGTGAGATGGTTGGGTCATGTGTTGAGAAAGGAATAAAGTGACTGGGTGAGAGGAATAGAGGTAGTGATGGATGTTGTGAAGAGAGATACTGTGAGATGGTTGGGTCATGTGTTGAGGAAGGATAAAAGTGACTGGGTGAGAGGAATAGTGGTAGTGATGGATGTTGTAAAGGGAGATAGTGTGAGATGGTTGGGTCATGTGTTGAGGAAATATAAAAGTGACTGGGTGAGAGGAATAGAGGTAGTGATGGATGTTGTGAAGAGAGATAGTGTGAGATGGTTGGGTCCTGTGTTGAGGAAGGATGAAAGTGACTGGGTGAGAAGAACAGAGGTAGTGATGGATGTTGTGAAGAGAGATAGTGTGAGATGGTTGGATCATGTGTTGAAGAAGGTTAAAAGTGACTGGGTGAGTGGAATAGAGGTAGTGATGAATGTTGTGAAGAGAGATAGTGTGGGACGGTTGGGTCATGTGTTGAGGAAGGATAAAAGTGACTGGGTGAGAGAAATAGAGGTAGTGATGGATGTTGTGAAGAGAGATAGTGTGAGATGGTTGGATCATGTGTTGAGGAAGGTTGAATGTGAATGGGTGAGAGGAACAGAGGTAGTGATGGATGTTGCGAAGAGAGATAGTGTGAGATGGTTGGGTCATGTGTTGAGGAAGGTTGAATGTGAATGGGTGAGAGGAACAGAGGTAGTGATGGATGTTGTGAAGAGAGATAGTGTGAGATGGTTGGGTCATGTGTTGAGGAAGGTTGAAGGTGAATGGGTGAGAGGAACAGAGGTAGTGATGGATGTTGTGAAGAGAGATAGTGTGAGATGGTTGGGTCATGTGTTGAGGAAGGTTGAATGTGAATGGGTGAGAGGAACAGAGGTAGTGATGGATGTTGCGAAGAGAGATAGTGTGAGATGGTTGGGTCATGTGTTGAGGAAGGATAAAAGTGACTGGGTGAGAGGAATAGAGGTAGTGATGGATGTTGCGAAGAGAGATAGTGTGAGATGGTTGGGTCATGTGTTGAGGAAGGATAAAAGTGACTGGGTGAGAGGAATAGAGGTTGTGATGGATGTTGTGAAGAGAGATAGTGTGAGATGGTTCGGTCATGTGTTGAGGAAGTATGAAAGTGACTGGGTGAGAGGAATAGAGGTACTGATAGATGTTGTGAAGACAGATAGTGTGAGATGGTTGCGTCATGTGTTGAGGAAGGATAAAAGTGACTGGGTGAGAGGAATAGAGGTGGAGATGGATGTTGAGAAGAGAGATAGTGTGAGATGGTTGGGTCATGTGTTGTTGAAGTATGAAAGTGACTGGGTGACGGAATAGAGGTAGTGATGGATGTTGTGAAGAGAGATAGGGTGAGATGGTTAGGTCATGTGTTGAGGAGGGATAAAATTGATTAGGTGAGAGGAATAGAGGTAGTTATGGATGTTGTGAAGAGAGATAGTGTGAGATGGATGGGTCATGTGTTGAGGAAGGATAAAAGTGACTGGGTGAGAGGAATAGAGGTAGTGATGGATGTTGTGAAGACAGATAGTGTGAGATGGTTGGGTCATGTGTTGAGGAAGGTTGAATGTGAATGGGTGAGAAGAATAGAGGTTTTGATGGATGTTGTGAAGAGAGATAGTGTGAGATGGTTAGCTCATGTGTTGAGGAAGGATAAAAGTGACTGGGTGAGAGGAATAGAGGTTGTGATGGATGTTGTGAAGCAAGATAGTGTGAGATGGTTGGGTCATGTGTTGAGGAATTATGAAAGTGACCGGGTGAGAGGAATAGAGTAGTGATAGATGTTGTGAAGACAGATAGTGTGAGATGGTTGTGTCATGTGTTGAGGAAGTATGAAAGTGACTGGGTGAGAGGAATAGAGGTAGTGATGGATGTTGTGAAGAGAGATAGTGTGAGATGGTTGGGTCATGTGTTGAGGAAGGATAAAAGTGACTGGGTGAGAGGAATAGTGGTAGTGATGGATGTTGTAAAGGGAGATAGTGTGAGATAGTTGGGTCATGTGTTGAGGAAGTATAAAAGTGACTGGGTGAGAGGAATAGAGGTAGTGATGGATGTTGTGAAGAGAGATAGTGTGAGATGGTTGGGTCCTGTGTTGAGGAAGGATGAAAGTGACTGGGTGACAAGAACAGAGGTAGTGATGGATGTTGTGAAGAGAGATAGTGTGAGATGGTTGGATCATGTGTTGAAGAAGGTTAAAAGTGACTGGGTGAGTGGAATAGAGGTAGTAATGAATGTTGTGAAGAGAGATAGTGTGGGACGGTTGGGTCATGTGTTGAGGAAGGATAAAAGTGACTGGGTGAGAGGAATAGAGGTAGTGATGGATGTTGTGAAGAGAGATAGTGTGAGATGGTTGGGTCATGTGTTGAGGAAGGTTGAATGTGAATGGGTGAGAGGAACAGAGGTAGTGATGGATGTTGTGAAGAGAGATAGTGTGAGATGGTTGGGTCATGTGTTGAGGAAGGTTGAATGTGAATGGGTGAGAGGAACAGAAGTAGTGATGGATGTTGCGAAGAGAGATAGTGTGAGATGGTTGGGTCATGTGTTGAGGAAGGATAAAAGTGACTGGGTGAGAGGAATAGAGGTAGTGATGGATGTTGCGAAGAGAGATAGTGTGAGATGGTTGGGTCATGTGTTGAGGAAGGATAAAAGTGACTGGGTGAGAGGAATAGAGGTTTTGATGGATGTTGTGAAGAGAGATAGTGTGAGATGGTTAGCTAATGTGTTGAGGAAGGATAAAAGTGACTGGGTGAGAGGAATAGAGGTTGTGATGGATGTTGTGAAGAGAGATAGTGTGAGATGGTTGGGTCATGTGTTGAGGAAGTATGAAAGTGACTGGGTGAGAGGAATAGAGGTACTGATAGATGTTGTGAAGACAGATAGTGTGAGATGGTTGGGTCATGTGTTGAGGAAGGATAAAAGTGACTGGGTGAGAGGAATAGAGGTTGTGATGGATGTTGTGAAGCAAGATAGTGTGAGATGGTTGGGTCATGTGTTGAGGAATTATGAAAGTGACTGGGTGAGAGGAATAGAGGTAGTGATAGATGTTGTGAAGACAGATAGTGTGAGATGGTTGTGTCATGTGTTGAGGAAGTATGAAAGTGACTGGGTGAGAGGAATAGAGGTAGTGATGGATGTTGTGAAGAGAGATAGTGTGAGATGGTTGGGTCATGTGTTGAGGAAGGATAAAAGTGACTGGGTGAGAGGAATAGTGGTAGTGATGGATGTTGTAAAGGGAGATAGTGTGAGATAGTTGGGTCATGTGTTGAGGAAGTATAAAAGTGACTGGGTGAGAGGAATAGAGGTAGTGATGGATGTTGTGAAGAGAGATAGTGTGAGATGGTTGGGTCCTGTGTTGAGGAAGGATGAAAGTGACTGGGTGACAAGAACAGAGGTAGTGATGGATGTTGTGAAGAGAGATAGTGTGAGATGGTTGGATCATGTGTTGAAGAAGGTTAAAAGTGACTGGGTGAGTGGAATAGAGGTAGTAATGAATGTTGTGAAGAGAGATAGTGTGGGACGGTTGGGTCATGTGTTGAGGAAGGATAAAAGTGACTGGGTGAGAGGAATAGAGGTAGTGATGGATGTTGTGAAGAGAGATAGTGTGAGATGGTTGGGTCATGTGTTGAGGAAGGTTGAATGTGAATGGGTGAGAGGAACAGAGGTAGTGATGGATGTTGTGAAGAGAGATAGTGTGAGATGGTTGGGTCATGTGTTGAGGAAGGTTGAATGTGAATGGGTGAGAGGAACAGAGGTAGTGATGGATGTTGCGAAGAGAGATAGTGTGAGATGGTTGGGTCATGTGTTGAGGAAGGATAAAAGTGACTGGGTGAGAGGAATAGAGGTAGTGATGGATGTTGCGAAGAGAGATAGTGTGAGATGGTTGGGTCATGTGTTGAGGAAGGATAAAAGTGACTGGGTGAGAGGAATAGAGGTTGTGATGGATGTTGTGAAGAGAGATAGTGTGAGATGGTTGGGTCATGTGTTGAGGAAGTATGAAAGTGACTGGGTGAGAGGAATAGAGGTACTGATAGATGTTGTGAAGACAGATAGTGTGAGATGGTTGGGTCATGTGTTGAGGAAGGATAAAAGTGACTGGGTTAGAGGAATAGAGGTGGAGATGGATGTTGTGAAGAGAGATAGTGTGAGATGGTTGGGTCATGTGTTGAGGAAGGATAAAAGTGACTGGGTGAGAGGAATAGAGGTTTTGATGGATGTTGTGAAGAGAGATAGTGTGAGATGGTTAGCTAATGTGTTGAGGAAGGATAAAAGTGACTGGGTGAGAGGAATAGAGGTTGTGATGGATGTTGTGAAGAGAGATAGTGTGAGATGGTTGGGTCATGTGTTGAGGAAGTATGAAAGTGACTGGGTGAGAGGAATAGAGGTACTGATAGATGTTGTGAAGACAGATAGTGTGAGATGGTTGGGTCATGTGTTGAGGAAGGATAAAAGTGACTGGGTGAGAGGAATAGAGGTTGTGATGGATGTTGTGAAGCAAGATAGTGTGAGATGGTTGGGTCATGTGTTGAGGAATTATGAAAGTGACTGGGTGAGAGGAATAGAGGTAGTGATAGATGTTGTGAAGACAGATAGTGTGAGATGGTTGTGTCATGTGTTGAGGAAGTATGAAAGTGACTGGGTGAGAGGAATAGAGGTAGTGATGGATGTTGTGAAGAGAGATAGTGTGAGATGGTTGGGTCATGTGTTGAGGAAGGATAAAAGTGACTGGGTGAGAGGAATAGTGGTAGTGATGGATGTTGTAAAGGGAGATAGTGTGAGATAGTTGGGTCATGTGTTGAGGAAGTATAAAAGTGACTGGGTGAGAGGAATAGAGGTAGTGATGGATGTTGTGAAGAGAGATAGTGTGAGATGGTTGGGTCCTGTGTTGAGGAAGGATGAAAGTGACTGGGTGACAAGAACAGAGGTAGTGATGGATGTTGTGAAGAGAGATAGTGTGAGATGGTTGGATCATGTGTTGAAGAAGGTTAAAAGTGACTGGGTGAGTGGAATAGAGGTAGTAATGAATGTTGTGAAGAGAGATAGTGTGGGACGGTTGGGTCATGTGTTGAGGAAGGATAAAAGTGACTGGGTGAGAGGAATAGAGGTAGTGATGGATGTTGTGAAGAGAGATAGTGTGAGATGGTTGGGTCATGTGTTGAGGAAGGTTGAATGTGAATGGGTGAGAGGAACAGAGGTAGTGATGGATGTTGTGAAGAGAGATAGTGTGAGATGGTTGGGTCATGTGTTGAGGAAGGTTGAATGTGAATGGGTGAGAGGAACAGAGGTAGTGATGGATGTTGCGAAGAGAGATAGTGTGAGATGGTTGGGTCATGTGTTGAGGAAGGATAAAAGTGACTGGGTGAGAGGAATAGAGGTAGTGATGGATGTTGCGAAGAGAGATAGTGTGAGATGGTTGGGTCATGTGTTGAGGAAGGATAAAAGTGACTGGGTGAGAGGAATAGAGGTTTTGATGGATGTTGTGAAGAGAGATAGTGTGAGATGGTTAGCTAATGTGTTGAGGAAGGATAAAAGTGACTGGGTGAGAGGAATAGAGGTTGTGATGGATGTTGTGAAGAGAGATAGTGTGAGATGGTTGGGTCATGTGTTGAGGAAGTATGAAAGTGACTGGGTGAGAGGAATAGAGGTACTGATAGATGTTGTGAAGACAGATAGTGTGAGATGGTTGGGTCATGTGTTGAGGAAGGATAAAAGTGACTGGGTTAGAGGAATAGAGGTGGAGATGGATGTTGTGAAGAGAGATAGTGTGAGATGGTTGGGTCATGTGTTGTTGAAGTATAAAAGTGACTGGGTGAGGGAATAGAGGTAGTGATGGATGATGTGAAGAGAGATAGGGTGAGATGGTTAGGTCATGTGTTGAGGAGGGATAAAATTGATTGGGTGAGAGGAATAGAGGTAGTTATGGATGTTGTGAAGAGAGATAGTGTGAGATGGTTGGGTCATGTGTTGAGGAAGGATAAAAGTGAGTGGGTGAGAGGAATAGAGGTAGTGATGGATGTTGTGAAGACAGATAGTGTGAGATGGTTGGGTCATGTGTTGAGGAAGGTTGAATGTGAATGGGTGAGAAGAATAGAGGTTTTGATGGATGTTGTGAAGAGAGATAGTGTGAGATGGTTGGGTCATGTGTTGAGGAAGTATGAAAGTGACTGGGTGAGAGGAATAGAGGTAGTGATAGATGTTGTGAAGACAGATAGTGTGAGATGGTTGTGTCATGTGTTGAGGAAGTATGAAAGTGACTGGGTGAGAGGAATAGAGGTAGTGATGGATGTTGTGAAGAGAGATAGTGTGAGATGGTTGGGTCATGTGTTGAGGAAGGATAAAAGAGACTGGGTGAGAGGAATAGAGGTAGTGATGGATGTTGTAATGGTAGATAGTGTGAGATGGTTGGGTCATGTGTTGAGGAAGGTTAAAAGTGACTGGGTGAGTGGAATAGAGGTAGTGATGGATGTTGTAAAGAGAGATAGTGTGGGATGGTAGGGTCATGTGTTGAGGAAGTATGAAAGTGACTGGGTGAGAGGAATCAGAGGTAGTGATGGATGTTGTGAAGAGAGATAGTGTGAGATGGTTGGGTCATGTGTTGAGGAAGGATAAAACTGACTGGGTGAGAGGAATAGAGGTAGTGATGGATGTTGTGAAGAGAGATAGTGTGAGATGGTTGGGTCATGTGTTAAGGAAGGATAAAAGTGGCTGGGTGAGAGGAATAGAGGTAGTGATGCATGTTGTGAAGAGAGATAGTGTGAGATGGTTGGGTCATGTGTTAAGGAAGTATGAATGTGACTGGGTGAGAGGAATAGAGGTAGTTATGGATGTTGTGAAGAGAGATAGTGTGAGATGGTTAGATCATGTGTTGAGGAAGGATAAAAGTGACTGGGTGAGAGGAATAGAGGTAGTGATGGATGTTGTGAAGAGAGATGGTGTGAGATGGTTGGGTCATGTTTTGAGGAAGGATAAAAATGACTGGGTGAGAGGAATAGAGGTAGTGATGGATGTTGTGAAGAGAGATAGTGTGAGATGGTTGGGTCATGTGTTGAGGAAGGATAAAACTGACTGGGTGAGAGGAATAGAGGTAGTAACGGATGTTGTGAAGAGAGATAGTGTGAGATGGTTGGGTCATGTGTTGAGGAAGGATAAAAGTGACTCGGTGAGAGGAATAGAGGTAGTGATGGATGTTGTGAAGAGAGATAGTGTGAGATGTTTGGGTCATGTGTTGAGGAAGGATAAAAGTGACTGGGTGAGAGGAATAGAGGTAGTGCTGGATGTTGTAAAGAGAGATAGTGTGAGATGGTTGGGTCATGTGTTGAGGAAGTATAAAAGTGACTGGGTCAGAGGAACAGCGGTAGTGATGGATGTTGTGAAGAGAGATAGTGTGAGATGGTTGGGTCCTGTGTTGAGGAAGGATGAAAGTGACTGGGTGAGAGGAACAGCGGTAGTGATGGATGTTGTGAAGAGAGATAGTGTGAGATGGTTGGGTCATGTGTTGAAGAAGGTTAAAAGTGACTGGGTGAGTGGAATAGAGGTAGTGATGAATGTTGTGAAGAGAGATAGTGTGGGACGGTTGGGTCATGTGTTGAGGAAGTATGAAAGTGACTGGGTAGAGAGGAATCAGAGGTAGTGATGGATGTTGTGAAGAGAGATAGTGTGGGACGGTTGGGTCATGTGTTAAGGAGGGATAAAATTGATTGGGTGAGAGGAATAGAGGTAGTCATGGATGTTGTGAAGAGAGTTAGTGTGAGATGGTTGGGTCATGTGTTGAGGAAGGATAAAAGTGACTGGGTGAGAGGAATAGAGGTAGTGATGGATGTTGTGAAGAGAGATAGTGTGAGATGGTTGGGTCATGTGTTGAGGAAGGATAAAAGTGAGTGGGTGAGAGGAATAGAGGTAGTGATGGATGTTGTGAAGAGAGATAGTGTGAGATGGTTGGTTCATGTGTTGAGGAAGGATAAAAGTGAGTGGGTGAGAGGAATAGAGGTAGTGATGGATGTTGTGAAGAGAGATAGTGTGAGATGGTTGGGTCATGTGTTGAGGAAGGTTGAATGTGAATGGGTGAGAGGAACAGAGGTAGTGATGGATGTTGCGAAGAGAGATAGTGTGAGATGGTTGGGTCATGTGTTGAGGAAGGATAAAAGTGACTGTGTGAGAGGAATAGAGGTTTTGATGGATGTTGTGAAGAGAGATAGTGTGAGATGGTTGGGTCATGTGTTGAGGAAGGATAAAAGTGACTGGGTGAGAGGAATAGAGGTAGTGATGGATGTTGCGAAGAGAGATAGTGTGAGATGGTTGGGTCATGTTTTGAGGAAGGATAAAATTGAGTGGGTGAGAGGAATAGAGGTAGTGATGGATGTTGTGAAGACAGATAGTGTGAGATGGTTGGGTCATGTGTTGAGGAAGGTTGAATGTGAATGGGTGAGAAGAATAGAGGTTTTGATGGATGTTGTGAAGAGAGATAGTGTGAGATGGTTAGCTCATGTGTTGAGGAAGGATAAAAGTGACTGGGTGTGAGGAATAGAGGTTGTGATGGATGTTGTGAAGCGAGATAGTGTGAGATGGTTGGGTCATGTGTTGAGGAAGGATGAAAGTGACTGGGTGAGAGGAACAGTGGTAGTGATGGATGTTGTGAAGAGAGATAGTGTGAGATGGTTGGGTCATGTGTTGAAGAAGGTTAAAAGTGACTGGGTGAGTGGAATAGAGGTAGTGATGAATGTTGTGAAGAGAGATAGTGTGGGACGGTTGGGTCATGTGTTGAGGAAGTATGAAAGTGACTGGGTACAGAGGAATCAGAGGTAGTGATGGATGTTTTGAAGAGAGATAGTGTGGGACGGTTGGGTCATGTGTTGAGGAGGGATAAAATTGATTGGGTGAGAGGAATAGAGATAGTGATGGATGTTGTGAAGAGAGATAGTGTGAGATGGTTGGGTCACGTGTTGAGGAAGGATAAAAGTGACTGGGTGAGAGGAATAGAGGTAGTGATGGATGTTGTGAAGAGAGATAGTGTGAGATGGTTGGGTCATGTGTTGAGGAAGGATAAAAGTGAGTGGGTGAGAGGAATAGAGGTAGTGATGGATGTTGTGAAGAGAGATAGTGTGAGATGGTTGGTTCATGTGTTGAGGAAGGATAAAAGTGAGTGGGTGAGAGGAATAGAGGTAGTGATGGATGTTGTGAAGAGAGATAGTGTGAGATGATTGGGTCATGTGTTGAGGAAGGTTGAATGTGAATGGGTGAGAGGAACAGAGGTAGTGATGGATGTTGCGAAGAGAGATAGTGTGAGATGGTTGGGTCATGTGTTGAGGAAGGATAAAAGTGACTGTGTGAGAGGAATAGAGGTTTTGATGGATGTTGTGAAGAGAGATAGTGTGAGATGGTTGGGTCATGTGTTGAGGAAGGATAAAAGTGACTGGGTGAGAGGAATAGAGGTAGTGATGGATGTTGCGAAGAGAGATAGTGTGAGATGGTTGGGTCATGTGTTGAGGAAGGATAAAAGTGAGTGGGTGAGAGGAATAGAGGTAGTGATGGATGTTGTGAAGACAGATAGTGTGAGATGGTTGGGTCATGTGTTGAGGAAGGTTGAATGTGAATGGGTGAGAAGAATAGAGGTTTTGATGGATGTTGTGAAGAGAGATAGTGTGAGATGGTTAGCTCATGTGTTGAGGAAGGATAAAAGTGACTGGGTGAGAGGAATAGAGGTAGTGATGGATGTTGTGAAGAGAGATAGTGTGAGATGGTTAGATCATGTGTTGAGGAAGGATAAAAGTGACTGGGTGAGAGGAATAGAGGTATTGATGGATGTTGTGAAGAGAGATGGTGTGAGATGGTTGGGTCATGTGTTGAGGAAGGATAAAACTGACTGGGTGAGAGGAATAGAGGTAGTAACGGATGTTGTGAAGAGAGATAGTGTGAGATGGTTGGGTCATGTGTTGAGGAAGGATAAAAGTGACTCGGTGAGAGGAATAGAGGTAGTGATGGATGTTGTGAAGAGAGATAGTGTGAGATGTTTGGGTCATGTGTTGAGGAAGGATAAAAGTGACTGGGTGAGAGGAATAGAGGTAGTGCTGGATGTTGTAAAGAGAGATAGTGTGAGATGGTTGGGTCATGTGTTGAGGAAGTATAAAAGTGACTGGGTCAGAGCAACAGAGGTAGTGATGGATGTTGTGAAGAGAGATAGTGTGAGATGGTTGGGTCCTGTGTTGAGGAAGGATGAAAGTGACTGGGTGAGAGGAACAGCGGTAGTGATGGATGTTGTGAAGAGAGATAGTGTGAGATGGTTGGGTCATGTGTTGAAGAAGGTTAAAAGTGACTGGGTGAGTGGAATAGAGGTAGTGATGAATGTTGTGAAGAGAGATAGTGTGGGACGGTTGGGTCATGTGTTGAGGAAGTATGAAAGTGACTGGGTAGAGAGGAATCAGAGGTAGTGATGGATGTTGTGAAGAGAGATAGTGTGGGACGGTTGGGTCATGTGTTAAGGAGGGATAAAATTGATTGGGTGAGAGGAATAGAGGTAGTGATGGATGTTGTGAAGAGAGTTAGTGTGAGATGGTTGGGTCATGTGTTGAGGAAGGATAAAAGTGACTGGGTGAGAGGAATAGAGGTAGTGATGGATGTTGTGAAGAGAGATAGTGTGAGATGGTTGGGTCATGTGTTGAGGAAGGATAAAAGTGAGTGGGTGAGAGGAATAGAGGTAGTGATGGATGTTGTGAAGAGAGATAGTGTGAGATGGTTGGTTCATGTGTTGAGGAAGGATAAAAGTGAGTGGGTTAGAGGAATAGAGGTAGTGATGGATGTTGTGAAGAGAGATAGTGTGAGATGGTTGGGTCATGTGTTGAGGAAGGATAAAAGTGACTGGGTGAGAGGAATAGAGGTAGTGATGGATGTTGCGAAGAGAGATAGTGTGAGATGGTTGGGTCATGTGTTGAGGAAGGATAAAAGTGAGTGGGTGAGAGGAATAGAGGTAGTGATGGATGTTGTGAAGACAGATAGTGTGAGATGGTTGGGTCATGTGTTGAGGAAGGTTGAATGTGAATGGGTGAGAAGAATAGAGGTTTTCATGGATGTTGTGAAGAGAGATAGTGTGAGATGGTTAGCTCATGTGTTGAGGAAGGATAAAAGTGACTGGGTGTGAGGAATAGAGGTTGTGATGGATGTTGTGAAGCGAGATAGTGTGAGATGGTTGGGTCATGTGTTGAGGAAGTATGAAAGTGACTGGGAGAGAGGAATAGAGGTAGTGATAGATGTTGTGAAGACAGATAGTGTGAGATGTTTGTGTCATGTGTTGAGGAAGTATGAAAGTGACTGGGTGAGAGGAATAGAGGTAGTGATGGATGTTGTGAAGAGAGATAGTGTGAGATGGTTGGGTCATGTGTTGAGGAAGGATTAAAGTGACTGGGTGAGAGCAATAGAGGTAGTGATGGATGTTGTGAAGAAAGATAGTGTGAGATGGTTGGGTCATGTGTTGAGGAAGGATAAAAGAGACTGGGTGAGAGGAATAGAGGTAGTGATGGATGTTGTAATGGTAGATAGTGTGAGATGGTTGGGTCATGTGTTGAGGAAGGTTAAAAGTGACTGGGTGAGTGGAATAGAGGTAGTGATGGATGTTGTGAAGAGAGATAGTGTGGGACGGTAGGGTCTTGTGTTGAGGAAGTATGAAAGTGACTGGGTGAGAGGAATCAGAGGTAGTGATGGATGTTGTGAAGAGAGATAGTGTGAGATGGTTAGGTCATGTGTTGAGGAAGGATAAAAGTGACTGGGTGAGAGGAATAGAGGTAGTGATGGATGTTGTGAAGAGAGATGGTGTGAGATGGTTGGGTCATGTTTTGATGAAGGATAAAAGTGACTGGGTGAGAGGAATAGAGGTAGTGATGGATGTTGTGAAGAGAGATAGTGTGAGATGTTTGGGTCATGTGTTGAGGAAGGATAAAAGTGACTGGGTGAGAGGAATAGAGGTAGTAACGGATGTTGTGAAGAGAGATAGTGTGAGATGGTTGGGTCATGTGTTGAGGAAGGATAAAAGTGACTCGGTCAGAGGAATAGAGGTAGTGATGGATGTTGTGAAGAGAGATAGTGTGAGATGGTTGGGACATGTGTTGAGGAAGGATAAAAGTGACTGGGTGAGAGGAATAGAGGTAGTGCTGGATGTTGTAAAGGGAGATAGTGTGAGATGGTTGGGTCATGTGTTGAGGAAGTATAAAAGTGACTGGGTGAGAGGAATAGAGGTAGTGATGGATGTTGTGAAGAGAGATAGTGTGAGATGGTTGGGTCCTGTGTTGAGGAAGGATGAAAGTGACTGGGTGAGAGGAACAGCGGTAGTGATGGATGTTGTGAAGAGAGATAGTGTGAGATGGTTGGGTCATGTGTTGAAGAAGGTTAAAAGTGACTGGGTGAGTGGAATAGAGGTAGTGATGAATGTTGTGAAGAGAGATAGTGTGGGACGGTTGGGTCATGTTTTGAGGAAGTATGAAAGTGACTGGGTGAGAGGAATCAGAGGTAGTGATGGATGTTGTGAAGAGAGATAGTGTGGGACGGTTGGGTCATGTGTTGAGGAGGGATAAAATTGATTGGGTGAGAGGAATAGAGGTAGTGATGGATGTTGTGAAGAGAGATAGTGTGAGATGGTTGGGTCATGTGTTGAGGAAGGATAAAAGTGACTGGGTGAGAGGAATAGAGGTAGTGATGGATGTTGTGAAGAGAGATAGTGTGAGATGGTTGGGTCATGTGTTGAGGAAGGATAAAAGTGAGTGGGTGAGAGGAATAGAGGTAGTGATTGATGTTGTGAAGAGAGATAGTGTGAGATGGTTGGTTCATGTGTTGAGGAAGTATAAAAGTGAATGGGTGAGAGGAATAGAGGTAGTGATGGATGTTGTGAAGAGAGATAGTGTGAGATGGTTGGGTCATGTGTTGAGGAAGGTTGAATGTGAATGGGTGAGAGGAACAGAGGTCGTGATGGATGTTGCGAAGAGAGATAGTGTGAGATGGTTGGGTCATGTGTTGAGGAAGGATAAAAGTGACTGTGTGAGAGGAATAGAGGTTTTGATGGATGTTGTGAAGAGAGATAGTGTGAGATGGTTGGGTCATGTGTTGAGGAAGGATAAAAGTGACTGGGTGAGAGGAATAGAGGTAGTGATGGATGTTGCGAAGAGAGATAGTGTGAGAGGGTTGGGTCATGTGTTGAGGAAGGATAAAAGTGACTTGGTGAGAGGAATAGAGGTTTTGATGGATGTTGTGAAGAGAGATAGTGTGATATGGTTAGCTAATGTGTTGAGGAAGGATAAAAGTGACTGGGTGAGAGGAATAGAGGTTGTGATGGATGTTGTGAAGAGAGATAGTGTGAGATGGTTAGCTCATGTGTTGAGGAAGGATAAAAGTGACTGGGTGTGAGGAATAGAGGTTGTGATGGATGTTGTGAAGCGAGATAGTGTGAGATGGTTGGGTCATGTGTTGAGGAAGTATGAAAGTGACTGGGAGAGAGGAATAGAGGTAGTGATAGATGTTGTGAAGACAGATAGTGTGAGATGTTTGTGTCATGTGTTGAGGAAGTATGAAAGTGACTGGGTGAGAGGAATAGAGGTAGTGATGGATGTTGTGAAGAGAGATAGTGTGAGATGGTTGGGTCATGTGTTGAGGAAGGATTAAAGTGACTGGGTGAGAGCAATAGAGGTAGTGATGGATGTTGTGAAGAGAGATAGTGTGAGATGGTTGGGTCATGTGTTGAGGAAGGATAAAAGAGACTGGGTGAGAGGAATAGAGGTAGTGATGGATGTTGTAATGGTAGATAGTGTGAGATGGTTGGGTCATGTGTTGAGGAAGGTTAAAAGTGACTGGGTGAGTGGAATAGAGGTAGTGATGGATGTTGTGAAGAGAGATAGTGTGGGACGGTAGGGTCTTGTGTTGAGGAAGTATGAAAGTGACTGGGTGAGAGGAATCAGAGGTAGTGATGGATGTTGTGAAGAGAGATAGTGTGAGATGGTTAGGTCATGTGTTGAGGAAGGATAAAAGTGACTGGGTGAGAGGAATAGAGGTAGTGATGGATGTTGTGAAGAGAGATGGTGTGAGATGGTTGGGTCATGTTTTGATGAAGGATAAAAGTGACTGGGTGAGAGGAATAGAGGTAGTGATGGATGTTGTGGAGAGAGATAGTGTGAGATGGTTGGGTCATGTGTTGAGGAAGGATAAAAGTGACTGGGTGAGAGGAATAGAGGTAGTAACGGATGTTGTGAAGAGAGATAGTGTGAGATGGTTGGGTCATGTGTTGAGGAAGGATAAAAGTGACTCGGTCAGAGGAATAGAGGTAGTGATGGATGTTGTGAAGAGAGATAGTGTGAGATGGTTGGGACATGTGTTGAGGAAGGATAAAAGTGACTGGGTGAGAGGAATAGAGGTAGTGCTGGATGTTGTAAAGGGAGATAGTGTGAGATGGTTGGGTCATGTGTTGAGGAAGTATAAAAGTGACTGGGTGAGAGGAATAGAGGTAGTGATGGATGTTGTGAAGAGAGATAGTGTGAGATGGTTGGGTCCTGTGTTGAGGAAGGATGAAAGTGACTGGGTGAGAGGAACAGCGGTAGTGATGGATGTTGTGAAGAGAGATAGTGTGAGATGGTTGGGTCATGTGTTGAAGAAGGTTAAAAGTGACTGGGTGAGTGGAATAGAGGTAGTGATGAATGTTGTGAAGAGAAATAGTGTGGGACGGTTGGGTCATGTTTTGAGGAAGTATGAAAGTGACTGGGTGAGAGGAATCAGAGGTAGTGATGGATGTTGTGAAGAGAGATAGTGTGGGACGGTTGGGTCATGTGTTGAGGAGGGATAAAATTGATTGGGTGAGAGGAATAGAGGTAGTGATGGATGTTGTGAAGAGAGATAGTGTGAGATGGTTGGGTCATGTGTTGAGGAAGGATAAAAGTGACTGGGTGAGAGGAATAGAGGTAGTGATGGATGTTGTGAAGAGTGATAGTGTGAGATGGTTGGGTCATGTGTTGAGGAAGGATAAAAGTGAGTGGGTGAGAGGAATAGAGGTAGTGATTGATGTTGTGAAGAGAGATAGTGTGAGATGGTTGGTTCATGTGTTGAGGAAGTATAAAAGTGAATGGGTGAGAGGAATAGAGGTAGTGATGGATGTTGTGAAGAGAGATAGTGTGAGATGGTTGGGTCATGTGTTGAGGAAGGTTGAATGTGAATGGGTGAGAGGAACAGAGGTCGTGATGGATGTTGCGAAGAGAGATAGTGTGAGATGGTTGGGTCATGTGTTGAGGAAGGATAAAAGTGACTGTGTGAGAGGAATAGAGGTTTTGATGGATGTTGTGAAGAGAGATAGTGTGAGATGGTTGGGTCATGTGTTGAGGAAGGATAAAAGTGACTGGGTGAGAGGAATAGAGGTAGTGATGGATGTTGCGAAGAGAGATAGTGTGAGAGGGTTGGGTCATGTGTTGAGGAAGGATAAAAGTGACTGGGTGAGAGGAATAGAGGTTTTGATGGATGTTGTGAAGAGAGATAGTGTGATATGGTTAGCTAATGTGTTGAGGAAGGATAAAAGTGACTGGGTGAGAGGAATAGAGGTTGTGATGGATGTTGTGAAGAGAGATAGTGTGAGATGGTTGGGTCATGTGTTGAGGAAGTATGAAAGTGACTGGGTGAGAGGAATAGAGGTACTGATAGATGTTGTGAAGACAGATAGTGTGAGATGGATGGGTCATGTGTTGAGGAAGGATAAAAGTGACTGGGTGAGAGGAATAGAGGTGGAGATGGATGTTGTGAAGAGAGATAGTGTGAGATGGTTGGGTCATGTGTTGTTGAAGTATGAAAGTGACTGGGTGAGAGGAATAGAAGTAGTGATAGATGTTGTGAAGACAGATAGTGTGAGATGGTTGTGTCATGTGTTGAGGAAGTATGAAAGTGACTGGGTGAGAGGAATAGAGGTAGTCATGGATGTTGTGAAGAGAGATAGTGTGAGATGGTTGGGTCATGTGTTGAGGAAGGATTAAAGTGACTGGGTGAGAGCAATAGAGGTAGTGATGGATGTTGTGAAGAGAGATAGTGTGAGATGGTTGGGTCATGTGTTGAGGAAGGATAAAAGAGACTGGGTGAGAGGAATAGAGGTAGTGATGGATGTTGTAATGGTAGATAGTGTGAGATGGTTGGGTCATGTGTTGAGGAAGGTTGAATGTGAATGGGTGAGAAGAATAGAGGTTTTGATGGATGTTGTGAAGAGAGATAGTGTGAGATGGTTAGCTCATGTGTTGAGGAAGGATAAAAGTGACTGGGTGTGAGGAATAGAGGTTGTGATGGATGTTGTGAAGAGAGATAGTGTGAGATGGTTGAGTCATCTGTTGAGGAAGGTTGAATGTGAATGGGTGAGAGGAACAGAGGTAGTTATGGATGTTGCGAAGAGAGATAGTGTGAGATGGTTGGGTCATGTGTTGAGGAAGAATAAAATGACTGTGTGAGAGGAATAGAGGTTTTGATGGATGTTGTGAAGAGAGATAGTGTGAGATGGTTGGGTCATGTGTTGAGGAAGTATGAAAGTGACTGGGTGAGGGAATAGAGGTAGTGATGGATGTTGTGAAGAGAGGTAGTGTGAGATGGTTGGGTCATGTGTTGAGGAGGGATAAAATTGATTGGGTGAGAGGAATAGAGGTAGTGATGGATGTTGTGAAGAGAGATAGTGTGAGATGGTTGGGTCATGTGTTGAGGAAGGATAAAAGTGAGTGGGTGAGAGGAATCGAGGTAGTGATGGATGTTGTGAAGAGAGATAGAGTGAGATGGTTGGGTCATGTGTTGAGGAAGGTTGAATGTGAATGGGTGAGAGGAACAGAGGTAGTGATGGATGTTGCGAAGAGAGATAGTGATGGATGTTGTGAAGAGAGATAGTGTGAGATGGTTGGGTCATGTGTTGAGGAGGGATAAAATTGATTGGGTGAGAGGAATAGAGGTAGTGATGGATGTTGTGAAGAGAGATAGTGTGAGATGGTTGGGTCATGTGTTGAGAAAGGATTAAAGTGACTGGGTGAGAGGAATAGAGGTAGTGATGAATGTTGTGAAGAGAGATAGTGTGGGACGGTTGGGTCATGTGTTGAGGAAGTATGAAAGTGACTGGGTGAGAGGAATCAGAGGTAGTGATGGATGTTGTGAAGAGAGATAGTGTGAGATGGTTGGGTCATGTGTTGAGGAAGGATAAAAGTGACTGGGTGAGAGGAATAGAGGTAGTGATGGATGTTGTGAAGAGAGATAGTGTGAGATGGTTGGGTCATGTGTTGAGTAAGGATAAAAGTGACTGGGTGAGAGGAATAGAGGTAGTGACGGATGTTGTGAAGCGAGATAGTGTGAGATGGTTGGGTCATGTGTTGAGGAAGGATAAAAGTGACTGTGTGAGAGGAATAGAGGTTTTGATGGATGTTGTGAAGAGAGATAGTGTGAGATGGTTGGGTCATGTGTTGAGGAAGGATAAAAGTGACTGGGTGAGAGGAATAGAGGTAGTGATGGATGTTGCGAAGAGAGATAGTGTGAGATGGTTGGGTCATGTGTTGAGGAAGGATAAAAGTGACTGGGTGAGAGGAATAGAGGTTTTGATGGATGTTGTGAAGAGAGATAGTGTGATATGGTTAGCTAATGTGTTGAGGAAGGATAAAAGTGACTGGGTGAGAGGAATAGAGGTAGTGATGGATGTTGCGAAGAGAGATAGTGTGAGATGGTTGGGTCCTGTGTTGAGGAAGGATGAAAGTGACTGGGTGAGAGGAACAGCGGTAGTGATGGATGTTGTGAAGAGAGATAGTGTGAGATGGTTGGGTCATGTGTTGAAGAAGGTTAAAAGTGACTGGGTGAGTGGAATAGAGGTAGTGATGAATGTTGTGAAGAGAGATAGTGTGGGACGGTTGGGTCATGTTTTGAGGAAGTATGAAAGTGACTGGGTGAGAGGAATCAGAGGTAGTGATGGATGTTGTGAAGAGAGATAGTGTGGGACGGTTGGGTCATGTGTTGAGGAGGGATAAAATTGATTGGGTGAGAGGAATAGAGGTAGTGATGGATGTTGTGAAGAGAGATAGTGTGAGATGGTTGGGTCATGTGTTGAGGAAGGATAAAAGTGACTGGGTGAGAGGAATAGAGGTAGTGATGGATGTTGTGAAGAGAGATAGTGTGAGATGGTTGGGTCATGTGTTCAGGAAGGATAAAAGTGAGTGGGTGAGAGGAATAGAGGTAGTGATTGATGTTGTGAAGAGAGATAGTGTGAGATGGTTGGTTCATGTGTTGAGGAAGTATAAAAGTGAATGGGTGAGAGGAATAGAGGTAGTGATGGATGTTGTGAAGAGAGATAGTGTGAGATGGTTGGGTCATGTGTTGAGGAAGGTTGAATGTGAATGGGTGAGAGGAACAGAGGTCGTGATGGATGTTGCGAAGAGAGATAGTGTGAGATGGTTGGGTCATGTGTTGAGGAAGGATAAAAGTGACTGTGTGAGAGGAATAGAGGTTTTGATGGATGTTGTGAAGAGAGATAGTGTGAGATGGTTGGGTCATGTGTTGAGGAAGGATAAAAGTGACTGGGTGAGAGGAATAGAGGTAGTGATGGATGTTGCGAAGAGAGATAGTGTGAGAGGGTTGGGTCATGTGTTGAGGAAGGATAAAAGTGACTGGGTGAGAGGAATAGAGGTTTTGATGGATGTTGTGAAGAGAGATAGTGTGATATGGTTAGCTAATGTGTTGAGGAAGGATAAAAGTGACTGGGTGAGAGGAATAGAGGTTGTGATGGATGTTGTGAAGAGAGATAGTGTGAGATGGTTGGGTCATGTGTTGAGGAAGTATGAAAGTGACTGGGTGAGAGGAATAGAGGTACTGATAGATGTTGTGAAGACAGATAGTGTGAGATGGATGGGTCATGTGTTGAGGAAGGATAAAAGTGACTGGGTGAGAGGAATAGAGGTGGAGATGGATGTTGTGAAGAGAGATAGTGTGAGATGGTTGGGTCATGTGTTGTTGAAGTATGAAAGTGACTGGGTGAGAGGAATAGAAGTAGTGATAGATGTTGTGAAGACAGATAGTGTGAGATGGTTGTGTCATGTGTTGAGGAAGTATGAAAGTGACTGGGTGAGAGGAATAGAGGTAGTGATGGATGTTGTGAAGAGAGATAGTGTGAGATGGTTGGGTCATGTGTTGAGGAAGGATTAAAGTGACTGGGTGAGAGCAATAGAGGTAGTGATGGATGTTGTGAAGAGAGATAGTGTGAGATGGTTGGGTCATGTGTTGAGGAAGGATAAAAGAGACTGGGTGAGAGGAATAGAGGTAGTGATGGATGTTGTAATGGTAGATAGTGTGAGATGGTTGGGTCATGTGTTGAGGAAGGTTGAATGTGAATGGGTGAGAAGAATAGAGGTTTTGATGGATGTTGTGAAGAGAGATAGTGTGAGATGGTTAGCTCATGTGTTGAGGAAGGATAAAAGTGACTGGGTGTGAGGAATAGAGGTTGTGATGGATGTTGTGAAGAGAGATAGTGTGAGATGGTTGAGTCATCTGTTGAGGAAGGTTGAATGTGAATGGGTGAGAGGAACAGAGGTAGTTATGGATGTTGCGAAGAGAGATAGTGTGAGATGGTTGGGTCATGTGTTGAGGAAGAATAAAATGACTGTGTGAGAGGAATAGAGGTTTTGATGGATGTTGTGAAGAGAGATAGTGTGAGATGGTTGGGTCATGTGTTGAGGAAGTATGAAAGTGACTGGGTGAGAGGAATAGAGGTAGAGATGGATGTTGTGAAGAGAGATAGAGTGAGATGGTTGGGTCATGTGTTGAGGAAGTATGAAAGTGACTGGGTGAGGGAATAGAGGTAGTGATGGATGTTGTCAGGAGAGGTAGTGTGAGATGGTTGGGTCATGTGTTGAGGAGGGATAAAATTGATTGGGTGAGAGGAATAGAGGTAGTGATGGATGTTGTGAAGAGAGATAGTGTGAGATGGTTGGGTCATGTGTTGAGGATGGATAAAAGTGAGTGGGTGAGAGGAATCGAGGTAGTGATGGATGTTGTGAAGAGAGATAGAGTGAGATGGTTGGGTCATGTGTTGAGGAAGGTTGAATGTGAATGGGTGAGAGGAACAGAGGTAGTGATGGATGTTGCGAAGAGAGATAGTGATGGATGTTGTGAAGAGAGATAGTGTGAGATGGTTGGGTCATGTGTTGAGGAGGGATAAAATTGATTGGGTGAGAGGAATAGAGGTAGTGATGGATGTTGTGAAGAGAGATAGTGTGAGATGGTTGGGTCATGTGTTGAGAAAGGATTAAAGTGACTGGGTGAGAGGAATAGAGGTAGTGATGAATGTTGTGAAGAGAGATAGTGTGGGACGGTTGGGTCATGTGTTGAGGAAGTATGAAAGTGACTGGGTGAGAGGAATCAGAGGTAGTGATGGATGTTGTGAAGAGAGATAGTGTGAGATGGTTGGGTCATGTGTTGAGGAAGGATAAAAGTGACTGGGTGAGAGGAATAGAGGTAGTGATGGATGTTGTGAAGAGAGATAGTGTGAGATGGTTGGGTCATGTGTTGAGTAAGGATAAAAGTGACTGGGTGAGAGGAATAGAGGTAGTGACGGATGTTGTGAAGCGAGATAGTGTGAGATGGTTGGGTCATGTGTTGAGGACGGAAAAAGGTGACTGGGTGAGAGGAATAGAGGTAGTGATGGATGTTGCGAAGAGAGATAGTGTGAGATGGTTGGGTCATGTGTTGAGGAAGGATAAAAGTGACTGTGTGAGAGGAATAGAGGTTTTGATGGATGTTGTGAAGAGAGATAGTGTGAGATGGTTGGGTCATGTGTTGAGGAAGGATAAAAGTGACTGGGTGAGAGGAATAGAGGTAGTGATGGATGTTGCGAAGAGAGATAGTATGAGATGGTTGGGTCATGTGTTGAGGAAGGATAAAAGTGACTGGGTGAGAGGAATAGAGGTTTTGATGGATGTTGTGAAGAGAGATAGTGTGATATGGTTAGCTAATGTGTTGAGGAAGGATAAAAGTGACTGGGTGAGAGGAATAGAGGTAGTGATGGATGTTGCGAAGAGAGATAGTGTGAGATGGTTGAGTCATGTGTTGAGGAAGGATAAAAGTGACTCGGTGAGAGGAATAGAGGTTTTGATGGATGTTGTGAAGAGAGATAGTGTGATATGGTTAGCTAATGTGTTGAGGAAGGATAAAAGTGACTGGGTGAGAGGAATAGAGGTTGTGATGGATGTTGTGAAGAGAGATAGTGTGAGATGGTTGGGTCATGTGTTGAGGAAGTATGAAAGTGACTGGGTGAGAGGAATAGAGGTACTGATAGATGTTGTGAAGACAGATAGTGTGAGATGGTTGGGTCATGTGTTGAGGAAGGATTAAAGTGACTGGGTGAGAGCAATAGAGGTAGTGATGGATGTTGTGAAGAGAGATAGTGTGAGATGGTTGGGTCATGTGTTGAGGAAGGATAAAAGAGACTGGGTGAGAGGAATAGAGGTAGTGATGGAAGTTGTAATGGTAGATAGTGTGAGATGGTTGGGTCATGTGTTGAGGAAGGTTGAATGTGAATGGGTGAGAAGAATAGAGGTTTTGATGGATGTTGTGAAGAGAGATAGTGTGAGATGGTTAGCTCATGTGTTGAGGAAGGATAAAAGTGACTGGGTGTGAGGAATAGAGGTTTTGATGGATGTTGTGAAGAGAGATAGTGTGAGATGGTTGGGTCATGTGTTGAGGAAGTATGAAAGTGACTGGGTGAGAGGAATAGAGGTAGAGATGGATGTTGTGAAGAGAGATAGTGTGAGATGGTTGAGTCATGTGTTGAGGAAGGTTGAATGTGAATGGGTGAGAAGAATAGAGGTTTTGATGGATGTTGTGAAGAGAGATAGTGTGAGATGGTTAGCTCATGTGTTGAGGAAGGATAAAAGTGACTGGGTGTGAGGAATAGAGGTTTTGATGGATGTTGTGAAGAGAGATAGTGTGAGATGGTTGGGTCATGTGTTGAGGAAGTATGAAAGTGACTGGGTGAGAGGAATAGAGGTAGAGATGGATGTTGTGAAGAGAGATAGTGTGAGATGGTTGAGTCATGTGTTGAGGAAGGTTGAATGTGAATGGGTGAGAGGAACAGAGGTAGTTATGGATGTTGCGAAGAGAGATAGTGTGAGATGGTTGGGTCATGTGTTGAGGAAGAATAAAATGACTGTGTGAGAGGAATAGAGGTTTTGATGGATGTTGTGAAGAGAGATAGTGTGAGATGGTTGGGTCATGTGTTGAGGAAGTATGAAAGTGACTGGGTGAGAGGAATAGAGGTAGAGATGGATGTTGTGAAGAGAGATAGAGTGAGATGGTTGGGTCATGTGTTGAGGAAGTATGAAAGTGACTGGGTGAGGGAATAGAGGTAGTGATGGATGTTGTGAAGAGAGGTAGTGTGAGATGGTTGGGTCATGTGTTGAGGAGGGATAAAATTGATTGGGTGAGAGGAATAGAGGTAGTGATGGATGTTGTGAAGAGAGATAGTGTGAGAAGGTTGGGTCATGTGTTGAGGAAGGATAAAAGTGAGTGGGTGAGAGGAATAGAGGTAGTGATGGATGTTGTGAAGAGAGATAGAGTGAGATGGTTGGGTCATGAGTTGAGGAAGGTTGAATGTGAATGGGTGAGAGGAACAGAGGTAGTGATGGATGTTGCGAAGAGAGATAGTGTGAGATGGTTGGGTCATGTGTTGAGGAAGGATAAAAGTGACTGGGTGAGAGGAATAGAGGTAGTGATGGATGTTGTGAAGAGAGATAGTGTGAGATGGTTGGGTCATGTGTTGAGGAAGGATAAAAGTGACTGGGTGAGAGGAATAGTGGTAGTGATGGATGTTGTAAAGGGAGATAGTGTGAGATGGTTGGGTCATGTGTTGAGGAAGTATGAAAGTGACTGGGTGAGAGGAATAGAGGTAGTGATAGATGTTGTGAAGAGAGATAGTGTGAGATGGTTGGGTCATGTGTTGAGGAAGTATGAAAGTGACTGGGTGAGAGGAATAGAGGTAATGATGAATGTTGTGAAGAGAGATAGTGTGAGATGGTTGAGTCATGTGTTGAGGAAGTATGAAAGTGACTGGGTGAGCGAATAGAGGTAGTGATGGATGTTGTGAAGAGAGATAGTGTGAGATGGTTGGGTCATGTGTTGAGGAGGGATAAAATTGATTCGGTGAGAGGAATAGAGGTAGTGTTGGATGTTGTGAAAAGAGATAGTGTGAGATGGTTGGGTCATGTGTTGAGAAAGGATTAAAGTGACTGGGTGAGAGGAATAGAGGTAGTGATGAATTTTGTGAAGAGAGATAGTGTGGGACGGTTGGGTCATGTGTTGAGGAAGTATGAAAGTGACTGGGTGAGAGGAATCAGAGGTAGTGATGGATGTTGTGAAGAGAGATAGTGTGAGATGGTTGGGTCATGTGTTGAGGAAGGATAAAAGTGACTGGGTGAGAGGAATAGAGGTAGTGATGGATGTTGTGAAGAGAGATAGTGTGAGATCGTTGGGTCATGTGTTGAGTAAGGATAAAAGTGACTGGGTGAGAGGAATAGAGGTAGTGACGGATGTTGTGAAGCGAGATAGTGTGAGATGGTTGGGTCATGTGTTGAGGACGGAAAAAGGTGACTGGGTGAGAGGAATAGAGGTAGTGATGGATGTTGTGAAGAGAGATAGTGTGAGATGGTTGGGTCATGTGTTGAGGAAGGATAAAAGTGAGTGGGTGAGAGGAATAGAGGTAGTGATGGATGTTGTGAAGAGAGATAGTGTGAGATGGTTGGGTCATGTGTTGAGGAAGGATAAAAGTGAGTGGGTGAGAGGAATAGAGGTAGTGATGGATGTTGTTAAGAGAGATAGTGTGAGATGGTTGGGTCATGTGTTGAGGAAGGTTGAATGTGAATGGGTGAGAGGAACAGAGGTAGTGATGGATGTTGCGAAGAGAGATAGTGTGAGATGGTTGGGTCATGTCTTGAGGAAGGATAAAAGTGACTGTGTCAGAGGAATAGAGGTTTTGATGGATGTTGTGAAGAGAGATAGTGTGAGATGGTTGGGTCATGTGTTGAGGAAGGATAAAAGTGACTGGGTGAGAGGAATAGAGGTAGTGATGGATGTTGCGAAGAGAGATAGTGTGAGATGGTTGGGACATGTGTTGAGGAAGGATAAAAGTGACTGGGTGAGAGGAATAGAGGATTTGATGGATGTTGTGAAGAGAGATAGTGTGAGATGGTTAGCTCATGTGTTGAGGAAGGATAAAAGTGACTGGGTGAGAGGAATAGAGGTTGTGATGGATGTTGTGAAGAGAGATAGTATGAGATGGTTGAGTCATGTGTTGAGGAAGTATGAAAGTGACTGGGTGAGAGGAATAGAGGTAGTGATAGATGTTGTGAAGAGAGATAGTGTGAGATGGTTGGGTCATGTGTTGAGAAAGGATTAAAGTGACTGGGTGAGAGGAATAGAGGTAGTGATGGATGTTGTGAAGAGAGATAGTATGAGATGTTAGGGTCATGTGTTGAGGAAGGATAAATGT
The DNA here is from genome assembly GCA_964016885.1 of Eledone cirrhosa. NCBI lineage: Eukaryota > Metazoa > Mollusca > Cephalopoda > Octopoda > Eledonidae > Eledone > Eledone cirrhosa. Next base: position 121,292,853 of record OZ024744.1, read on the forward strand.
GACTGGGTGAGAGGAATAGTGGTAGTGATGGATGTTGTAAAGGGAGATAGTGTGAGATGGTTAGCTCATGTGTTGAGGAAGGATAAAAGTGACTGGGTGAGAAGAATAGAGGTTTTGATGGATGTTGTGAAGAGAGATAGTGTGAGATGGTTAGCTCATGTGTTGAGGAAGGATAAAAGTGACTGGGTAAGAGGAATAGAGGTTGTGATGGATGTTGTGAAGAGAGATAGTATGAGATGGTTGGGTCATGTGTTGAGGAAGTATGAAAGTGACTGAGTGAGAGGAATAGAGGTAGTGATAGATGTTGTGAAGACAGATAGTGTGAGATGGTTGGGTCATGTGTTGAGGAAGGATAAAAGTGACTGGGTGAGAGGAATAGAGATGGAGATGGATGTTGTGAAGAGAGATAGTGTGAGATGGTTGGGTCATGTGTTGAGGAAGTATGAAAGTGACTGGGTGAGAGGAATAGAGGTAGTGATGGATGTTGTGAAGAGAGATAGTGTGAGATCGTTGGGTCATGTGTTGAGGAAGGTTGAATGTGAATGGGTGAGAGGAATAAGGTTTTGATGGATGTTGTGAAGAGAGATAGTGTGAGATGGTTAGCTCATGTGTTGAGGAAGGATAAAAGTGACTGGGTGAGAGGAATAGTGGTAGTGATGGATGTTGTAAAGGGAGATAGTGTGAGATGATTGGGTCATGTGTTGAGGAAGTATGAAAGTGACTGGGTGAGAGGAATAGAGGTAGTGATAGATGTTGTGAAGAGAGATAGTGTGAGATGGTTGGGTCATGTGTTGAGGAAGTATGAAAGTGACTGGGTGAGAGGAATAGAGGTAGAGATGGATGTTGTGAAGAGAGATGGAGTGAGATGGTTGGGTCATGTGTTGAGGAAGTATGAAAGTGACTGGGTGAGGGAATAGAGGTAGTGATGGATGTTGTGAAGAGAGATAGTGTGAGATGGTTGGGTCATGTGTTGAGGAGGGATAAAATTGATTGGGTGAGAGGAATAGAGGTAGTGATGGATGTTGTGAAGAGAGATAGTGTGAGATGGTTGGGTCATGTGTTGAGGAAGGATAAAAATGAGTGGGTGAGAGGAACGGAGGTAGTGATGGATGTTGTGAAGAGAGATAATGTGAGATCGTTGGGTCATGTGTTGAGGAAGGTTGAATGTGAATGGGTGAGAGGAATAGAGGTTTTGATGGATGTTGTGAAGAGAGATAGTGTGAGATGGTTAGCTCATGTGTTGAGGAAGGATAAAAGTGACTGGGTGAGAGGAATAGAGGTTGTGATGGATGTTGTGAAGCGAGATAGTGTGAGATGGTTGGGTCATGTGTTGAGGAAGTATGAAAGTGACTGGGTGAGAGGAATAGAGGTAGTGATAGATGTTGTGAAGACAGATAGTGTGAGATGGTTGGGTCATGTGATGAGGAAGGATAAAAGTGACTGGGTGAGAGGAATAGAGGTAGAGATGGATGTTGTGAAGAGAGATAGTGTGAGATGGTTGGGTCATGTGTTGAGGAAGTATGAAAGTGACTGGGTGAGAGGAATAGAGGTAGTGATGGATGTTGTGAAGAGAGATAGTGTGAGATGGTTGGGTCATGTGTTGAGGAAGGATAAAAGTGACTGAGTGAGAGGAATAGTGGTAGTGATGGATGTTGTAAAGGGAGATAGTGTGAGATGGTTGGGTCATGTGTTGAGGAAGTATGAAAGTGACTGGGTGAGAGGAATAGAGGTAGTGATTGATGTTGTGAAGAGAGACAGTGTGAGATGTTTGGGTCATGTGTTGAGGAAGTATGAAAGTGACTGGGTGAGAGGAATAGAGGTAGAGATGGATGTTGTGAAGAGAGATAGTGTGAGATGGTTGGGTCATGTGTTGAGGAAGTATGACAGTGACTGGGTGAGGGAATAGAGGTAGTGATGGATGTTGTGAAGAGAGATAGTATGAGATGATTGGGTCATGTGTTGAGGAGGGGTAAAATTGATTGGGTGAGAGGAATAGAGGTAGTGATAGATGTTGTGAAGAGAGATAGTGTGAGATGGTTGGGTCATGTGTTGAGGAAGGTTAAAAGTGACTGGGTGAGTGGAATAGAAGTAGTGATGGATGTTGTGAAGAGAGATAGTGTGGGACGGTAGGGTCATGTGTTGAGGAAGTATGAAAGTGACTGGGTGAGAGGAATCAGAGGTAGTGATGGATGTTGTGAAGAGACATAGTGTGAGATGGTTGGGTCATGTGTTAAGGAAGGATAAAAGTGGATGGGTGAGAGGAATAGAGGTAGTGATGGATGTTGTGAAGAGAGATAGTGTGAGATGGTTGGGTCATGTGTTGAGGAAGGATAAAAGTGAGTGGGTGAGAGGAATAGAGGTAATGATGGATGTTGTGAAGAGAGATAGTGTGGGATGGTTGGGTCATGTGTTGAGGAAGGTTGAATGTGAATGGGTGAGAGGAACAGAGGTAGTGATCGATGTTGCGAAGAGAGATAGTGTGAGATGGTTGGGTCATGTGTTGAGGAATCTTAAAAGCGACTGGGTGAGAGGAATAGAGTTAGTGATGGATGTTGCGAAGAGAGATAGTGTGAGATGGTTGGGTCATGTGTTGAGGAAGTATGAAAGCGACTGGGTGAGAGGAATAGAGATAGTGATAGATGTTGTGAAGACAGATTGTGTGAGATGGTTGGGTCACGTGTTGAGGAAGGATAAAAGTGACTGGGTGAGAGGAATAGAGGTAGAGATGGATGTTGTGAAGAGAGATAGTGTGAGATGGTTGGGTCATGTGTTGAGGAAGTATGAAAGTGACTGGGTGAGAGGAATAGAGGTAGTGATGGATGTTGTGAAGAGAGATAGTGTGAGATGGTTGGGTCATGTGTTGAGGAAGTATAAAAGTGACTGGGTGAGAGGAATAGAGGTAGTGATGGATGTTGTGAAGAGAGATAGTGTGAGATGGTTGGGTCCTGTGTTGAGGAAGGATGAAAGTGACTGGGTGAGAGGAACAGCGGTAGTGATGGATGTTGTGAAGAGAGATAGTGTGAGATGGTTGGGTCATGTGTTGAAGAAGGTTAAAAGTGACTGGGTGAGTGGAATAGAGGTAGTGATGAATGTTGTGAAGAGAGATAGTGTGGGACGGTTGGGTCATGTTTTGAGGAAGTATGAAAGTGACTGGGTTAGAGGAATCAGAGGTAGTGATGGATGTTGTGAAGAGAGATAGTGTGGGACGGTTGGGTCATGTGTTGAGGAGGGATAAAATTGATTGGGTGAGAGGAATAGAGGTAGTGATGGATGTTGTGAAGAGAGATAGTGTGAGATGGTTGGGTCATGTGTTGAGGAAGGATAAAAGTGACTGGGTGAGAGGAATAGAGGTAGTGATGGATGTTGTGAAGAGAGATAGTGTGAGATGGTTGGGTCATGTGTTGAGGAAGGATAAAAGTGAGTGGGTGAGAGGAATAGAGGTAGTGATTGATGTTGTGAAGAGAGATAGTGTGAGATGGTTGGTTCATGTGTTGAGGAAGTATAAAAGTGAATGGGTGAGAGGAATAGAGGTAGTGATGGATGTTGTGAAGAGAGATAGTGTGAGATGGTTGGGTCATGTGTTGAGGAAGGTTGAATGTGAATGGGTGAGAGGAACAGAGGTCGTGATGGATGTTGCGAAGAGAGATAGTGTGAGATGGTTGGGTCATGTGTTGAGGAAGGATAAAAGTGACTGTGTGAGAGGAATAGAGGTTTTGATGGATGTTGTGAAGAGAGATAGTGTGAGATGGTTGGGTCATGTGTTGAGGAAGGATAAAAGTGACTGGGTGAGAGGAATAGAGGTAGTGATGGATGTTGCGAAGAGAGATAGTGTGAGAGGGTTGGGTCATGTGTTGAGGAAGGATAAAAGTGACTGGGTGAGAGGAATAGAGGTTTTGATGGATGTTGTGAAGAGAGATAGTGTGATATGGTTAGCTAATGTGTTGAGGAAGGATAAAAGTGACTGGGTGAGAGGAATAGAGGTTGTGATGGATGTTGTGAAGAGAGATAGTGTGAGATGGTTGGGTCATGTGTTGAGGAAGTATGAAAGTGACTGGGTGAGAGGAATAGAGGTACTGATAGATGTTGTGAAGACAGATAGTGTGAGATGGATGGGTCATGTGTTGAGGAAGGATAAAAGTGACTGGGTGAGAGGAATAGAGGTGGAGATGGATGTTGTGAAGAGAGATAGTGTGAGATGGTTGGGTCATGTGTTGTTGAAGTATGAAAGTGACTGGGTGAGAGGAATAGAAGTAGTGATAGATGTTGTGAAGACAGATAGTGTGAGATGGTTGTGTCATGTGTTGAGGAAGTATGAAAGTGACTGGGTGAGAGGAATAGAGGTAGTGATGGATGTTGTGAAGAGAGATAGTGTGAGATGGTTGGGTCATGTGTTGAGGAAGGATTAAAGTGACTGGGTGAGAGCAATAGAGGTAGTGATGGATGTTGTGAAGAGAGATAGTGTGAGATGGTTGGGTCATGTGTTGAGGAAGGATAAAAGAGACTGGGTGAGAGGAATAGAGGTAGTGATGGATGTTGTAATGGTAGATAGTGTGAGATGGTTGGGTCATGTGTTGAGGAAGGTTGAATGTGAATGGGTGAGAAGAATAGAGGTTTTGATGGATGTTGTGAAGAGAGATAGTGTGAGATGGTTAGCTCATGTGTTGAGGAAGGATAAAAGTGACTGGGTGTGAGGAATAGAGGTTGTGATGGATGTTGTGAAGAGAGATAGTGTGAGATGGTTGAGTCATCTGTTGAGGAAGGTTGAATGTGAATGGGTGAGAGGAACAGAGGTAGTTATGGATGTTGCGAAGAGAGATAGTGTGAGATGGTTGGGTCATGTGTTGAGGAAGAATAAAATGACTGTGTGAGAGGAATAGAGGTTTTGATGGATGTTGTGAAGAGAGATAGTGTGAGATGGTTGGGTCATGTGTTGAGGAAGTATGAAAGTGACTGGGTGAGAGGAATAGAGGTAGAGATGGATGTTGTGAAGAGAGATAGAGTGAGATGGTTGGGTCATGTGTTGAGGAAGTATGAAAGTGACTGGGTGAGGGAATAGAGGTAGTGATGGATGTTGTGAAGAGAGGTAGTGTGAGATGGTTGGGTCATGTGTTGAGGAGGGATAAAATTGATTGGGTGAGAGGAATAGAGGTAGTGATGGATGTTGTGAAGAGAGATAGTGTGAGATGGTTGGGTCATGTGTTGAGGAAGGATAAAAGTGAGTGGGTGAGAGGAATCGAGGTAGTGATGGATGTTGTGAAGAGAGATAGAGTGAGATGGTTGGGTCATGTGTTGAGGAAGGTTGAATGTGAATGGGTGAGAGGAACAGAGGTAGTGATGGATGTTGCGAAGAGAGATAGTGATGGATGTTGTGAAGAGAGATAGTGTGAGATGGTTGGGTCATGTGTTGAGGAGGGATAAAATTGATTGGGTGAGAGGAATAGAGGTAGTGATGGATGTTGTGAAGAGAGATAGTGTGAGATGGTTGGGTCATGTGTTGAGAAAGGATTAAAGTGACTGGGTGAGAGGAATAGAGGTAGTGATGAATGTTGTGAAGAGAGATAGTGTGGGACGGTTGGGTCATGTGTTGAGGAAGTATGAAAGTGACTGGGTGAGAGGAATCAGAGGTAGTGATGGATGTTGTGAAGAGAGATAGTGTGAGATGGTTGGGTCATGTGTTGAGGAAGGATAAAAGTGACTGGGTGAGAGGAATAGAGGTAGTGATGGATGTTGTGAAGAGAGATAGTGTGAGATGGTTGGGTCATGTGTTGAGTAAGGATAAAAGTGACTGGGTGAGAGGAATAGAGGTAGTGACGGATGTTGTGAAGCGAGATAGTGTGAGATGGTTGGGTCATGTGTTGAGGACGGAAAAAGGTGACTGGGTGAGAGGAATAGAGGTAGTGATGGATGTTGCGAAGAGAGATAGTGTGAGATGGTTGGGTCATGTGTTGAGGAAGGATAAAAGTGACTGTGTGAGAGGAATAGAGGTTTTGATGGATGTTGTGAAGAGAGATAGTGTGAGATGGTTGGGTCATGTGTTGAGGAAGGATAAAAGTGACTGGGTGAGAGGAATAGAGGTAGTGATGGATGTTGCGAAGAGAGATAGTGTGAGATGGTTGGGTCATGTGTTGAGGAAGGATAAAAGTGACTGGGTGAGAGGAATAGAGGTTTTGATGGATGTTGTGAAGAGAGATAGTGTGATATGGTTAGCTAATGTGTTGAGGAAGGATAAAAGTGACTGGGTGAGAGGAATAGAGGTAGTGATGGATGTTGCGAAGAGAGATAGTGTGAGATGGTTGAGTCATGTGTTGAGGAAGGATAAAAGTGACTCGGTGAGAGGAATAGAGGTTTTGATGGATGTTGTGAAGAGAGATAGTGTGATATGGTTAGCTAATGTGTTGAGGAAGGATAAAAGTGACTGGGTGAGAGGAATAGAGGTTGTGATGGATGTTGTGAAGAGAGATAGTGTGAGATGGTTGGGTCATGTGTTGAGGAAGTATGAAAGTGACTGGGTGAGAGGAATAGAGGTACTGATAGATGTTGTGAAGACAGATAGTGTGAGATGGTTGGGTCATGTGTTGAGGAAGGATAAAAGTGACTGGGTGAGAGGAATAGAGGTGGAGATGGATGTTGTGAAGAGAGATAGTGTGAGATGGTTGGGTCATGTGTTGAGGAGGGATAAAATTGATTGGGTGAGAGGAATAGAGGTAGTGATGGATGTTGTGAAGAGAGATAGTGTGGGACGGTTGGGTCATGTGTTGAGGAAGTATGAAAGTGACTGGGTGAGAGGAATCAGAGGTAGTGATGGATGTTGTGAAGAGAGATAGTGTGAGATGGTTGGGTCATGTGTTGAGGAAGGATAAAAGTGACTGGGTGAGAGGAATAGAGGTAGTGACGGATGTTGTGAAGCGAGATAGTGTGAGATGGTTGGGTCATGTGTTGAGGACGGAAAAAGTTGACTGGGTGAGAGGAATAGAGGTAGTGATGGATGTTGCGAAGAGAGATAGTGTGAGATGGTTGGGTCATGTGTTGAGGAAGGATAAAAGTGACTGTGTGAGAGGAATAGAGGTTTTGATGGATGTTGTGAAGAGAGATAGTGTGAGATGGTTGGGTCATGTGTTGAGGAAGGATAAAAGTGACTGGGTGAGAGGAATAGAGGTAGTGATGGATGTTGCGAAGAGAGATAGTGTGAGATGGTTGGGTCATGTGTTGAGGAAGGATAAAAGTGACTGGGTGAGAGGAATAGAGGTTTTGATGGATGTTGTGAAGAGAGATAGTGTGATATGGTTAGCTAATGTGTTGAGGAAGGATAAAAGTGACTGGGTGAGAGGAATAGAGGTAGTGATGGATGTTGCGAAGAGAGATAGTGTGAGATGGTTGAGTCATGTGTTGAGGAAGGATAAAAGTGACTCGGTGAGAGGAATAGAGGTTTTGATGGATGTTGTGAAGAGAGATAGTGTGATATGGTTAGCTAATGTGTTGAGGAAGGATAAAAGTGACTGGGTGAGAGGAATAGAGGTTGTGATGGATGTTGTGAAGAGAGATAGTGTGAGATGGTTGGGTCATGTGTTGAGGAAGTATGAAAGTGACTGGGTGAGAGGAATAGAGGTACTGATAGATGTTGTGAAGACAGATAGTGTGAGATGGTTGGGTCATGTGTTGAGGAAGGATAAAAGTGACTGGGTGAGAGGAATAGAGGTGGAGATGGATGTTGTGAAGAGAGATAGTGTGAGATGGTTGGGTCATGTGTTGTTGAAGTATGAAAGTGACTGGGTGAGAGGAATAGAGGTAGTGATGGATGTTGTGAAGAGAGATAGTGTGAGATGGTTGGGTCATGTGTTGAGGAAGGATTAAAGTGACTGGGTGAGAGCAATAGAGGTAGTGATGGATGTTGTGAAGAGAGATAGTGTGAGATGGTTGGGTCATGTGTTGAGGAAGGATAAAAGAGACTGGGTGAGAGGAATAGAGGTAGTGATGGAAGTTGTAATGGTAGATAGTGTGAGATGGTTGGGTCATGTGTTGAGGAAGGTTGAATGTGAATGGGTGAGAAGAATAGAGGTTTTGATGGATGTTGTGAAGAGAGATAGTGTGAGATGGTTAGCTCATGTGTTGAGGAAGGATAAAAGTGACTGGGTGTGAGGAATAGAGGTTGTGATGGATGTTGTGAAGAGAGATAGTGTGAGATGGTTGAGTCATGTGTTGAGGAAGGTTGAATGTGAATGGGTGAGAGGAACAGAGGTAGTTATGGATGTTGCGAAGAGAGATAGTGTGAGATGGTTGGGTCATGTGTTGAGGAAGAATAAAATGACTGTGTGAGAGGAATAGAGGTTTTGATGGATGTTGTGAAGAGAGATAGTGTGAGATGGTTGGGTCATGTGTTGAGGAAGTATGAAAGTGACTGGGTGAGAGGAATAGAGGTAGAGATGGATGTTGTGAAGAGAGATAGAGTGAGATGGTTGGGTCATGTGTTGAGGAAGTATGAAAGTGACTGGGTGAGGGAATAGAGGTAGTGATGGATGTTGTGAAGAGAGGTAGTGTGAGATGGTTGGGTCATGTGTTGAGGAGGGATAAAATTGATTGGGTGAGAGGAATAGAGGTAGTGATGGATGTTGTGAAGAGAGATAGTGTGAGAAGGTTGGGTCATGTGTTGAGGAAGGATAAAAGTGAGTGGGTGAGATGAATAGAGGTAGTGATGGATGTTGTGAAGAGAGATAGAGTGAGATGGTTGGGTCATGTGTTGAGGAAGGTTGAATGTGAATGGGTGAGAGGAACAGAGGTAGTGATGGATGTTGCGAAGAGAGATAGTGTGAGATGGTTGGGTCATGTGTTGAGGAAGGATAAAAGTGACTGGGTGAGAGGAATAGAGGTAGTGATGGATGTTGTGAAGAGAGATAGTGTGAGATGGTTGGGTCATGTGTTGAGGAAGGATAAAAGTGACTGGGTGAGAGGAATAGTGGTAGTGATGGATGTTGTAAAGGGAGATAGTGTGAGATGGTTGGGTCATGTGTTGAGGAAGTATGAAAGTGACTGGGTGAGAGGAATAGAGGTAGTGATAGATGTTGTGAAGAGAGATAGTGTGAGATGGTTGGGTCATGTGTTGAGGAAGTATGAAAGTGACTGGGTGAGAGGAATAGAGGTAATGATGAATGTTGTGAAGAGAGATAGTGTGAGATGGTTGAGTCATGTGTTGAGGAAGTATGAAAGTGACTGGGTGAGCGAATAGAGGTAGTGATGGATGTTGTGAAGAGAGATAGTGTGAGATGGTTGGGTCATGTGTTGAGAAAGGATTAAAGTGACTGGGTGAGAGGAATAGAGGTAGTGATGAATTTTGTGAAGAGAGATAGTGTGGGACGGTTGGGTCATGTGTTGAGGAAGTATGAAAGTGACTGGGTGAGAGGAATGAGAGGTAGTGATGGATGTTGTGAAGAGAGATAGTGTGAGATGGTTGGGTCATGTGTTGAGGAAGGATAAAAGTGACTGGGTGAGAGGAATAGAGGTAGTGATGGATGTTGTGAAGAGAGATAGTGTGAGATGGTTGGGTCATGTGTTGAGTAAGGATAAAAGTGACTGGGTGAGAGGAATAGAGGTAGTGACGGATGTTGTGAAGCGAGATAGTGTGAGATGGTTGGGTCATGTGTTGAGGACGGAAAAAGGTGACTGGGTGAGAGGAATAGAGGTAGTGATGGATGTTGTGAAGAGAGATAGTGTGAGATGGTTGGGTCATGTGTTGAGGAAGGATAAAAGTGAGTGGGTGAGAGGAATAGAGGTAGTGATGGATGTTGTGAAGAGAGATAGTGTGAGATGGTTGGGTCATGTGTTGAGGAAGGATAAAAGTGAGTGGGTGAGAGGAATAGAGGTAGTGATGGATGTTGTTAAGAGAGATAGTGTGAGATGGTTGGGTCATGTGTTGAGGAAGGTTGAATGTGAATGGGTGAGAGGAACAGAGGTAGTGATGGATGTTGCGAAGAGAGATAGTGTGAGATGGTTGGGTCATGTCTTGAGGAAGGATAAAAGTGACTGTGTGAGAGGAATAGAGGTTTTGATGGATGTTGTGAAGAGAGATAGTGTGAGATGGTTGGGTCATGTGTTGAGGAAGGATAAAAGTGACTGGGTGAGAGGAATAGAGGTAGTGATGGATGTTGCGAAGAGAGATAGTGTGAGATGGTTTGGACATGTGTTGAGGAAGGATAAAAGTGACTGGGTGAGAGGAATAGAGGATTTGATGGATGTTGTGAAGAGAGATAGTGTGAGATGGTTAGCTCATGTGTTGAGGAAGGATAAAAGTGACTGGGTGAGAGGAATAGAGGTTGTGATGGATGTTGTGAAGAGAGATAGTATGAGATGGTTGAGTCATGTGTGAGGAAGTATGAAAGTGACTGGGTGAGAGGAATAGAGGTAGTGATAGATGTTGTGAAGACAGATAGTGTGAGATGGTTGTGTCATGTGTTGAGGAAGGATAAAAGTGACTGGGTGAGAGGAATAGAGGTGGAGATGGATGTTGTGAAGAGAGATAGTGTGAGATGGTTGGGTCATGTGTTGAGGAAGTATGAAAGTGACTGGGTGAAAGGAATAGAGGTAGTGATGGATGTTGTGAAGAGAGATAGTGTGAGATGGTTGGGTCATGTGTTGAGAAAGGATTAAAGTGACTGGGTGAGAGGAATAGGGGTAGTGATGGATGTTGTGAAGAGAGATAGTGTGAGATGGTTGAGTCATGTGTTGAGAAAGGATTAAAGTGACTGGGTGAGAGGAATAGAGGTAGTGATGGATGTTGTGAAGAGAGATAGTATGAGATGTTAGGGTCATGTGTTGAGGAAGGATAAATGTGACTGGGTGAGAGGAATAGTGGTAGTGATGGATGTTGTAAAGGGAGATAGTGTGAGATGGTTAGCTCATGTGTTGAGGAAGGATAAAAGTGACTGGGTGAGAAGAATAGAGGTTTTGATGGATGTTGTGAAGAGAGATAGTGTGAGATGGTTAGCTCATGTGTTGAGGAATGATAAAAGTGACTGGGTAAGAGGAATAGAGGTTGTGATGGATGTTGTGAAGAGAGATAGTATGAGATGGTTGGGTCATGTGTTGAGGAAGTATGAAAGTGACTGAGTGAGAGGAATAGAGGTAGTGATAGATGTTGTGAAGACAGATAGTGTGAGATGGTTGGGTCATGTGTTGAGGAAGGATAAAAGTGACTGGGTGAGAGGAATAGAGATGGAGATGGATGTTGTGAAGAGAGATAGTGTGAGATGGTTGGGTCATGTGTTGAGGAAGTATGAAAGTGACTGGGTGAGAGGAATAGAGGTAGTGATGGATGTTGTGAAGAGAGATAGTGTGAGATCGTTGGGTCATGTGTTGAGGAAGGTTGAATGTGAATGGGTGAGAGGAATAGAGGTTTTGATGGATGTTGTGAAGAGAGATAGTGTGAGATGGTTAGCTCATGTGTTGAGGAAGGATAAAAGTGACTGGGTGAGAGGAATAGAGGTAGTGATGGATGTTGTGAAGAGAGATAGTGTGAGATGGTTGGGTCATGTGTTGAGGAAGGATAAAAGTGACTGGGTGAGAGGAATAGAGGTTTTGATGGATGTTGTGAAGAGAGATAGTGTGAGATGGTTAGCTCATGGGTTGAGGAAGGATAAAAGTGACTGGGTGAGAGGAATAGAGGTAGTGATGGATGTTGCGAAGAGAGACAGTTTGAGATGGTTGGGTCATATGTTGAGGAAGGATAAAAGTGACTGGGTGAGAGGAATAGAGGTAGTGATGGATGTTGTGAAGAGAGATAGTGTGAGATGGTTAGCTCATGTGTTGAGGAAGGATAAAAGTGACTGGGTGAGAGGAATAGTGGTAGTGATGGATGTTGTAAAGGGAGATAGTGTGAGATGATTGGGTCATGTGTTGAGGAAGTATGAAAGTGACTGGGTGAGAGGAATAGAGGTAGTGATAGATGTTGTGAAGAGAGATAGTGTGAGATGGTTGGGTCATGTGTTGAGGAAGTATGAAAGTGACTGGGTGAGGGAATAGAGGTAGTGATGGATGTTGTGAAGAGAGATAGTGTGAGATGGTTGGGTCATGTGTTGAGGAGGGATAAAATTGATTGGGTGAGAGGAATAGAGGTAGTGATGGATGTTGTGAAGAGAGATAGTGTGAGATGGTTGGGTCATGTGTTGAGGAAGGATAAAAATGAGTGGGTGAGAGGAACGGAGGTAGTGATGGATGTTGTGAAGAGAGATAATGTGAGATCGTTGGGTCATGTGTTGAGGAAGGTTGAATGTGAATGGGTGAGAGGAATAGAGGTTTTGATGGATGTTGTGAAGAGAGATAGTGTGAGATGGTTAGCTCATGTGTTGAGGAAGGATAAAAGTGACTGGGTGAGAGGAATAGAGGTTGTGATGGATGTTGTGAAGCGAGATAGTGTGAGATGGTTGGGTCATGTGTTGAGGAAGTATGAAAGTGACTGGGTGAGAGGAATAGAGGTAGTGATAGATGTTGTGAAGACAGATAGTGTGAGATGGTTGGGTCATGTGATGAGGAAGGATAAAAGTGACTGGGTGAGAGGAATAGAGGTAGAGATGGATGTTGTGAAGAGAGATAGTGTGAGATGGTTGGGTCATGTGTTGAGGAAGTATGAAAGTGACTGGGTGAGAGGAATAGAGGTAGTGATGGATGTTGTGAAGAGAGATAGTGTGAGATGGTTGGGTCATGTGTTGAGGAAGGATAAAAGTGACTGGGTGAGAGGAATAGTGGTAGTGATGGATGTTGTAAAGGGAGATAGTGTGAGATGGTTGGGTCATGTGTTGAGGAAGTATGAAAGTGACTGGGTGAGAGGAATAGAGGTAGTGATTGATGTTGTGAAGAGAGACAGTGTGAGATGTTTGGGTCATGTGTTGAGGAAGTATGAAAGTGACTGGGTGAGAGGAATAGAGGTAGAGATGGATGTTGTGAAGAGAGATAGTGTGAGATGGTTGGGTCATGTGTTGAGGAAGTATGACAGTGACTGGGTGAGGGAATAGAGGTAGTGATGGATGTTGTGAAGAGAGATAGTGTGAGATGATTGGGTCATGTGTTGAGGAGGGGTAAAATTGATTGGGTGAGAGGAATAGAGGTAGTGATAGATGTTGTGAAGAGAGATAGTGTGAGATGGTTGGGTCATGTGTTGAGGAAGGTTAAAAGTGACTGGGTGAGTGGAATAGAGGTAGTGATGGATGTTGTGAAGAGAGATAGTGTGGGACGGTAGGGTCATGTGTTGAGGAAGTATGAAAGTGACTGGGTGAGAGGAATCAGAGGTAGTGATGGATGTTGTGAAGAGACATAGTGTGAGATGGTTGGGTCATGTGTTAAGGAAGGATAAAAGTGGATGGGTGAGAGGAATAGAGGTAGTGATGGATGTTGTGAAGAGAGATAGTGTGAGATGGTTGGGTCATGTGTTGAGGAAGGATAAAAGTGAGTGGGTGAGAGGAATAGAGGTAATGATGGATGTTGTGAAGAGAGATAGTGTGGGATGGTTGGGTCATGTGTTGAGGAAGGTTGAATGTGAATGGGTGAGAGGAACAGAGGTAGTGATCGATGTTGCGAAGTGAGATAGTGTGAGATGGTTGGGTCATGTGTTGAGGAATGTTAAAAGCGACTGGGTGAGAGGAATAGAGATAGTGATAGATGTTGTGAAGACAGATTGTGTGAGATGGTTGGGTCACGTGTTGAGGAAGGATAAAAGTGACTGGGTGAGAGGAATAGAGGTAGAGATGGATGTTGTGAAGAGAGATAGTGTGAGATGGTTGGGTCATGTGTTGAGGAAGTATGAAAGTGACTGGGTGAGAGGAATAGAGGTAGTGATGGATGTTGTGAAGAGAGATAGTGTGAGATGGTTGGGTCATGTGTTGAGGAAGGATAAAAGTGACTGGGTGAGAGGAATAGTGGTAGTGATGGATGTTGTAAAGGGAGATAGTGTGAGATGGTTGGGTCATGTGTTGAGGAAGTATGAAAGTGACTGGGTGAGAGGAATAGAGGTAGTGATAGATGTTGTGAAGAGAGATAGTTTGAGATGGTTGGGTCATGTGTTGAGGAAGTATGAAAGTGACTGGGTGAGAGGAATAGTGGTAGAGATGGATGTTGTGGAGAGAGATAGTGTGAGATGGTTCGGTCATGTGTTGAGCAGGGATAAAATTGATTGGGTGAGATGAATAAAGGTAGTGATGGATGTTGTGAAGAGAGATAGTGTGAGATGGTTGGGTCATGTGTTGAGAAAGGAATAAAGTGACTGGGTGAGAGGAATAGAGGTAGTAATGGATGTTGTGAAGAGAGATAGTGTGAGATGGTTGGGTCATGTGTTGAGGAAGGATAAAAGTGACTGGGTGAGAGGAATAGTGGTAGTGATGGATGTTGTAAAGGGAGATAGTGTGAGATGGTTTGGTCATGTGTTGAGGAAGTATAAAAGTGACTGGGTGAGAGGAATAGAGGTAGTGATGGATGTTGTGAAGAGAGATAGTGTGAGATGGTTGGGTCCTGTGTTGAGGAAGGATGAAAGTGACTGGGTGAGAGGAACAGAGGTAGTGATGGATGTTGTGAAGAGAGATAGTGTGAGATGGTTGGGTCATGTGTTGAAGAAGGTAAAAAGTGACTGGGTGAGTGGAATAGAGGTAGTGATGGATGTTGTGAAGAGAGATAGTGTGGGACGGTAGGGTCATGTGTTGAGGAAGTATGAAAGTGACTGGGTGAGAGGAATCAGAGGTAGTGATGGATGTTGTGAAGAGATAGTGTGAGATGGTTGGGTCATGTGTTGAGGAAGGATAAAAGTGACTGGGTGAGAGGAATAGAGGTAGTGATGGATGTTGTGAAGAGAGATAGTGTGAGATGGTTGGGTCATGTGTTAAGGAAGGATAAAAGTGGCCGGGTGAGAGGAATAGAGGTAGTGATGGATGTTGTGAAGAGAGATAGTGTGAGATGGTTGGGTCATGTGTTGAGGAGGGATAAAATTGATTGGGTGAGAGGAATAGAGTTAGTGATGGATGTTGTGAAGAGAGATAGTGTGAGATGGTTGGGTCATGTGTTGAGGAAGGATAAAACTGACTGGGTGAGAGGAATAGAGGTAATGATGGATGTTGTGAAGAGAGATAGTGTGAGATGGTTGGGTCATGTGTTGAGGAAGGTTGAATGTGAATGGGTGAGAGGAACAGAGGTAGTGATCGATGTTGCGAAGAGAGATAGTGTGAGATGGTTGGGTCATGTGTTGAGGAATGTTAAAAGCGACTGGGTGGGAGGAATAGAGTTAGTGATGGATGTTGCGAAGAGAGATAGTGTGAGATGGTTGGGTCATGTGTTGAGGAAGTATGAAAGCGATTGGGTGAGAGGAATAGAGATAGTGATAGATGTTGTGAAGACAGATTGTGTGAGATGGTTGGGTCATGTGTTGAGGAAGTATGAAAGTGACTGGGTGAGAGGAATAGAGGTAGTGATGGATGTTGTGAAGAGAGATAGTGTGAGATGGTTGGGTCATGTGTTGAGGAAGGATAAAAGTGACTGGGTGAGAGGAATAGTGGTAGTGATGGATGTTGTAAAGGGAGATAATGTGAGATGGTGGGTCATGTGTTGAGGAAGTATGAAAGTGACTGGGTGAGAGGAATAGAGGTAGTGATAGATGTTGTGAAGAGAGATAGTTTGAGATGGTTGGGTCATGTGTTGAGGAAGTATGAAAGTGACTGGGTGAGAGGAATAGTGGTAGAGATGGATGTTGTGAAGAGAGATAGTGTGAGATGGTTCGGTCATGTGTTGAGGAGGGATAAAATTGATTGGGTGAGAGGAATAAAGGTAGTGATGGATGTTGTGAAGAGAGATAGTGTGAGATGGTTGGGTCATGTGTTGAGAAAGGAATAAAGTGACTGGGTGAGAGGAATAGAGGTAGTAATGGATGTTGTGAAGAGAGATAGTGTGAGATGGTTGGGTCATGTGTTGAGGAAGGATAAAAGTGACTGGGTGAGAGGAATAGTGGTAGTGATGGATATTGTAAAGGGAGATAGTGTGAGATGGTTTGGTCATGTGTTGAGGAAGTATAAAAGTGACTGGGTGAGAGGAATAGAGGTAGTGATGGATGTTGTGAAGAGAGATAGTGTGAGATGGTTGGGTCCTGTGTTGAGGAAGGATGAAAGTGAGTGGGTGAGAGGAATAGAGGTAGTGATGGATGTTGTGAAGAGAGATAGTGTGAGATGGTTGGGTCATGTGTTGAAGAAGGTTAAAAGTGACTGGGTGAGTGGAATAGAGGTAGTGATGGATGTTGTGAAGAGAGATAGTGTGGGACGGTAGGGTCATGTGTTGAGGAAGTATGAAAGTGACTGGGTGAGAGGAATCAGAGGTAGTGATGGATGTTGTGAAGAGAGATAGTGTGAGATGGTTGGGTCATGTGTTGAGGAAGGATAAAAGTGACTGGGTGAGAGGAATAGAGGTAGTGATGGATGTTGTGAAGAGAGATAGTGTGAGATGGTTGGGTCATGTGTTAAGGAAGGATAAAAGTGGCTGGGTGAGAGGAATAGAGGTAGTGATGGATGTTGTGAAGAGAGATAGTGTGAGATGGTTGGGTCATGTGTTGAGGAGGGATAAAATTGATTGGGTGAGAGGAATAGAGGTAGTGATGGATGTTGTGAAGAGAGATAGTGTGAGATGGTTGGGTCATGTGTTGAGGAAGGATAAAAGTGAGTGGGTGAGAGGAATAGAAGTAATGATGGATGTTGTGAAGAGAGATAGTGTGAGATGGTTGGGTCATGTGTTGAGGAAGGTTGAATGTGAATGGGTGAGAGGAACAGAGGTAGTGATCGATGTTGCGAAGAGAGATAGTGTGAGATGGTTGGGTCATGTGTTGAGGAATGTTAAAAGCGACTGGGTGAGAGGAATAGAGTTAGTGATGGATGTTGCGAAGAGAGATAGTGTGAGATGGTTGGGTCATGTGTTGAGGAAGTATGAAAGCGACTGGGTGAGAGGAATAGAGGTAGTGATAGATGTTGTGTAGACAGATTGTGTGAGATGGTTGGGTCACGTGTTGAGGAAGGATAAAAGTGACTGGGTGAGAGGAATAGAGGTAGAGATGGATGTTGTGAAGAGAGATACTGTGAGATGGTTGGGTCATGTGTTGAGGAAGGATGAAAGTGAGTGGGTGAGAGGAATAGAGGTAATGATGGATGTTGTGAAGAGAGATAGTGTGGGATGGTTGGGTCATGTGTTGAGGAAGGTTGAATGTGAATGGGTGAGAGGAACAGAGGTAGTGATCGATGTTGCGAAGAGAGATAGTGTGAGATGGTTGGGTCATGTGTTGAGGAATGTTAAAAGCGACTGGGTGAGAGGAATAGAGTTAGTGATGGATGTTGCGAAGAGAGATAGTGTGAGATGGTTGGGTCATGTGTTGAGGAAGTATGAAAGCGACTGGGTGAGAGGAATAGAGATAGTGATAGATGTTGTGAAGACAGATTGTGTGAGATGGTTGGGTCACGTGTTGAGGAAGGATAAAAGTGACTGGGTGAGAGGAATAGAGGTAGAGATGGATGTTGTGAAGAGAGATAGTGTGAGATGGTTGGGTCATGTGTTGAGGAAGTATGAAAGTGACTGGGTGAGAGGAATAGAGGTAGTGATGGATGTTGTGAAGAGAGATAGTGTGAGATGGTTGGGTCATGTGTTGAGGAAGGATAAAAGTGACTGGGTGAGAGGAATAGTGGTAGTGATGGATGTTGTAAAGGGAGATAGTGTGAGATGGTTGGGTCATGTGTTGAGGAAGTATGAAAGTGACTGGGTGAGAGGAATAGAGGTAGTGATAGATGTTGTGAAGAGAGATAGTTTGAGATGGTTCGGTCATGTGTTGAGCAGGGATAAAATTGATTGGGTGAGAGGAATAAAGGTAGTGATGGATGTTGTGAAGAGAGATAGCGTGAGATGGTTGGGTCATGTGTTGAGAAAGGAATAAAGTGACTGGGTGAGAGGAATAGAGGTAGTAATGGATGTTGTGAAGAGAGATAGTGTGAGATGGTTGGGTCATGTGTTGAGGAAGGATAAAAGTGACTGGGTGAGAGGAATAGTGGTAGTGATGGATGTTGTAAAGGGAGATAGTGTGAGATGGTTTGGTCATGTGTTGAGGAAGTATAAAAGTGACTGGGTGAGAGGAATAGAGGTAGTGATGGATGTTGTGAAGAGAGATAGTGTGAGATGGTTGGGTCATGTGTTGAAGAAGGTTAAAAGTGACTGGGTGAGTGGAATAGAGGTAGTGATGGATGTTGTGAAGAGAGATAGTGTGGGACGGTAGGGTCATGTGTTGAGGAAGTATGAAAGTGACTGGGTGAGAGGAATCAGAGGTAGTGATGGATGTTGTGAAGAGAGATAGTGTGAGATGGTTGGGTCACGTGTTGAGGAAGGATAAAGTGACTGGGTGAGAGGAATAGAGGTAGTGATGGATGTTGTGAAGAGAGATAGTGTGAGATGGTTGGGTCATGTGTTAAGGAAGGATAAAAGTGGCTGGGTGAGAGGAATAGAGGTAGTGATGGATGTTGTGAAGAGAGATAGTGTGAGATGGTTGGGTCATGTGTTGAGGAAGGATAAAAGTGAGTGGGTGAGAGGAATAGAGGTAATGATGGATGTTGTGAAGAGAGATAGTGTGAGATGGTTGGGTCATGTGTTGAGGAAGGTTGAATGTGAATGGGTGAGAGGAACAGAGGTAGTGATCGATGTTGCGAAGAGAGATAGTGTGAGATGGTTGGGTCATGTGTTGAGGAATGTTAAAAGCGACTGGGTGAGAGGAATAGAGTTAGTGATGGATGTTGCGAAGAGAGATAGTGTGAGATGGTTGGGTCATGTGTTGAGGAAGTATGAAAGCGACTGGGTGAGAGGAATAGAGATAGTGATAGATGTTGTGAAGACAGATTGTGTGAGATGGTTGGGTCATGTGTTGAGGAAGTATGAAAGTGACTGGGTGAGAGGAATAGAGGTAGTGATGGATGTTGTGAAGAGAGATAGTGTGAGATGGTTGGGTCATGTGTTAAGGAAGGATAAAAGTGGCTGGGTGAGAGGAATAGAGGTAGTGATGGATGTTGTGAAGAGAGATAGTGTGAGATGGTTGGGTGATGTGTTGAGGAGGGATAAAATTGATTGGGTGAGAGGAATAGAGGTAGTGATGGATGTTGTGAAGAGAGATAGTGTGAGATGGTTGGGTCATGTGTTGAGGAAGGATAAAAGTGAGTGGGTGAGAGGAATAGAGGTAATGATGGATGTTGTGAAGAGAGATAGTGTGAGATGGTTGGGTCATGTGTTGAGGAAGGTTGAATGTGAATGGGTGAGAGGAACAGAGGTAGTGATCGATGTTGCGAAGAGAGATAGTGTGAGATGGTTGGGTCATGTGTTGAGGAATGTTAAAAGCGACTGGGTGAGAGGAATAGAGTTAGTGATGGATGTTGCGAAGAGAGATAGTGTGAGATGGTTGGGTCATGTGTTGAGGAAGTATGAAAGCGACTGGGTGAGAGGAATAGAGGTAGTGATAGATGTTGTGAAGACAGATTGTGTGAGATGGTTGGGTCACGTGTTGAGGAAGGATAAAAGTGACTGGGTGAGAGGAATAGTGGTAGAGATGGATGTTGTGAAGAGAGATAGTGTGAGATGGTTGGGTCATGTGTTGAGGAAGTATGAAATTGACTGGGTGAGAGGAATAGAGGTACTGATGGATGTTGTGAAGAGAGATAGTGTGAGATGGTTGGGTCATGTGTTGAGGAAGAATAAAAGTGACTGGGTGAGAGGAATAGTGGTAGTGATGGATGTTGTAAAGGGAGATAGTGTGAGATGGTTGGGTCATGTGTTGAGGAAGTATGAAAGTGACTGGGTGAGAGGAATAGAGGTAGTGATAGATGTTGTGAAGAGAGATAGTTTGAGATGGTTGGGTCATGTGTTGAGGAAGTATGAAAGTGACTGGGTGAGAGGAATAGTGGTAGAGATGGATGTTGTGAAGAGAGATAGTGTGAGATGGTTCGGTCATGTGTTGAGGAGGGATAAAATTGATTGGGTGAGAGGAATAAAGGTAGTGATGGATGTTGTGAAGAGAGATAGTGTGAGATGGTTGGGTCATGTGTTGAGAAAGGAATAAAGTGACTGGGTGAGAGGAATAGAGGTAGTAATGGATGTTGTGAAGAGAGATAGTGTGAGATGGTTGGGTCATGTGTTGAGGAAGGATAAAAGTGACTGGGTGAGGGGAATAGTGGTAGTGATGGATGTTGTAAAGGGAGATAGTGTGAGATGGTTTGGTCATGTGTTGAGGAAGTATAAAAGTGACTGGGTGAGAGGAATAGAGGTAGTGATGGATGTTGTGAAGAGAGATAGTGTGAGATGGTTGGGTCCTGTGTTGAGGAAGGATGAAAGTGACTGGGTGAGAGGAACAGAGGTAGTGATGGATGTTGTGAAGAGAGATAGTGTGAGATGGTTGGGTCATGTGTTGAAGAAGGTTAAAAGTGACTGGGTGAGTGGAATAGAGGTAGTGATGGATGTTGTGAAGAGAGATAGTGTGGGACGGTAGTGTCATGTGTTGAGCAAGTATGAAAGTGACTGGGTGAGAGGAATCAGAGGTAGTGATGGATGTTGTGGAGAGAGATAGTGTGAGATGGTTGGGTCATGTGTTGAGGAAGGATAAAAGTGACTGGGTGAGAGGAATAGAGGTAGTGATGGATGTTGTGAAGAGAGATAGTGTGAGATGGTTGGGACATGTGTTAAGGAAGGATAAAAGTGGCTGGGTGAGAGGAATAGAGGTAGTGATGGATGTTGTGAAGAGAGATAGTGTGAGATGGTTGGGTCCTGTGTTGAGGAGGGATAAAATTGATTGGGTGAGAGGAATAGAGGTAGTGATGGATGTTGTGAAGAGAGATAGTGTGAGATGGTTGGGTCATGTGTTGAGGAAGGATAAAAGTGAGTGGGTGAGAGGAATAGAGGTAATGATGGATGTTGTGAAGAGAGATAGTGTGAGATGGTTGGGTCATGTGTTGAGGAAGGTTGAATGTGAATGGGTGAGAGGAACAGAGGTAGTGATCGATGTTGCGAAGAGAGATAGTGTGAGATGGTTGGGTCATGTGTTGAGGAATGTTAAAAGCGACTGGGTAAGAGGAATAGAGTTAGTGATGGATGTTGCGAAGAGAGATAGTGTGAGATGGTTGGGTCATGTGTTGAGGAAGTATGAAAGCGACTGGGTGAGAGGAATAGAGGTAGTGATAGATGTTGTGAAGACAGATTGTGTGAGATGGTTGGGCCACGTGTTGAGGAAGGATAAAAGTGACTGGGTGAGAGGAATAGAGGTAGAGATGGATGTTGTGAAGAGAGATAGTGTGAGATGGTTGGGTCATGTGTTGAGGAAGTATGAAATTGACTGGGTGAGAGGAATAGAGGTAGTGATGGATGTTGTGAAGAGAGATAGTGTGAGATGGTTGGGTCATGTGTTGAGGAAGGATAAAAGTGACTGGGTGAGAGGAATAGTGGTAGTGATGGATGTTGTAAAGGGAGATAGTGTGAGATGGTTGGGTCATGTGTTGAGGAAGTATGAAAGTGACTGGGTGAGAGGAATAGAGGTAGTGATAGATGTTGTGAAGAGAGATAGTGTGAGATGGTTGGGTCATGTGTTGAGGAAGTATGAAAGTGACTGGGTGAGAGGAATAGAGGTAGAGATGGATGTTGTGAAGAGAGATAGTGTTGGATGGTTGAGTCATGTGTTGAGGAAGTATGAAAGTGACTCGGCGAGCGAATAGAGGTAGTAATGGATGTTGTGAAGAGAGATAGTGTGAGATGGTTCGGTCATGTGTTGAGGAGGGATAAAATTGATTGCGTGAGAGGAATAAAGGTAGTGATGGATGTTGTGAAGAGAGATAGTGTGAGATGGTTGGGTCATGTGTTGAGAAAGGAATAAAGTGACTGGGTGAGAGGAATAGAGGTAGTGATGGATGTTGTGAAGAGAGATAGTGTGAGATGGTTGGGTCATGTGTTGAGGAAGGATAAAAGTGACTGGGTGAGAGGAATAGTGGTAGTGATGGATGTTGTAAAGGGAGATAGTGTGTGATGGTTGGGTCATGTGTTGAGGAAGTATAAAAGTGACAGGCTGAGAGGAATAGAGGTAGTGATGGATGTTGTGAAGAGAGATAGTGTGAGATGGTTGGGTCATGTGTTGAGGAAGGATAAAAGTGACTGGGTGAGAGGAATAGAGGTAATGATGGATGTTGTGAAGAGAGATAGTGTGAGATGGTTGGGTCCTGTGTTGAGGAAGGATGAAAGTGACTGGGTGAGAAGAACAGAGGTAGTGATGGATGTTGTGAAGAGAGATAGTGTGAGATGGTTGGATCATGTGTTGAAGAAGGTTAAAAGTGACTGGGTGAGTGGAATAGAGGTAGTGATGAATGTTGTGAAGAGAGATAGTGTGGGACGGTTGGGTCATGTGTTGAGGAAGGATAAAAGTGACTGGGTGAGAGGAATAGAGGTAGTGATGGATGTTGTGAAGAGAGATAGTGTGAGATGGTTGGGTCATGTGTTGAGGAAGGTTGAATGTGAATGGGTGAGAGGAACAGAGGTAGTGATGGATGTTGTGAAGAGATATAGTGTGAGATGGTTGGGTCATGTGTTGAGGAAGGTTGAATGTGAATGGGTGAGAGGAACAGAGGTAGTGATGGATGTTGCGAAGAGAGATAGTGTGAGATGGTTGGGTCATGTGTTGAGGAAGGATAAAAGTGAGTGGGTGAGAGGAATAGAGGTAGTGATGGATGTTGTGAAGAGAGATAGTGTGAGATGGTTGGGTCATGTGTTGAGGAAGGATAAAAGTGAGTGGGTGAGAGGAATAGAGGTAATGATGGATGTTGTGAAGAGAGATAGTGTGAGATGGTTGGGTCATGTGTTGAGGAATGTTAAAAGCGACTGGGTGAGAGGAATAGAGTTAGTGATGGATGTTGCGAAGAGAGATAGTGTGAGATGGTTGGGTCATGTGTTGAGGAAGTATGAAAGCGACTGGGTGAGAGGAATAGAGATAGTGATAGATGTTGTGAAGACAGATTGTGTGAGATGGTTGGGTCGCGTGTTGAGGAAGGATAAAAGTGACTGGGTGAGAGGAATAGAGGTTGAGATGGATGTTGTGAAGAGAGATAGTGTGAGATGGTTGGGTCATGTGTTGAGGAAGTATGAAAGTGACTGGGTGAGAGGAATAGAGGTAGTGATGGATGTTGTGAAGAGAGATAGTGTGAGATGGTTGGGTCATGTGTTGAGGAAGGATAAAAGTGACTGGGTGAGAGGAATAGTGGTAGTGATGGATGTTGTAAAGGGAGATAGTGTGAGATGGTTGGGTCATGTGTTGAGGAAGTATGAAAGTGACTGGGTGAGAGGAATAGAGGTAGTGATAGATGTTGTGAAGAGAGATAGTTTGAGATGGTTGGGTCATGTGTTGAGGAAGTATGAAAGTGACTGGGTGAGAGGAATAGTGGTAGAGATGGATGTTGTGAAGAGAGATAGTGTGAGATGGTTCGGTCATGTGTTGAGGAGGGATAAAATTGATTGGGTGAGAGGAATAAAGGTAGTGATGGATGTTGTGAAGAGAGATAGTGTGGGAAAGTAGTGTCATGTGTTGAGAAAGGAATAAAGTGACTGGGTGAGAGGAATAGAGGTAGTAATGGATGTTGTGAAGAGAGATAGTGTGAGATGGTTGGGTCATGTGTTGAGGAAGGATAAAAGTGACTGGGTGAGAGGAATAGTGGTAGTGATGGATGTTGTAAAGGGAGATAGTGTGAGATGGTTTGGTCATGTGTTGAGGAAGTATAAAAGTGACTGGGTGAGAGGAATAGAGGTAGTGATGGATGTTGTGAAGAGAGATAGTGTGAGATGGTTGGGTCCTGTGTTGAGGAAGGATGAAAGTGACTGGGTGAGAGGAACAGAGGTAGTGATGGATGTTGTGAAGAGAGATAGCGTGAGATGGTTGGGTCATGTGTTGAAGAAGGTTAAAAGTGACTGGGTGAGTGGAATAGAGGTAGTGATGGATGTTGTGAAGAGAGATAGTGTGGGACGGTAGTGTAATGTGTTGAGGAAGTATGAAAGTGACTGGGTGAGAGGAATCAGAGGTAGTGATGGATGTTGTGAAGAGAGATAGTGTGAGATGGTTGGGTCATGTGTTGAGGAAGGATAAAAGTGACTGGGTGAGAGGAATAGAGGTAGTGATGGATGTTGTGAAGAGAGATAGTGTGAGATGGTTGGGTCATGTGTTAAGGAAGGATAAAAGTGGCTGGGTGAGAGGAATAGAGGTAGTGATGGATGTTGTGAAGAGAGATAGTGTGAGATGGTTGGGTCATGTGTTGAGGAGGGATAAAATTGATTGGGTGAGAGGAATAGAGGTAGTGATGGATGTTGTGAAGAGAGATAGTGTGAGATGGTTGGGTCATGTGTTGAGGAAGGATAAAAGTGAGTGGGTGAGAGGAATAGAGGTAATGATGGATGTTGTGAAGAGAGATAGTGTGAGATGGTTGGGTCATGTGTTGAGGAAGGTTGAATGTGAATGGGTGAGAGGAACAGAGGTAGTGATCGATGTTGCGAAGAGAGATAGTGTGAGATGGTTGGGTCATGTGTTGAGGAATGTTAAAAGCGACTGGGTGAGAGGAATAGAGTTAGTGATGGATGTTGCGAAGAGAGATAATGTGAGATGGTTGGGTCATGTGTTGAGGAAGTATGAAAGCGACTGGGTGAGAGGAATAGAGATAGTGATAGATGTTGTGAAGACAGATTGTGTGAGATGGTTGGGTCATGTGTTGAGGAAGTATGAAAGTGACTGGGTGAGAGGAATAGAGGTAGTGATGGATGTTGTAAAGGGAGATAGTGTGAGATGGTTAGGTCATGTGTTGAGGAAGGATAAAAGTGACTGGGTGAGAGGAATAGAGGTAGAGATGGATGTTGTGAAGAGAGATAGTGTGAGATGGTTGGGTCATGTGTTGAGGAAGTATGAAATTGACTGGGTGAGAGGAATAGAGGTAGTGATGGATGTTGTGAAGAGAGATAGTGTGAGATGGTTGGGTCATGTGTTGAGGAAGGATAAAAGTGACTGGGTGAGAGGAATAGTGGTAGTGATGGATGTTGTAAAGGGAGATAGTGTGAGATGGTTGGGTCATGTGTTGAGGAAGTATGAAAGTGACTGGGTTGAGAGGAATAGAGGTAGTGATAGATGTTGTGAAGAGAGATAGTGTGAGATGGTTGGGTCATGTGTTGAGGAAGTATGAAAGTGACTGGGTGAGAGGAATAGAGGTAGAGATGGATGTTGTGAAGAGAGATAGTGTGAGATGGTTGAGTCATGTGTTGAGGAAGTATGAAAGTGACTGGGCGAGCGAATAGAGGTAGTAATGGATGTTGTGAAGAGAGATAGTGTGAGATGGTTCGGTCATGTGTTGAGGAGGGATAAAATTGATTGGGTGAGAGGAATAAAGGTAGTGATGGATGTTGTGAAGAGAGATAGTGTGAGATGGTTGGGTCATGTGTTGAGGAAGGATAAAAGTGACTGGGTGAGAGGAATAGAGGTAGTGATGGATGTTGTGAAGAGAGATAGTGTGAGATGGTTGGGTCATGTGTTGAGGAAGGTTGAATGTGAATGGGTGAGAGGAACAGAGGTAGTGATGGATGTTGTGAAGAGAGATAGTGTGAGATGGTTGGGTCATGTGTTGAGGAAGGTTGAATGTGAATGGGTGAGAGGAACAGAGGTAGTGATGGATGTTGCGAAGAGAGATAGTGTGAGATGGTTGGGTCATGTGTTGAGGAAGGATAAAAGTGACTGGGTGAGAGGAATAGAGGTAGTGATGGATGTTGCGAAGAGAGATAGTGTGAGATGGTTGGGTCATGTGTTGAGGAAGGATAAAAGTGACTGGGTGAGAGGAATAGAGGTTTTGATGGATGTTGTGTAGAGAGATAGTGTGAGATGGTTAGCTAATGTGTTGAGGAAGGATAAAAGTGACTGGGTGAGAGGAATAGAGGTTGTGATGGATGTTGTGAAGAGAGATAGTGTGAGATGGTTGGGTCATGTGTTGAGGAAGGATAAAAGTGACTGGGTGAGAGGAATAGAGGTAGTGATGGATGTTGTGAAGAGAGATAGTGTGAGATGGTTGGGTCATGTGTTGAGGAAGGTTGAATGTGAATGGGTGAGAGGAACAGAGGTAGTGATGGATGTTGTGAAGAGATATAGTGTGAGATGGTTGGGTCATGTGTTGAGGAAGGTTGAATGTGAATGGGTGAGAGGAACAGAGGTAGTGATGGATGTTGCGAAGAGAGATAGTGTGAGATGGTTGGGTCATGTGTTGAGGAAGGATAAAAGTGAGTGGGTGAGAGGAATAGAGGTAGTGATGGATGTTGTGAAGAGAGATAGTGTGAGATGGTTGGGTCATGTGTTGAGGAAGGATAAAAGTGAGTGGGTGAGAGGAATAGAGGTAATGATGGATGTTGTGAAGAGAGATAGTGTGAGATGGTTGGGTCATGTGTTGAGGAATGTTAAAAGCGACTGGGTGAGAGGAATAGAGTTAGTGATGGATGTTGCGAAGAGAGATAGTGTGAGATGGTTGGGTCATGTGTTGAGGAAGTATGAAAGCGACTGGGTGAGAGGAATAGAGATAGTGATAGATGTTGTGAAGACAGATTGTGTGAGATGGTTGGGTCGCGTGTTGAGGAAGGATAAAAGTGACTGGGTGAGAGGAATAGAGGTTGAGATGGATGTTGTGAAGAGAGATAGTGTGAGATGGTTGGGTCATGTGTTGAGGAAGTATGAAAGTGACTGGGTGAGAGGAATAGAGGTAGTGATGGATGTTGTGAAGAGAGATAGTGTGAGATGGTTGGGTCATGTGTTGAGGAAGGATAAAAGTGACTGGGTGAGAGGAATAGTGGTAGTGATGGATGTTGTAAAGGGAGATAGTGTGAGATGGTTGGGTCATGTGTTGAGGAAGTATGAAAGTGACTGGGTGAGAGGAATAGAGGTAGTGATAGATGTTGTGAAGAGAGATAGTTTGAGATGGTTGGGTCATGTGTTGAGGAAGTATGAAAGTGACTGGGTGAGAGGAATAGTGGTAGAGATGGATGTTGTGAAGAGAGATAGTGTGAGATGGTTCGGTCATGTGTTGAGGAGGGATAAAATTGATTGGGTGAGAGGAATAAAGGTAGTGATGGATGTTGTGAAGAGAGATAGTGTGGGAAAGTAGTGTCATGTGTTGAGAAAGGAATAAAGTGACTGGGTGAGAGGAATAGAGGTAGTAATGGATGTTGTGAAGAGAGATAGTGTGAGATGGTTGGGTCATGTGTTGAGGAAGGATAAAAGTGACTGGGTGAGAGGAATAGTGGTAGTGATGGATGTTGTAAAGGGAGATAGTGTGAGATGGTTTGGTCATGTGTTGAGGAAGTATAAAAGTGACTGGGTGAGAGGAATAGAGGTAGTGATGGATGTTGTGAAGAGAGATAGTGTGAGATGGTTGGGTCCTGTGTTGAGGAAGGATGAAAGTGACTGGGTGAGAGGAACAGAGGTAGTGATGGATGTTGTGAAGAGAGATAGCGTGAGATGGTTGGGTCATGTGTTGAAGAAGGTTAAAAGTGACTGGGTGAGTGGAATAGAGGTAGTGATGGATGTTGTGAAGAGAGATAGTGTGGGACGGTAGTGTAATGTGTTGAGGAAGTATGAAAGTGACTGGGTGAGAGGAATCAGAGGTAGTGATGGATGTTGTGAAGAGAGATAGTGTGAGATGGTTGGGTCATGTGTTGAGGAAGGATAAAAGTGACTGGGTGAGAGGAATAGAGGTAGTGATGGATGTTGTGAAGAGAGATAGTGTGAGATGGTTGGGTCATGTGTTAAGGAAGGATAAAAGTGGCTGGGTGAGAGGAATAGAGGTAGTGATGGATGTTGTGAAGAGAGATAGTGTGAGATGGTTGTGTCATGTGTTGAGGAGGGATAAAATTGATTGGGTGAGAGGAATAGAGGTAGTGATGGATGTTGTGAAGAGAGATAGTGTGAGATGGTTGGGTCATGTGTTGAGGAAGGATAAAAGTGAGTGGGTGAGAGGAATAGAGGTAATGATGGATGTTGTGAAGAGAGATAGTGTGAGATGGTTGGGTCATGTGTTGAGGAAGGTTGAATGTGAATGGGTGAGAGGAACAGAGGTAGTGATCGATGTTGCGAAGAGAGATAGTGTGAGATGGTTGGGTCATGTGTTGAGGAATGTTAAAAGCGACTGGGTGAGAGGAATAGAGTTAGTGATGGATGTTGCGAAGAGAGATAATGTGAGATGGTTGGGTCATGTGTTGAGGAAGTATGAAAGCGACTGGGTGAGAGGAATAGAGATAGTGATAGATGTTGTGAAGACAGATTGTGTGAGATGGTTGGGTCATGTGTTGAGGAAGTATGAAAGTGACTGGGTGAGAGGAATAGAGGTAGTGATGGATGTTGTAAAGGGAGATAGTGTGAGATGGTTAGGTCATGTGTTGAGGAAGGATAAAAGTGACTGGGTGAGAGGAATAGAGGTAGAGATGGATGTTGTGAAGAGAGATAGTGTGAGATGGTTGGGTCATGTGTTGAGGAAGTATGAAATTGACTGGGTGAGAGGAATAGAGGTAGTGATGGATGTTGTGAAGAGAGATAGTGTGAGATGGTTGGGTCATGTGTTGAGGAAGGATAAAAGTGACTGGGTGAGAGGAATAGTGGTAGTGATGGATGTTGTAAAGGGAGATAGTGTGAGATGGTTGGGTCATGTGTTGAGGAAGTATGAAAGTGACTGGGTGAGAGGAATAGAGGTAGTGATAGATGTTGTGAAGAGAGATAGTGTGAGATGGTTGGGTCATGTGTTGAGGAAGTATGAAAGTGACTGGGTGAGAGGAATAGAGGTAGAGATGGATGTTGTGAAGAGAGATAGTGTGAGATGGTTGAGTCATGTGTTGAGGAAGTATGAAAGTGACTGGGCGAGCGAATAGAGGTAGTAATGGATGTTGTGAAGAGAGATAGTGTGAGATGGTTCGGTCATGTGTTGAGGAGGGATAAAATTGATTGGGTGAGAGGAATAAAGGTAGTGATGGATGTTGTGAAGAGAGATAGTGTGAGATGGTTGGGTCATGTGTTGAGGAAGGATAAAAGTGACTGGGTGAGAGGAATAGAGGTAGTGATGGATGTTGTGAAGAGAGATAGTGTGAGATGGTTGGGTCATGTGTTGAGGAAGGTTGAATGTGAATGGGTGAGAGGAACAGAGGTAGTGATGGATGTTGTGAAGAGAGATAGTGTGAGATGGTTGGGTCATGTGTTGAGGAAGGTTGAATGTGAATGGGTGAGAGGAACAGAGGTAGTGATGGATGTTGCGAAGAGAGATAGTGTGAGATGGTTGGGTCATGTGTTGAGGAAGGATAAAAGTGACTGGGTGAGAGGAATAGAGGTAGTGATGGATGTTGCGAAGAGAGATAGTGTGAGATGGTTGGGTCATGTGTTGAGGAAGGATAAAAGTGACTGGGTGAGAGGAATAGAGGTTTTGATGGATGTTGTGTAGAGAGATAGTGTGAGATGGTTAGCTAATGTGTTGAGGAAGGATAAAAGTGACTGGGTGAGAGGAATAGAGGTTGTGATGGATGTTGTGAAGAGAGATAGTGTGAGATGGTTGGGTCATGTGTTGAGGAAGGATAAAAGTGACTGGGTGAGAGGAATAGAGGTAGTGATGGATGTTGTGAAGAGAGATAGTGTGAGATGGTTGGGTCATGTGTTGAGGAAGGATAAAAGTGAGTGGGTGAGAGGAATAGAGGTAGTGATGGATGTTGTGAAGAGAGATAGTGTGAGATGGTTGGGTCATGTGTTGAGGAAGGATAAAAGTGACTGGGTGAGAGGAATAGAGGTAGTGATGGATGTTGTGAAGAGAGATAGTGTGAGATGGTTGGGTCATGTGTTGAGGAAGGTTGAATGTGAATGGGTGAGAGGAACAGAGGTAGTGATGGATGTTGTGAAGAGATATAGTGTGAGATGGTTGGGTCATGTGTTGAGGAAGGTTGAATGTGAATGGGTGAGAGGAACAGAGGTAGTGATGGATGTTGCGAAGAGAGATAGTGTGAGATGGTTGGGTCATGTGTTGAGGAAGGATAAAAGTGAGTGGGTGAGAGGAATAGAGGTAGTGATGGATGTTGTGAAGAGAGATAGTGTGAGATGGTTGGGTCATGTGTTGAGGAAGGATAAAAGTGAGTGGGTGAGAGGAATAGAGGTAATGATGGATGTTGTGAAGAGAGATAGTGTGAGATGGTTGGGTCATGTGTTGAGGAATGTTAAAAGCGACTGGGTGAGAGGAATAGAGTTAGTGATGGATGTTGCGAAGAGAGATAGTGTGAGATGGTTGGGTCATGTGTTGAGGAAGTATGAAAGCGACTGGGTGAGAGGAATAGAGATAGTGATAGATGTTGTGAAGACAGATTGTGTGAGATGGTTGGGTCGCGTGTTGAGGAAGGATAAAAGTGACTGGGTGAGAGGAATAGAGGTTGAGATGGATGTTGTGAAGAGAGATAGTGTGAGATGGTTGGGTCATGTGTTGAGGAAGTATGAAAGTGACTGGGTGAGAGGAATAGAGGTAGTGATGGATGTTGTGAAGAGAGATAGTGTGAGATGGTTGGGTCATGTGTTGAGGAAGGATAAAAGTGACTGGGTGAGAGGAATAGTGGTAGTGATGGATGTTGTAAAGGGAGATAGTGTGAGATGGTTGGGTCATGTGTTGAGGAAGTATGAAAGTGACTGGGTGAGAGGAATAGAGGTAGTGATAGATGTTGTGAAGAGAGATAGTTTGAGATGGTTGGGTCATGTGTTGAGGAAGTATGAAAGTGACTGGGTGAGAGGAATAGTGGTAGAGATGGATGTTGTGAAGAGAGATAGTGTGAGATGGTTCGGTCATGTGTTGAGGAGGGATAAAATTGATTGGGTGAGAGGAATAAAGGTAGTGATGGATGTTGTGAAGAGAGATAGTGTGGGAAAGTAGTGTCATGTGTTGAGAAAGGAATAAAGTGACTGGGTGAGAGGAATAGAGGTAGTAATGGATGTTGTGAAGAGAGATAGTGTGAGATGGTTGGGTCATGTGTTGAGGAAGGATAAAAGTGACTGGGTGAGAGGAATAGTGGTAGTGATGGATGTTGTAAAGGGAGATAGTGTGAGATGGTTTGGTCATGTGTTGAGGAAGTATAAAAGTGACTGGGTGAGAGGAATAGAGGTAGTGATGGATGTTGTGAAGAGAGATAGTGTGAGATGGTTGGGTCCTGTGTTGAGGAAGGATGAAAGTGACTGGGTGAGAGGAACAGAGGTAGTGATGGATGTTGTGAAGAGAGATAGCGTGAGATGGTTGGGTCATGTGTTGAAGAAGGTTAAAAGTGACTGGGTGAGTGGAATAGAGGTAGTGATGGATGTTGTGAAGAGAGATAGTGTGGGACGGTAGTGTAATGTGTTGAGGAAGTATGAAAGTGACTGGGTGAGAGGAATCAGAGGTAGTGATGGATGTTGTGAAGAGAGATAGTGTGAGATGGTTGGGTCATGTGTTGAGGAAGGATAAAAGTGACTGGGTGAGAGGAATAGAGGTAGTGATGGATGTTGTGAAGAGAGATAGTGTGAGATGGTTGGGTCATGTGTTAAGGAAGGATAAAAGTGGCTGGGTGAGAGGAATAGAGGTAGTGATGGATGTTGTGAAGAGAGATAGTGTGAGATGGTTGGGTCATGTGTTGAGGAGGGATAAAATTGATTGGGTGAGAGGAATAGAGGTAGTGATGGATGTTGTGAAGAGAGATAGTGTGAGATGGTTGGGTCATGTGTTGAGGAAGGATAAAAGTGAGTGGGTGAGAGGAATAGAGGTAATGATGGATGTTGTGAAGAGAGATAGTGTGAGATGGTTGGGTCATGTGTTGAGGAAGGTTGAATGTGAATGGGTGAGAGGAACAGAGGTAGTGATCGATGTTGCGAAGAGAGATAGTGTGAGATGGTTGGGTCATGTGTTGAGGAATGTTAAAAGCGACTGGGTGAGAGGAATAGAGTTAGTGATGGATGTTGCGAAGAGAGATAATGTGAGATGGTTGGGTCATGTGTTGAGGAAGTATGAAAGCGACTGGGTGAGAGGAATAGAGATAGTGATAGATGTTGTGAAGACAGATTGTGTGAGATGGTTGGGTCATGTGTTGAGGAAGTATGAAAGTGACTGGGTGAGAGGAATAGAGGTAGTGATGGATGTTGTAAAGGGAGATAGTGTGAGATGGTTAGGTCATGTGTTGAGGAAGGATAAAAGTGACTGGGTGAGAGGAATAGAGGTAGAGATGGATGTTGTGAAGAGAGATAGTGTGAGATGGTTGGGTCATGTGTTGAGGAAGTATGAAATTGACTGGGTGAGAGGAATAGAGGTAGTGATGGATGTTGTGAAGAGAGATAGTGTGAGATGGTTGGGTCATGTGTTGAGGAAGGATAAAAGTGACTGGGTGAGAGGAATAGTGGTAGTGATGGATGTTGTAAAGGGAGATAGTGTGAGATGGTTGGGTCATGTGTTGAGGAAGTATGAAAGTGACTGGGTGAGAGGAATAGAGGTAGTGATAGATGTTGTGAAGAGAGATAGTGTGAGATGGTTGGGTCATGTGTTGAGGAAGTATGAAAGTGACTGGGTGAGAGGAATAGAGGTAGAGATGGATGTTGTGAAGAGAGATAGTGTGAGATGGTTGAGTCATGTGTTGAGGAAGTATGAAAGTGACTGGGCGAGCGAATAGAGGTAGTAATGGATGTTGTGAAGAGAGATAGTGTGAGATGGTTCGGTCATGTGTTGAGGAGGGATAAAATTGATTGGGTGAGAGGAATAAAGGTAGTGATGGATGTTGTGAAGAGAGATAGTGTGAGATGGTTGGGTCATGTGTTGAGGAAGGATAAAAGTGACTGGGTGAGAGGAATAGAGGTAGTGATGGATGTTGTGAAGAGAGATAGTGTGAGATGGTTGGGTCATGTGTTGAGGAAGGTTGAATGTGAATGGGTGAGAGGAACAGAGGTAGTGATGGATGTTGTGAAGAGAGATAGTGTGAGATGGTTGGGTCATGTGTTGAGGAAGGTTGAATGTGAATGGGTGAGAGGAACAGAGGTAGTGATGGATGTTGCGAAGAGAGATAGTGTGAGATGGTTGGGTCATGTGTTGAGGAAGGATAAAAGTGACTGGGTGAGAGGAATAGAGGTAGTGATGGATGTTGCGAAGAGAGATAGTGTGAGATGGTTGGGTCATGTGTTGAGGAAGGATAAAAGTGACTGGGTGAGAGGAATAGAGGTTTTGATGGATGTTGTGTAGAGAGATAGTGTGAGATGGTTAGCTAATGTGTTGAGGAAGGATAAAAGTGACTGGGTGAGAGGAATAGAGGTTGTGATGGATGTTGTGAAGAGAGATAGTGTGAGATGGTTGGGTCATGTGTTGAGGAAGGATAAAAGTGACTGGGTGAGAGGAATAGAGGTAGTGATGGATGTTGCGAAGAGAGATAGTGTGAGATGGTTGGGTCATGTGTTGAGGAAGGATAAAAGTGACTGGGTGAGAGGAATAGAGGTACTGATAGATGTCGTGAAGACAGATAGTGTGAGATGGTTGGGTCATGTGTTGAGGAAGGATAACAGTGACTGGGTTAGAGGAATAGAGGTAGTGATGGATGATGTGAAGAGAGATAGGGTGAGATGGTTAGGTCATGTGTTGAGGAGGGATAAAATTGATTGGGTGAGAGGAATAGACGTAGTTATGGATGTTGTGAAGAGAGATAGTGTGAGATGGTTGGGTCATGTGTTGAGGAAGGATAAAAGTGAGTGGGTGAGAGGAATAGAGGTAGTGATGGATGTTGTGAAGACAGATAGTGTGAGATGGTTGGGTCATGTGTTGAGGAAGGTTGAATGTGAATGGGTGAGAAGAATAGAGGTTTTGATGGATGTTGTGAAGAGAGATAGTGTGGGACGGTAGGGTCATGTGTTGAGGAAGTATGAAAGTGACTGGGTGAGAGGAATCAGAGGTAGTGATGGATGTTGTAATGGTAGATAGTGTGAGATGGTTGGGTCATGTGTTGAGGAAGGTTAAAAGTGACTGGGTGAGTGGAATAGAGGTAGTGATGGATGTTGTAAAGAGAGATAGTGTGGGACGGTAGGGTCATGTGTTGAGGAAGTATGAAAGTGACTGGGTGAGAGGAATCAGAGGTAGTGATGGATGTTGTGAAGAGAGATAGTGTGAGATGGTTAGATCATGTGTTGAGGAAGGATAAAAGTGACTGGGTGAGAGGAATAGAGGTAGTGATGGATGTTGTGAAGAGAGATGGTGTGAGATGGTTGGGTCATGTTTTGAGGAAGGATAAAAGTGACTGGGTGAGAGGAATAGAGGTAGTAACGGATGTTCTGAAGAGAGATAGTGTGAGATGGTTGGGTCATGTGTTGAGGAAGGATAAAAGTGACTCGCTGAGAGGAATAGAGGTAGTGATGGATGTTGTGGTGAGAGATAGTGTGAGATGGTTGGGTCATGTGTTGAGGAAGGATAAAAGTGACTGGGTGAGAGGAATAGAGGTAGTGCTGGATGTTGTAAAGAGAGATAGTGTGAGATGGTTGGGTCATGTGTTGAAGAAGGTTAAAAGTGACTGGGTGAGTGGAATAGAGGTAGTGATGAATGTTGTGAAGAGAGATAGTGTGGGACGGTTGGGTCATGTGTTGAGGAAGTATGAAAGTGACTGGGTGAGAGGAATCAGAGGTAGTGATGGATGTTGTGAAGAGAGATAGTGTGGGACGGTTGGGTCATGTGTTGAGGAGGGATAAAATTGATTGGGTGAGAGGAATAGAGGTAGTGATGGATGTTGTGAAGAGAGATAGTGTGAGATGGTTGGGTCATGTGTTGAGGAAGGATAAAAGTGACTGTGTGAGAGGAATAGAGGTAGTGATGGATGTTGTGAAGAGAGATAGTGTGAGATGGTTGGGTCATGTGTTGAGGAAGGATAAAAGTGAGTGGGTGAGAGGAATAGAGGTAGTGATGGATGTTGTGAAGAGAGATAGTGTGAGATGGTTGGTTCATGTGTTGAGGAAGGATAAAAGTGAGTGGGTGAGAGGAATAGGGGTAGTGATGGATGTTGTGAAGAGAGATAGTGTGAGATGGTTGGGTCATGTCTTGAGGAAGGTTGAATGTGAATGGGTGAGAGGAACAGAGGTAGTGATGGATGTTGCGAAGGGAGATAGTGTGAGATGGTTGGGTCATGTGTTGAGGAAGGATAAAAGTGACTGTGTGAGAGGAATAGAGGGTTTGATGGATGTTGTGAAGAGAGATAGTGTGAGATGGTTGGGTCATGTGTTGAGGAAGGATAAAAGTGACTGGGTGAGAGGAATAGAGGTAGTGATGGATGTTGCGAAGAGAGATAGTGTGAGATGGTTGGGTCATGTGTTGAGGAAGGATAAAAGTGAGTGGGTGAGAGGAATAGAGGTAGTGATGGATGTTGTGGAGACAGATAGTGTGAGATGGTTGGGTCATGTGTTGAGGAAGGTTGAATGTGAATGGGTGAGAAGAATAGAGGTTTTGATGGATGTTGTGAAGAGAGATAGTGTGAGATGGTTAGCTCATGTGTTGAGGAAGGATAAAAGTGACTGGGTGTGAGGAATAGAGGTTGTGATGGATGTTGTGAAGACAGATAATGTGAGATGGTTGTGTCATGTGTTGAGGAAGTATGAAAGTGACTGGGTGAGAGGAATAGAGGTAGTGATGTATGTTGTGAAGAGAGATAGTGTGAGATGGTTGGGTCATGTGTTGAGGAAGGATTAAAGTGACTGGGTGAGAGCAATAGAGGTAGTGATGGATGTTGTGAAGAGAGATAGTGTGAGATGGTTGGGTCATGTGTTGAGGAAGGATAAAAGAGACTGGGTGAGAGGAATAGAGGTAGTGATGGATGTTGTAATGGTAGATAGTGTGAGATGGTTAGGTCATGTGTTGAGGAAGGTTAAAAGTGACTGGGTGAGTGGAATAGAGGTAGTGATGGATGTTGTGAAGAGAGATAGTGTGGGACGGTAGGGTCTTGTGTTGAGGAAGTATGAAAGTGACTGAGTGAGAGGAAAAGAGGTAGTGATGGATGTTGTGAAGAGAGATAGTGTGAGATGGTTGGGTCATGTGTTGAGGAAGGATAAAAGTGAGTGGGTGAGAGGAATAGAGGTAGTGATGGATGTTGTGAAGAGAGATAGTGTGAGATGGTTGGGTCATGTGTTGAGGAAGGATAAAAGAGACTGGGTGAGAGGAATCAGAGGTAGTGATGGATGTTGTGAAGAGAGATAGTGTGAGATGGTTAGGTCATGTGTTGAGGAAGGATAAAAGTGACTGGGTGAGAGGAAAAGAGGTAGTGATGGATGTTGTGAAGAGAGATGGTGTGAGATGATTGGGTCATGTTTTGAGGAAGGATAAAAGTGACTGGGTGAGAGGAATAGAGGTAGTGATGGATGTTGTGAAGAGAGATAGTGTGAGATGGTTGGGTCATGTGTTGAGGAAGGATAAAAGTGACTGGGTGAGAGGAATAGAGGTAGTAACGGATGTTGTGAAGAGAGATAGTGTGAGATGGTTGGGTCATGTGTTGAGGAAGGATAAAAGTGACTCGGTGAGAGGAATAGAGGTAGTGATGGATGTTGTGAAGAGAGATAGTTGGAGATGGTTGGGTCATGTGTTGAGGAAGGATGAAAGTGACTGGGTGAGAGGAATAGAGGTAGTGATGGATGTTGTGAAGAGAGATAGTGTGAGATGGTTGGGTCATGTGTTGAAGAAGGTTAAAAGTGACTGGGTGAGTGGAATAGAGGTAGTGATGAATGTTGTGAAGAGAGATAGTGTGGGACGGTTGGGTCATGTGTTGAGGAAGTATGAAAGTGACTGGGTGAGAGGAATAGAGGTAGTGCTGGATGTTGTAAAGGGAGATAGTGTGAGATGGTTGGGTCATGTGTTGAGGAAGTATAAAAGTGACTGGGTGAGAGGAATAGAGGTAGTGATGGATGTTGTGAAGAGAGATAGTGTGAGATGGTTGGGTCCTGTGTTGAGGAAGGATGAAAGTGACTGGGTGAGAGGAACAGCGGTAGTGATGGATGTTGTGAAGAGAGATAGTGTGAGATGGTTGGGTCATGTGTTGAAGAAGGTTAAAAGTGACTGGGTGAGTGGAATAGAGGTAGTGATGAATGTTGTGAAGAGAGATAGTGTGGGACGGTTGGGTCATGTGTTGAGGAAGTATGAAAGTGACTGGGTGAGAGGAATCAGAGGTAGTGATGGATGTTGTGAAGAGAGATAGTGTGGGACGGTTGGGTCATGTGTTGAGGAGGGATAAAATTGATTGGGTGAGAGGAATAGAGGTAGTGATGGATGTTGTGAAGAGAGATAGTGTGAGATGGTTGGGTCATGTGTTGAGGAAGGATAAAAGTGACTGGGTGAGAGGAATAGAGGTAGTGATGGATGTTGTGAAGAGAGATAGTGTGAGATGGTTGGGTCATGTGTTGAGGAAGGATAAAAGTGAGTGGGTGAGAGGAATAGAGGTAGTGATGGATGTTGTGAAGAGAGATAGTGTGAGATGGTTGGTTCATGTGTTGAGGAAGTATAAAAGTGAGTGGGTGAGAGGAATATAGGTAGTGATGGATGTTGTGAAGAGAGATAGTGTGAGATGGTTGGGTCATGTGTTGAGGAAGGTTGAATGTGAATGGGTGAGAGGAACAGAGGTCGTGATGGATGTTGCGAAGAGAGATAGTGTGAGATGGTTGGGTCATGTGTTGAGGAAGGATAAAAGTGACTGTGTGAGAGGAATGGAGGTTTTGATGGATGTTGTGAAGAGAGATAGAGTGAGATGGTTGGGTCATGTGTTGAGGAAGGATAAAAGTGACTGGGTGAGAGGAATAGAGGTAGTGATGGATGTTGCGAAGAGAGATAGTGTGAGATGGTTGGGTCATGTGTTGAGGAAGGATAAAAGTGACTGGGTGAGAGGAATAGAGGTTTTGATGGATGTTGTGAAGAGAGATAGTGTGATATGGTTAGCTAATGTGTTGAGGAAGGATAAAAGTGACTGGGTGAGAGGAATAAAGGTTGTGATGGATGTTGTGAAGAGAGATAGTGTGAGATGGTTGGGTCATGTGTTGAGGAAGTATGAAAGTGACTGGGTGAGAGGAATAGAGGTACTGATAGATGTTGTGAAGACAGATAGTGTGAGATGGTTGGGTCATGTGTTGAGGAAGGATAAAAGTGACTGGGTGAGAGGAATAGAGGTGGAGATGGATGTTGTGAAGAGAGATAGTGTGAGATGGTTGGGTCATGTGTTGTTGAAGTATGAAAGTGACTGGGTGAGAGGAATAGAGGTAGTGATAGATGTTGTGAAGACAGATAGTGTGAGATGGTTGTGTCATGTGTTGAGGAAGTATGAAAGTGACTGGGTGAGAGGAATAGAGGTAGTGATGGATGTTGTGAAGAGAGATAGTGTGAGATGGTTGGGTCATGTGTTGAGGAAGGATTAAAGTGACTGGTGAGAGCAATAGAGGTAGTGATGGATGTTGTGAAGAGAGATAGTGTGAGATGGTTGGGTCATGTGTTGAGGAAGGATAAAAGAGACTGGGTGAGAGGAATAGAGGTAGTGATGGATGTTGTAATGGTAGATAGTGTGAGATGGTTGGGTCATGTGTTGAGGAAGGTTGAATGTGAATGGGTGAGAAGAATAGAGGTTTTGATGGATGTTGTGAAGAGAGATAGTGTGAGATGGTTAGCTCATGTGTTGAGGAAGGATAAAAGTGACTGGGTGTGAGGAATAGAGGTTGTGATGGATGTTGTGAAGAGAGATAGTGTGAGATGGTTGGGTCATGTGTTGAGGAAGTATGAAAGTGACTGGGAGAGAGGAATAGAGGTAGTGATAGATGTTGTGAAGACAGATAGTGTGAGATGGTTGTGTCATGTGTTGAGGAAGTATGAAAGTGACTGGGTGAGAGGAATAGAGGTAGTGATGGATGTTGTGAAGAGAGATAGTGTGAGATGGTTGGGTCATGTGTTGAGGAAGGATAAAAGTGACTGGGTGAGAGGAATAGAGGTTTTGATGGATGTTGTGAAGAGAGATAGTGTGAGATGGTTAGCTAATGTGTTGAGGAAGGATAAAAGTGACTGGGTGAGAGGAATAGAGGTTGTGATGGATGTTGTGAAGAGAGATAGTGTGAGATGGTTGGGTCATGTGTTGAGGAAGGATAAAAGTGACTGGGTGAGAGGAATAGAGGTAGTGATGGATGTTGCGAAGAGAGATAGTGTGAGATGGTTGGGTCATGTGTTGAGGAAGGATAAAAGTGACTGGGTGAGAGGAATAGAGGTACTGATAGATGTCGTGAAGACAGATAGTGTGAGATGGTTGGGTCATGTGTTGAGGAAGGATAAAAGTGACTGGGTTAGAGGAATAGAGGTAGTGATGGATGATGTGAAGAGAGATAGTGTGAGATGGTTAGGTCATGTGTTGAGGAGGGATAAAATTGATTGGGTGAGAGGAATAGACGTAGTTATGGATGTTGTGAAGAGAGATAGTGTGAGATGGTTGGGTCATGTGTTGAGGAAGGATAAAAGTGAGTGGGTGAGAGGAATAGAGGTAGTGATGGATGTTGTGAAGACAGATAGTGTGAGATGGTTGGGTCATGTGTTGAGGAAGGTTGAATGTGAATGGGTGAGAAGAATAGAGGTTTTGATGGATGTTGTGAAGAGAGATAGTGTGGGACGGTAGGGTCATGTGTTGAGGAAGTATGAAAGTGACTGGGTGAGAGGAATCAGAGGTAGTGATGGATGTTGTAATGGTAGATAGTGTGAGATGGTTGGGTCATGTGTTGAGGAAGGTTAAAAGTGACTGGGTGAGTGGAATAGAGGTAGTGATGGATGTTGTAAAGAGAGATAGTGTGGGACGGTAGGGTCATGTGTTGAGGAAGTATGAAAGTGACTGGGTGAGAGGAATCAGAGGTAGTGATGGATGTTGTGAAGAGAGATAGTGTGAGATGGTTAGATCATGTGTTGAGGAAGGATAAAAGTGACTGGGTGAGAGGAATAGAGGTAGTGATGGATGTTGTGAAGAGAGATGGTGCGAGATGGTTGGGTCATGTTTTGAGGAAGGATAAAAGTGACTGGGTGAGAGGAATAGAGGTAGTAACGGATGTTCTGAAGAGAGATAGTGTGAGATGGTTGGGTCATGTGTTGAGGAAGGATAAAAGTGACTCGGTGAGAGGAATAGAGGTAGTGATGGATGTTGTGAAGAGAGATAGTGTGAGATGGTTGGGTCATGTGTTGAGGAAGGATAAAAGTGACTGGGTGAGAGGAATAGAGGTAGTGCTGGATGTTGTAAAGAGAGATAGTGTGAGATGGTTGGGTCATGTGTTGAAGAAGGTTAAAAGTGACTGGGTGAGTGGAATAGAGGTAGTGATGAATGTTGTGAAGAGAGATAGTGTGGGACGGTTGGGTCATGTGTTGAGGAAGTATGAAAGTGACTGGGTGAGAGGAATCAGAGGTAGTGATGGATGTTGTGAAGAGAGATAGTGTGGGACGGTTGGGTCATGTGTTGAGGAGGGATAAAATTGATTGGGTGAGAGGAATAGAGGTAGTGATGGATGTTGTGAAGAGAGATAGTGTGAGATGGTTGGGTCATGTGTTGAGGAAGGATAAAAGTGACTGGGTGAGGGGAATAGAGGTAGTGATGGATGTTGTGAAGAGAGATAGTGTGAGATGGTTGGGTCATGTGTTGAGGAAGGATAAAAGTGAGTGGGTGAGAGGAATAGAGGTAGTGATGGATGTTGTGAAGAGAGATAGTGTGAGATGGTTGGTTCATGTGTTGAGGAAGGATAAAAGTGAGTGGGTGAGAGGAATAGGGGTAGTGATGGATGTTGTGAAGAGAGATAGTGTGAGATGGTTGGGTCATGTCTTGAGGAAGGTTGAATGTGAATGGGTGAGAGGAACAGAGGTAGTGATGGATGTTGCGAAGGGAGATAGTGTGAGATGGTTGGGTCATGTGTTGAGGAAGGATAAAAGTGACTGTGTGAGAGGAATAGAGGGTTTGATGGATGTTGTGAAGAGAGATAGTGTGAGATGGTTGGGTCATGTGTTGAGGAAGGATAAAAGTGACTGGGTGAGAGGAATAGAGGTAGTGATGGATGTTGCGAAGAGAGATAGTGTGAGATGGTTGGGTCATGTGTTGAGGAAGGATAAAAGTGAGTGGGTGAGAGGAATAGAGGTAGTGATGGATGTTGTGGAGACAGATAGTGTGAGATGGTTGGGTCATGTGTTGAGGAAGGTTGAATGTGAATGGGTGAGAAGAATAGAGGTTTTGATGGATGTTGTGAAGAGAGATAGTGTGAGATGGTTAGCTCATGTGTTGAGGAAGGATAAAAGTGACTGGGTGTGAGGAATAGAGGTTGTGATGGATGTTGTGAAGACAGATAATGTGAGATGGTTGTGTCATGTGTTGAGGAAGTATGAAAGTGACAGGGTGAGAGGAATAGAGGTAGTGATGTATGTTGTGAAGAGAGATAGTGTGAGATGGTTGGGTCCTGTGTTGAGGAAGGATTAAAGTGACTGGGTGAGAGCAATAGAGGTAGTGATGGATGTTGTGAAGAGAGATAGTGTGAGATGGTTCGGTCATGTGTTGAGGAAGGATAAAAGAGACTGGGTGAGAGGAATAGAGGTAGTGATGGATGTTGTAATGGTAGATAGTGTGAGATGGTTAGGTCATGTGTTGAGGAAGGTTAAAAGTGACTGGGTGAGTGGAATAGAGGTAGTGATGGATGTTGTGAAGAGAGATAGTGTGGGACGGTAGGGTCTTGTGTTGAGGAAGTATGAAAGTGACTGGGTGAGAGGAATCAGAGGTAGTGATGGATGTTGTGAAGAGAGATAGTGTGAGATGGTTAGGTCATGTGTTGAGGAAGGATAAAAGTGACTGGGTGAGAGGAAAAGAGGTAGTGATGGATGTTGTGAAGAGAGATGGTGTGAGATGATTGGGTCATGTTTTGAGGAAGGATAAAAGTGACTGGGTGAGAGGAATAGAGGTAGTGATGGATGTTGTGAAGAGAGATAGTGTGAGATGGTTGGGTCATGTGTTGAGGAAGGATAAAAGTGACTGGGTGAGAGGAATAGAGGTAGTAACGGATGTTGTGAAGAGAGATAGTGTGAGATGGTTGGGTCATGTGTTGAGGAAGGATAAAAGTGACTCGGTGAGAGGAATAGAGGTAGTGATGGATGTTGTGAAGAGAGATAGTTGGAGATGGTTGGGTCATGTGTTGAGGAAGGATGAAAGTGACTGGGTGAGAGGAATAGAGGTAGTGATGGATGTTGTGAAGAGAGATAGTGTGAGATGGTTGGGTCATGTGTTGAAGAAGGTTAAAAGTGACTGGGTTAGTGGAATAGAGGTAGTGATGAATGTTGTGAAGAGAGATAGTGTGGGACGGTTGGGTCATGTGTTGAGGAAGTATGAAAGTGACTGGGTGAGAGGAATAGAGGTAGTGCTGGATGTTGTGAAGAGAGATAGTGTGAGATGGTTGGGTCATGTGTTGAGGAAGTATGAAAGTGACTGGGAGAGAGGAATAGAGGTAGTGATAGATGTTGTGAAGACAGATAGTGTGAGATGGTTGTGTCATGTGTTGAGGAAGTATGAAAGTGACTGGGTGAGAGGAATAGAGGTAGTGATGGATGTTGTGAAGAGAGATAGTGTGAGATGGTTGGGTCATGTGTTGAGGAAGGATAAAAGTGACTGGGTGAGAGGAATAGAGGTTTTGATGGATGTTGTGAAGAGAGATAGTGTGAGATGGTTAGCTAATGTGTTGAGGAAGGATAAAAGTGACTGGGTGAGAGGAATAGAGGTTGTGATGGATGTTGTGAAGAGAGATAGTGTGAGATGGTTGGGTCATGTGTTGAGGAAGGATAAAAGTGACTGGGTGAGAGGAATAGAGGTAGTGATGGATGTTGCGAAGAGAGATAGTGTGAGATGGTTGGGTCATGTGTTGAGGAAGGATAAAAGTGACTGGGTGAGAGGAATAGAGGTACTGATAGATGTCGTGAAGACAGATAGTGTGAGATGGTTGGGTCATGTGTTGAGGAAGGATAAAAGTGACTGGGTTAGAGGAATAGAGGTAGTGATGGATGATGTGAAGAGAGATAGTGTGAGATGGTTAGGTCATGTGTTGAGGAGGGATAAAATTGATTGGGTGAGAGGAATAGACGTAGTTATGGATGTTGTGAAGAGAGATAGTGTGAGATGGTTGGGTCATGTGTTGAGGAAGGATAAAAGTGAGTGGGTGAGAGGAATAGAGGTAGTGATGGATGTTGTGAAGACAGATAGTGTGAGATGGTTGGGTCATGTGTTGAGGAAGGTTGAATGTGAATGGGTGAGAAGAATAGAGGTTTTGATGGATGTTGTGAAGAGAGATAGTGTGGGACGGTAGGGTCATGTGTTGAGGAAGTATGAAAGTGACTGGGTGAGAGGAATCAGAGGTAGTGATGGATGTTGTAATGGTAGATAGTGTGAGATGGTTGGGTCATGTGTTGAGGAAGGTTAAAAGTGACTGGGTGAGTGGAATAGAGGTAGTGATGGATGTTGTAAAGAGAGATAGTGTGGGACGGTAGGGTCATGTGTTGAGGAAGTATGAAAGTGACTGGGTGAGAGGAATCAGAGGTAGTGATGGATGTTGTGAAGAGAGATAGTGTGAGATGGTTAGATCATGTGTTGAGGAAGGATAAAAGTGACTGGGTGAGAGGAATAGAGGTAGTGATGGATGTTGTGAAGAGAGATGGTGCGAGATGGTTGGGTCATGTTTTGAGGAAGGATAAAAGTGACTGGGTGAGAGGAATAGAGGTAGTAACGGATGTTCTGAAGAGAGATAGTGTGAGATGGTTGGGTCATGTGTTGAGGAAGGATAAAAGTGACTCGGTGAGAGGAATAGAGGTAGTGATGGATGTTGTGAAGAGAGATAGTGTGAGATGGTTGGGTCATGTGTTGAGGAAGGATAAAAGTGACTGGGTGAGAGGAATAGAGGTAGTGCTGGATGTTGTAAAGAGAGATAGTGTGAGATGGTTGGGTCATGTGTTGAAGAAGGTTAAAAGTGACTGGGTGAGTGGAATAGAGGTAGTGATGAATGTTGTGAAGAGAG
Source organism: Eledone cirrhosa (assembly GCA_964016885.1). Taxonomy (NCBI): domain Eukaryota; kingdom Metazoa; phylum Mollusca; class Cephalopoda; order Octopoda; family Eledonidae; genus Eledone; species Eledone cirrhosa. The sequence continues at coordinate 121,336,939 of OZ024744.1, forward strand.
ATAGTGTGGGACGGTTGGGTCATGTGTTGAGGAAGTATGAAAGTGACTGGGTGAGAGGAATCAGAGGTAGTGATGGATGTTGTGAAGAGAGATAGTGTGGGACGGTTGGGTCATGTGTTGAGGAGGGATAAAATTGATTGGGTGAGAGGAATAGAGGTAGTGATGGATGTTGTGAAGAGAGATAGTGTGAGATGGTTGGGTCATGTGTTGAGGAAGGATAAAAGTGACTGGGTGAGGGGAATAGAGGTAGTGATGGATGTTGTGAAGAGAGATAGTGTGAGATGGTTGGGTCATGTGTTGAGGAAGGATAAAAGTGAGTGGGTGAGAGGAATAGAGGTAGTGATGGATGTTGTGAAGAGAGATAGTGTGAGATGGTTGGTTCATGTGTTGAGGAAGGATAAAAGTGAGTGGGTGAGAGGAATAGGGGTAGTGATGGATGTTGTGAAGAGAGATAGTGTGAGATGGTTGGGTCATGTCTTGAGGAAGGTTGAATGTGAATGGGTGAGAGGAACAGAGGTAGTGATGGATGTTGCGAAGGGAGATAGTGTGAGATGGTTGGGTCATGTGTTGAGGAAGGATAAAAGTGACTGTGTGAGAGGAATAGAGGGTTTGATGGATGTTGTGAAGAGAGATAGTGTGAGATGGTTGGGTCATGTGTTGAGGAAGGATAAAAGTGACTGGGTGAGAGGAATAGAGGTAGTGATGGATGTTGCGAAGAGAGATAGTGTGAGATGGTTGGGTCATGTGTTGAGGAAGGATAAAAGTGAGTGGGTGAGAGGAATAGAGGTAGTGATGGATGTTGTGGAGACAGATAGTGTGAGATGGTTGGGTCATGTGTTGAGGAAGGTTGAATGTGAATGGGTGAGAAGAATAGAGGTTTTGATGGATGTTGTGAAGAGAGATAGTGTGAGATGGTTAGCTCATGTGTTGAGGAAGGATAAAAGTGACTGGGTGTGAGGAATAGAGGTTGTGATGGATGTTGTGAAGACAGATAATGTGAGATGGTTGTGTCATGTGTTGAGGAAGTATGAAAGTGACAGGGTGAGAGGAATAGAGGTAGTGATGTATGTTGTGAAGAGAGATAGTGTGAGATGGTTGGGTCCTGTGTTGAGGAAGGATTAAAGTGACTGGGTGAGAGCAATAGAGGTAGTGATGGATGTTGTGAAGAGAGATAGTGTGAGATGGTTCGGTCATGTGTTGAGGAAGGATAAAAGAGACTGGGTGAGAGGAATAGAGGTAGTGATGGATGTTGTAATGGTAGATAGTGTGAGATGGTTAGGTCATGTGTTGAGGAAGGTTAAAAGTGACTGGGTGAGTGGAATAGAGGTAGTGATGGATGTTGTGAAGAGAGATAGTGTGGGACGGTAGGGTCTTGTGTTGAGGAAGTATGAAAGTGACTGGGTGAGAGGAATCAGAGGTAGTGATGGATGTTGTGAAGAGAGATAGTGTGAGATGGTTAGGTCATGTGTTGAGGAAGGATAAAAGTGACTGGGTGAGAGGAAAAGAGGTAGTGATGGATGTTGTGAAGAGAGATGGTGTGAGATGATTGGGTCATGTTTTGAGGAAGGATAAAAGTGACTGGGTGAGAGGAATAGAGGTAGTGATGGATGTTGTGAAGAGAGATAGTGTGAGATGGTTGGGTCATGTGTTGAGGAAGGATAAAAGTGACTGGGTGAGAGGAATAGAGGTAGTAACGGATGTTGTGAAGAGAGATAGTGTGAGATGGTTGGGTCATGTGTTGAGGAAGGATAAAAGTGACTCGGTGAGAGGAATAGAGGTAGTGATGGATGTTGTGAAGAGAGATAGTTGGAGATGGTTGGGTCATGTGTTGAGGAAGGATGAAAGTGACTGGGTGAGAGGAATAGAGGTAGTGATGGATGTTGTGAAGAGAGATAGTGTGAGATGGTTGGGTCATGTGTTGAAGAAGGTTAAAAGTGACTGGGTTAGTGGAATAGAGGTAGTGATGAATGTTGTGAAGAGAGATAGTGTGGGACGGTTGGGTCATGTGTTGAGGAAGTATGAAAGTGACTGGGTGAGAGGAATAGAGGTAGTGCTGGATGTTGTAAAGGGAGATAGTGTGAGATGGTTGGGTCATGTGTTGAGGAAGTATAAAAGTGACTGGGTGAGAGGAATAGAGGTAGTGATGGATGTTGTGAAGAGAGATAGTGTGAGATGGTTGGGTCCTGTGTTGAGGAAGGATGAAAGTGACTGGGTGAGAGGAACAGCGGTAGTGATGGATGTTGTGAAGAGAGATAGTGTGAGATGGCTGGGTCATGTGTTGAAGAAGGTTAAAAGTGACTGGGTGAGTGGAATAGAGGTAGTGATGAATGTTGTGAAGAGAGATAGTGTGGGACGGTTGGGTAATGTGTTGAGGAAGTATGAAAGTGACTGGGTGAGAGGAATCAGAGGTAGTGATGGATGTTGTGAAGAGAGATAGTGTGGGACGGTTGGGTCATGTGTTGAGGAGGGATAAAATTGATTGGGTGAGAGGAATAGAGGTAGTGATGGATGTTGTGAAGAGAGATAGTGTGAGATGGTTGGGTCATGTGTTGAGGAAGGATAAAAGTGACTGGGTGAGAGGAATAGAGGTAGTGATGGATGTTGTGAAGAGAGATAGTGTGAGATGGTTGGGTCATGTGTTGAGGAAGGATAAAAGTGACTGGCTGAGAGGAATAGAGGTAGTGATGGATGTTGTGAAGAGAGATAGTGTGAGATGGTTGGTTCATGTGTTGAGGAAGTATAAAAGTGAGTGGGTGAGAGGAATAGAGGTAGTGATGGATGTTGTGAAGAGAGATAGTGTGAGATGGTTGGGTCATGTGTTGAGGAAGGTTGAATGTGAATGGGTGAGAGGAACAGAGGTCGTGATGGATGTTGCGAAGAGAGATAGTGTGAGATGGTTGGGTCATGTGTTGAGGAAGGATAAAAGTGACTGTGTGAGAGGAATGGAGGTTTTGATGGATGTTGTGAAGAGAGATAGTGTGAGATGGTTGGGTCATGTGTTGAGGAAGGATAAAAGTGACTGGGTGAGAGGAATAGAGGTAGTGATGGATGTTGCGAAGAGAGATAGTGTGAGATGGTTGGGTCATGTGTTGAGGAAGGATAAAAGTGACTGGGTGAGAGGAATAGAGGTTTTGATGGATGTTGTGAAGAGAGATAGTGTGATATGGTTAGCTAATGTGTTGAGGAAGGATAAAAGTGACTGGGTGAGAGGAATAAAGGTTGTGATGGATGTTGTGAAGAGAGATAGTGTGAGATGGTTGGGTCATGTGTTGAGGAAGTATGAAAGTGACTGGGTGAGAGGAATAGAGGTACTGATAGATGTTGTGAAGACAGATAGTGTGAGATGGTTGGGTCATGTGTTGAGGAAGGATAAAAGTGACTGGGTGAGAGGAATAGAGGTGGAGATGGATGTTGTGAAGAGAGATAGTGTGAGATGGTTGGGTCATGTGTTGTTGAAGTATGAAAGTGACTGGGTGAGAGGAATAGAGGTAGTGATAGATGTTGTGAAGACAGATAGTGTGAGATGGTTGTGTCATGTGTTGAGGAAGTATGAAAGTGACTGGGTGAGAGGAATAGAGGTAGTGATGGATGTTGTGAAGAGAGATAGTGTGAGATGGTTGGGTCATGTGTTGAGGAAGGATTAAAGTGACTGGTGAGAGCAATAGAGGTAGTGATGGATGTTGTGAAGAGAGATAGTGTGAGATGGTTGGGTCATGTGTTGAGGAAGGATAAAAGAGACTGGGTGAGAGGAATAGAGGTAGTGATGGATGTTGTAATGGTAGATAGTGTGAGATGGTTGGGTCATGTGTTGAGGAAGGTTGAATGTGAATGGGTGAGAAGAATAGAGGTTTTGATGGATGTTGTGAAGAGAGATAGTGTGAGATGGTTAGCTCATGTGTTGAGGAAGGATAAAAGTGACTGGGTGTGAGGAATAGAGGTTGTGATGGATGTTGTGAAGAGAGATAGTGTGAGATGGTTGGGTCATGTGTTGAGGAAGTATGAAAGTGACTGGGAGAGAGGAATAGAGGTAGTGATAGATGTTGTGAAGACAGATAGTGTGAGATGGTTGTGTCATGTGTTGAGGAAGTATAAAAGTGACTGGGTGAGAGGAATAGAGGTAGTGATGGATGTTGTGAAGAGAGATAGTGTGAGATGGTTGGGTCATGTGTTGAGGAAGGATAAAAGAGACTGGGTGAGAGGAATAGAGGTAGTGATGGATGTTGTGAAGACAGATAGTGTGAGATGGTTGGGTCATGTGTTGAGGAAGGTTGAATGTGAATGGGTGAGAAGAATAGAGGTTTTGATGGATGTTGTGAAGAGAGATAGTGTGAGATGGTTAGCTCATGTGTTGAGGAAGGATAAAAGTGACTGGGTGTGAGGAATAGGGGTTGTGATGGATGTTGTGAAGCGAGATAGTGTGAGATGGTTGGGTCATGTGTTGAGGAAGTATGAAAGTGACTGGGTGAGAGGAATAGAGGTAGTGATAGATGTTGTGAAGACAGATAATGTGAGATGGTTGTGTCATGTGTTGAGGAAGTATGAAAGTGACTGGGTGAGAGGAATAGAGGTAGTGATGGATGTTGTGAAGAGAGATAGTGTGAGATGGTTGGGTCATGTGTTGAGGAAGGATTAAAGTGACTGGGTGAGAGCAATAGAGGTAGTGATGGATGTTGTGAAGAGAGATAGTGTGAGATGGTTGGGTCATGTGTTGAGGAAGGATAAAAGAGACTGGGTGAGAGGAATAGAGGTAGTGATGGATGTTGTAATGGTAGATAGTGTGAGATGGTTGGGTCATGTGTTGAGGAAGGTTAAAAGTGACTGGGTGAGTGGAATAGAGGTAGTGATGGATGTTGTGAAGAGAGATAGTGTGGGACGGTAGGGTCTTGTGTTGAGGAAGTATGAAAGTGACTGGGTGAGAGGAATCAGAGGTAGTGATGGATGTTGTGAAGAGAGATAGTGTGAGATGGTTAGGTCATGTGTTGAGGAAGGATAAAAGTGACTGGGTGAGAGGAATAGAGGTAGTGATGGATGTTGTGAAGAGAGATGGTGTGAGATGGTTGGGTCATGTTTTGAGGAAGGATAAAAGTGACTGGGTGAGAGGAAAAGAGGTAGTGATGGATGTTGTGAAGAGAGATAGTGTGAGATGGTTGGGTCATGTGTTGAGGAAGGATAAAAGTGACTGGGTGAGAGGAATAGAGGTAGTAACGGATGTTGTGAAGAGAGATAGTGTGAGATGGTTGGGTCATGTGTTGAGGAAGGATAAAAGTGACTGGGTGAGAGGAATAGAGGTAGTGATGGATGTTGCGAAGAGAGATAGTGTGAGATGGTTGGGTCATGTGTTGAGGAAGGATAAAAGTGAGTGGGTGAGAGGAATAGAGGTAGTGATGGATGTTGTGAAGACAGATAGTGTGAAATGGTTGGGTCATGTGTTGAGGAAGGTTGAATGTGAATGGGTGAGAAGAATAGAGGTTTTGATGGATGTTGTGAAGAGAGATAGTGTGAGATGGTTAGCTCATGTGTTGAGGAAGGATAAAAGTGACTGGGTGTGAGGAATAGAGGTTGTGATGGATGTTGTGAAGACAGATAATGTGAGATGGTTGTGTCATGTGTTGAGGAAGTATGAAAGTGACTGGGTGAGAGGAATAGAGGTAGTGATGGATGTTGTGAAGAGAGATAGTGTGAGATGGTTGGGTCATGTGTTGAGGAAGGATTAAAGTGACTGGGTGAGAGGAATAGAGGTAGTGATGGATGTTGTGAAGAGAGATAGTGTGAGATGGTTGGGTCATGTGTTGAGGAAGGATAAAAGAGACTTGGTGAGAGGAATAGAGGTAGTGATGGATGTTGTAATGGTAGATAGTGTGAGATGGTTAGGTCATGTGTTGAGGAAGGTTAAAAGTGACTGGGTGAGTGGAATAGAGGTAGTGATGGATGTTGTGAAGAGAGATAGTGTGGGACGGTAGGGTCTTGTGTTGAGGAAGTATGAAAGTGACTGGGTGAGAGGAATCAGAGGTAGTGATGGATGTTGTGAAGAGAGATAGTGTGAGATGGTTAGGTCATGTGTTGAGGAAGGATAAAAGTGACTGGGTGAGAGGAATAGAGGTAGTGATGGATGTTGTGAAGAGAGATGGTGTGAGATGGTTGGGTCATGTTTTGAGGAAGGATAAAAGTGACTGGGTGAGAGGAATAGAGGTAGTGATGGATGTTGTGAAGAGAGATAGTGTGAGATGGTTGGGTCATGTGTTGAGGAAGGATAAAAGTGACTGGGTGAGAGGAATAGAGGTAGTAACGGATGTTGTGAAGAGAGATAGTGTAAGATGGTTGGGTCATGTGTTGAGGAAGGATAAAAGTGACTCGGTGAGAGGAATAGAGGTAGTGATGGATGTTGTGAAGAGAGATAGTGTGAGATGGTTGGGTCATGTGTTGAGGAAGGATAAAAGTGACTGGGTGAGAGGAATAGAGGTAGTGCTGGATGTTGTAAAGGGAGATAGTGTGAGATGGTTGGGTCATGTGTTGAGGAAGTATAAAAGTGACTGGGTGAGAGGAATAGAGGTAGTGATGGATGTTGTGAAGAGACATAGTGTGAGATGGTTGGGTCCTGTGTTGAGGAAGGATGAAAGTGACTGGGTGAGAGGAACAGCGGTAGTGATGGATGTTGTGAAGAGAGATAGTGTGAGATGGTTGGGTCATGTGTTGAAGAAGGTTAAAAGTGACTGGGTGAGTGGAATAGAGGTAGTGATGGATGTTGTGAAGAGAGATAGTGTGAGATGGTTGGGTCATGTGTTGAGGAGGGATAAAATTGATTGGGTGAGAGGAATAGAGGTAGTGATGGATGTTGTGAAGAGAGATAGTGTGAGATGGTTGGGTCATGTGTTGAGGAAGGATAAAAGTGACTGGGTGAGAGGAATAGAGGTAGTGATGGATGTTGTGAAGAGAGATAGTGTGAGATGGTTGGGTCATGTGTTGAGGAAGGATAAAAGTGAGTGGGTGAGAGGAATAGAGGTAGTGATGGATGTTGTGAAGAGAGATAGTGTGAGATGGTTGGTTCATGTGTTGAGGAAGTATAAAAGTGAGTGGGTGAGAGGAATAGAGGTAGTGATGGATGTTGTGAAGAGAGATAGTGTCTGATGGTTGGGTCATGTGTTGAGGAAGGTTGAATGTGAATGGGTGAGAGGAACAGAGGTCGTGATGGATGTTGCGAAGAGAGATAGTGTGAGATGGTTGGGTCATGTGTTGAGGAAGGATAAAATTGACTGTGTGAGAGGAATAGAGGTTTTGATGGATGTTGTGAAGAGAGATAGTGTGAGATGGTTGGGTCATGTGTTGAGGAAGGATAAAAGTGACTGGGTGAGAGGAATAGAGGTAGTGATGGATATTGCGAAGAGAGATAGTGTGAGATGGTTGGGTCATGTGTTGAGGAAGGATAAAAGTGACTGGGTGAGAGGAATAGAGGTTTTGATGGATGTTGTGAAGAGAGATAGTGTGATATGGTTAGCTAATGTGTTGAGGAAGGATAAAAGTGACTGGGTGAGAGGAATAGAGGTTGTGATGGATGTTGTGAAGAGAGATAGTGTGAGATGGTTGGGTCATGTGTTGAGGAAGTATGAAAGTGACTGGGTGAGAGGAATAGAGGTACTGATAGATGTTGTGAAGACAGATAGTGTGAGATGGTTGGGTCATGTGTTGAGGAAGGATAAAAGTGACTGGGTGAGAGGAATAGAGGTGGAGATGGATGTTGTGAAGAGAGATAGTGTGAGATGGTTGGGTCATGTGTTGTTGAAGTATGAAAGTGACTGGGTGAGAGGAATAGAGGTAGTGATAGATGTTGTGAAGACAGATAGTGTGAGATGGTTGTGTCATGTGTTGAGGAAGTATGAAAGTGACTGGGTGAGAGGAATAGAGGTAGTGATGGATGTTGTGAAGAGAGATAGTGTGAGATGGTTGGGTCATGTGTTGAGGAAGGATTAAAGTGACTGGGTGAGAGCAATAGAGGTAGTGATGGATGTTGTGAAGAGAGATAGTGTGAGATGGTTGGGTCATGTGTTGAGGAAGGATAAAAGAGACTGGGTGAGAGGAATAGAGGTAGTGATGGATGTTGTAATGGTAGATAGTGTGAGATGGTTGGGTCATGTGTTGAGGAAGGTTGAATGTGAATGGGTGAGAAGAATAGAGGTTTTGATGGATGTTGTGAAGAGAGATAGAGTGAGATGGTTAGCTCATGTGTTGAGGAAGGATAAAAGTGACTGGGTGTGAGGAATAGAGGTTGTGATGGATGTTGTGAAGAGAGATAGTGTGAGATGGTTGGGTCATGTGTTGAGGAAGTATGAAAGTGACTGGGTGAGAGGAATAGAGGTAGTGATAGATGTTGTGAAGACAGATAGTGTGAGATGGTTGTGTCATGTGTTGAGGAAGTATGAAAGTGACTGGGTGAGAGGAATAGAGGTAGTGATGGATGTTGTGAAGAGAGATAGTGTTAGATGGTTGGGTCATGTGTTGAGGAAGGATTAAAGTGACTGGGTGAGAGCAATAGAGGTAGTGATGGATGTTGTGAAGAGAGATAGTGTGAGATGGTTGGGTCATGTGTTGAGGAAGGATAAAAGAGACTGGGTGAGAGGAATAGAGGTAGTGATGGATGTTGTGAAGACAGATAGTGTGAGATGGTTGGGTCATGTGTTGAGGAAGGTTGAATGTGAATGGGTGAGAAGAATAGAGGTTTTGATGGATGTTGTGAAGAGAGATAGTGTGAGATGGTTAGCTCATGTGTTGAGGAAGGATAAAAGTGACTGGGTGTGAGGAATAGAGGTTGTGATGGATGTTGTGAAGTGAGATAGTGTGAGATGGTTGGGTCATGTGTTGAGGAAGTATGAAAGTGACTGGGTGAGAGGAATAGAGGTAGTGATAGATGTTGTGAAGACAGATAATGTGAGATGGTTGTGTCATGTGTTGAGGAAGTATGAAAGTGACTGGGTGAGAGGAATAGAGGTAGTGATGGATGTTGTGAAGAGAGATAGTGTGAGATGGTTGGGTCATGTGTTGAGGAAGGATTAAAGTGACTGGGTGAGAGCAATAGAGGTAGTGATGGATGTTGTGAAGAGAGATAGTGTGAGATGGTTGGGTCATGTGTTGAGGAAGGATAAAAGAGACTGGGTGAGAGGAATAGAGGTAGTGATGGATGTTGTAATGGTAGATAGTGTGAGATGGTTGGGTCATGTGTTGAGGAAGGTGAAAAGTGACTGAGTGAGTGGAATAGAGGTAGTGATGGATGTTGTGAAGAGAGATAGTGTGGGACGGTAGGGTCTTGTGTTGAGGAAGTATGAAAGTGACTGGGTGAGAGGAATCAGAGGTAGTGATGGATGTTGTGAAGAGAGATAGTGTGAGATGGTTAGGTCATGTGTTGAGGAAGGATAAAAGTGACTGGGTGAGAGGAATAGAGGTAGTGATGGATGTTGTGAAGAGAGATGGTGTGAGATGGTTGGGTCATGTGTTGAGGAAGGATAAAAGTGACTGGGTGAGAGGAATAGAGGTAGTAACGGATGTTGTGAAGAGAGATAGTCTGAGTGGTTGGGTCATGTGTTGAGGAAGGATAAAAGTGATTCGGTGAGAGGAATAGAGGTAGTGATGGATGTTGTGAAGAGAGATAGTGTGAGATGGTTGGGTCATGTGTTGAGGAAGGATAAAAGTGACTGGGTGAGAGGAATAGAGGTAGTGCTGGATGTTGTAAAGGGAGATAGTGTGAGATGGTTGGGTCATGTGTTGAGGAAGTATAAAAGTGACTGGGTGAGTGGAATAGAGGTAGTGATGAATGTTGTGAAGAGAGATAGTGTGGGACGGTTGGGTCATGTGTTGAGGAAGTATGAAAGTGACTGGGTGAGAGGAATCAGAGGTAGTGATGGATGTTGTGAAGAGAGATAGTGTGGGACGGTTGGGTCATGTGTTGAGGAGGGATAAAATTGATTGGGTGAGAGGAATAGAGGTAGTGATGGATGTTGTGAAGAGAGATAGTGTGAGATGGTTGGGTCATGTGTTGAGGAAGGATAAAAGTGACTGGGTGAGAGGAATAGAGGTAGTGATGGATGTTGTGAAGAGAGATAGTGTGAGATGGTTGGGTCATGTGTTGAGGAAGTATAAAAGTGAGTGGGTGAGAGGAATAGAGGTAGTGATGGATGTTGTGAAGAGAGATAGTGTGAGATGGTTGGTTCATGTGTTGAGGAAGTATAAAAGAGAGTGTGTGAGAGGAATAGAGGTAGTGATGGATGTTGTGAAGAGAGATAGTGTGAGATGGTTGGGTCATGTGTTGAGGAAGGTTGAATGTGAATGGGTGAGAGGAACAGAGGTCGTGATGGATGTTGCGAAGAGAGATAGTGTGAGATGGTTGGGTCATGTGTTGAGGAAGGATAAAAGTGACTGGGTGAGAGGAATAGAGGTTTTGATGGATGTTGTGAAGAGAGATAGTGTGATATGGTTAGCTAATGTGTTGAGGAAGGATAAAAGTGACTGGGTGAGAGGAATAGAGGTTGTGATGGATGTTGTGAAGAGAGATAGTGAGAGATGGTTGGGTCATGTGTTGAGGAAGTATGAAAGTGACTGGGTGAGAGGAATAGAGGTACTGATAGATGTTGTGAAGACAGATAGTGTGAGATGGTTGGGTCATGTGTTGAAGAAGGATAAATGTGACTGGGTGAGAGGAATATAGGTGGAGATGGATGTTGTGAAGAGAGATAGTGTGAGATGGTTGGGTCATGTGTTGTTGAAGTATGAAAGTGACTGGGTGAGAGGAATAGAGGTAGTGATAGATGTTGTGAAGACAGATAGTGTGAGATGGTTGTGTCATGTGTTGAGGAAGAATGAAAGTGACTGGGTGAGAGGAATAGAGGTAGTGATGGATGTTGTGAAGAGAGATAGTGTGAGATGGTTGGGTCATGTGTTGAGGAAGGATTAAAGTGACTGGGTGAGAGCAATAGAGGTAGTGATGGATGTTGTGAAGAGAGATAGTGTGAGATGGTTGGGTCATGTGTTGAGGAAGGATAAAAGAGACTGGGTGAGAGGAATAGAGGTAGTGATGGATGTTGTAATGGTAGATAGTGTGAGATGGTTGGGTCATGTGTTGAGGAAGGTTGAATGTGAATGGGTGAGAAGAATAGAGGTTTTGATGGATGTTGTGAAGAGAGATAGTGTGAGATGGTTAGCTCATGTGTTGAGGAAGGATAAAAGTGACTGGGTGTGAGGAATAGAGGTTGTGATGGATGTTGTGAAGCGAGATAGTGTGAGATGGTTGGGTCATGTGTTGAGGAAGTATAAAAGTGACTGGGTGAGTGGAATAGAGGTAGTGATGAATGTTGTGAAGAGAGATAGTGTGGGACCGTTGGGTCATGTGTTGAGGAAGTATGAAAGTGACTGGGTGAGAGGAATCAGAGGTAGTGATGGATGTTGTGAAGAGAGATAGTGTGGGACGGTTGGGTCATGTGTTGAGGAGGGATAAAATTGATTGGGTGAGAGGAATAGAGGTAGTGATGGATGTTGTGAAGAGAGATAGTGTGAGATGGTTGGGTCATGTGTTGAGGAAGGATAAAAGTGACTGGGTGAGAGGAATAGAGGTAGTGATGGATGTTGTGAAGAGAGATAGTGTGAGATGGTTGGGTCATGTGTTGAGGAAGGATAAAAGTGAGTGGGTGAGAGGAATAGAGGTAGTGATGGATGTTGTGAAGAGAGATAGTGTGAGATGGTTGGTTCATGTGTTGAGGAAGTATAAAAGAGAGTGGGTGAGAGGAATAGAGGTAGTGATGGATGTTGTGAAGAGAGATAGTGTGAGATGGTTGGGTCATGTGTTGAGGAAGGTTGAATGTGAATGGGTGAGAGGAACAGAGGTCGTGATGGATGTTGCGAAGAGAGATAGTGTGAGATGGTTGGGTCATGTGTTGAGGAAGGATAAAAGTGACTGGGTGAGAGGAATAGAGGTTTTGATGGATGTTGTGAAGAGAGATAGTGTGATATGGTTAGCTAATGTGTTGAGGAAGGATAAAAGTGACTGGGTGAGAGGAATAGAGGTTGTGATGGATGTTGTGAAGAGAGATAGTGAGAGATGGTTGGGTCATGTGTTGAGGAAGTATGAAAGTGACTGGGTGAGAGGAATAGAGGTACTGATAGATGTTGTGAAGACAGATAGTGTGAGATGGTTGGGTCATGTGTTGAAGAAGGATAAATGTGACTGGGTGAGAGGAATAGAGGTGGAGATGGATGTTGTGAAGAGAGATAGTGTGAGATGGTTGGGTCATGTGTTGTTGAAGTATGAAAGTGACTGGGTGAGAGGAATAGAGGTAGTGATAGATGTTGTGAAGACAGATAGTGTGAGATGGTTGTGTCATGTGTTGAGGAAGAATGAAAGTGACTGGGTGAGAGGAATAGAGGTAGTGATGGATGTTGTGAAGAGAGATAGTGTGAGATGGTTGGGTCATGTGTTGAGGAAGGATTAAAGTGACTGGGTGAGAGCAATAGAGGTAGTGATGGATGTTGTGAAGAGAGATAGTGTGAGATGGTTGGGTCATGTGTTGAGGAAGGATAAAAGAGACTGGGTGAGAGGAATAGAGGTAGTGATGGATGTTGTAATGGTAGATAGTGTGAGATGGTTGGGTCATGTGTTGAGGAAGGTTGAATGTGAATGGGTGAGAAGAATAGAGGTTTTGATGGATGTTGTGAAGAGAGATAGTGTGAGATGGTTAGCTCATGTGTTGAGGAAGGATAAAAGTGACTGGGTGTGAGGAATAGAGGTTGTGATGGATGTTGTGAAGCGAGATAGTGTGAGATGGTTGGGTCATGTGTTGAGGAAGTATAAAAGTGACTGGGTGAGTGGAATAGAGGTAGTGATGAATGTTGTGAAGAGAGATAGTGTGGGACGGTTGGGTCATGTGTTGAGGAAGTATGAAAGTGACTGGGTGAGAGGAATCAGAGGTAGTGATGGATGTTGTGAAGAGAGATAGTGTGGGACGGTTGGGTCATGTGTTGAGGAGGGATAAAATTGATTGGGTGAGAGGAATAGAGGTAGTGATGGATGTTGTGAAGAGAGATAGTGTGAGATGGTTGGGTCATGTGTTGAGGAAGGATAAAAGTGACTGGGTGAGAGGAATAGAGGTAGTGATGGATGTTGTGAAGAGAGATAGTGTGAGATGGTTGGGTCATGTGTTGAGGAAGGATAAAAGTGAGTGGGTGAGAGGAATAGAGGTAGTGATGGATGTTGTGAAGAGAGATAGTGTGAGATGGTTGGTTCATGTGTTGAGGAAGTATAAAAGAGAGTGGGTGAGAGGAATACAGGTAGTGATGGATGTTGTGAAGAGAGATAGTGTGAGATGGTTGGGTCATGTGTTGAGGAAGGTTGAATGTGAATGGGTGAGAGGAACAGAGGTCGTGATGGATGTTGCGAAGAGAGATAGTGTGAGATGGTTGGGTCATGTGTTGAGGAAGGATAAAAGTGACTGGGTGAGAGGAATAGAGGTTTTGATGGATGTTGTGAAGAGAGATAGTGTGATATGGTTAGCTAATGTGTTGAGGAAGGATAAAAGTGACTGGGTGAGAGGAATAGAGGTTGTGATGGATGTTGTGAAGAGAGATAGTGAGAGATGGTTGGGTCATGTGTTGAGGAAGTATGAAAGTGACTGGGTGAGAGGAATAGAGGTACTGATAGATGTTGTGAAGACAGATAGTGTGAGATGGTTGGGTCATGTGTTGAAGAAGGATAAATGTGACTGGGTGAGAGGAATAGAGGTGGAGATGGATGTTGTGAAGAGAGATAGTGTGAGATGGTTGGGTCATGTGTTGTTGAAGTATGAAAGTGACTGGGTGAGAGGAATAGAGGTAGTGATAGATGTTGTGAAGACAGATAGTGTGAGATGGTTGTGTCATGTGTTGAGGAAGAATGAAAGTGACTGGGTGAGAGGAATAGAGGTAGTGATGGATGTTGTGAAGAGAGATAGTGTGAGATGGTTGGGTCATGTGTTGAGGAAGGATTAAAGTGACTGGGTGAGAGCAATAGAGGTAGTGATGGATGTTGTGAAGAGAGATAGTGTGAGATGGTTGGGTCATGTGTTGAGGAAGGATAAAAGAGACTGGGTGAGAGGAATAGAGGTAGTGATGGATGTTGTAATGGTAGATAGTGTGAGATGGTTGGGTCATGTGTTGAGGAAGGTTGAATGTGAATGGGTGAGAAGAATAGAGGTTTTGATGGATGTTGTGAAGAGAGATAGTGTGAGATGGTTAGCTCATGTGTTGAGGAAGGATAAAAGTGACTGGGTGTGAGGAATAGAGGTTGTGATGGATGTTGTGAAGCGAGATAGTGTGAGATGGTTGGGTCATGTGTTGAGGAAGTATGAAAGTGACTGGGTGAGAGGAATAGAGGTAGTGATAGATGTTGTGAAGACAGATAGTGTGAGATGGTTGTGTCATGTGTTGAGGAAGTATGAAAGTGACTGGGTGAGAGGAATAGAGGTAGTGATGGATGTTGTGAAGAGAGATAGTGTGAGATGGTTGGGTCATGTGTTGAGGAAGGATTAAAGTGACTGGGTGAGAGCAATAGAGGTAGTGATGGATGTTGTGAAGAGAGATAGTGTGAGATGGTTGGGTCATGTGTTGAGGAAGGATAAAAGAGACTGGGTGAGAGGAATAGAGGTAGTGATGGATGTTGTGAAGACAGATAGTGTGAGATGGTTGGGTCATGTGTTGAGGAAGGTTGAATGTGAATGGGTGAGAAGAATAGAGGTTTTGATGGATGTTGTGAAGAGAGATAGTGTGAGATGGTTAGCTCATGTGTTGAGGAAGGATAAAAGTGACTGGCTGTGAGGAATAGAGGTTGTGATGGATGTTGTGAAGAGAGATAGTGTGAGATGGTTGGGTCATGTGTTGAGGAAGGATAAAAGAGACTGGGTGAGAGGAATAGAGGTAGTGATGGATGTTGTGAAGAGAGATAGTGTGAGATGGTTGGTTCATGTGTTGAGGAAGTATAAAAGTGAGTGGGTGAGAGGAATAGAGGTAGTGATGGATGTTGTGAAGAGAGATAGTGTGAGATGGTTGGGTCATGTGTTGAGGAAGGTTGAATGTGAATGGGTGAGAGGAACAGAGGTCGTGATGGATGTTGCGAAGAGAGATAGTGTGAGATGGTTGGGTCATGTGTTGAGGAAGGATAAAAGTGACTGTGTGAGAGGAATAGAGGTTTTGATGGATGTTGTGAAGAGAGATAGTGTGAGATGGTTGGGTCATGTGTTGAGGAAGGATAAAAGTGACTGGGTGAGAGGAATAGAGGTAGTGATGGATGTTGCGAAGAGAGATAGTGTGAGATGGTTGGGTCATGTGTTGAGGAAGGATAAAAGTGACTGGGTGAGAGGAATAGAGGTTTTGATGGATGTTGTGAAGAGAGATAGTGTGATATGGTTAGCTAATGTGTTGAGGAAGGATAAAAGTGACTGGGTGAGAGGAATAGAGGTTGTGATGGATGTTGTGAAGAGAGATAGTGTGAGATGGTTGGGTCATGTGTTGAGGAAGTATGAAAGTGACTGGGTGAGAGGAATAGAGGTACTGATAGATGTTGTGAAGACAGATAGTGTGAGATGGTTGGGTCATGTGTTGAGGAAGGATAAAAGTGACTGGGTGTGAGGAATAGAGGTTGTGATGGATGTTGTGAAGCGAGATAGTGTGAGATGGTTGGGTCATGTGTTGAGGAAGTATGAAAATGACTGGGTGAGAGGAATAGAGGTAGTGATAGATGTTGTGAAGACAGATAGTGTGAGATGGTTGTGTCATGTGTTGAGGAAGTATGAAAGTGACTGGGTGAGAGGAATAGAGGTAGTGATGGATGTTGTGAAGAGAGATAGTGTGAGATGGTTGGGTCATGTGTTGAGGAAGGATTAAAGTGACTGGGTGAGAGCAATAGAGGTAGTGATGGATGTTGTGAAGAGAGATAGTGTGAGATGGTTGGGTCATGTGTTGAGGAAGGATAAAAGAGACTGGGTGAGAGGAATAGAGTTAGTGATGGATGTTGTGAAGACAGATAGTGTGAGATGGTTGGGTCATGTGTTGAGGAAGGTTGAATGTGAATGGGTGAGAAGAATAGAGGTTATGATGGATGTTGTGAAGAGAGATAGTGTGAGATGGTTAGCTCATGTGTTGAGGAAGGATAAAAGTGACTGGGTGTGAGGAATAGAGGTTGTGATGGATGTTGTGAAGCGAGATAGTGTGAGATGGTTGGGTCATGTGTTGAGGAAGTATGAAAGTGACTGGGTGAGAGGAATAGAGGTAGTGATAGATGTTGTGAAGACAGATAGTGTGAGATGGTTGTGTCATGTGTTGAGGAAGTATGAAAGTGACTGGGTGAGAGGAATAGAGGTAGTGATGGATGTTGTGAAGAGAGATAGTGTGAGATGGTTGGGTCATGTGTTGAGGAAGGATAAAAGAGACTGGGTGAGAGGAATAGAGGTAGTGATGGATGTTGTAATGGTAGATAGTGTGAGATGGTTGGGTCATGTGTTGAGGAAGGTTAAAAGTGATTGGTGAGTGGAATAGAGGTAGTGATGGATGTTGTGAAGAGAGATAGTGTGGGACGGTAGGGTCTTGTGTTGAGGAAGTATGAAAGTGACTGGGTGAGAGGAATCAGAGGTAGTGATGGATGTTGTGAAGAGAGATAGTGTGAGATGGTTAGGTCATGTGTTGAGGAAGGATAAAAGTGACTGGGTGAGAGGAATAGAGGTAGTGATGGATGTTGTGAAGAGAGATGGTGTGAGATGGTTGGGTCATGTTTTGAGGAAGGATAAAAGTGACTGGGTGAGAGGAATAGAGGTAGTGATGGATGTTGTGAAGAGAGATAGTGTGAGATGGTTGGTCATGTGTTGAGGAAGGATAAAAGTGACTGGGTGAGAGGAATAGAGGTAGTAACGGATGTTGTGAAGAGAGATAGTGTGAGATGGTTGGGTCATGTGTTGAGGAAGGATAAAAGTGACTCGGTGAGAGGAATAGAGGTAGTGATGGATGTTGTGAAGAGAGATAGTGTGAGATGGTTGGGTCATGTGTTGAGGAAGGATAAAAGTGACTGGGTGAGAGGAATAGAGGTAGTGCTGGATGTTGTAAAGGGAGATAGTGTGAGATGGTTGGGTCATGTGTTGAGGAAGTATAAAAGTGACTGGGTGAGAGGAATAGAGGTAGTGATGGATGTTGTGAAGAGAGATAGTGTGAGATGGTTGGGTCCTGTGTTGAGGAAGGATGAAAGTGACTGGGTGAGAGGAACAGCGGTAGTGATGGATGTTGTGAAGAGAGATAGTGTGAGATGTTTGGGTCATGTGTTGAAGAAGGTTAAAAGTGACTGGGTGAGTGGAATAGAGGTAGTGATGAATGTGTGAAGAGAGATAGTGTGGGACGGTTGGGTCATGTGTTGAGGAAGTATGAAAGTGACTGGGTGAGAGGAATCAGAGGTAGTTGTGGATGTTGTGAAGAGAGATAGTGTGGGACGGTTGGGTCATGTGTTGAGGAGGGATAAAATTGATTGGGTGAGAGGAATAGAGGTAGTGATGGATGTTGTGAAGAGAGATAGTGTGAGATGGTTGGGTCATGTGTTGAGGAAGGATAAAAGTGACTGGGTGAGAGGAATAGAGGTAGTGATGGATGTTGTGAAGAGAGATAGTGTGAGATGGTTGGGTCATGTGTTGAGGAAGGATAAAAGTGAGTGGGTGAGAGGAATAGAGGTAGTGATGGATGTTGTGAAGAGAGATAGTGTGAGATGGTTGGTTCATGTGTTGAGGAAGTATAAAAGTGAGTGGGTGAGAGGAATAGAGGTAGTGATGGATGTTGTGAAGAGAGATAGTGTGAGATGGTTGGGTCATGTGTTGAGGAAGGTTGAATGTGAATGGGTGAGAGGAACAGAGGTCGTGATGGATGTTGCGAAGAGAGATAGTGTGAGATGGTTGGGTCATGTGTTGAGGAAGGATAAAAGTGACTGTATGAGAGGAATAGAGGTTTTGATGGATGTTGTGAAGAGAGATAGTGTGAGATGGTTGGGTCATGTGTTGAGGAAGGATAAAAGTGACTGGGTGAGAGGAATAGAGGTAGTGATGGATGTTGCGAAGAGAGATAGTGTGAGATGGTTGGGTCATGTGTTGAGTAAGGATAAAAGTGACTGGGTGAGAGGAATAGAGGTTTTGATGGATGTTGTGAAGAGAGATAGTGTGATATGGTTAGCTAATGTGTTGAGGAAGGATAAAAGTGACTGGGTGAGAGGAATAGAGGTTGTGATGGATGTTGTGAAGAGAGATAGTGTGAGATGGTTGGGTCATGTGTTGAGGAAGTATGAAAGTGACTGGGTGAGAGGAATAGAAATACTGATAGATGTTGTGAAAACAGATAGTGTGAAATGGTTGGGTCATGTGTTGAGTAAGGATAAAAGTGACTGGGTGAGAGGAATAGAGGTGGAGATGGATGTTGTGAAGAGAGATAGTGTGAGATGGTTGGGTCATGTGTTGTTGAAGTATGAAAGTGACTGGGTGACGGAATAGAGGTAGTGATGGATGATGTGAAGAGAGATAGTGTGAGATGGTTAGGTCATGTGTTGAGGAGGGATAAAATTGATTGGGTGAGAGGAATAGAGGTAGTGATGGATGTTGTGAAGAGAGATAGTGTGAGATGGTTGGGTCATGTGTTGAGGAAGGATAAAAGTGAGTGGGTGAGAGGAATAGAGGTAGTGATGGATGTTGTGAAGAGAGATAGTGTGAGATGGTTGGGTCATGTGTTGAGGAAGGTTGAATGTGAATGGGTGAGAGGAATAGAGGTTTTGATGGATGTTGTGAAGAGAGATAGTGTGAGATGGTTAGCTCATGTGTTGAGGAAGGATAAAAGTGACTGGGTGAGAGGAATAGAGGTTGTGATGGATGTTGTGAAGCGAGATAGTGTGAGATGGTTGGGTCATGTGTTGAGGAAGTATGAAAGTGACTGGGTGAGAGGAATAGAGGTAGTGATAGATGTTGTGAAGACAGATAGTGTGAGATGGTTGTGTCATGTGTTGAGGAAGTATGAAAGTGACTGGGTGAGAGGAATAGAGGTAGTGATGGATGTTGTGAAGAGAGATAGTGTGAGATGGTTGGGTCATGTGTTGAGGAAGGATTAAAGTGACTGGGTGAGAGCAATAGAGGTAGTGATGGATGTTGTGAAGAGAGATAGTGTGAGATGGTTGGGTCATGTGTTGAGGAAGGAAAAAAGAGACTGGGTGAGAGAAATAGAGGTGGTGATGGATGTTGTAATTGTAGATAGTGTGAGATGGTTGGGTCATGTGTTGAGGAAGGTTAAAAGTGACTGGGTGAGAGGAATAGACGTAGTGATGGATGTTGTGAAGAGAGATAGTGTGGGACGGTAGGCTCATGTGTTGAGGAAGTATGAAAGTGACTGGGTGAGAGGAATCAGAGGTAGTGATGGATGTTGTGAAGAGAGATAGTGTGAGATGGTTGGGTCATGTGTTGAGGAAGGATAAAACTGACTGGGTGAGAGGAATAGAGGTAGTGATGGATGTTGTGAAGAGAGATAGTGTGGGACGGTTGGGTCATGTGTTGAGGAAGTATGAAAGTGACTGGGTGAGAGGAATCAGAGGTAGTGATGGATGTTGTGAAGAGAGATAGTGTGGGACGGTTGGGTCATGTGTTGAGGAGGGATAAAATTGATTGGGTGAGAGGAATAGAGGTAGTGATGGATGTTGTGAAGAGTGATAGTGTGAGATGGTTGGGTCATGTGTTGAGGAAGGATAAAAGTGACTGGGTGAGAGGAATAGAGGTAGTGATGGATGTTGTGAAGAGAGATAGTGTGAGATGGTTGGGTCATGTGTTGAGGAAGGATAAAAGTCAGTGGGTAAGAGGAATAGAGGTAGTGATGGATGTTGTGAAGAGAGATAGTGTGAGATGGTTAGGTCATGTGTTGAGGAAGGATAAAAGTGAGAGGGTGAGAGGAATAGAGGTTTTGATGGATGTTGTGAAGAGAGATAGTGTGAGATGGTTGGGTCATGTGTTGAGGAAGGATAAAAGTGACTGTGTGAGAGGAATAGACGTTTTGATGGATGTTGTGAAGAGAGATAGTGTGAGATGGTTAGCTCATGTGTTGAGGAATGATAAAAGTGACTGGGTGAGAGGAATAGAGGTTGTGATGGATGTTGTGAAGAGAGATAGTGTGAGATGGTTAGGTCATGTGTTGAGGAAGGATAAATGTGACTGGGTGAGAGGAATAGAGGTTTTGATGGATGTTGTGAAGAGAGATAGTGTGAGATGGTTAGCTCATGTGTTGAGGAAGGATAAAAGTGACTGGGTGAGAGGAATAGAGGTTGTGATGGATGTTGTGAAGAGAGATAGTGTGAGATGGTTGGGTCATGTGTTGAGGAAGCATGAAAGTGACTGGGTGAGAGGAATAGAGGTACTGATAGATGTTGTGAAGACAGATAGTGTGAGATGGTTGGGTCATGTGTTGAGGAAGGATAAAAGTGACTGGGTAAGAGGAATAGAGGTGGAGATGGATGTTGTGAAGAGAGATAGTGTGAGATGGTTGGGTCATGTGTTGAGGAAGGATAAAAGTGAGTGGGTGAGAGGAATAGAGGTAGTGATGGATGTTGTGAAGAGAGATAGTGTGAGATGGTTGGGTCATGTGTTGAGGAAGGTTGAATGTGAATGGGTGAGAGGAATAGAGGTTTTGATGGATGTTGTGAAGAGAGATAGTGTGAGATGGTTAGCTCATGTGTTGAGGAAGGATAAAAGTGACTGGGTGAGAGCAATAGAGGTAGTGATGGATGTTGTGAAGAGAGATAGTGTGAGATGGTTGGGTCATGTGTTGAGGAAGGAAAAAAGAGACTGGGTGAGAGGAATAGAGGTGGTGATGGATGTTGTAATGGTAGATAGTGTGAGATGGTTGGGTCATGTGTTGAGGAAGGTTAAAAGTGACTGGGTGCGTGGAATAGAGGTAGTGATGGATGTTGTGAAGAGAGATAGTGTGGGACGGTAGGGTCATGTGTTGAGGAAGGATAAAAGTGACTCGGTGTGAGGAATAGAGGTAGTGATGGATGTTGTGAAGAGAGATAGTGTGAGATGGTTGGGTCATGTGTTGAGGAAGGATGAAAATGACTGGGTGAGAGGAACAGAGGTGGTGATGGATGTGTGAAGAGAGATAGTGTGAGATGGTTGGGTCATGTGTTGAAGAAGGTTAAAAGTGACTGGGTGAGTGGAATAGAGGTAGTGATGAATGTTGTGAAGAGAGATAGTGTGGGACGGTTGGGTCATGTGTTGAGGAAGTATGAAAGTGACTGGGTGAGAGGAATCAGAGGTAGTGATGGATGTTGTGAAGAGAGATAGTGTGGGATGGTTGGGTCATGTGTTGAGGAGGGATAAAATTGATTGGGTGAGAGGAATAGAGGTAGTGATGGATGTTGTGAAGAGAGATAGTGTGAGATGGTTGGGTCATGTGTTGAGAAAGGATAAAAGTGACTGGGTGAGAGGAATAGGGGTAGTGATGGATGTTGTGAAGAGAGATAGTGTGAGATGGTTGGGTCATGTGTTGAGGAAGGATAAAAGTCAGTGGGTGAGAGGAATAGAGGTAGTGATGGATGTTGTGAAGAGAGATAGTGTGAGATGGTTGGGTCATGTGTTGAGGAAGGATAAAAGTGAGTGGGTGAGAGGAATAGAGGTAGTGATGGATGTTGTGAAGAGAGATAGTGTGAGATGGTTGGGTCATGTGTTGAGGAAGGTTGAATGTGAATGGGTGAGAGGAACAGAGGTAGTGATGGATGTTGTGAAGAGAGATAGTGTGAGATGGTTGGGTCATGTGTTGAGGAAGGATAAAAGTGACTGTGTGAGAGGAATAGAGGTTTTGATGGATGTTGTGAAGAGAGATAGTGTGAGATGGTTGGGTCATGTGTTGAGGAAGGATAAAAGTCAGTGGGTGAGAGGAATAGAGGTAGTGATGGATGTTGTGAAGAGAGATATTGTGAGATGGTTGGGTTATGTGTTGAGGAAGGATAAAAGTGACTGGGTGAGAGGAATAGAGGTAGTGATGGATGTTGCGAAGAGAGATAGTGTGAGATGGTTGGGTCATGTGTTGAGGAAGGATAAAAGTGACTTGGTGAGAGGAATAGAGGTTTTGATGGATGTTGTGAAGAGAGATAGTGTGAGATGGTTGGGTCATGTGTTGAGGATGTATGAATGTGACTGGGTGAGAGGAACAGAGGTAGTGATGGATGATGTGAAGAGAGATAGTGTGAGATGGTTGGGTCATGTGTTGAGGAGGGATAAAATTGATTGGGTGAGAGGAATAGAGGTAGTGATGGATGTTGCGAAGAGAGATAGTGTGAGATGGTTGGGTCATGTGTTGAGGAAGGATAAAAGTGACTGGGTGAGAGGAATAGAGGTTTTGATGGATGTTGTGAAGAGAGATAGTGTGAGATGGTTAGCTCATGTGTTGAGGAAGGATAAAAGTGACTGGGTGAGAGTAATAGAGGTTGTGATGGATGTTGTGAAGAGAGATAGTGTGAGATGGTTGGGTCATGTGTTGAGGAAGTATGAAAGTGACTGGGTGAGAGGAATAGAGGTAGTGATGGATGTTGTGAAGAGAGATAGTGTGAGATGG
Source organism: Eledone cirrhosa (assembly GCA_964016885.1). Classification (NCBI taxonomy): domain Eukaryota; kingdom Metazoa; phylum Mollusca; class Cephalopoda; order Octopoda; family Eledonidae; genus Eledone; species Eledone cirrhosa. Next base: position 121,359,550 of record OZ024744.1, read on the forward strand.
TTGGGTCATGTGTTGAGGAAGGATTAAAGTGACTGGGTGAGAGCAATAGAGGTAGTGATGGATGTTGTGAAGAGAGATAGTGTGAGATGGTTGGGTCATGTGTTGAGGAAGGAAAAAAGAGACTGGGTGAGAGGAATAGAGGTGGTGATGGATGTTGTAATGGTAGATAGTGTGAGATGGTTGGGTCATGTGTTGAGGAAGGTTAAAAGTGACTGGGTGCGTGGAATAGAGGTAGTGATGGATGTTGTGAAGAGAGATAGTGTGGGACGGTAGGGTCATGTGTTGAGGAAGGATAAAAGTGACTCGGTGTGAGGAATAGAGGTAGTGATGGATGTTGTGAAGAGAGATAGAGTGAGATGGTTGGGTCATGTGTTGAGGAAGGATGAAAGTGACTGGGTGAGAGGAACAGAGGTGGTGATGGATGTTGTGAAGAGAGATAGTGTGAGATGGTTGGGTCATGTGTTGAAGAAGGTTAAAAGTGACTGGGTGAGTGGAATAGAGGTAGTGATGAATGTTGTGAAGAGAGATAGTGTGGGACGGTTGGGTCATGTGTTGAGGAAGTATGAAAGTGACTGGGTGAGAGGAATCAGAGGTAGTGATGGATGTTGTGAAGAGAGATAGTGTGGGATGGTTGGGTCATGTGTTGAGGAGGGATAAAATTGATTGGGTGAGAGGAATAGAGGTAGTGATGGATGTTGTGAAGAGAGATAGTGTGAGATGGTTGGGTCATGTGTTGAGAAAGGATAAAAGTGACTGGGTGAGAGGAATAGGGGTAGTGATGGATGTTGTGAAGAGAGATAGTGTGAGATGGTTGGGTCATGTGTTGAGGAAGGATAAAAGTCAGTGGGTGAGAGGAATAGAGGTAGTGATGGATGTTGTGAAGAGAGATAGTGTGAGATGGTTGGGTCATGTGTTGAGGAAGGATAAAAGTAAGTGGGTGAGAGGAATAGAGGTAGTGATGGATGTTGTGAAGAGAGATAGTGTGAGATGGTTGGGTCATGTGTTGAGGAAGGTTGAATGTGAATGGGTGAGAGGAACAGAGGTAGTGATGGATGTTGTGAAGAGAGATAGTGTGAGATGGTTGGGTCATGTGTTGAGGAAGGATAAAAGTGACTGTGTGAGAGGAATAGAGGTTTTGATGGATGTTGTGAAGAGAGATAGTGTGAGATGGTTGGGTCATGTGTTGAGGAAGGATAAAAGTCAGTGGGTGAGAGGAATAGAGGTAGTGATGGATGTTGTGAAGAGAGATATTGTGAGATGGTTGGGTCATGTGTTGAGGAAGGATAAAAGTGACTGGGTGAGAGGAATAGAGGTAGTGATGGATGTTGCGAAGAGAGATAGTGTGAGATGGTTGGGTCATGTGTTGAGGAAGGATAAAAGTGACTTGGTGAGAGGAATAGAGGTTTTGATGGATGTTGTGAAGAGAGATAGTGTGAGATGGTTGGGTCATGTGTTGAGGATGTATGAATGTGACTGGGTGAGAGGAACAGAGGTAGTGATGGATGATGTGAAGAGAGATAGTGTGAGATGGTTGGGTCATGTGTTGAGGAGGGATAAAATTGATTGGGTGAGAGGAATAGAGGTAGTGATGGATGTTGCGAAGAGAGATAGTGTGAGATGGTTGGGTCATGTGTTGAGGAAGGATAAAAGTGACTGGGTGAGAGGAATAGAGGTTTTGATGGATGTTGTGAAGAGAGATAGTGTGAGATGGTTAGCTCATGTGTTGAGGAAGGATAAAAGTGACTGGGTGAGAGTAATAGAGGTTGTGATGGATGTTGTGAAGAGAGATAGTGTGAGATGGTTGGGTCATGTGTTGAGGAAGTATGAAAGTGACTGGGTGAGAGGAATAGAGGTTTTGATAGATGTTGTGAAGACAGATAGTGTGAGATGGTTGGGTCATGTGTTGAGGAAGGATAAAAGTGACTGGGTGAGAGGAATAGAGGTGGAGATGGATGTTGTGAAGAGAGATAGTGTGAGATGGTTGGGTCATGTGTTGAGGAAGGATAAAAGTGAGTGGGTGAGAGGAATAGAGGTAGTGATGGATGTTGTGAAGAGAGATAGTGTGAGATGGTTGGGTCATGTGTTGAGGAAGGTTGAATGTGAATGGGTGAGAGGAATAGAGGTAGTGATGGATGTTGTGAAGAGAGATAGTGTGAGATGGTTAGCTCATGTGTTGAGGAAGGATAAAAGTGACTGGGTGAGAGGAATAGAGGTTGTGATGGATGTTGTGAAGCGAGATAGTGTGAGATGGTTGGGTCATGTGTTGAGGAAGTATGAAAGTGACTGGGTGAGAGGAATAGAGGTAGTGATAGATGTTGTGAAGACAGATAGTGTGAGATGGTTGTGTCATGTGTTGAGGAAGTATGAAAGTGACTGGGTGAGAGGAATAGAGGTAGTGATGGATGTTGTGAAGAGAGATAGTGTGAGATGGTTGGGTCATGTGTTGAGGAAGGATAAAAGAGACTGGGTGAGAGGAATAGAGGTAGTGATGGATGTTGTAATGGTAGATAGTGTGAGATGGTTGGGTCATGTGTTGAGGAAGGTTAAAAGTGACTGGGTGAGTGGATTAGAGGTAGTGATGGATGTTGTGAAGAGAGATAGTGTGGGACGGTAGGGTCATGTGTTGAGGAAGTATGAAAGTGACTGGGTGAGAGGAATCAGAGGTAGTGATGGATGTTGTGAAGAGAGATAGTGTGAGATGGTTGGGTCATGTGTTGAGGAAGGATAAAACTGACTGGGTGAGAGGAATAGAGGTAGTGATGCATGTTGTGAAGAGAGATAGTGTGAGATGGTTGGGTCATGTGTTAAGGAAGTATGAATGTGACTGGGTGAGAGGAATAGAGGTAGTTATGGATGTTGTGAAGAGAGATAGTGTGAGATGGTTAGGTCATGTGTTGAGGAAGGATAAAAGTGACTGGGTGAGAGGAATAGAGGTAGTGATGGATGTTGTGAAGAGAGATGGTGTGAGATGGTTGGGTCATGTTTTGAGGAAGGATAAAAGTGACTGGGTGAGAGGAATAGAGGTAGTGATGGATGTTGTGAAGAGAGATAGTGTGAGATGGTTGGGTCATGTGTTGAGGAAGGATAAAAGTGAGTGGGTGAGAGGAATAGAGGTAGTGATGGATGTTGTGAAGAGAGATAGTGTGAGATGGTTGGGTCATGTGTTGAGGAAGGTTGAATGTGAATGGGTGAGAGGAACAGAGGTAGTGATGGATGTTGTGAAGAGAGATAGTGTGAGATGGTTGGGTCATGTGTTGAGGAAGGATAAAAGTGACTGTGTGAGAGGAATAGAGGTTTTGATGGATGTTGTGAAGAGAGATAGTGTGAGATGGTTGGGTCATGTGTTGAGGAAGGATAAAAGTCAGTGGGTGAGAGGAATAGAGGTAGTGATGGATGTTGTGAAGAGAGATAGTGTGAGATGGTTAGCTCATGTGTTGAGGAAGGATAAAAGTGACTGGGTGAGAGGAATAGAGGTTGTGATGGATGTTGTGAAGCGAGATAGTGTGAGATGGTTGGGTCATGTGTTGAGGCAGTATGAAAGTGACTGGGTGAGAGGAATAGAGGTAGTGATAGATGTTGTGAAGAGAGATAGTGTGAGATGGTTGTGTCATGTGTTGAGGAAGTATGAAAGTGACTGCGTGAGAGGAATAGAGGTAGTGATGGATGTTGTGAAGAGAGATAGTGTGAGATGGTTGGGTCATGTGTTGAGGAAGGATTAAAGTGACTGGGTGAGAGCAATAGAGGTAGTGATGGATGTTGTGAAGAGAGATAGTGTGAGATGGTTGGGTCATGTGTTGAGGAAGGATAAAAGAGACTGGGTGAGAGGAATAGAGGTAGTGATGGATGTTGTAATGGTATATAGTGTGAGATGGTTGGGTCATGTGTTGAGGAAGGTTAAAAGTGACTGGGTGAGTGGATTAGAGGTAGTGATGGATGTTGTGAAGAGAGATAGTGTGGGACGGTAGGGTCATGTGTTGAGGAAGTATGAAAGTGACTGGTTGAGAGGAATCAGAGGTAGTGATGGATGTTGTGAAGAGAGATAATGTGAGATGGTTGGGTCATGTGTTGAGGAAGGATAAAACTGACTGGGTGAGAGGAATAGAGGTAGTAATGGATGTTGTGAAGAGAGATAGTGTGAGATGGTTGGGTCATGTGTTGAGGAAGGACAAAAGTGAGTGGGTGAGAGGAATAGAGGTAGTAATGGATGTTGTGAAGAGAGATAGTGTGAGATGGTTGGGTCATGTGTTGAGGAAGGATAAAACTGACTGGGTGAGAGGAATAGAGGTAGTGATGGATGTTGTGACTAGAGATAGTGTGAGATGGTTGGGTCATGTTTTGAGGAAGTATGAAAGTGACTGGGTGAGAGGAATAGAGGTAGTGACGGATGTTGTGAAGAGAGATAGTGTGAGATGGTTGGGTCATATGTTGAGGAAGGATAAAAGTGACTGGGTGAGAGGAATAGAGGTAGTGATGGATGTTGTGAGGAGAGATAGTGTGAGATAGTTGGGTCATGTGTTGAGCAAGTATGAAAGTGACCGGGTGAGAGGAATAGAGGTAGTGATGGATGTTGTGAAGAGAGATAGTGTGAGATGGTTGTGTCATGTGTTGAGGAAGTATGAAAGTGACTGCGTGAGAGGAATAGAGGTAGTGATGGATGTTGTGAAGAGAGATAGTGTGAGATGGTTGGGTCATGTGTTGAGGAAGGATTAAAGTGACTGGGTGAGAGCAATAGAGGTAGTGATGGATGTTGTGAAGAGAGATAGTGTGAGATGGTTGGGTCATGTGTTGAGGAAGGATAAAAGAGACTGGGTGAGAGGAATAGAGGTAGTGATGGATGTTGTAATGGTATATAGTGTGAGATGGTTGGGTCATGTGTTGAGGAAGGTTAAAAGTGACTGGGTGAGTGGATTAGAGGTAGTGATGGATGTTGTGAAGAGAGATAGTGTGGGACGGTAGGGTCATGTGTTGAGGAAGTATGAAAGTGACTGGTTGAGAGGAATCAGAGGTAGTGATGGATGTTGTGAAGAGAGATAATGTGAGATGGTTGGGTCATGTGTTGAGGAAGGATAAAACTGACTGGGTGAGAGGAATAGAGGTAGTAATGGATGTTGTGAAGAGAGATAGTGTGAGATGGTTGGGTCATGTGTTGAGGAAGGACAAAAGTGAGTGGGTGAGAGGAATAGAGGTAGTAATGGATGTTGTGAAGAGAGATAGTGTGAGATGGTTGGGTCATGTGTTGAGGAAGGATAAAACTGACTGGGTGAGAGGAATAGAGGTAGTGATGGATGTTGTGACTAGAGATAGTGTGAGATGGTTGGGTCATGTTTTGAGGAAGTATGAAAGTGACTGGGTGAGAGGAATAGAGGTAGTGACGGATGTTGTGAAGAGAGATAGTGTGAGATGGTTGGGTCATATGTTGAGGAAGGATAAAAGTGACTGGGTGAGAGGAATAGAGGTAGTGATGGATGTTGTGAGGAGAGATAGTGTGAGATAGTTGGGTCATGTGTTGAGCAAGTACGAAAGTGACCGGGTGAGAGGAATAGAGGTAGTGATGGATGTTGTGAAGAGAGATAGTTTGAGATGGTTGGGTCATGTGTTGAGGAAGTATGAAAGTGACTGGGTGAGAGGAATAGAGGTAGAGATGGATGTTGTGGAGAGATAGTGTGAGATGGTTGGGTCATGTGTTGAGGAAGTATGAAAGTGACTGGGTGAGAGGAATAGAGGTAGTGATGGATGTTGTGAAGAGAGATAGTGTGAGATGGTTGGGTCATGTGTTGAGGAAGGATAAAAGTGACTGGGTGAGAGGAATAGAGGTAGTGATGGATGTTGTGAAGAGAGATAGTGTGAGATGGTTAGCTCATGTGTTGAGGAAGGATAAAAGTGACTGGGTGAGAGGAATAGAGGTTGTGATGGATGTTGTGAAGAGAGATAGTGTGAGATGGTTGGGTAATGTGTTGAGGAAGTATGAAAGTGACTGGGTGAGAGGAATAGAGGTAGTAATGGATGTTGTGAAGAGAGATAGTGTGAGATGGTTGGGTCATGTGTTGAGGAAGGACAAAAGTGAGTGGGTGAGAGGAATAGAGGTAGTGATGGATGTTGTGAAGAGAGATAGTGTGAGATGGTTGGGTCATGTGTTGAGGAAGGTTGAATGTGAATGGGTGAGAGGAATAGAGGTTTTGATGGATGTTGTGAAGAGAGATAGTGTGAGATGGTTAGCTCATGTGTTGAGGAAGGATAAAAGTGACTGGGTGAGAGGAATAGAGGTAGTGATGGATGTTGTGAAGAGAGATAGTGTGAGATGGTTGGGTCATGTGTTGAGGAAGTATGAAAGTGACTGGGTGAGAGGAATAGAGGTAGAGATGGATGTTGTGAAGAGAGATAGAGTGAGATGGTTGGGTCATGTGTTGAGGAAGTATGAAAGTGACTGGGTGAGGGAATAGAGGTAGTGATGGATGATGTGAAGAGAGATAGTGTCAGATGGTTGGGTCATGTGTTGAGGAGGGCTAAAATTGATTGGGTGAGAGGAATAGAGGTAGTGATGGATGTTGTGAAGAGAGATAGTGTGAGATGGTTGGGTCATGTGTTGAGGGAGGATAAAAGTGAGTGGGTGAGAGGAATAGAGGTAGTGATGGATGTTGTGAAGAGAGATAGTGTGAGATGGTTGGGTCATGTGTTGAGGAAGGTTGAATGTGAATGGGTGAGAGGAATAGAGGTTTTGATGGATGTTGTGAAGAGAGATAGTGTGAGATGGTTGGGTCATGTGTTGAGGAAGTATGAAAGTGACTGGGTGAGAGGAATAGAGGTACTGATAGATGTTGTGAAGACAGATAGTGTGAGATGGTTGGGTCATGTGTTGAGGAAGGATAAAAGTGACTGGGTGAGAGGAATAGAGGTGGAGATGGATATTGTGAAGAGAGATAGTGTGAGATGGTTGGGTCATGTGTTGAGGAAGGATAAAAGTGAGTGGGTGAGAGGAATAGAGGTAGTGATGGATGTTGTGAAGAGAGATAGTGTGAGATGGTTGTGTCATGTGTTGAGGAAGGTTGAATGTGAATGGGTGAGAGGAATAGAGGTAGTGATGGATGTTGTGAAGAGAGATAGTGTGAGATGGTTAGCTCATGTGTTGAGGAAGGATAAAAGTGACTGGGTGAGAGGAATAGAGGTTGTGATGGATGTTGTGAAGCGAGATAGTGTGAGATGGTTGGGTCATGTGTTGAGGAAGTATGAAAGTGACTGGGTGAGAGGAATAGAGGTAGTGATAGATGTTGTGAAGACAGATAGTGTGAGATGGTTGTGTCATGTGTTGAGGAAGTATGAAAGTGACTGGGTGAGAGGAATAGAGGTAGTGATGGATGTTGTGAAGAGAGATAGTGTGAGATGGTTGGGTCATGTGTTGAGGAAGGATTAAAGTGACTGGGTGAGAGCAATAGAGGTAGTGATGGATGTTGTGAAGAGAGATAGTGTGAGATGGTTGGGTCATGTGTTGAGGAAGGATAAAAGAGACTGGGTGAGAGGAATAGAGGTAGTGATGGATGTTGTAATGGTAGATAGTGTGAGATGGTTGGGTCATGTGTTGAGGAAGGTTAAAAGTGACTGGGTGAGTGGATTAGAGGTAGTGATGGATGTTGTGAAGAGAGATAGTGTGGGACGGTAGGGTCATGTGTTGAGGAAGTATGAAAGTGACTGGGTGAGAGGAATCAGAGGTAGTGATGGATGTTGTGAAGAGAGATAGTGTGAGATGGTTGGGTCATGTGTTGAGGAAGGATAAAACTGACTGGGTGAGAGGAATAGAGGTAGTGATGCATGTTGTGAAGAGAGATAGTGTGAGATGGTTGGGCCATGTGTTAAGGAAGTATGAATGTGACTGGGTGAGAGGAATAGAGGTAGTTATGGATGTTGTGAAGAGAGATAGTGTGAGATGGTTAGGTCATGTGTTGAGGAAGGATAAAAGTGAGTGGGTGAGAGGAATAGAGGTAGTGATGGATGTTGTAATGGTATATAGTGTGAGATGGTTGGGTCATGTGTTGAGGAAGGTTAAAAGTGACTGGGTGAGTGGATTAGAGGTAGTGATGGATGTTGTAATGGTATATAGTGTGAGATGGTTGGGTCATGTTTTGAGGAAGGATAAAAGTGACTGGGTGAGAGGAATAGAGGTAGTGATGGATGTTGTGAAGAGAGATAGTGTGAGATGGTTGGGTCATGTGTTGAGGAAGGATAAAAGTGACTGGGTGAGAGGAATAGAGGTAGTGATGGATGTTGTAATGGTATATAGTGTGAGATGGTTGGGTCATGTGTTGAGGAAGGTTAAAAGTGACTGGGTGAGTGGATTAGAGGTAGTGATGGATGTTGTGAAGAGAGATAGTGTGGGACGGTAGGGTCATGTGTTGAGGAAGTATGAAAGTGACTGGGTGAGAGGAATCAGAGGTAGTGATGGATGTTGTGAAGAGAGATAATGTGAGATGGTTGGGTCATGTGTTGAGGAAGGATAAAACTGACTGGGTGAGAGGAATAGAGGTAGTAATGGATGTTGTGAAGAGAGATAGTGTGAGATGGTTGGGTCATGTGTTGAGGAAGGACAAAAGTGAGTGGGTGAGAGGAATAGAGGTAGTGATGGATGTTGTGAAGAGAGATAGTGTGAGATGGTTGGGTCATGTGTTGAGGAAGGATAAAACTGACTGGGTGAGAGGAATAGAGGTAGTGATGGATGTTGTGACTAGAGATAGTGTGAGATGGTTGGGTCATGTTTTGAGGAAGTATGAAAGTGACTGGGTGAGAGGAATAGAGGTAGTGACGGATGTTGTGAAGAGAGATAGTGTGAGATGGTTGGGTCATATGTTGAGGAAGGATAAAAGTGACTGGGTGAGAGGAATAGAGGTAGTGATGGATGTTGTGAGGAGAGATAGTGTGAGATAGTTGGGTCATGTGTTGAGGAAGTATGAAAGTGACCGGGTGAGAGGAATAGAGGTAGTGATGGATGTTGTGAAGAGAGATAGTTTGAGATAGTTGGGTCATGTGTTGAGGAAGTATGAAAGTGACTGGGTGAGAGGAATAGAGGTAGTGATGGATGTTGTGAAGAGAGATAGTGTGAGATGGTTGGGTCATGTGTTGAGGAAGGATAAAAGTGACTGGGTGAGAGGAATAGAGGTAGTGATGGATGTTGTGAAGAGAGATAGTGTGAGATGGTTAGCTCATGTGTTGAGGAAGGATAAAAGTGACTGGATGAGAGGAATAGAGGTTGTGATGGATGTTGTGAAGAGAGATAGTGTGAGATGGTTGGGTAATGTGTTGAGGAAGTATGAAAGTGACTGGGTGAGAGGAATAGAGGTAGTAATGGATGTTGTGAAGAGAGATAGTGTGAGATGGTTGGGTCATGTGTTGAGGAAGGACAAAAGTGAGTGGGTGAGAGGAATAGAGGTAGTGATGGATGTTGTGAAGAGAGATAGTGTGAGATGGTTGGGTCATGTGTTGAGGAAGGTTGAATGTGAATGGGTGAGAGGAATAGAGGTTTTGATGGATGTTGTGAAGAGAGATAGTGTGAGATGGTTAGCTCATGTGTTGAGGAAGGATAAAAGTGACTGGGTGAGAGGAATAGAGGTAGTGATGGATGTTGTGAAGAGAGATAGTGTGAGATGGTTGGGTCATGTGTTGAGGAAGTATGAAACTGACTGGGTGAGAGGAATAGAGGTAGAGATGGATGTTGTGAAGAGAGATAGAGTGAGATGGTTGGGTCATGTGTTGAGGAAGTATGAAAGTGACTGGGTGAGGGAATAGAGGTAGTGATGGATGATGTGAAGAGAGATAGTGTCAGATGGTTGGGTCATGTGTTGAGGAGGGATAAAATTGATTGGGTGAGAGGAATAGAGGTAGTGATGGATGTTGTGAAGAGAGATAGTGTGAGATGGTTGGGTCATGTGTTGAGGGAGGATAAAAGTGAGTGGGTGAGAGGAATAGAGGTAGTGATGGATGTTGTGAAGAGAGATAGTGTGAGATGGTTGGGTCATGTGTTGAGGAAGGTTGAATGTGAATGGGTGAGAGGAATAGAGGTTTTGATGGATGTTGTGAAGAGAGATAGTGTGAGATGGTTAGCTCATGTGTTGAGGAAGGATAAAAGTGACTGGGTGAGAGGAATAGAGGTTGTGATGGATGTTGTGAAGCGAGATAGTGTGAGATGGTTGGGTCATGTGTTGAGGAAGTATGAAAGTGACTGGGTGAGAGGAATAGAGGTAGTGATAGATGTTGTGAAGACAGATAGTGTGAGATGGTTGGGTCATGTGTTGAGGAAGGATTAAAGTGACTGGGTGAGAGGAATAGAGGTAGTGATGGATGTTGTGAAGAGAGATAGTGAGAGATGGTTGGGTCATGTGTTGAGGAAGGATAAAAGTGACTGGGTGAGAGGAATAGAGGTAGTGATGGATGTTGTAAAGGTAGATAGTGTGAGATGGTTGGGTCATGTGTTGATGAAGGTTAAAAGTGACTGGGTGAGTGGAATAGAAGTAGTGATGGATGTTGTGAAGAGAGATAGTGTGGGACGGTAGGGTCATGTTTTGAGGAAGTATGAAAGTGACTGGGTGAGAGGAATAGAGGTAGAGATGGATGTTGTGAAGAGAGATAGTGTGAGATGGTTGGGTCATGTGTTGAGGAAGCATGAAAGTGACTGGGTGAGAGGAATAGTAGGGAGTGATAGATTTTGTGAAGAGAGATAGTGTGAGATGGTTGGGTCATGTGTTGAGGAAGGATAAAAGTGACTGGGTGAGAGGAATAGAGGTAGTGATGGATGTTGTGAAGAGAGATAGTGTGAGATGGTTGGGTCATGTGTTGAGGAAGGATAAAAGTGAGTGGGTGAGAGGAATAGAGGTAGTGATGGATGTTGTGAAGAGAGATAGTGTGAGATGGTTGGGTCATGTGTTGAGGAAGGTTGAATGTGAATGGGTGAGAGGAACAGAGGTAGTGATGGATGTTGCGAAGAGAGATAGTGTGAGATGGTTGGGTCATGTGTTGAGGAAGGATAAAAGTGACTGTGTGAGAGGAATAGAGGTTTTGATGGATGTTGTGAAGAGAGATAGTGTGAGATGGTTGGGTCATGTGTTGAGGAAGGATTAAAGTGACTGGGTGAGAGGAATAGAGGTAGTGATGGATGTTGTGAAGAGAGATAGTGTGAGATGGTTGGGTCATGTGTTGAGGAAGGATAAAAGTGACTGGGTGAGAGGAATAGAGGTAGTGATGGATGTTGTAAAGGTAGATAGTGTGAGATGGTTGGATCATGTGTTGAGGAAGGTTAAAAGTGACTGGGTGAGTGGAATAGAGGTAGTGATGGATGTTGTGAAGAGAGATAGTGTGGGACGGTAGGGTCATGTGTTGAGGAAGTATGAAAGTGACTGGGTGAGAGGAATAAGAGGTAGTGATGGATGTTGTGAAGAGAGATAGTGTGAGATGGTTGGGTCATGTGTTGAGGAAGGATAAAACTGACTGGGTGAGAGGAATAGAGGTAGTGATGGATGTTGTGACTAGAGATAGTGTGAGATGGTTGGGTCATGTTTTGAGGAAGTATGAAAGTGACTGGGTGAGAGGAATAGAGGTAGTGACGGATGTTGTGAAGAGAGATAGTGTGAGATGGTTGGGTCATATGTTGAGGAAGGATAAAAGTGACTGGGTGAGAGGAATAGAGGTAGTGATGGATGTTGTGAGGAGAGATAGTGTGAGATAGTTGGGTCATGTGTTGAGGAAGTATGAAAGTGACCGGGTGAGAGGAATAGAGGTAGTGATGGATGTTGTGAAGAGAGATAGTTTGAGATGGTTGGGTCATGTGTTGAGGAAGTATGAAAGTGACTGGGTGAGAGGAATAGAGGTAGAGATGGATGTTGTGGAGAGATAGTGTGAGATGGTTAGGTCATGTGTTGAGGAAGTATGAAAGTGACTGGGTGAGAGGAATAGAGGTAGTGATGGATGTTGTGTAGAGAGATAGTGTGAGATGGTTGGGTCATGTGTTGAGGAAGGATAAAAGTGACTGGGTGAGAGGAATAGAGGTAGTGATGGATGTTGTGAAGAGAGATAGTGTGAGATGGTTGGGTCATGTGTTGAGGAAGGATAAAAGTGACTGGGTGAGAGGAATAGAGGTAGTGATGGATGTTGTGAAGAGAGATAGTGTGAGATGGTTAGCTCACGTGTTGAGGAAGGATAAAAGTGACTGGGTGAGAGGAATAGAGGTTGTGATGGATGTTGAGAAGAGAGATAGTGTGAGATGGTTGGGTAATGTGTTGAGGAAGTATGAAAGTGACTGGGTGAGAGGAATAGAGGTAGTGATAGATGTTGTGAACAGAGATAGTGTGAGATGGTTGGGTCATGTGTTGAGGAAGTATGAAAGTGACTGGGTGAGAGGAATAGAGGTAGAGATGGATGTTGTGAAGAGAGATAGTGTGAGATGGTTGGGTCATGTGTTGAGGAAGTGTGAAAGTGACTGGGTGAGAGGAATAGAGGTTTTGATGGATGTTGTGAAGAGAGATAGTGTGAGATGGTTGGGTCATGTGTTGAGGAAGCATGAAAGTGACTGGGTGAGAGGAATAGAGGTAGTGATGGATGTTGTGAAGAGAGATAGTGTGAGATGGTTGGGTCATGTGTTGAGGAAGGATAAAAGTGACTGGGTGAGAGGAATAGAGGTAGTGATGGATGTTGCGAAGAGAGATAGTGTGAGATGGTTGGGTCATGTGTTGAGGAAGGATAAAAGTGACTGGGTGAGAGGAATAGAGTTTTTGATGGATGTTGTGAAGAGAGATAGTGTGAGATGGTTAGCTCATGTGTTGAGGAAGGATAAAAGTGACTGGGTGAGAGGAATAGAGGTAGTGATGGATGTTGTGAAGAGAGATAGTGTGAGATGGTTGGGTCATGTGTTGAGGAAGGTTGAATGTGAATGGGTGAGAGGAATAGAGGTTTTGATGGATGTTGTGAAGAGAGATAGTGTGAGATGGTTAGCTCATGTGTTGAGGAAGGATAAAAGTGACTGGGTGAGAGGAATAGAGGTTGTGATGGATGTTGTGAAGCGAGATAGTGTGAGATGGTTGGGTCATGTGTTGAGGAAGTATGAAAGTGACTGGGTGAGAGGAATAGAGGTAGTGATAGATGTTGTGAAGACAGATAGTGTGAGATGGTTGTGTCATGTGTTGAGGAAGTATGAAAGTGACTGGGTGAGAGGAATAGAGGTAGTGATGGATGTTGTGAAGAGAGATAGTGTGAGATGGTTGGGTCATGTGTTGAGGAAGGATTAAAGTGACTGGGTGAGAGGAATAGAGGTAGTGATGGATGTTGTGAAGAGAGATAGTGTGAGATGGTTAGGTCATGTGTTGAGGAGGGATAAAGGTGACTGGGTGAGAGGAATAGAGGTAGTGATGGATGTTGTGAAGAGAGATCGTGTGAGATGGTTGGGTCATGTCTTAACGAAGTATGAATGTGACTGGGTGAGAGGAATAGAGGTAGTTATGGATGTTGTGAAGAGAGATAGTGTGAGATGGTTGGGTCATGTGTTGAGGAAGGATGAAAGTGACTGGGTGAGAGGAATAGAGGTAGTGATGGATGTTGTGAAGAGAGATAGTGTGAGATGGTTGGGTCATGTGTTGAGGAAGGATAAAAGTGACTGGGTGAGAGGAATAGAGGTAGTGATGGATGTTGTGAAGAGAGATAGTCTGAGATGGTTAGGTCATGTGTTGAGGAAGGATGAAAGTGACTGGGTGAGAGGAATAGAGGTAGTTATGGATGTTGTGAAGAGAGATAGTGTGAGATGGTTGGGTCATGTGTTGAGGAAGGATAAAAGTGACTGGGTGAGAGGAATAGAGGAAGTGATGGATGTTGTGAAGAGAGATAGTGTGAGATGGTTGGGTCATGTGTTGAGGAAGGATAAAAGTGACTGGGTGAGAGGAATAGAGGTAGTGATGGATGTGGGTGAAGAGAGATAGTGTGAGATGGTTGAGTCATGTGTTGAGGAAGGATGAGAATGACTGGGTGAGAGGAATAGAGGTAGTGATGGATGTTGTGAAGAGAGATAGTGTGAGATGGTTGGGTCATGTGTTGAGGAAGGATGAAAATGACTAAGTGAGAGGAACAGAGGTAGTGATGGATGTTGTGAAGAGAGATAGTGTGAGATGGTTGGATCATGTGTTGAGGAAGGATAAAGGTGACTGGGTGAGTGGAATAGAGGTAGTGATGGATGTTGTGAAGAGAGATAGTGTGGGACGGTTCGGTCATGTGTTGAGGAAGTATGAAAATGACTGGGTGAGAGGAATCAGATGTAGTGATGGATGTTGTGAAGAGAGATAGTGAGATGGTTGGGTCATGTGTTGAGGATGTATGAAAGTGACGGGGTGAGAGGAATAGAGGTAGTGATGGATGTTGTGAAGAGAGATAGTGAGATGGTTGGGTCATGTGTTGAGGAAGGTTGAATGTGAATGGGTGAAGGAATAGAGGTAGTGATGGATGTTGTGAAGAGAGATAGTGCGGGACGGTTGGGTCATGTGTTGAGGAAGTATGAAAGTGACTGGGTGAGAGGAATCAGAGGTAGTGATGGATGTTGTGAAGATAGATAGTGTGAGATGGTTGGGTCATGTGTTGAGGAAGGATAAAAGTGACTGGGTGAGAGAAATAGAGGTGGTGATGGATGTTGTGAAGAGAGATAGTGTGGGACGGTTGGGTCATGTGTTCAGGAATTATGAAAGTGACTGGGTGAGAGGAATCAGAGGTAGTGATGGATGTTGTTAAGAGAGATAGTGTGAGATGGTTGGGTCATGTGTTAAGGAAGTATGAAAATGACTGGGTGAGAGGAATCAGAGGTAGTGATGGATGTTGTGAAGAGAGATAGTGTGAGATGGTTAGCTCATGCGTTGAGGAAGGGTAAAAGTGACTGGGTGAGAGGAATAGAGGTTGTGATGGATGTTGTGAAGAGAGATAGTGTGAGATGGTTGGGTCATATGTTGAGGAAGGATAAAAGTGACTGGGTGAGAGGAATAGAGGTAGTGATGGATGTTGTGAGGAGAGATAGTGTGAGATGGTTGGTTCATGTGTTGAGGCAGTATGAAAGTGACTGGGTGAGAGGAATAGAGGTAGTGATAGATGTTGTGAAGAGAGATAGTGTGAGATGGTTGGGTCATGTGTTGAGGAAGTATGAAAGTGACTGGGTGAGAGGAATAGAGGTAGAGATGGATGTTGTGAAGAGAGATAGTGTGCGATGGTTGGGTCATGTGTTGAGGAAGTATGAAAGTGACTGGGTGAGAGGAATCAGAAGTAGTGATAGATTTTGTGAAGAGAGATAGTGTGAGATGGTTGGGTCATGTGTTGAGGAAGGATAAAAGTGACTGGGTGAGAGGAATAGAGGTAGTGATGGATGTTGTGAAGAGAGATAGTGTGAGGTGGTTGGGTCATGTGTTGAGGAAGGATAAAAGTGAGTGGGTGAGAGGAATAGAGGTACTGATGGATGTTGTGAAGAGAGATAGTTTGAGATGGTTGGGTCATGTGTTGAGGAAGGATAAAACTGACTGGGTGAGAGGAATAGAGGTAGTAATGGATGTTGTGAAGAGAGATAGTGTGAGATGGTTGGGTCATGTGTTGAGGAAGGACAAAAGTGAGTGGGTGAGAGGAATAGAGGTAGTGATGGATGTTGTGAAGAGAGATAGTGTGAGATGGTTGGGTCATGTGTTGAGGAAGGATAAAACTGACTGGGTGAGAGGAATAGAGGTAGTGATGGATGTTGTGACTAGAGATAGTGTGAGATGGTTGGGTCATGTTTTGAGGAAGTATGAAAGTGACTGGGTGAGAGGAATAGAGGTAGTGACGGATGTTGTGAAGAGAGATAGTGTGAGATGGTTGGGTCATATGTTGAGGAAGGATAAAAGTGACTGGGTGAGAGGAATAGAGGTAGTGATGGATGTTGTGAGGAGAGATAGTGTGAGATAGTTGGGTCATGTGTTGAGGAAGTATGAAAGTGACCGGGTGAGAGGAATAGAGGTAGTGATGGATGTTGTGAAGAGAGATAGTTTGAGATGGTTGGGTCATGTGTTGAGGAAGTATGAAAGTGACTGGGTGAGAGGAATAGAGGTAGAGATGGATGTTGTGGAGAGATAGTGTGAGATGGTTGGGTCATGTGTTGAGGAAGTATGAAAATGACTGGGTGAGAGGAATAGAGGTAGTGATGGATGTTGTGAAGAGAGATAGTGTGAGATGGTTGGGTCATGTGTTGAGGAAGGATAAAAGTGACTGGGTGAGAGGAATAGAGGTAGTGATGGATGTTGTGAAGAGAGATAGTGTGAGATGGTTAGCTCATGTGTTGAGGAAGGATAAAAGTGACTGGGTGAGAGGAATAGAGGTTGTGATGGATGTTGTGAAGAGAGATAGTGTGAGATGGTTGGGTAATGTGTTGAGGAAGTATGAAAGTGACTGGGTGAGAGGAATAGAGGTAGTAATGGATGTTGTGAAGAGAGATAGTGTGAGATGGTTGGGTCATGTGTTGAGGAAGGCTAAAAGTGACTGGGTGAGAGGAATAGAGGTAGTGATGGATGTGGGTGAAGAGAGATAGTGTGAGATGGTTGAGTCATGTGTTGAGGAAGGATGAGAATGACTGGGTGAGAGGAATAGAGGTAGTGATGGATGTTGTGAAGAGAGATAGTGTGAGATGGTTGGGTCATGTGTTGAGGAAGGATGAAAATGACTAGGTGAGAGGAACAGAGGTAGTGATGGATGTTGTGAAGAGAGATAGTGTGAGATGGTTGGATCATGTGTTGAGGAAGGATAAAGGTGACTGGGTGAGTGGAATAGAGGTAGTGATGGATGTTGTGAAGAGAGATAGTGTGGGACGGTTCGGTCATGTGTTGAGGAAGTATGAAAATGACTGGGTGAGAGGAATCAGAGGTAGTGATGGATGTTGTGAAGAGAGATAGTGAGATGGTTGGGTCATGTGTTGAGGATGTATGAAAGTGACGGGGTGAGAGGAATAGAGGTAGTGATGGATGTTGTGAAGAGAGATAGTGAGATGGTTGGGTCATGTGTTGAGGAAGGTTGAATGTGAATGGGTGAAGGAATAGAGGTAGTGATGGATGTTGTGAAGAGAGATAGTGTGGGACGGTTGGGTCATGTGTTGAGGAAGTATGAAAGTGACTGGGTGAGAGGAATCAGAGGTAGTGATGGATGTTGTGAAGAGAGATAGTGTGAGATGGTTGGGTCATGTGTTGAGGAAGGATAAAAGTGACTGGGTGAGAGAAATAGAGGTGGTGATGGATGTTGTGAAGAGAGATAGTGTGGGACGGTTGGGTCATGTGTTCAGGAATTATGAAAGTGACTGGGTGAGAGGAATCAGAGGTAGTGATGGATGTTGTTAAGAGAGATAGTGTGAGATGGTTGGGTCATGTGTTAAGGAAGTATGAAAATGACTGGGTGAGAGGAATCAGAGGTAGTGATGGATGTTGTGAAGAGAGATAGTGTGAGATGGTTAGCTCATGCGTTGAGGAAGGATAAAAGTGACTGGGTGAGAGGAATAGAGGTTGTGATGGATGTTGTGAAGAGAGATAGTGTGAGATGGTTGGGTCATGTGTTGAGGAAGTATGAAAGTGACTGGGTGAGAGGAATAGAGGTAGTGATGGATGTTGTGAAGAGAGATAGTGTGAGATGGTTGGGTCATATGTTGAGGAAGGATAAAAGTGACTGGGTGAGAGGAATAGAGGTAGTGATGGATGTTGTGAGGAGAGATAGTGTGAGATGGTTGGTTCATGTGTTGAGGCAGTATGAAAGTGACTGGGTGAGAGGAATAGAGGTAGTGATAGATGTTGTGAAGAGAGATAGTGTGAGATGGTTGGGTCATGTGTTGAGGAAGTATGAAAGTGACCGGGTGAGAGGAATAGAGGTAGTGATAGATGTTGTGAAGAGAGATAGTGTGAGATGGTTGGGTCAGTGTTGAGGAAGTATGAAAGTGACTGGGTGAGAGGAATAGAGGTAGAGATGGATGTTGTGAAGAGAGATAGTGTGCGATGGTTGGGTCATGTGTTGAGGAAGTATGAAAGTGACTGGGTGAGAGGAATAGAGGTAGTGATAGATTTTGTGAAGAGAGATAGTGTGAGATGGTTGGGTCATGTGTTGAGGAAGGATAAAAGTGACTGGGTGAGAGGAATAGAGGTAGTGATGGATGTTGTGAAGAGAGATAGTGTGAGGTGGTTGGGTCATGTGTTGAGGAAGGATAAAAGTGAGTGGGTGAGAGGAATAGAGGTAGTGATGGATGTTGTGAAGAGAGATAGTTTGAGATGGTTGGGTCATGTGTTGAGGAAGGATAAAACTGACTGGGTGAGAGGAATAGAGGTAGTAATGGATGTTGTGAAGAGAGATAGTGTGAGATGGTTGGGTCATGTGTTGAGGAAGGACAAAAGTGAGTGGGTGAGAGGAATAGAGGTAGTGATGGATGTTGTGAAGAGAGATAGTGTGAGATGGTTGGGTCATGTGTTGAGGAAGGATAAAACTGACTGGGTGAGAGGAATAGAGGTAGTGATGGATGTTGTGACTAGAGATAGTGTGAGATGGTTGGGTCATGTTTTGAGGAAGTATGAAAGTGACTGGGTGAGAGGAATAGAGGTAGTGACGGATGTTGTGAAGAGAGATAGTGTGAGATGGTTGGGTCATATGTTGAGGAAGGATAAAAGTGACTGGGTGAGAGGAATAGAGGTAGTGATGGATGTTGTGAGGAGAGATAGTGTGAGATAGTTGGGTCATGTGTTGAGGAAGGATAAAAGTGACTGGGTGAGAGGAATAGAGGTAGTGATGGATGTTGTGAAGAGAGATAGTGTGAGATGGTTAGCTCATGTGTTGAGGAAGGATAAAAGTGACTGGGTGA
Source organism: Eledone cirrhosa (assembly GCA_964016885.1). Lineage (NCBI taxonomy): Eukaryota > Metazoa > Mollusca > Cephalopoda > Octopoda > Eledonidae > Eledone > Eledone cirrhosa. Next base: position 121,378,400 of record OZ024744.1, read on the forward strand.
GAGGAATAGAGGTTGTGATGGATGTTGTGAAGAGAGATAGTGTGAGATGGTTGGGTAATGTGTTGAGGAAGTATGAAAGTGACTGGGTGAGAGGAATAGAGGTAGTAATGGATGTTGTGAAGAGAGATAGTGTGAGATGGTTGGGTCATGTGTTGAGGAAGGCTAAAAGTGACTGGGTGAGAGGAATAGAGGTAGTGATGGATGTGGGTGAAGAGAGATAGTGTGAGATGGTTGAGTCATGTGTTGAGGAAGGATGAGAATGACTGGGTGAGAGGAATAGAGGTAGTGATGGATGTTGTGAAGAGAGATAGTGTGAGATGGTTGGGTCATGTGTTGAGGAAGGATGAAAATGACTAGGTGAGAGGAACAGAGGTAGTGATGGATGTTGTGAAGAGAGATAGTGTGAGATGGTTGGATCATGTGTTGAGGAAGGATAAAGGTGACTGGGTGAGTGGAATAGAGGTAGTGATGGATGTTGTGAAGAGAGATAGTGTGGGACGGTTCGGTCATGTGTTGAGGAAGTATGAAAATGACTGGGTGAGAGGAATCAGAGGTAGTGATGGATGTTGTGAAGAGAGATAGTGAGATGGTTGGGTCATGTGTTGAGGATGTATGAAAGTGACGGGGTGAGAGGAATAGAGGTAGTGATGGATGTTGTGAAGAGAGATAGTGAGATGGTTGGGTCATGTGTTGAGGAAGGTTGAATGTGAATGGGTGAAGGAATAGAGGTAGTGATGGATGTTGTGAAGAGAGATAGTGTGGGACGGTTGGGTCATGTGTTGAGGAAGTATGAAAGTGACTGGGTGAGAGGAATCAGAGGTAGTGATGGATGTTGTGAAGAGAGATAGTGTGAGATGGTTGGGTCATGTGTTGAGGAAGGATAAAAGTGACTGGGTGAGAGAAATAGAGGTGGTGATGGATGTTGTGAAGAGAGATAGTGTGGGACGGTTGGGTCATGTGTTCAGGAATTATGAAAGTGACTGGGTGAGAGGAATCAGAGGTAGTGATGGATGTTGTTAAGAGAGATAGTGTGAGATGGTTGGGTCATGTGTTAAGGAAGTATGAAAATGACTGGGTGAGAGGAATCAGAGGTAGTGATGGATGTTGTGAAGAGAGATAGTGTGAGATGGTTAGCTCATGCGTTGAGGAAGGATAAAAGTGACTGGGTGAGAGGAATAGAGGTTGTGATGGATGTTGTGAAGAGAGATAGTGTGAGATGGTTGGGTCATGTGTTGAGGAAGTATGAAAGTGACTGGGTGAGAGGAATAGAGGTAGTGATGGATGTTGTGAAGAGAGATAGTGTGAGATGGTTGGGTCATATGTTGAGGAAGGATAAAAGTGACTGGGTGAGAGGAATAGAGGTAGTGATGGATGTTGTGAGGAGAGATAGTGTGAGATGGTTGGTTCATGTGTTGAGGCAGTATGAAAGTGACTGGGTGAGAGGAATAGAGGTAGTGATAGATGTTGTGAAGAGAGATAGTGTGAGATGGTTGGGTCATGTGTTGAGGAAGTATGAAAGTGACCGGGTGAGAGGAATAGAGGTAGTGATAGATGTTGTGAAGAGAGATAGTGTGAGATGGTTGGGTCAGTGTTGAGGAAGTATGAAAGTGACTGGGTGAGAGGAATAGAGGTAGAGATGGATGTTGTGAAGAGAGATAGTGTGCGATGGTTGGGTCATGTGTTGAGGAAGTATGAAAGTGACTGGGTGAGAGGAATAGAGGTAGTGATAGATTTTGTGAAGAGAGATAGTGTGAGATGGTTGGGTCATGTGTTGAGGAAGGATAAAAGTGACTGGGTGAGAGGAATAGAGGTAGTGATGGATGTTGTGAAGAGAGATAGTGTGAGGTGGTTGGGTCATGTGTTGAGGAAGGATAAAAGTGAGTGGGTGAGAGGAATAGAGGTAGTGATGGATGTTGTGAAGAGAGATAGTTTGAGATGGTTGGGTCATGTGTTGAGGAAGGATAAAACTGACTGGGTGAGAGGAATAGAGGTAGTAATGGATGTTGTGAAGAGAGATAGTGTGAGATGGTTGGGTCATGTGTTGAGGAAGGACAAAAGTGAGTGGGTGAGAGGAATAGAGGTAGTGATGGATGTTGTGAAGAGAGATAGTGTGAGATGGTTGGGTCATGTGTTGAGGAAGGATAAAACTGACTGGGTGAGAGGAATAGAGGTAGTGATGGATGTTGTGACTAGAGATAGTGTGAGATGGTTGGGTCATGTTTTGAGGAAGTATGAAAGTGACTGGGTGAGAGGAATAGAGGTAGTGACGGATGTTGTGAAGAGAGATAGTGTGAGATGGTTGGGTCATATGTTGAGGAAGGATAAAAGTGACTGGGTGAGAGGAATAGAGGTAGTGATGGATGTTGTGAGGAGAGATAGTGTGAGATAGTTGGGTCATGTGTTGAGGAAGTATGAAAGTGACCGGGTGAGAGGAATAGAGGTAGTGATGGATGTTGTGAAGAGAGATAGTTTGAGATGGTTGGGTCATGTGTTGAGGAAGTATGAAAGTGACTGGGTGAGAGGAATAGAGGTAGAGATGGATGTTGTGGAGAGATAGTGTGAGATGGTTGGGTCATGTGTTGAGGAAGTATGAAAGTGACTGGGTGAGAGGAATAGAGGTAGTGATGGATGTTGTGAAGAGAGATAGTGTGAGATGGTTGGGTCATGTGTTGAGGAAGGATAAAAGTGACTGGGTGAGAGGAATAGAGGTAGTGATGGATGTTGTGAAGAGAGATAGTGTGAGATGGTTAGCTCATGTGTTGAGGAAGGATAAAAGTGACTGGGTGAGAGGAATAGAGGTTGTGATGGATGTTGTGAAGAGAGATAGTGTGAGATGGTTGGGTAATGTGTTGAGGAAGTATGAAAGTGACTGGGTGAGAGGAATAGAGGTTTTGATGGATGTTGTGAAGAGAGATAGTGTGATATGGTTAGCTAATGTGTTGAGGAAGGATAAAAGTGACTGGGTGAGAGGAATAAAGGTTGTGATGGATGTTGTGAAGAGAGATAGTGTGAGATGGTTGGGTCATGTGTTGAGGAAGTATGAAAGTGACTGGGTGAGAGGAATAGAGGTACTGATAGATGTTGTGAAGACAGATAGTGTGAGATGGTTGGGTCATGTGTTGAGGAAGGATAAAAGTGACTGGGTGAGAGGAATAGAGGTGGAGATGGATGTTGTGAAGAGAGATAGTGTGAGATGGTTGGGTCATGTGTTGAGGAAGTATGAAAGTGACTGGGTGAGAGGAATAGAGGTAGAGATGGATGTTGTGAAGAGAGATAGAGTGAGATGGTTGGGTCATGTGTTGAGGAAGTATGAAAGTGACTGGGTGAGGGAATAGAGGTAGTGATGGATGATGTGAAGAGAGATAGTGTCAGATGGTTGGGTCATGTGTTGAGGAGGGATAAAATTGATTGGGTGAGAGGAATAGAGGTAGTGATGGATGTTGTGAAGAGAGATAGTGTGAGATGGTTGGGTAATGTGTTGAGGGAGGATAAAAGTGAGTGGGTGAGAGGAATAGAGGTAGTGATGGATGTTGTGAAGAGAGATAGTGTGAGATGGTTGGGTCATGTGTTGAGGAACGTTGAATGTGAATGGGTGAGAGGAATAGAGGTTTTGATGGATGTTGTGAAGAGAGATAGTGTGAGATGGTTAGCTCATGTGTTGAGGAAGGATAAAAGTGACTGGGTGAGAGGAATAGAGGTTGTGATGGATGTTGTGAAGCGAGATAGTGTGAGATGGTTGGGTCATGTGTTGAGGAAGTATGAAAGTGACTGGGTGAGAGGAATAGAGGTAGTGATAGATGTTGTGAAGACAGATAGTGTGAGATGGTTGGGTCATGTGTTGAGGAAGTATGAAAGTGACTGGGTGAGAGGAATAGAGGTAGTGATGGATGTTGTGAAGAGAGATAGTGTGAGATGGTTGGGTCATGTGTTGAGGAAGGATTAAAGTGACTGGGTGAGAGGAATAGAGGTAGTGATGGATGTTGTGAAGAGAGATAGTGAGAGATGGTTGGGTCATGTGTTGAGGAAGGATAAAAGTGACTGGGTGAGAGGAATAGAGGTAGTGATGGATGTTGTAAAGGTAGATAGTGTGAGATGGTTGGGTCATGTGTTGATGAAGGTTAAAAGTGACTGGGTGAGTGGAATAGAAGTAGTGATGGATGTTGTGAAGAGAGATAGTGTGGGACGGTAGGGTCATGTTTTGAGGAAGTATGAAAGTGACTGGGTGAGAGGAATAGAGGTAGAGATGGATGTTGTGAAGAGAGATAGTGTGAGATGGTTGGGTCATGTGTTGAGGAAGCATGAAAGTGACTGGGTGAGAGGAATAGTAGGGAGTGATAGATTTTGTGAAGAGAGATAGTGTGAGATGGTTGGGTCATGTGTTGAGGAAGGATAAAAGTGACTGGGTGAGAGGAATAGAGGTAGTGATGGATGTTGTGAAGAGAGATAGTGTGAGATGGTTGGGTCATGTGTTGAGGAAGGATAAAAGTGAGTGGGTGAGAGGAATAGAGGTAGTGATGGATGTTGTGAAGAGAGATAGTGTGAGATGGTTGGGTCATGTGTTGAGGAAGGTTGAATGTGAATGGGTGAGAGGAACAGAGGTAGTGATGGATGTTGCGAAGAGAGATAGTGTGAGATGGTTGGGTCATGTGTTGAGGAAGGATAAAAGTGACTGTATGAGAGGAATAGAGGTTTTGATGGATGTTGTGAAGAGAGATAGTGTGAGATGGTTGGGTCATGTGTTGAGGAAGGATTAAAGTGACTGGGTGAGAGGAATAGAGGTAGTGATGGATGTTGTGAAGAGAGATAGTGTGAGATGGTTGGGTCATGTGTTGAGGAAGGATAAAAGTGACTGGGTGAGAGGAATAGAGGTAGTGATGGATGTTGTAAAGGTAGATAGTGTGAGATGGTTGGATCATGTGTTGAGGAAGGTTAAAAGTGACTGGGTGAGTGGAATAGAGGTAGTGATGGATGTTGTGAAGAGAGATAGTGTTGGACGGTAGGGTCATGTGTTGAGGAAGTATGAAAGTGACTGGGTGAGAGGAATAAGAGGTAGTGATGGATGTTGTGAAGAGAGATAGTGTGAGATGGGTGGGTCATGTGTTGAGGAAGGATGAAACTGACTGGGTGAGAGGAATAGAGGTAGTGATGGATGTTGTGACTAGAGATAGTGTGAGATGGTTGGGTCATGTTTTGAGGAAGTATGAAAGTGACTGGGTGAGAGGAATAGAGGTAGTGACGGATGTTGTGAAGAGAGATAGTGTGAGATGGTTGGGTCATATGTTGAGGAAGGATAAAAGTGACTGGGTGAGAGGAATAGAGGTAGTGATGGATGTTGTGAGGAGAGATAGTGTGAGATAGTTGGGTTATGTGTTGAGGAAGTATGAAAGTGACCGGGTGAGAGGAATAGAGGTAGTGATGGATGTTGTGAAGAGAGATAGTTTGAGATGGTTGGGTCATGTGTTGAGGAAGTATGAAAGTGACTGGGTAAGAGGAATAGAGGTAGAGATGGATGTTGTGGAGAGATAGTGTGAGATGGTTGGGTCATGTGTTGAGGAAGTATGAAAGTGACTGGGTGAGAGGAATAGAGGTAGTGATGGATGTTGTGAAGAGAGATAGTGTGAGATGGTTGGGTCATGTGTTGAGGAAGGATTAAAGTGACTGGGTGAGAGGAATAGAGGTAGTGATGGATGTTGTGAAGAGAGATAGTGTGAGATGGTTAGCTCATGTGTTGAGGAAGGATAAAAGTGACTGGGTGAGAGGAATAGAGGTTGTGATGGATGTTGAGAAGAGAGATAGTGTGAGATGGTTGGGTAATGTGTTGAGGAAGTATGAAAGTGACTGGGTGAGAGGAATAGAGGTAGAGATGGATGTTGTGGAGAGATAGTGTGAGATGGTTGGGTCATGTGTTGAGGAAGTATGAAAGTGACTGGGTGAGAGGAATAGAGGTAGTGATGGATGTTGTGAAGAGAGATAGTGTGAGATGGTTGGGTCATGTGTTGAGGAAGGATAAAAGTGACTGGGTGAGAGGAATAGAGGTAGTGATGGATGTTGTGAAGAGAGATAGTGTGAGATGGTTAGCTCATGTGTTGAGGAAGGATAAAAGTGACTGGGTGAGAGGAATAGAGGTTGTGATGGATGTTGTGAAGAGAGATAGTGTGAGATGGTTGGGTAATGTGTTGAGGAAGTATGAAAGTGACTGGGTGAGAGGAATAGAGGTAGTAATGGATGTTGTGAAGAGAGATAGTGTGAGATGGTTGGGTCATGTGTTGAGGAAGGACAAAAGTGAGTGGGTGAGAGGAATAGAGGTAGTGATGGATGTTGTGAAGAGAGATAGTGTGAGATGGTTCGGGTCATGTGTTGAGGAAGGTTGAATGTGAATGGGTGAGAGGAATAGAGGTTTTGATGGATGTTGTGAAGAGAGATAGTGTGAGATGGTTAGCTCATGTGTTGAGGAAGGATAAAAGTCATTGGGTGAGAGGAATAGAGGTAGTGATGGATGTTGTGAAGAGAGATAGTGTGAGATGGTTGGGTCATGTGTTGAGGAAGTATGAAAGTGACTGGGTGAGAGGAATAGAGGTAGAGATGGATGTTGTGAAGAGAGATAGAGTGAGATGGTTGGGTCATGTGTTGAGGAAGTATGAAAGTGACTGGGTGAGGGAATAGAGGTAGTGATGGATGATGTGAAGAGAGATAGTGTCAGATGGTTGGGTCATGTGTTGAGGAGGGATAAAATTGATTGGGTGAGAGGAATAGAGGTAGTGATGGATGTTGTGAAGAGAGATAGTGTGAGATGGTTGGGTAATGTGTTGAGGGAGGATAAAAGTGAGTGGGTGAGAGGAATAGAGGTAGTGATGGATGTTGTGAAGAGAGATAGTGTGAGATGGTTGGGTCATGTGTTGAGGAACGTTGAATGTGAATGGGTGAGAGGAATAGAGGTTTTGATGGATGTTGTGAAGAGAGATAGTGTGAGATGGTTAGCTCATGTGTTGAGGAAGGATAAAAGTGACTGGGTGAGAGGAATAGAGGTTGTGATGGATGTTGTGAAGCGAGATAGTGTGAGATGGTTGGGTCATGTGTTGAGGAAGTATGAAAGTGACTGGGTGAGAGGAATAGAGGTAGTGATAGATGTTGTGAAGACAGATAGTGTGAGATGGTTGGGTCATGTGTTGAGGAAGTATGAAAGTGACTGGGTGAGAGGAATAGAGGTAGTGATGGATGTTGTGAAGAGAGATAGTGTGAGATGGTTGGGTCATGTGTTGAGGAAGGATTAAAGTGACTGGGTGAGAGGAATAGAGGTAGTGATGGATGTTGTGAAGAGAGATAGTGAGAGATGGTTGGGTCATGTGTTGAGGAAGGATAAAAGTGACTGGGTGAGAGGAATAGAGGTAGTGATGGATGTTGTAAAGGTAGATAGTGTGAGATGGTTGGGTCATGTGTTGATGAAGGTTAAAAGTGACTGGGTGAGTGGAATAGAAGTAGTGATGGATGTTGTGAAGAGAGATAGTGTGGGACGGTAGGGTCATGTTTTGAGGAAGTATGAAAGTGACTGGGTGAGAGGAATAGAGGTAGAGATGGATGTTGTGAAGAGAGATAGTGTGAGATGGTTGGGTCATGTGTTGAGGAAGCATGAAAGTGACTGGGTGAGAGGAATAGTAGGGAGTGATAGATTTTGTGAAGAGAGATAGTGTGAGATGGTTGGGTCATGTGTTGAGGAAGGATAAAAGTGACTGGGTGAGAGGAATAGAGGTAGTGATGGATGTTGTGAAGAGAGATAGTGTGAGATGGTTGGGTCATGTGTTGAGGAAGGATAAAAGTGAGTGGGTGAGAGGAATAGAGGTAGTGATGGATGTTGTGAAGAGAGATAGTGTGAGATGGTTGGGTCATGTGTTGAGGAAGGTTGAATGTGAATGGGTGAGAGGAACAGAGGTAGTGATGGATGTTGCGAAGAGAGATAGTGTGAGATGGTTGGGTCATGTGTTGAGGAAGGATAAAAGTGACTGTATGAGAGGAATAGAGGTTTTGATGGATGTTGTGAAGAGAGATAGTGTGAGATGGTTGGGTCATGTGTTGAGGAAGGATTAAAGTGACTGGGTGAGAGGAATAGAGGTAGTGATGGATGTTGTGAAGAGAGATAGTGTGAGATGGTTGGGTCATGTGTTGAGGAAGGATAAAAGTGACTGGGTGAGAGGAATAGAGGTAGTGATGGATGTTGTAAAGGTAGATAGTGTGAGATGGTTGGATCATGTGTTGAGGAAGGTTAAAAGTGACTGGGTGAGTGGAATAGAGGTAGTGATGGATGTTGTGAAGAGAGATAGTGTGGGACGGTAGGGTCATGTGTTGAGGAAGTATGAAAGTGACTGGGTGAGAGGAATAAGAGGTAGTGATGGATGTTGTGAAGAGAGATAGTGTGAGATGGGTGGGTCATGTGTTGAGGAAGGATAAAACTGACTGGGTGAGAGGAATAGAGGTAGTGATGGATGTTGTGACTAGAGATAGTGTGAGATGGTTGGGTCATGTTTTGAGGAAGTATGAAAGTGACTGGGTGAGAGGAATAGAGGTAGTGACGGATGTTGTGAAGAGAGATAGTGTGAGATGGTTGGGTCATATGTTGAGGAAGGATAAAAGTGACTGGGTGAGAGGAATAGAGGTAGTGATGGATGTTGTGAGGAGAGATAGTGTGAGATAGTTGGGTTATGTGTTGAGGAAGTATGAAAGTGACCGGGTGAGAGGAATAGAGGTAGTGATGGATGTTGTGAAGAGAGATAGTTTGAGATGGTTGGGTCATGTGTTGAGGAAGTATGAAAGTGACTGGGTGAGAGGAATAGAGGTAGAGATGGATGTTGTGGAGAGATAGTGTGAGATGGTTGGGTCATGTGTTGAGGAAGTATGAAAGTGACTGGGTGAGAGGAATAGAGGTAGTGATGGATGTTGTGAAGAGAGATAGTGTGAGATGGTTGGGTCATGTGTTGAGGAAGGATTAAAGTGACTGGGTGAGAGGAATAGAGGTAGTGATGGATGTTGTGAAGAGAGATAGTGTGAGATGGTTAGCTCATGTGTTGAGGAAGGATAAAAGTGACTGGGTGAGAGGAATAGAGGTTGTGATGGATGTTGAGAAGAGAGATAGTGTGAGATGGTTGGGTAATGTGTTGAGGAAGTATGAAAGTGACTGGGTGAGAGGAATAGAGGTAGTGATAGATGTTGTGAACAGATATAGTGTGAGATGGTTGGGTCATGTGTTGAGGAAGTATGAAAGTGACTGGGTGAGAGGAATAGAGGTAGAGATGGATGTTGTGAAGAGAGATAGTGTGAGATGGTTGGGTCATGTGTTGAGGAAGTGTGAAAGTGACTGGGTGAGAGGAATAGAGGTTTTGATGGATGTTGTGAAGAGAGATAGTGTGAGATGGTTGGGTCATGTGTTGAGGAAGCATGAAAGTGACTGGGTGAGAGGAATAGAGGTAGTGATGGATGTTGTGAAGAGAGATAGTGTGAGATGGTTGGGTCATGTGTTGAGGAAGGATAAAAGTGACTGGGTGAGAGGAATAGAGGTAGTGATGGATGTTGCGAAGAGAGATAGTGTGAGATGGTTGGGTCATGTGTTGAGGAAGGATAAAAGTGACTGGGTGAGAGGAATAGAGTTTTTGATGGATGTTGTGAAGAGAGATAGTGTGAGATGGTTAGCTCATGTGTTGAGGAAGGATAAAAGTGACTGGGTGAGAGGAATAGAGGTAGTGATGGATGTTGTGAAGAGAGATAGTGTGAGATGGTTGGGTCATGTGTTGAGGAAGGTTGAATGTGAATGGGTGAGAGGAATAGAGGTTTTGATGGATGTTGTGAAGAGAGATAGTGTGAGATGGTTAGCTCATGTGTTGAGGAAGGATAAAAGTGACTGGGTGAGAGGAATAGAGGTTGTGATGGATGTTGTGAAGCGAGATAGTGTGAGATGGTTGGGTCATGTGTTGAGGAAGTATGAAAGTGACTGGGTGAGAGGAATAGAGGTAGTGATAGATGTTGTGAAGACAGATAGTGTGAGATGGTTGTGTCATGTGTTGAGGAAGTATGAAAGTGACTGGGTGAGAGGAATAGAGGTAGTGATGGATGTTGTGAAGAGAGATAGTGTGAGATGGTTGGGTCATGTGTTGAGGAAGGAGTAAAGTGACTGGGTGAGAGGAATAGAGGTAGTGATGGATGTTGTGAAGAGAGATAGTGTGAGATGGTTAGGTCATGTGTTGAGGAGGGATAAAGGTGACTGGGTGAGAGGAATAGAGGTAGTGATGGATGTTGTGAAGAGAGATCGTGTGAGATGGTTGGGTCATGTGTTAACGAAGTATGAATGTGACTGGGTGAGAGGAATAGAGGTAGTTATGGATGTTGTGAAGAGAGATAGTGTGAGATGGTTGGGTCATGTGTTGAGGAAGGATGAAAGTGACTGGGTGAGAGGAATAGAGGTAGTGATGGATGTTGTGAAGAGAGATAGTGTGAGATGGTTGGGTCATGTGTTGAGGAAGGATAAAAGTGACTGGGTGAGAGGAATAGAGGTAGTGATGGATGTTGTGAAGAGAGATAGTCTGAGATGGTTAGGTCATGTGTTGAGGAAGGATGAAAGTGACTGGGTGAGAGGAATAGAGGTAGTTATGGATGTTGTGAAGAGAGATAGTGTGAGATGGTTGGGTCATGTGTTGAGGAAGGATAAAAGTGACTGGGTGAGAGGAATAGAGGAAGTGATGGATGTTGTGAAGAGAGATAGTGTGAGATGGTTGGGTCATGTGTTGAGGAAGGCTAAAAGTGACTGGGTGAGAGGAATAGAGGTAGTGATGGATGTGGGTGAAGAGAGATAGTGTGAGATGGTTGAGTCATGTGTTGAGGAAGGATGAGAATGACTGGGTGAGAGGAATAGAGGTAGTGATGGATGTTGTGAAGAGAGATAGTGTGAGATGGTTGGGTCATGTGTTGAGGAAGGATGAAAATGACTAGGTGAGAGGAACAGAGGTAGTGATGGATGTTGTGAAGAGAGATAGTGTGAGATGGTTGGATCATGTGTTGAGGAAGGATAAAGGTGACTGGGTGAGTGGAATAGAGGTAGTGATGGATGTTGTGAAGAGAGATAGTGTGGGACGGTTCGGTCATGTGTTGAGGAAGTATGAAAATGACTGGGTGAGAGGAATCAGAGGTAGTGATGGATGTTGTGAAGAGAGATAGTGAGATGGTTGGGTCATGTGTTGAGGATGTATGAAAGTGACGGGGTGACAGGAATAGAGGTAGTGATGGATGTTGTGAAGAGAGATAGTGAGATGGTTGGGCCATGTGTTGAGGAAGGTTGAATGTGAATGGGTGAAGGAATAGAGGTAGTGATGGATGTTGTGAAGAGAGATAGTGTGGGACGGTTGGGTCATGTGTTGAGGAAGTATGAAAGTGACTGGGTGAGAGGAATCAGAGGTAGTGATGGATGTTGTGAAGAGAGATAGTGTGAGATGGTTGGGTCATGTGTTGAGGAAGGATAAAAGTGACTGGGTGAGAGGAATAGAGGTGGTGATGGATGTTGTGAAGAGAGATAGTGTGGGACGGTTGGGTTATGTGTTCAGGAATTATGAAAGTGACTGGGTGAGAGGAATCAGAGGTAGTGATGGATGTTGTTAAGAGAGATAGTGTGAGATGGTTGGGTCATGTGTTAAGGAAGTATGAAAATGACTGGGTGAGAGGAATCAGAGGTAGTGATGGATGTTGTGAAGAGAGATAGTGTGAGATGGTTAGCTCATGCGTTGAGGAAGGATAAAAGTGACTGGGTGAGAGGAATAGAGGTTGTGATGGATGTTGTGAAGAGAGATAGTGTGAGATGGTTGGGTCATGTGTTGAGGAAGTATGAAAGTGACTGGGTGAGAGGAATAGAGGTAGTGATGGATGTTGTGAAGAGAGATAGTGTGAGATGGTTGGGTCATATGTTGAGGAAGGATAAAAGTGACTGGGTGAGAGGAATAGAGGTAGTGATGGATGTTGTGAGGAGAGATAGTGTGAGATGGTTGGTTCATGTGTTGAGGCAGTATGAAAGTGACTGGGTGAGAGGAATAGAGGTAGTGATAGATGTTGTAAAGGTAGATAGTGTGAGATGGTTGGGTCATGTGTTGATGAAGGTTAAAAGTGACTGGGTGAGTGGAATAGAAGTAGTGATGGATGTTGTGAAGAGAGATAGTGTGGGACGGTAGGGTCATGTTTTGAGGAAGTATGAAAGTGACTGGGTGAGAGGAATAGAGGTAGAGATGGATGTTGTGAAGAGAGATAGTGTGAGATGGTTGGGTCATGTGTTGAGGAAGCATGAAAGTGACTGGGTGAGAGGAATAGTAGGGAGTGATAGATTTTGTGAAGAGAGATAGTGTGAGATGGTTGGGTCATGTGTTGAGGAAGGATAAAAGTGACTGGGTGAGAGGAATAGAGGTTGTGATGGATGTTGTGAAGAGAGATAGTGTGAGATGGTTGGGTCATGTGTTGAGGAAGTATGAAAGTGACTGGGTGAGAGGAATAGAGGTAGTGATGGATGTTGTGAAGAGAGATAGTGTGAGATGGTTGGGTCATGTGTTGAGGAAGGATAAAAGTGAGTGGGTGAGAGGAATAGAGGTAGTGATGGATGTTGTGAAGAGAGATAGTGTGAGATGGTTGGGTCATGTGTTGAGGAAGGTTGAATGTGAATGGGTGAGAGGAACAGAGGTAGTGATGGATGTTGCGAAGAGAGATAGTGTGAGATGGTTGGGTCATGTGTTGAGGAAGGATAAAAGTGACTGTATGAGAGGAATAGAGGTTTTGATGGATGTTGTGAAGAGAGATAGTGTGAGATGGTTGGGTCATGTGTTGAGGAAGGATTAAAGTGACTGGGTGAGAGGAATAGAGGTAGTGATGGATGTTGTGAAGAGAGATAGTGTGAGATGGTTGGGTCATGTGTTGAGGAAGGATAAAAGTGACTGGGTGAGAGGAATAGAGGTAGTGATGGATGTTGTAAAGGTAGATAGTGTGAGATGGTTGGATCATGTGTTGAGGAAGGTTAAAAGTGACTGGGTGAGTGGAATAGAGGTAGTGATGGATGTTGTGAAGAGAGATAGTGTGGGACGGTAGGGTCATGTGTTGAGGAAGTATGAAAGTGACTGGGTGAGAGGAATAAGAGGTAGTGATGGATGTTGTGAAGAGAGATAGTGTGAGATGGGTGGGTCATGTGTTGAGGAATGATAAAACTGACTGGGTGAGAGGAATAGAGGTAGTGATGGATGTTGTGACTAGAGATAGTGTGAGATGGTTGGGTCATGTTTTGAGGAAGTATGAAAGTGACTGGGTGAGAGGAATAGAGGTAGTGACGGATGTTGTGAAGAGAGATAGTGTGAGATGGTTGGGTCATATGTTGAGGAAGGATAAAAGTGACTGGGTGAGAGGAATAGAGGTAGTGATGGATGTTGTGAGGAGAGATAGTGTGAGATAGTTGGGTCATGTGTTGAGGAAGTATGAAAGTGACCGGGTGAGAGGAATAGAGGTAGTGATGGATGTTGTGAAGAGAGATAGTTTGAGATGGTTGGGTCATGTGTTGAGGAAGTATGAAAGTGACTGGGTGAGAGGAATAGAGGTAGAGATGGATGTTGTGGAGAGATAGTGTGAGATGGTTGGGTCATGTGTTGAGGAAGTATGAAAGTGACTGGGTGAGAGGAATAGAGGTAGTGATGGATGTTGTGAAGAGAGATAGTGTGAGATGGTTGGGTCATGTGTTGAGGAAGGATAAAAGTGACTGGGTGAGAGGAATAGAGGTAGTGATGGATGTTGTGAAGAGAGATAGTGTGAGATGGTTAGCTCATGTGTTGAGGAAGGATAAAAGTGACTGGGTGAGAGGAATAGAGGTTGTGATGGATGTTGAGAAGAGAGATAGTGTGAGATGGTTGGGTAATGTGTTGAGGAAGTATGAAAGTGACTGGGTGAGAGGAATAGAGGTAGTGATAGATGTTGTGAACAGAGATAGTGTGAGATGGTTGGGTCATGTGTTGAGGAAGTATGAAAGTGACTGGGTGAGAGGAATAGAGGTAGAGATGGATGTTGTGAAGAGAGATAGTGTGAGATGGTTGGGTCATGTGTTGAGGAAGTGTGAAAGTGACTGGGTGAGAGGAATAGAGGTTTTGATGGATGTTGTGAAGAGAGATAGTGTGAGATGGTTGGGTCATGTGTTGAGGAAGCATGAAAGTGACTGGGTGAGAGGAATAGAGGTAGTGATGGATGTTGTGAAGAGAGATAGTGTGAGATGGTTGGGTCATGTGTTGAGGAAGGATAAAAGTGACTGGGTGAGAGGAATAGAGGTAGTGATGGATGTTGCGAAGAGAGATAGTGTGAGATGGTTGGGTCATGTGTTGAGGAAGGATAAAAGTGACTGGGTGAGAGGAATAGAGTTTTTGATGGATGTTGTGAAGAGAGATAGTGTGAGATGGTTAGCTCATGTGTTGAGGAAGGATAAAAGTGACTGGGTGAGAGGAATAGAGGTAGTGATGGATGTTGTGAAGAGAGATAGTGTGAGATGGTTGGGTCATGTGTTGAGGAAGGTTGAATGTGAATGGGTGAGAGGAATAGAGGTTTTGATGGATGTTGTGAAGAGAGATAGTGTGAGATGGTTAGCTCATGTGTTGAGGAAGGATAAAAGTGACTGGGTGAGAGGAATAGAGGTTGTGATGGATGTTGTGAAGCGAGATAGTGTGAGATGGTTGGGTCATGTGTTGAGGAAGTATGAAAGTGACTGGGTGAGAGGAATAGAGGTAGTGATAGATGTTGTGAAGACAGATAGTGTGAGATGGTTGTGTCATGTGTTGAGGAAGGATTAAAGTGACTGGGTGAGAGGAATAGAGGTAGTGATGGATGTTGTGAAGAGAGATAGTGTGAGATGGTTAGGTCATGTGTTGAGGAGGGATAAAGGTGACTGGGTGAGAGGAATAGAGGTAGTGATGGATGTTGTGAAGAGAGATCGTGTGAGATGGTTGGGTCATGTGTTAACGAAGTATGAATGTGACTGGGTGAGAGGAATAGAGGTAGTTATGGATGTTGTGAAGAGAGATAGTGTGAGATGGTTGGGTCATGTGTTGAGGAAGGATGAAAGTGACTGGGTGAGAGGAATAGAGGTAGTGATGGATGTTGTGAAGAGAGATAGTGTGAGATGGTTGGGTCATGTGTTGAGGAAGGATAAAAGTGACTGGGTGAGAGGAATAGAGGTAGTGATGGATGTTGTGAAGAGAGATAGTCTGAGATGGTTAGGTCATGTGTTGAGGAAGGATGAAAGTGACTGGGTGAGAGGAATAGAGGTAGTTATGGATGTTGTGAAGAGAGATAGTGTGAGATGGTTGGGTCATGTGTTGAGGAAGGATAAAAGTGACTGGGTGAGAGGAATAGAGGAAGTGATGGATGTTGTGAAGAGAGATAGTGTGAGATGGTTGGGTCATGTGTTGAGGAAGGCTAAAAGTGACTGGGTGAGAGGAATAGAGGTAGTGATGGATGTGGGTGAAGAGAGATAGTGTGAGATGGTTGAGTCATGTGTTGAGGAAGGATGAGAATGACTGGGTGAGAGGAATAGAGGTAGTGATGGATGTTGTGAAGAGAGATAGTGTGAGATGGTTGGGTCATGTGTTGAGGAAGGATGAAAATGACTAGGTGAGAGGAACAGAGGTAGTGATGGATGTTGTGAAGAGAGATAGTGTGAGATGGTTGGATCATGTGTTGAGGAAGGATAAAGGTGACTGGGTGAGTGGAATAGAGGTAGTGATGGATGTTGTGAAGAGAGATAGTGTGGGACGGTTCGGTCATGTGTTGAGGAAGTATGAAAATGACTGGGTGAGAGGAATCAGAGGTAGTGATGGATGTTGTGAAGAGAGATAGTGAGATGGTTGGGTCATGTGTTGAGGATGTATGAAAGTGACGGGGTGAGAGGAATAGAGGTAGTGATGGATGTTGTGAAGAGAGATAGTGAGATGGTTGGGCCATGTGTTGAGGAAGGTTGAATGTGAATGGGTGAAGGAATAGAGGTAGTGATGGATGTTGTGAAGAGAGATAGTGTGGGACGGTTGGGTCATGTGTTGAGGAAGTATGAAAGTGACTGGGTGAGAGGAATCAGAGGTAGTGATGGATGTTGTGAAGAGAGATAGTGTGAGATGGTTGGGTCATGTGTTGAGGAAGGATAAAAGTGACTGGGTGAGAGGAATAGAGGTGGTGATGGATGTTGTGAAGAGAGATAGTGTGGGACGGTTGGGTTATGTGTTCAGGAATTATGAAAGTGACTGGGTGAGAGGAATCAGAGGTAGTGATGGATGTTGTTAAGAGAGATAGTGTGAGATGGTTGGGTCATGTGTTAAGGAAGTATGAAAATGACTGGGTGAGAGGAATCAGAGGTAGTGATGGATGTTGTGAAGAGAGATAGTGTGAGATGGTTAGCTCATGCGTTGAGGAAGGATAAAAGTGACTGGGTGAGAGGAATAGAGGTTGTGATGGATGTTGTGAAGAGAGATAGTGTGAGATGGTTGGGTCATGTGTTGAGGAAGTATGAAAGTGACTGGGTGAGAGGAATAGAGGTAGTGATGGATGTTGTGAAGAGAGATAGTGTGAGATGGTTGGGTCATATGTTGAGGAAGGATAAAAGTGACTGGGTGAGAGGAATAGAGGTAGTGATGGATGTTGTGAGGAGAGATAGTGTGAGATGGTTGGTTCATGTGTTGAGGCAGTATGAAAGTGACTGGGTGAGAGGAATAGAGGTAGTGATAGATGTTGTGAAGAGAGATAGTGTGAGATGGTTGGGTCATGTGTTGAGGAAGGATAAAAGTGACTGGGTGAGAGGAATAGAGGTAGTGATGGATGTTGTGAAGAGAGATAGTGTGAGATGGTTGGGTCATGTGTTGAGGAAGGATAAAAGTGAGTGGGTGAGAGGAATAGAGGTAGTGATGGATGTTGTGAAGAGAGATAGTTTGAGATGGTTGGGTCATGTGTTGAGGAAGGTTGAATGTGAATGGGTGAGAGGAATAGAGCTTTTGATGGATGTTGTGAAGAGAGATAGTGTGAGAGGGTTAGCTCAGGTGTTGAGGAAGGATAAAAGTGACTGGGTGAGAGGGATAGAGGTTGTGATGGATGTTGTGAAGAGAGATAGTGTGAGATGGTTGGGTCATGTGTTGAGGAAGTATGAAAGTGACTGGGTGAGAGGAATAGAGGTAGAGATGGATGTTGTGAAGAGAGATAGAGTGAGATGGTTGGGTCATGTGTTGAGGAAGTATGAAAGTGACTGGGTGAGGGAATAGAGGTAGTGATGGATGATGTGAAAAGAGATAGTGTGAGATGGTTGGGTCATGTGTTGAGGAAGTATGAAAGTGACTGGGTGAGAGGAATAGAGGTAGAGATGGATGTTGTGAAGAGAGATAGTGTGCGATGGTTGGGTCATGTGTTGAGGAAGTATGAAAGTGACTGGGTGAGAGGAATAGAGGTAGTGATAGATTTTGTGAAGAGAGATAGTGTGAGATGGTTGGGTCATGTGTTAAGGAAGGATAAAAGTGACTGGGTGAGAGGAATAGAGGTAGTGATGGATGTTGTGAAGAGAGATAGTGTGAGATGGTTGGGTCATGTGTTGAGGAAGGATAAAAGTGAGTGGGTGAGAGGAATAGAGGTAGTGATGGATGTTGTGAAGAGAGATAGTTTGAGATGGTTGGGTCATGTGTTGAGGAAGGTTGAATGTGAATGGGTGAGAGGAATAGAGGTTTTGATGGATGTTGTGAAGACAGATAGTGTGAGATGGTTGGGTCATGTGTTGAGGAAGTATGAAAGTGACTGGGTGAGAGGAATAGAGGTAGTGATGGATGTTGTGAAGAGAGATAGTGTGAGATGGTTGGGTCATGTGTTGAGGAGGGATAAAATTGATTGGGTGAGAGGAATAGAGGTAGTGATGGATGTTGTGAAGAGAGATAGTGTGAGATGGTTGGGTCATGTGTTGAGGAAGGATAAAAGTGAGTGGGTGAGAGGAATAGAGGTAGTGATGGATGTTGTGAAGAGAGATAGTGTGAGATGGTTGGGTCATGTGTTGAGGAAGGATTAAAGTGACTGGGTGAGAGGAATAGAGGTAGTGATGGATGTTGTGAAGAGAGATAGTGTGAGATGGTTGGGTCATGTGTTGAGGAGGGATAAAATTGATTGGGTGAGAGGAATAGAGGTAGTGATGGATGTAGTGAAGAGAGATAGTGTGAGATGGTTGGGTCATGTGTTGAGGAAGTATGAAAGTGACTGGGTGAGAGGAATAGAGGTAGTGATAGATGTTGTGAAGACAGATAGTGTGAGATGGTTGGGTCATGTGTTGAGGAAGTATGAAAGTGACTGGGTGAGAGGAATAGAGGTAGTGATGGATGTTGTGAAGAGAGATAGTGTGAGATGGTTGGGTCATGTGTTGAGGAAGGATTAAAGTGACTGGGTGAGAGGAATCGAGGTAGTGATGGATGTTGTGAAGAGAGATAGTGTGAGATGGTTGGGTCATGTGTTGAGGAAGGATAAAAGTGACTGGGTGAGAGGAATAGAGGTAGTGATGGATGTTGTAAAGGTAGATAGTGTGAGATGGTTGGATCATGTGTTGAGGAAGGTTAAAAGTGACTGGGTGAGTGGAATAGAGGTAGTGATGGATGTTGTGAAGAGAGATAGTGTGAGATGGTTGGATCATATGTTGAGGAAGGATAAAAGTGACTGGGTGAGAGGAATAGAGGTAGTGATGGATGTTGTGAGGAGAGATAGTGTGAGATAGTTGGGTCATATGTTGAGGAAGGATAAAAGTGACTGGGTGAGAGGAATAGAGTTAGTGATGGATGTTGTGAAGAGAGATAGTGTGGGACGGTAGGGTCATGTGTTGAGGAAGTATGAAAGTGACTGGGTGAGAGGAATAAGAGGTAGTGATGGATGTTGTGAAGAGAGATAGTGTGAGATGGTTGGGTCATGTGTTGAGGAAGGATAAAAGTGAGTGGGTGAGAGGAATAGAGGTAGTGATGGATGTTGTGAAGAGAGATAGTGTGAGATGGTTGGGTCATGTTTTGAGGAAGTATGAAAGTGACTGGGTGAGAGGAATAGAGGTAGTGACGGATGTTGTGAAGAGAGATAGTGTGAGATGGTTGGGTCATATGTTGAGGAAGGATAAAAGTGACTGGGTGAGAGGAATAGAGGTAGTGATGGATGTTGTGAGGAGAGATAGTGTGAGATGGTTGGGTCATGTGTTGAGGAAGTATGAAAGTGACTGGGTGAGAGGAATAGAGGTAGTGATAGATGTTGTGAAGACAGATAGTGTGAGATGGTTGTGTAATGTGTTGAGGAAGTATGAAAGTGACTGGGTGAGAGGAATAGAGGTAGTGATGGATGTTGTGAAGAGAGATAGTGTGAGATGGTTGGGTCATGTGTTGAGGAAGGATTAAAGTGACTGGGTGAGAGGAATAGAGGTAGTGATGGATGTTGTGAAGAGAGATAGTGTGAGATGGTTAGGTCATGTGTTGAGGAGGGATAAAAGTGACTGGGTGAGAGGAATAGAGGTAGTGATGGATGTTGTGAAGAGAGATCGTGTGAGATGGTTGGGTCATGTGTTAAGGAAGTATGAATGCGACTGGGTGAGAGGAATAGAGGTAGTTATGGATGTTGTGAAGAGAGATAGTGTGAGATGGTTGGGTCATGTGTTGAGGAAGGATGAAAGTGACTGGGTGAGAGGAATAGAGGTAGTGATGGATGTTGTGAAGAGAGATAGTGTGAGATGGTTGGGTCATGTGTTGAGGAAGGATAAAAGTGACTGGGTGAGAGGAATAGAGGTAGTGATGGATATTGTGAAGAGATATAGTCTGAGATGGTTAGGTCATGTGTTGAGGAAGGATGAAAGTGACTGGGTGAGAGGAATAGAGGTAGTTATGGATGTTGTGAAGAGAGATAGTGTGAGATGGTTGGGTCATGTGTTGAGGAAGGATAAAAGTGACTGGGTGAGAGGAATAGAGGAAGTGATGGATGTTGTGAAGAGAGATAGTGTGAGATGGTGGGGTCATGTGTTGAGGAAGGCTAAAAGTGACTGGGTGAGAGGAATAGAGGTAGTGATGGATGTGGGTGAAGAGAGATAGTGTGAGATGGTTGAGTCATGTGTTGAGGAAGGATGAGAATGACTGGGAGAGAGGAATAGAGGTAGTGATGGATGTTGTGAAGAGAGATAGTGTGAGATGGTTGGGTCATGTGTTGAGGAAGGATGAAAATGACTAGGTGAGAGGAACAGAGGTAGTGATGGATGTTGTGAAGAGAGATAGTGTGAGATGGTTGGATCATGTGTTGAGGAAGGATAAAGGTGACTGGGTGAGTGGAATAGAGGTAGTGATGGATGTTGTGAAGAGAGATAGTGTGGTACGGTTCGGTCATTTGTTGAGGAAGTATGAAAATGACTGGGTGAGAGGAATCAGAGGTAGTGATGGATGTTGTGAAAAGAGATAGTGTGAGATGGTTGGGTCATGTATTGAGGAAGTATGAAAGTGACGGGGTGAGAGGAATAGAGGTAGTGATGGATGTTGTGAAGAGAGATAGTGTGAGATGGTTAGCTCATGCGTTGAGGAAGGATAAAAGTGACTGGGTGAGAGGAATAGAGGTTGTGATGGATGTTGTGAAGAGAGATAGTGTGAGATGGTTGGGTCATGTGTTGAGGAAGTATGAAAGTGACTGGGTGAGAGGAATAGAGGTAGTGATGGATGTTGTGAAGAGAGATAGTGTGAGATGGTTGGGTCATATGTTGAGGAAGGATAAAAGTGACTGGGTGAGAGGAATAGAGGTAGTGATGGATGTTGTGAGGAGAGATAGTGTGAGATGGTTGGTTCATGTGTTGAGGCAGTATGAAAGTGACTGGGTGAGAGGAATAGAGGTAGTGATAGATGTTGTGAAGAGAGATAGTGTGAGATGGTTGGATCATGTGTTGAGGAAGTATGAAAGTGACCGGGTGAGAGGAATAGAGGTAGTGATAGATGTTGTGAAGAGAGATAGTGTGAGATGGTTGGGTCATGTGTTGAGGAAGTATGAAAGTGACTGGGTGAGAGGAATAGAGGTAGAGATGGATGTTGTGAAGAGAGATAGTGTGCGATGGTTGGGTCATGTGTTGAGGAAGTATGAAAGTGACTGGGTGAGAGGAATAGAGGTAGTGATAGATTTTGTGAAGAGAGATAGTGTGAGATGGTTGGGTCATGTGTTGAGGAAGGATAAAAGTGACTGGGTGAGAGGAATAGAGGTAGTGATGGATGTTGTGAAGAGAGATAGTGTGAGATGGTTGGGTCATGTGTTGAGGAAGGATAAAAGTGAGTGGGTGAGAGGAATAGAGGTAGTGATGGATGTTGTGAAGAGAGATAGTTTGAGATGGTTGGGTCATGTGTTGAGGAAGGTTGAATGTGAATGGGTGAGAGGAATAGAGGTTTTGATGGATGTTGTGAAGAGAGATAGTGTGAGAGGGTTAGCTCATGTGTTGAGGAAGGATAAAAGTGACTGGGTGAGAGGGATAGAGGTTGTGATGGATGTTGTGAAGAGAGATAGTGTGAGATGGTTGGGTCATGTGTTGAGGAAGTATGAAAGTGACTGGGTGAGAGGAATAGAGGTAGAGATGGATGTTGTGAAGAGAGATAGAGTGAGATGGTTGGGTCATGTGTTGAGGAAGTATGAAAGTGACTGGGTGAGGGAATAGAGGTAGTGATGGATGATGTGAAGAGAGATAGTGTGAGATGGTTGGGTCATGTGTTGAGGAAGGATAAAAGTGAGTGGGTGAGAGGAATAGAGGTAGTGATGGATGTTGTGAAGAGAGATAGTGTGAGATGGTTGGGTCATGTGTTGAGGAAGGATTAAAGTGACTGGGTGAGAGGAATAGAGGTAGTGATGGATGTTGTGAAGAGAGATAGTGTGAGATGGTTGGGTCATGTGTTGAGGAGGGATAAAATTGATTGGGTGAGAGGAATAGAGGTAGTGATGGATGTTGTGAAGAGAGATAGTGTGAGATGGTTGGGTCATGTGTTGAGGAAGTATGAAAGTGACTGGGTGAGAGGAATAGAGGTAGTGATAGATGTTGTGAAGACAGATAGTGTGAGATGGTTGGGTCATGTGTTGAGGAAGGATTAAAGTGACTGGGTGAGAGGAATAGAGGTAGTGATGGATGTTGTAAAGGTAGATAGTGTGAGATGGTTGGGTCATATGTTGAGGAAGGATAAAAGTGACTGGGTGAGAGGAATAGAGGTAGTGATGGATGTTGTGAGGAGAGATAGTGTGAGATAGTTGGGTCATATGTTGAGGAAGGATAAAAGTGACTGGGTGAGAGGAATAGAGTTAGTGATGGATGTTGTGAAGAGAGATAGTGTGGGACGGTAGGGTCATGTGTTGAGGAAGTATGAAAGTGACTGGGTGAGAGGAATAGAGGTAGTGACGGATGTTGTGAAGAGAGATAGTGTGAGATGGTTGGGTCATATGTTGAGGAAGGATAAAAGTGACTGGGTGAGAGGAATAGAGGTAGTGATGGATGTTGTGAGGAGAGATAGTGTGAGATAGTTGGGTCATGTGTTGAGGAAGTATGAAAGTGACCGTGTGAGAGGAATAGAGGTAGTGATGGATGTTGTGAAGAGAGATAGTGTGAGATGGTTGGGTCATGTGTTGAGGAAGTATGAAAGTGACTGGGTGAGAGGAATAGAGGTAGAGATGGATGTTGTGGAGAGATAGTGTGAGATGGTTGGGTCATGTGTTGAGGAAGTATGAAAGTGACTGGGTGAGAGGAATAGAGGTAGTGATGGATGTTGTGAAGAGAGATAGTGTGAGATGGTGGGGTCATGTGTTGAGGAAGGATAAAAGTGACTGGGTGAGAGGAATAGAGGTAGTGATGGATGTTGTGAAGAGAGATAGTGTGAGATGGTTAGCTCATGTGTTGAGGAAGGATAAAAGTGACTGGGTGAGAGGAATAGAGGTTGTGATGGATGTTGTGAAGAGAGATAGTGTGAGATGGTTGGGTAATGTGTTGAGGAAGTATGAAAGTGACTGGGTGAGAGGAATAGAGGTAGTGATAGATGTTGTGAAGAGAGATAGTGTGAGATGGTTGGGTCATGTGTTGAGGAAGTATGAAAGTGACTGGGTGAGAGGAATAGAGGTAGAGATGGATGTTGTGAAGAGAGATAGTGTGAGATGGTTGGGTCATGTGTTGAGGAAGTGTGAAAGTGACTGGGTGAGAGGAATAGAGGTTTTGATGGATGTTGTGAAGAGAGATAGTGTGAGATGGTTGGGTCATGTGTTGAGGAAGCATGAAAGTGACTGGGTGAGAGGAATAGAGGTAGTGATGGATGTTGTGAAGAGAGATAGTGTGAGATGGTTGGGTCATGTGTTGAGGAAGGATAAAAGTGACTGGGTGAGAGGAATAGAGGTAGTGATGGATGTTGCGAAGAGATATAGTGTGAGATGGTTGGGTCATGTGTTGAGGAAGGATAAAAGTGACTGGGTGAGAGGAATAGAGGTTTTGATGGATGTTGTGAAGAGAGATAGTGTGAGATGGTTAGCTCATGTGTTGAGGAAGGATAAAAGTGACTGGGTGAGAGGAATAGAGGTAGTGATGGATGTTGTGAAGAGAGATAGTGTGAGATGGTTGGGTCATGTGTTGAGGAAGGTTGAATGTGAATGGGTGAGAGGAATAGAGGTTTTGATGGATGTTGTGAAGAGAGATAGTGTGAGATGGTTAGCTCATGTGTTGAGGAAGGATAAAAGTGACTGGGTGAGAGGAATAGAGGTTGTGATGGATGTTGTGAAGCGAGATAGTGTGAGATGGTTGGGTCATGTGTTGAGGAAGTATGAAAGTGACTGGGTGAGAGGAATAGAGGTAGTGATAGATGTTGTGAAGACAGATAGTGTGAGATGGTTGTGTCATGTGTTGAGGAAGTATGAAAGTGACTGGGTGAGAGGAATAGAGGTAGTGATGGATGTTGTGAAGGGAGATAGTGTGAGATGGTTGGGTCATGTGTTGAGGAAGGATTAAAGTGACTGGGTGAGAGGAATAGAGGTAGTGATGGATTTTGTGAAGAGAGATAGTGTGAGATGGTTAGGTCATGTGTTGAGGAGGGATAAAAGTGACTGGGTGAGAGGAATAGAGGTAGTGATGGATGTTGTGAAGAGAGATCGTGTGAGATGGTTGGGTCATGTGTTAAGGAAGTATGAATGCGACTGGGTGAGAGGAATAGAGGTAGTTATGGATGTTGTGAAGAGAGATAGTGTGAGATGGTTGGGTCATGTGTTGAGGAAGGATGAAAGTGACTGGGTGAGAGGAATAGAGGTAGTGATGGATGTTGTGAAGAGAGATAGTGTGAGATGGTTGGGTCATGTGTTGAGGAAGGATAAAAGTGACTGGGTGAGAGGAATAGAGGTAGTGATGGATATTGTGAAGAGATATAGTCTGAGATGGTTAGGTCATGTGTTGAGGAAGGATGAAAGTGACTGGGTGAGAGGAATAGAGGTAGTTATGGATGTTGTGAAGAGAGATAGTGTGAGATGGTTGGGTCATGTGTTGAAGAAGGATAAAAGTGACTGGGTGAGAGGAATAGAGGAAGTGATGGATGTTGTGAAGAGAGATAGTGTGAGATGGTTGGGTCATGTGTTGAGGAAGGCTAAAAGTGACTGGGTGAGAGGAATAGAGGTAGTGATGGATGTGGGTGAAGAGAGATAGTGTGAGATGGTTGAGTCATGTGTTGAGGAAGGATGAGAATGACTGGGTGAGAGGAATAGTGGTAGTGATGGATGTTGTGAAGAGAGATAGTGTGAGATGGTTGGGTCATGTGTTGAGGAAGGATGAAAATGACTAGGTGAGAGGAACAGAGGTAGTGATGGATGTTGTGAAGACAGATAGTGTGAGATGGTTGGATCATGTGTTGAGGAAGGATAAAGGTGACTGGGTGAGTGGAATAGAGGTAGTGATGGATGTTGTGAAGAGAGATAGTGTGGGACGGTTCGGTCATGTGTTGAGGAAGTATGAAAATGACTGGGTGAGAGGAATCAGAGGTAGTGATGGATGTTGTGAAAAGAGATAGTGTGAGATGGTTGGGTCATGTATTGAGGAAGTATGAAAGTGACGGGGTGAGAGGAATAGAGGTAGTGATGGATGTTGTGAAGAGAGATAGTGAGATGGTTGGGTCATGTGTTGAGGAAGGTTGAATGTGAATGGGTGAAGGAATAGAGGTAGTGATGGATGTTGTGAAGAGAGATAGTGTGGGACGGTTGGGTCATGTGTTGAGGAAGTATGAAAGTGACTGGGTGAGAGGAATCAGAGGTAGTGATGGATGTTGTGAAGAGAGATAGTGTGAGATGGTTGGGTCATGTGTTGAGGAAGGATAAAAGTGACTGGGTGAGAGGAATAGAGGTAGTGATGGATGTTGTGAAGAGAGATAGTGTTAGACGGTTGGGTCATGTGATGAGGAAGGTTAAAGGTGACTGGGTGAGTGGAATAGATGTTGTGATGTATGTTGTGAAGAGAGATAGTGTGGGACGGTTGGGTCATGTGTTGAGGAAGTATGAAAGTGACTGGGTGAGAGGAATCAGAGGTAGTGATGGATGTTGTGAAGAGAGATAGTGTGAGATGGTTGGGTCATGTGTTGAGGAAGGATAAAAGTGACTGGGTGAGAGGAATAGAGGTGGTGATGGATGTTGTGAAGAGAGATAGTGTGGGACGGTTGGGTCATGTGTTGAGGAATTATGAAAGTGACTGGGTGAGAGGAATCAGAGGTAGTGATGGATGTTGTGAAGAGAGATAGTGTGAGATGGTTGGGTCATGTGTTGAGGAAGGATAAAAGTGACTGGGTGAGAGGAATAGAGGTAGTGATGGATGTTGTGAAGAGAGATAGTGTGAGATGGTTCGGTCATGTGTTGAGGCAGTATGAAAGTGACAGGGTAAGAGGAAAAGAAGAAGTGATGGATGTTGTGAAGAGAGATTGTGTGAGATGGTTGGGTCATGTGTTGAGGAAGGATAAAAGTGACTGGGTGAGAGGAATAGAGTTTGTGATGGATGTTGTGAAGAGAGATAGTGAGATGGTTGGGTCATGTGTTGAGGAAGGTTGAATGTGAATGGGTGAAGGAATAGAGGTAGTGTTGGATGTTGTGAAGAGAGATAGTGTGGGACGGTTGGGTCATGTGTTGAGGAAGTATGAAAGTGACTGGGTGAGAGGAATCAGAGGTAGTGATGGATGTTGTGAAGAGAGATAGTGTGAGATGGTTGGGTCATGTGTTGAGGAAGGATAAAAGTGACTGGGTGAGAGGAATAGAGGTAGTGATGGATGTTGTGAAGAGAGATAGTGTGAGATGGTTGGGTCATGTGTTGAGGAAGGATAAAAGTGACTGAGTGAGAGGAATAGAAGTAGTGATGGATGTTGTGAAGAGAGATAGTGTGAGATGGTTGGGTCATGTGTTGAGGAAGGATGAAAGTGACTGGGTGAGAGGAATAGAGGTAGTGATGGATGTTGTGAAGAGAGATAGTGTGAGATGGTTGGGTCATGTGTTGAGGAAGGATAAAAGTGACTGGGTGAGAGGAATAGAGGTAGTGATGGATGTTGCGAAGAGAGATGGTGTGAGATGGTTGGGTCATGTGTTGAGGAAGGATAAAAGTGACTGGGTGAGAGGAATAGAGGTAGTGATGGATGTTGTGAAGAGAGATAGTGTGAGATGGTTGGCTCATGTGTTGAGGAAGGATAAAAGTGACTGGGTGAGAGGAATAGAGGCTGTGATGGATGTTGTGAAGAGAGATAGTGTGAGATGGTTGGGTCATGTGTTGAGGAAGTATGAAAGTGACTGGGTGAGAGGAATAGAGGTAGTGATGGATGTTGTGAAGAGAGATAGTGTGAGATGGTTGGGTCATATGTTGAGGAAGGATAAAAGTGACTGGGTGAGAGGAATAGAGGTAGTGATGGATGTTGTGACGAGAGATAGTGTGAGATGGTTGGTTCATGTGTTGAGGAAGTATGAAAGAGACTGGGTGAGAGGAATAGAGGTAGTGATAGATGTTGTGAAGAGAGATAGTGTGAGATGGTTGGGTCATGTGTTGAGGAAGTATGAAAGTGACTGGGTGAGAGGAATAGAGGTAGTGATGGATGTTGTGAAGTGAGATAGTGTGAGATGGTTGGGTTATGTGTTGAGGAAGGATGAACGTAACTGGGTGAGAGGAATAGAGGTAGTGATGGATGTTGTGAAGAGAGATAGTGTGAGATGGTTGTGTCATGTGTTGAGGAAGGATAAAAGTGACTGGGTGAGTGAATAGAGGTAGTGATGGATGTTGTGAAGAGAGATAGTGTGAGATGGTTGGGTCATGTGTTGAGGAAGTATGAAAGTGACTGGGTGAGAGGAATAGAGGTAGTGATGGATGTTGTGAAGAGAGATAGTGTGAGATGGTTGGGTCATATGTTGAGGAAGGTTAAAAGTGACTGGGTGAGTGGAATAGAGGTAGTGATGGATGTTGTGAAGAGAGATAGTGTGAGATGGTTGGGTCATGTGTTGAGGAAGGATGAAAGTGACTGGGTGAGAGGAATAGAGGTAGTGATGGATGTTGTGAAGAGAGATAGTGTGAGATGGTTGGGTCATGTGTTGAGGAAGGATAAAAGTGACTGGGTGAGAGGAATAGAGGTAGTGATGGATGTTGTGAAGAGAGATTATGTGAGAGGGTTGGGTCATGTGTTGAGGAAGGATAAAAGTGACTGGGTGAGAGGAATAGAAGTAGTGATGGATGTTGTGAAGAGAGATAGTGTGAGATGGTTGGGTCATGTGTTGAGGAAGGATGAAAGTGACTGGGTGAGAGGAATAGAGGTAGTGATGGATGTTGTGAAGAGAGATAGTGTGAGATGGTTGGGTCATGTGTTGAGGAAGGATAAAAGTGACTGGGTGAGAGGAATAGAGGTAGTGATGGATGTTGTGAAGAGAGATTGTGTGAGATGGTTGGGTCATGTGTTGAGGAAGGATAAAAGTAACTGGGTGAGAGGAATAGAGGTTGTGATGGATGTTGTGAAGAGAGATAGTGTGAGATGGTTTGGTCATGTGTTGAGGAAGTATGAAAGTGACTGGGTGAGAGGAATAGAGGTAGTGATGGATGTTGTGAAGAGAGATAGTGTGAGATGGTTGGGTCATATGTTGAGGAAGGATAAAAGTGACTGTGTGAGAGGAATAGAGGTAGTAATGGATATTGTGAGGAGAGATAGTGTGAGATGGTTGGTTCATGTGTTGAGGAAGTATGAAAGTGACTGGGTGAGAGGAATAGAGGTAGTGATAGATGTTGTGAAGAGAGATAGTGTGAGATGGTTGGGTCATGTGTTGAGGAAGTATGAAAGTGACTGGGTGAGAGGAATAGAGGTAGTGATGGATGTTGTGAAGAGAGATTGTGTGAGATGGTTGGGTCATATGTTGAGGAAGGATAAAATTGATTGGGTGAGAGGAATACAGGTAGTGATGGATGTTGTGAAGAGAGATCGTGTGAGATGGTTGGGTCATGTGTTGAGGAAGGATAAAAGTGACTGGGTGAGAGGAATAGAGTTTGTGATGGATGTTGTGAAGAGAGATAGTGTGAGATGGTTGGTTCATGTGTTGAGGAAGGATAAAAGTGACTGGGTGAGAGGAATAGAGGTAGTGATGGATGTTGTGAAGAGAGATAGTGTGAGATGGTTGGGTCATGTGTTGAGGAAGGATAAAAGTGACTGGGTGAGAGGAATAGAGGTAGTGATGGATGTTGTGAAGAGAGATAGTGTTAGATGGTTGGGTCATGTGTTGAGGAAGGTTAAAAGTGACTGGGTGAGTGGAATAGAGGTAGTGATGGATTTTGTGAAGAGTGATAGTGTGAGATGGTTGGGTCATGTGTTGAGGAAGTATGAAAATGACTGGGTGAGAGGAATCAGAGGTAGTGATGGATGTTGTGAAGAGAAATAGTGTGAGATGGTTGCGTCATGTGTTGAGGAAGGATAAAAGTGACTGGGTAAGAGGAATAGATGTAGTGATGGATGTTGTGAAGAGAGATAGTGTGAGATGGTTCGGTCATGTGTTGAGGCAGTATGAAAGTGACTGGGTAAGAGGAAAAGAAGTAGTGATGGATGTTGTGAAAAGAGATAGTGTGAGATGGTTGGGTTATGTATTGAGGAAGTATGAAAGTGACGGGGTGAGAGGAATAGAGGTAGTGATGGATGTTGTGAAGAGAGATAGTGAGATGGTTGGGTCATGTGTTGAGGAAGGTTGAATGTGAATGGATGAAGGAATAGAGGTAGTGATGGATGTTGTGAAGAGAGATAGTGTGGAACGGTTGGGTCATGTGTTGAGGAAGTATGAAAGTGACTGGGTGAGAGGAATCAGAGGTAGTGATGGATGTTGTGAAGAGAGATAGTGTGAGATGGTTGGGTCATGTATTGAGGAAGGATAAAAGTGACTGGGTGAGAGGAATAGAGGTAGTGATGGATGTTGTGAAGAGAGATAGTGTTAGATGGTTGGGTCATGTGTTGAGGAAGGTTAAAAGTGACTGGGTGAGTGGAATAGAGGTAGTGATGGATGTTGTGAAGAGAGATAGTGTGGGACGGTTGGGTCATGTGTTGAGGAAGTATGAATGTGACTGGGTGAGAGGAATAGAGGTAGTTATGGATGTTGTGAAGAGAGATAGTGTGAGATGGTTGGGTCATGTGTTGAGGAAGGATGAAAGTGACTGGGTGAGAGGAATAGAGGTAGTGATGGATGTTGTGAAGAGAGATAGTGTGAGATGGTTGGGTCATGTGTTGAGGAAGGAAAAAAGTGACTGGGTGAGAGGAATAGAGGTAGTGATGGATGTTGTGAAGAGAGATAGTCTGAGATGGTTAGGTCATGTGTTGAAGAAGGATGAAAGTGACTGGGTGAGAGGAATAGAGGTAGTCATGGATGTTGTGAAGAGAGATAGTGTGGGACGGTTGGGTCATGTGTTGAGGAAGTATGAAAGTGACTGGGTGAGAGGAATCAGAGGTAGTGACGGATGTTGTGAAGAGAGATAGTGTGAGATGGTTGGGTCATGTGTTGAGGAAGGATAAAAGTGACTGGGTGAGAGGAATAGAGGTAGTGATGGATGTTGTGAAGAGAGATAGTGTTAGATGGTTGGGTCATGTGATGAGGAAGGTTAAAGGTGACTGGGTGAGTGGAATAGATGTTGTGATGGATGTTGTGAAGAGAGATAGTCTGAGATGGTTAGGTCATGTGTTGAGGAAGGATGAAAGTGACTGGGTGAGAGGAATAGAGGTAGTCATGGATGTTGTGAAGAGAGATAGTGTGGGACGGTTGGGTCATGTGTTGAGGAAGTATGAATGTGACTGGGTGAGAGGAATAGAGGTAGTTATGGATGTTGTGAAGAGAGATAGTGTGAGATGGTTGGGTCATGTGTTGAGGAAGGATGAAAGTGACTGGGTGAGAGGAATAGAGGTAGTGATGGATGTTGTGAAGAGAGATAGTGTGAGATGGTTGGGTCATGTGTTGAGGAAGGAAAAAAGTGACTGGGTGAGAGGAATAGAGGTAGTGATGGATGTTGTGAAGAGAGATAGTCTGAGATGGTTAGGTCATGTGTTGAGGAAGGATGAAAGTGACTGGGTGAGAGGAATAGAGGTAGTCATGGATGTTGTGAAGAGAGATAGTGTGGGACGGTTGGGTCATGTGTTGAGGAAGTATGAAAGTGACTGGGTGAGAGGAATCAGAGGTAGTGACGGATGTTGTGAAGAGAGATAGTGTGAGATGGTTGGGTCATGTGTTGAGGAAGGATAAAAGTGACTGGGTGAGAGGAATAGAGGTAGTGATGGATGTTGTGAAGAGAGATAGTGTTAGATGGTTGGGTCATGTGATGAGGAAGGTTAAAGGTGACTGGGTGAGTGGAATAGATGTTGTGATGGATGTTGTGAAGAGAGATAGTCTGAGATGGTTAGGTCATGTGTTGAGGAAGGATGAAAGTGACTGGGTGAGAGGAATAGAGGTAGTCATGGATGTTGTGAAGAGAGATAGTGTGGGACGGTTGGGTCATGTGTTGAGGAAGTATGAAAGTGACTGGGTGAGAGGAATCAGAGGTAGTGATGGATGTTGTGAAGAGAGATAGTGTGAGATGGTTGGGTCATGTGTTGAGGAAGGATAAAAGTGACTGGGTGAGAGGAATAGAGGTGGTGATGGATGTTGTGAAGAGAGATAGTGTGGGACGGTTGGGTCATGTGTTGAGGAATTATGAAAGTGACTGGGTGAGAGGAATCAGAGGTAGTGATGGATGTTGTGAAGAGAGATAGTGTGAGATGGTTGGGTCATGTGTTAAGGAAGTATGAAAATGACTGGGTGAGAGGAATCAGAGGTAGTGATGGATGTTGTGAAGAGAGATAATGTGAGATGGTTGGGTCATGTGTTGAGGAAGGATAAAAGTGACTGGGTGAGAGGAATAGAGGTAGTGATGGATGTTGTGAAGAGAGATAGTGTGAGATGGTTAGCTCATGCGTTGAGGAAGGATAAAAGTGACTGGGTGAGAGGAATAGAGGTTGTGATGGATGTTGTGAAGAGAGATAGTGTGAGATGGTTGGGTCATGTGTTGAGGAAGTATGAAAGCGACTGGGTGAGAGGAATAGAGGTAGTGATGGATGTTGTGAAGAGAGACAGTGTGTGATGGTTGGGTCATATGTTGAGGAAGGATAAAAGTGACTGGGTGAGAGGAATAGAGGTAGTGATGGGTGTTGTGAGGAGAGATAGTGTGAGATGGTTGGTTCATGTGTTGAGGAAGTATGAAAGAGACTGGGTGAGAGGAATAGAGGTAGTGATAGATGTTGTGAAGAGAGATAGTGTGAGATGGTTGGGTCATGTGTTGAGGAATTATGAAAGTGACTGGGTGAGAGGAATAGAGGTAGTGATGGATGTTGGGAAGAGAGATTGTGTGAGATGGTTGGGTCATGTGTTGAGGAAGGATAAAATTGATTGGGTGAGAGGAATACAGGTAGTGATGGATGTTGTGAAGAGAGATCGTGTGAGATGGTTGGGTCATGTGTTGAGGAAGGATAAAAGTGACTGGGTGAGAGGAATAGAGTTTGTGATGGATGTTGTGAAGAGAGATAGTGTGAGATGGTTGGGTCATGTGTTGAGGAAGGATAAAAGTGACTGGGTGAGAGGAATAGAGGTAGTGATGGATGTTGTGAAGAGAGATAGTGTGAGATGGTTGGGTCATGTGTTGAGGAAGGATAAAAGTGACTGGGTGAGAGGAATAGAGGTAGTGATGGATGTTGTGAAGAGAGATAGTGTTAGATGGTTGGGTCATGTGTTGAGGAAGGTTAAAAGTGACTGGGTGAGTGGAATAGAGGTAGTGATGGCTGTTGTGAAGAGAGATAGTGTGGGACGGTTGGGTCATGTGTTGAGGAAGTATGAAAATGACTGGGTGAGAGGAATCAGAGGTAGTGATGGATGTTGTGAAGAGAAATAGTGTGAGATGGTTGGGTCATGTGTTGAGGAAGGATAAAAGTGACTGGGTAAGAGGAATAGATGTAGTGATGGATGTTGTGAAGAGAGATAGTGTGAGATGGTTCGGTCATGTGTTGAGGCAGTATGAAAGTGACTGGGTAAGAGGAAAAGAAGTAGTGATGGATGTTGTGAAAAGAGATAGTGTGAGATGCTTGGGTCATGTATTGAGGAAGTATGAAAGTGACGGGGTGAGAGGAATAGAGGTAGTGATGGATGTTGTTAAGAGAGATAGTGAGATGGTTGGGTCATGTGTTGAGGAAGGTTGAATGTGAATGGGTGAAGGAATAGAGGTAGTGTTGGATGTTGTGAAGAGAGATAGTGTGGGACGGTTGGGTCATGTGTTGAGGAAGTATGAAAGTGACTGGGTGAGAGGAATCAGAGGTAGTGATCGATGTTGTGAAGAGAGATAGTGTGAGATGGTTGGGTCATGTGTTGAGGAAGGATAAAAGTGACTGGGTGAGAGGAATAGAAGTAGTGATAGATGTTGTGAAGAGAGATAGTGTGAGATGGTTGGGTCATGTGTTGAGGAAGGATGAAAGTGACTGGGTGAGAGGAATAGAGGTAGTGATGGATGTTGTGAAGAGAGATAGTGTGAGATGGTTGGGTCATGTGTTGAGGAAGGATAAAAGTGACTGGGTGAGAGGAATAGAGGTAGTGATGGATGTTGCGAAGAGAGATGGTGTGAGATGGTTGGGTCATGTGTTGAGGAAGGATAAAAGTGACTGGGTGAGAGGAATAGAGGTAGTGATGGATGTTGTGAAGAGAGATAGTGTGAGCTGGTTAGCTCATGTGTTGAGGAAGGATAAAAGTGACTGGGTGAGAGGAATAGAGGTTGTGATGGATGTTGTGAAGAGGGATAGTGTGAGATGGTTGGGTCATGTGTTGAGGAAGTATGAAAGTGACTGGGTGAGAGGAATAGAGGTAGTGATGGATGTTGTGAAGAGAGATAGTGTGAGATGGTTGGGTCATATGTTGAGGAAGGATAAAAGTGACTGGGTGAGAGGAATAGAGGTAGTGATGGATGTTGTGACGAGAGATAGTGTGAGATGGTTGGTTCATGTGTTGAGGAAGTATGAAAGTGACTGGGTGAGAGGAATAGAGGTAGTGATAGATGTTGTGAAGAGAGATAGTGTGAGATGGTTGGGTCATGTGTTGAGGAAGGATAAAAGTGACTGGGTGAGAGGAATAGAGGTTGTGATGGATGTTGTGAAGAGGGATAGTGTGAGATGGTTGGGTCATGTGTTGAGGAAGTATGAAAGTGACTGGGTGAGAGGAATAGTGGTAGTGATGGATGTTGTGAAGAGAGATAGTGTGAGATGGTTGGGTTATGTGTTGAGGAAGGATAAAAGTGACTCGGTGAGTGAATAGAGGTAGTGATGGATGTTGTGAAGAGAGATAGTGTGAGATGGTTGGGTCATGTGTTGAGGAAGTATGAAAGTGACTGGGTGAGAGGAATAGAGGTAGTGATGGATGTTGTGAAGAGAGATAGTGTGAGATGGTTGGGTCATATGTTGAGGAAGGATAAAAGTGACTGGGTGAGTGGAATAGAGGTAGTGATGGATGTATTGAAGAGAGATAGTGTGAGATGGTTGGGTCATGTGTTGAGGAAGGATAAAAGTGACTGGGTGAGAGGAACAGAGGTAGTGATGGATGTTGTGAAGAGAGATAGTGTGAGATGGTTGGGTCATCTGTTGAGGAAGGATAAAAGTGACTGGGTGAGTGGAATAGAGGTAGTGATGCATGTATTGAAGAGAGATAGTGTGAGATGGTTGGGTCATGTGTTGAGGAAGGATAAAGTGACTGGGTGAGAGGAATAGAGGTGGTGATGGATGTTGTGAAGAGAGATAGTGTGGGACGGTTGGGTCATGTGTTGAGGAATTATGAAAGTGACTGGGTGAGAGGAATCAGAGGTAGTGATGGATGTTGTGAAGAGAAATAGTGTGAGATGGTTGGGTCATGTGTTGAGGAAGGATAAAAGTGACTGGGTAAGAGGAATAGATGTAGTGATGGATGTTGTGAAGAGAGATAGTGTGAGATGGTTCGGTCATGTGTTGAGGAAGTATGAAAGTGACTGGGTGAGAGGAATAGAGGTAGTGATGGATGTTGCGAAGAGAGATAGTGAGATGGTTGGGTCATGTGTTGAGGAAGGTTGAATGTGAATGGGTGAAGGAATAGAGGTAGTGATGGATGTTGTGAAGAGAGATAGTGTCGGACGGTTGGGTCATGTGTTGAGGAAGTATGAAAGTGACTGGATGAGACGAATCAGAGGTAGTGATGGATGTTGTGAAGAGAGATAGTGTGAGATGGTTGGGTCATGTGTTGAGGAAGGATAAAAGTGACTGGGTGAGAGGAATAGAGGTAGTGATGGTTGTTGTGAAGAGAGATAGTGTGAGATGGTTGGGTCATGTGTTGAGGAAGGATAAAAGTGACTGGGTGAGAGGAATAGAAGTAGTGATGGATGTTGTGAAGAGAGATAGTGTGAGATGGTTGGGTCATGTGTTGAGGAAGGATGAAAGTGAGTGGGTGAGAGGAATAGAGGTAGTGATGGATGTTGTGAAGAGAGATAGTGTGAGATGGTTGGGTCATGTGTTGAGGAAGGATAAAAGTGACTGGGTGAGAGGAATAGAGGTAGTGATGGATGTTGTGAAGAGAGATTGTGTGAGATGGTTGGGTCATGTGTTGAGGAAGGATAAAAGTGACTGGGTGAGAGGAATAGAGGTAGTGATGGATGTTGTGAAGAGAGATAGTGTGAGATGGTTAGCTCATGCGTTGAGGAAGGATAAAAGTGACTGGGTGAGAGGAATAGAGGTTGTGATGGATGTTGTGAAGAGAGATAGTGTGAGATGGTTGGGTCATGTGTTGAGGAAGTATGAAAGTGACTGGGTGAGAGGAATAGAGGTAGTGATGGATGTTGTGAAGAGAGATAGTGTGAGATGGTTGGGTCATATGTTGAGGAAGGATAAAAGTGACTGTGTGAGAGGAATAGAGGTAGTGATGGATATTGTGAGGAGAGATAGTGTGAGATGGTTGGTTCATGTGTTGAGGAAGTATGAAAGTGACTGGGTGAGAGGAATAGAGGTAGTGATAGATGTTGTGAAGAGAGATAGTGTGAGATGGTTGGGTCATGTGTTGAGGAAGTATGAAAGTGACTGGGTGAGAGGAATAGAGGTAGTGATGGATGTTGTGAAGAGAGATTGTGTGAGATGGTTGGGTCATGTGTTGAGGAAGGATAAAATTGATTGGGTGAGAGGAATACAGGTAGTGATGGATGTTGTGAAGAGAGATCGTGTGAGATGGTTGGGTCATGTGTTGAGGAAGGATAAAAGTGACTGGGTGAGAGGAATAGAGTTTGTGATGGATGTTGTGAAGAGAGATAGTGTGAGATGGTTGGTTCATGTGTTGAGGAAGGATAAAAGTGACTGGGTGAGAGGAATAGAGGTAGTGATGGATGTTGTGAAGAGAGATAGTGTGAGATGGTTGGGTCATGTGTTGAGGAAGGATAAAAGTGACTGGGTGAGAGGAATAGAGGTAGTGATGGATGTTGTGAAGAGAGATAGTGTTAGATGGTTGGGTCATGTGTTGAGAAAGGTTAAAAGTGACTGGGTGAGTGGAATAGAGGTAGTGATGGATTTTGTGAAGATAGATAGTGTGAGATGGTTGGGTCATGTGTTGAGGAAGTATGAAAATGACTGGGTGAGAGGAAACAGAGGTAGTGATGGATGTTGTGAAGAGAAATAGTGTGAGATGGTTGCGTCATGTGTTGAGGAAGGATAAAAGTGACTGGGTAAGAGGAATAGATGTAGTGATGGATGTTGTGAAGAGAGATAGTGTGAGATGGTTCGGTCATGTGTTGAGGCAGTATGAAAGTGACTGGGTGAGAGGAATAGAGGTAGTGATGGATGTTGTGAAGAGAGATAGTCTGAGATAGTTGGGTCATGTGTTGAGGAAGGATGAAAGTGACTGGGTGAGAGGAATAGAGGTAGTTATGGATGTTGTGAAGAGAGATAGTGTGAGATGGTTGGGTCATGTGTTGAGGAAGGATAAAAGTGACTGGGTGAGAGGAATAGAGGAAGTGATGGATGTTGTGAAGAGAGATAGTGTGAGATGGTTGGGTCCTGTGTTGAGGAAGGATAAAAGTGACTGGGTGAGAGGAATAGAGGTAGTGATGGATGTTGTGAAGAGAGATAGTGTGAGATGGTTGGGTCATGTGTTGAGGAAAGATGAGAATGACTGGGTGAGAGGAATAGAGGTAGTGATGGATGTTGTGAAGAGAGATAGTGTGAGATGGTTGGGTCATGTGTTGAGGAAGGATGAAAATGACTAGGTGAGAGGAACAGAGGTAGTGATGGATGTTGTGAAGAGAGATAGTGTGAGATGGTTGAGTCATGTGTTGAGGAAGGATAAAGGTGACTGGGTGAGTGGAAGAGAGGTAGTGATGGATGTTGTGAAGAGAGATATTGTGGGACGGTTCGGTCATGTGTTGAGGAAGTATGAAAATGACTGGGTGGGAGGAATCAGAGGTAGTGATGGAAGTTGTGAAGAGAATTAGTGTGAGATGGTTGGGTCATGTATTGAGGAAGTATGAAAGTGACGGGGTGAGAGGAATAGAGGTAGTGATGGATGTTGTGAAGATAGATAGTGAGATGGTTGGGTCATGTGTTGAGGAAGGTTGAATGTGACTGGGTGAGAGGAATCAGAGGTAGTGATGGATGTTGTGAAGAGAGATAGTGTGAGATGGTTGGGTCATGTGTTGAGGAAGGATAAAAGTGACTGGGTGAGAGGAATAGAGGTAGTGATGGATGTTGTGAAGAGAGATAGTGTTAGACGGTTGGGTCATGTGATGAGGAAGGTTAAAAGTGACTGGGTGAGAGGAATAGAGGTCGTGATGGATGTTGTGAAGAGAGATAGTCGGAGATGGTTGGGTCATGTGTTGAGGAAGGATAAAAGTGACTGGGTGAGAGGAATAGAGGAAGTGATGGATGTTGTGAAGAGAGATAGTGTGGGACGGTTGGGTCATGTGTTGAGGAAGTATGAAAGTGACTGGGTGAGAGGAATCAGAGGTAGTGATGGATGTTGTGAAGAGAGATAGTGTGAGATGGTTGGGTCATGTGTTGAGGAAGGATTAAAGTAACTGGGTGAGAGGAATAGAGGTGGTGATGGATGTTGTGAAGAGAGATAGTGTGGGACGGTTGGGTCATGTGTTGAGGAATTATGAAAGTGACTGTGTGAGAGGAATCAGAGGTAGTGATGGATGTTGTGAAGAGAGATAGTGTGAGATGGTTGGGTCATGTGTTGAGGAAGGATAAAAGTGACTGGGTGAGAGGAATAGAGGAAGTGATGGATGTTGTGAAGAGAGATAGTGTGAGATGGTTGGGTCATGTGTTGAGGAAGGATAAAAGTGACTGGGTGAGAGGAATAGAGGTAGTGATGGATGTTGTGAAGAGAGATAGTCGGAGATGGTTGGGTCATGTGTTGAGGAAGGATGAAAGTGACTGGGTGAGAGGAATAGAGGTAGTTATGGATGCTGTGAAGAGAGATAGTGTGAGATGGTTGGGTCATGTGTTGAGGAAGGATAAAAGTGACTGGGTGAGAGGAATAGAGATAGTGATGGATGTTGTGAAGAGAGATAGTGTGAGATGGTTAGCTCATGTGTTGAGGAAGGATAAAAGTGGCTGGGTGAGAGGAATAGAGGTTGTGATGGATGTTGTGAAGAGAGATAGTGGGAGATGGTTGGGTCATGTGTTGAGGAAGTATGAAAGTGACTGGGTGAGAGGAATAGAGGTAGTGATGGATGTTGTGAAGAGAGATAGTGTGAGATGGTTGGGTCATATGTTGAGGAAGGATAAAAGTGACTGGGTGAGAGGAATAGAGGTAGTGATGGATGTTGTGACGAGAGTTAGTGTGAGATGGTTGGGTTATGTGTTGAGGAAGGATGAACGTAACTGGGTGAGAGGAATAGAGGTAGTGATGGATGTTGTGAAGAGAGATCGTGTGAGATGGTTGGGTCATGTGTTGAGGAAGGATAAAAGTGACTGGGTGAGTGAATAGAGGTAGT
Organism: Eledone cirrhosa; assembly: GCA_964016885.1. NCBI lineage: Eukaryota > Metazoa > Mollusca > Cephalopoda > Octopoda > Eledonidae > Eledone > Eledone cirrhosa. The sequence continues at coordinate 121,416,930 of OZ024744.1, forward strand.
GATGGATGTTGTGAAGAGAGATAGTGTGAGATGGTTGGGTCATGTGTTGAGGAAGGATAAAAGTGACTGGGTGAGTGGAATAGAAGTAGTGATGCATGTATTGAAGAGAGATAGTGTGAGATGGTTGGGTCATGTGTTGAGGAAGGATAAAAGTGACTGGGTGAGAGGAATAGAGGTGGTGATGGATGTTGTGAAGAGAGATAGTGTGGGACGGTTGGGTCATGTGTTGAGGAAGTATGAAAGTGTCTGGGTGAGAGGAATCAGAGGTAGTGATGGATGTTGTGAAGAGAGATAGTGTGAGATGGTTGGGTCATGTGTTGAGGAAGGATAAAAGTGACTGGGTGAGAGGAACAGAGGTAGTGATGGATGTTGTGAAGAGAGATAGTGTGAGATGGTTGGGTCATGTGTTGAGGAAGGATAAAAGTGACTGGGTGAGTGGAATAGAGGTAGTGATGGATGTATTGAAGAGAGATAGTGTGAGATGGTTGGGTCATGTGTTGAGGAAGGATAAAGTGACTGGGTGAGAGGAATAGAGGTGGTGATGGATGTTGTGAAGAGAGATAGTGTGGGACGGTTGGGTCATGTGTTGAGGAATTATGAAAGTGACTGGGTGAGAGGAATCAGAGGTAGTGATGGATGTTGTGAAGAGAGATAGTGTGAGATGGTTGGGTCATGTGTTGAGGAAGTATAAAAGTGACTGGGTGAGAGGAATAGAGGTATTGAAGGATGTTGTGAAGAGAGATAGTGTGAGATGGTTGGGTCCTGTGTTGAGGAAGGATGAAAGTGACTGGGTCAGAGGAACAGAGGTAGTGATGGATGTTGTGAAGAGAGATAGTGTGAGATGGTTGGGTCATGTGTTGAGGAAGGATAAAAGTGACTGGGTGAGTGGAATAGAGGTAGTGATGGATGTATTGAAGAGAGATAGTGTGAGATGGTTGGGTCATGTGTTGAGGAAGGATAAAAGTGACTGGGTGAGAGGAATAGAGGTGGTGATGGTTGTTGTGAAGAGAGATAGTGTGGGACGGTTGGGTCATGTGTTGAGGAATTATGAAAGTGACTGGGTGAGAGGAATCAGAGGTAGTGATGGATGTTGTGAAGAGAGATAGTGTGAGATGGTTGGGTCATGTGTTGAGGAAGGATAAAAGTGACTGGGTGAGAGGAATAGAGGTAGTGATGGATGTTGTGAAGAGAGATAGTGTGAGATGGTTGGGTCATGTGTTAAGGAAGTATGAATGTGACTGGGTGAGAGGAATAGAGGTAGTTATGGATGTTGTGAAGAGAGATAGTGTGAGATGGTTGGGTCATGTGTTGAGGAAGGATGAAAGTGACTGGGTGAGAGGAATAGAGGTAGTGATGGATGTTGTGAAGAGAGATAGTCTGAGATAGTTGGGTCATGTGTTGAGGAAGGATGAAAGTGACTGGGTGAGAGGAATAGAGGTAGTTATGGATGTTGTGAAGAGAGATAGTGTGAGATGGTTGGGTCATGTGTTGAGGAAGGATAAAAGTGACTGGGTGAGTGGAATAGAGGTAGTGATGCATGTATTGAAGAGAGATAGTGTGAGATGGTTGGGTCATGTGTTGAGGAAGGATAAAAGTGACTGGGTGAGAGGAATAGAGGTGGTGATGGATGTTGTGAAGAGAGATAGTGTGGGACGGTTGGGTCATGTGTTGAGGAAGTATGAAAGTGTCTGGGTGAGAGGAATCAGAGGTAGTGATGGATGTTGTGAAGAGAGATAGTGTGAGATGGTTGGGTCATGTGTTGAGGAAGGATAAAAGTGACTGGGTGAGAGGAACAGAGGTAGTGATGGATGTTGTGAAGAGAGATAGTGTGAGATGGTTGGGTCATGTGTTGAGGAAGGATAAAGTGACTGGGTGAGAGGAATAGAGGTGGTGATGGATGTTGTGAAGAGAGATAGTGTGGGACGGTTGGGTCATGTGTTGAGGAATTATGAAAGTGACTGGGTGAGAGGAATCAGAGGTAGTGATGGATGTTGTGAAGAGAGATAGTGTGAGATGGTTGGGTCATGTGTTGAGGAAGGATAAAAGTGACTGGGTGAGAGGAATAGAGGTAGTGATCGATGTTGTGAAGAGAGATAGTGTGAGATGGTTGGGTCGTGTGTTAAGGAAGTATGAAAATGACTGGGTGAGAGGAATCAGAGGTAGTGATGGATGTTGTGAAGAGAAATAGTGTGAGATGGTTGGGTCATGTGTTGAGTAAGGATAAAAGTGACTGGGTAAGAGGAATAGATGTAGTGATGGATGTTGTGAAGAGAGATAGTGTGAGATGGTTCGGTCATGTGTTGAGGAAGTATGAAAGTGACTGGGTGAGAGGAATAGAGGTAGTGATGGATGTTGCGAAGAGAGATAGTGAGATGGTTGGGTCATGTGTTGAGGAAGGTTGAATGTGAATGGGTGAAGGAATAGAGGTAGTGATGGATGTTGTGAAGAGAGATAGTGTCGGACGGTTGGGTCATGTGTTGAGGAAGTATGAAAGTGACTGGATGAGAGGAATCAGAGGTAGTGATGGATGTTGTGAAGAGAGATAGTGTGAGATGGTTGGGTCATGTGTTGAGGAAGGATAAAAGTGACTGGGTGAGAGGAATAGAGGTAGTGATGGTTGTTGTGAAGAGAGATTGTGTGAGATGGTTGGGTCATGTGTTGAGGAAGGATAAAAGTGACTGGGTGAGAGGAATAGAAGTAGTGATGGATGTTGTGAAGAGAGATAGTGTGAGATGGTTGGGTCATGTGTTGAGGAAGGATGAAAGTGACTGGGTGAGAGGAATAGAGGTAGTGATGGATGTTGTGAAGAGAGATAGTGTGAGATGGTTGGGTCATGTGTTGAGGAAGGATAAAAGTGACTGGGTGAGAGGAATAGAGGTAGTGATGGATGTTGTGAAGAGAGATTGTGTGAGATGGTTGGGTCATGTGTTGAGGAAGGATAAAAGTGACTGGGTGAGAGGAATAGAGGTAGTGATGGATGTTGTGAAGAGAGATAGTGTGAGATGGTTAGCTCATGCGTTGAGGAAGGATAAAAGTGACTGGGTGAGAGGAATAGAGGTTGTGATGGATGTTGTGAAGAGAGATAGTGTGAGATGGTTGGGTCATGTGTTGAGGAAGTATGAAAGTGACTGGGTGAGAGGAATAGAGGTAGTGATGGATGTTGTGAAGAGAGATAGTGTGAGATGGTTGGGTCATATGTTGAGGAAGGATAAAAGTGACTGTGTGAGAGGAATAGATGTAGTGATGGATATTGTGAGGAGAGATAGTGTGAGATGGTTGGTTCATGTGTTGAGGAAGTATGAAAGTGACTGGGTGAGAGGAATAGAGGTAGTGATAGATGTTGTGAAGAGAGATAGTGTGAGATGGTAGGGTCATGTGTTGAGGAAGTATGAAAGTGACTGGGTGAGAGGAATAGAGGTAGTGATGGATGTTGTGAAGAGAGATTGTGTGAGATGGTTGGGTCATGTGTTGAGGAAGGATAAAATTGATTGGATGAGAGGAATACAGGTAGTGATGGATGTTGTGAAGAGAGATCGTGTGAGATGGTTGGGTCATGTGTTGAGGAAGGATAAAAGTGACTGGGTGAGAGGAATAGAGTTTGTGATGGATGTTGTGAAGAGAGATAGTGTGAGATGGTTGGTTCATGTGTTGAGGAAGGATAAAAGTGACTGGGTGAGAGGAATAGAGGTAATGATGGATGTTGTGAAGAGAGATAGTGTAAGATGGTTGGGTCATGTGTTGAGGAAGGATAAAAGTGACTGGGTGAGAGGAATAGAGGTAATGATGGATGTTGTGAAGAGAGATAGTGTTAGATGGTTGGGTCAAGTGTTGAGGAAGGTTAAAAGTGACTGGGTGAGTGGAATAGAGGTAGTGATGGATTTTGTGAAGAGAGATAGTGTGAGATGGTTGGGTCATGTGTTGAGGAAGTATGAAAATGACTGGGTGAGAGGAATCAGAGGTAGTGATGGATGTTGTGAAGAGAAATAGTGTGAGATGGTTGCGTCATGTGTTGAGGAAGGATAAAAGTGACTGGGTAAGAGGAATAGATGTAGTGATGGATGTTGTGAAAAGAGATAGTGTGAGATGGTTCGGTCATGTGTTGAGGCAGTATGAAAGTGACTGGGTAAGAGGAAAAGAAGTAGTGATGTATGTTGTGAAGAGAGATAGTGAGATGGTTGGGTCATGTGTTGAGGAAGGTTGAATGTGAATGGATGAAGGAATAGAGGTAGTGATGGATGTTGTGAAGAGAGATAGTGTGGAACGGTTGGGTCATGTGTTGAGGAAGTATGAAAGTGACTGGGTGAGAGGAATCAGAGGTAGTGATGGATGTTGTGAAGAGAGATAGTGTGAGATGGTTGGGTCATGTGTTGAGGAAGGATAAAAGTGACTGGGTGAGAGGAATAGAGGTAGTGATGGATGTTGTGAAGAGAGATAGTGTTAGATGGTTGGGTCATGTGTTGAGGAAGGTTAAAAGTGACTGGGTGAGTGGAATAGAGGTAGTGATGGATGTTGTGAAGAGAGATAGTGTGGGACGGTTGGGTCATGTGTTGAGGAAGTATGAAAGTGACTGGGTGAGAGGAATAGAGGTAGTGATAGATGTTGTGAAGAGAGATAGTGTGAGATGGTTGGGTCATGTGTTGAGGAAGGATAAAATTGATTGGGTGAGAGGAATAGAGGTAGTGATGGATGTTGTGAAGAGAGATCGTGTGAGATGGTTGGGTCATGTGTTGAGGAAGGATAAAAGTGACTGGGTGAGAGGAATAGAGGTAGTGATGGATGTTGGGAAGAGAGATAGTGTGAGATGGTTGGATCATGTGTTGAGGAAGTATAAAAGTGACTGGGTGAGAGGAATAGAGGTATTGAAGGATGTTGTGAAGAGAGATAGTGTGAGATGGTTGGGTCCTGTGTTGAGGAAGGATGAAAGTGACTGGGTGAGAGGAACAGAGATAGTGATGGATGTTGTGAAGAGAGTTAGTGTGAGATGGTTGGGTCATGTGTTGAGGAAGGATAAAAGTGACTGGGTGAGTGGAAGAGAGGTAGTGATGGATGTATTGAAGAGAGATAGTGTGAGATGGTTGGGTCATGTGTTGAGGAAGGATAAAAGTGACTGGGTGAGAGGAATAGAGGTGGTGATGGATGTTGTGAAGAGAGATAGAGTGGGACGGTTGGGTCATGTGTTGAGGAATTATGAAAGTGACTGGGTGAGAGGAATCAGAGGTAGTGATGGATGTTGTGAAGAGAGATAGTGTGAGATGGTTGGGTTATGTGTTGAGGAAGGATAAAAGTGACTGGGTGAGAGGAATAGAGGTAGTGATGGATGTTGTGAAGAGAGATAGTGTGAGATGGTTGGGTCATGTATTAAGGAAGTATGAATGTGACTGGGTGAGAGGATAGAGGTAGTTATGGATGTTGTGAAGAGAGATAGTGTGAGATGGTTGGGTCATGTGTTGAGGAAGGATGAAAGTGACTGTGTGAGAGGAATAGAGGTAGTGATGGATGTTGTGAAGAGAGATAGTGTGAGATGGTTGGGTCATGTGTTGAGGAAGGATGAAAGTGACTGGGTGAGAGGAATAGAGGTAGTTATGGATGTTGTGAAGAGAGATAGTGTGAGATGGTTGGGTCATGTGTTGATTAAGGATAAAAGTGACTGGGTGAGAGGAATAGAGGAAGTGATGGATGTTGTGAAGAGAGATAGTGTGAGATGGTTGGGTCCTGTGTTGAGGAAGGATAAAAGTGACTGGGTGAGAGGAATAGAGGTAGTGATGGATGTTGTGAAGAGAGATAGTGTGAGATGGTTGGGTCATGTGTTGAGGAAAGATGAGAATGACTGGGTGAGAGGAATAGAGGTAGTGATGGATGTTGTGAAGAGAGATAGTGTGAGATGGTTGGGTCATGTGTTGAGGAAGGATGAAAATGACTAGGTGAGAGGAACAGAGGTAGTGATGGATGTTGTGAAGAGAGATAGTGTGAGATGGTTGGGTCATGTGTTGAGGAAGGATAAAGGTGACTGGGTGAGTGGAATAGAGGTAGTGATGGATGTTGTGAAGAGAGATATTGTGGGACGGTTCGGTCATGTGTTGAGGAAGTATGAAAATGACTGGGTGGGAGGAATCAGAGGTAGTGATGGAAGTTGTGAAGAGAAATAGTGTGAGATGGTTGGGTCATGTATTGAGGAAGTATGAAAGTGACGGGGTGAGAGGAATAGAGGTAGTGATGGATGTTGTGAAGAGAGATAGTGAGATGGTTGGGTCATGTGTTGAGGAAGGTTGAATGTGAATGGGTGAAGGAATAGAGGTAGTGATGGATGTTGTGAAGAGAGATAGTGTGGTGCGGTTGGGTCATGTGTTGAGGAAGTATGAAAGTGACTGGGTGAGAGGAATCAGAGGTAGTGATGGATGTTGTGAAGAGAGATAGTGTGAGATGGTTGGGTCATGTGTTGAGGAAGGATTAAAGTAACTGGGTGAGAGGAATAGAGGTGGTGATGGATGTTGTGAAGAGAGATAGTGTGGGACGGTTGGGTCATGTGTTGAGGAATTATGAAAGTGACTGTGTGAGAGGAATCAGAGGTAGTGATGGATGTTGTGAAGAGAGATAGTGTGAGATGGTTGGGTCATGTGTTGAGGAAGGATAAAAGTGACTGGGTGAGAGGAATAGAGGAAGTGGTGGATGTTGTGAAGAGAGATAGTGTGAGATGGTTGGGTCATGTGTTGAGGAAGGATAAAAGTGACTGGGTGAGAGGAATAGAGTTAGTGATGGATGTTGTGAAGAGAGATAGTCTGAGATGGTTGGGTCATGTATTGAGGAAGTATGAAAGTGACGGGGTGAGAGGAATAGAGGTAGTGATGGATGTTGTGAAGAGAGAGATAGTGAGATGGTTGGGTCATGTGTTGAGGAAGGTTGAATGTGAATGGGTGAAGGAATAGAGGTAGTGATGGATGTTGTGAAGAGAGATAGTGTGGGACGGTTGGGTCATGTGTTGAGGAAGTATGAAAGTGACTGGGTGAGAGGAATCAGAGGTAGTGATGGATGTTGTGAAGAGAGATAGTGTGAGATGGTTGGGTCATGTGTTGAGGAAGGATAAAAGTGACTGGGTGAGAGGAATAGAGGTAGTGATGGATGTTGTGAAGAGAGATAGTGTTAGACGGTTGGGTCTTGTGATGAGGAAGGTTAAAAGTGACTGGGTGAGTGGAATAGATGTTGTGATGGATGTTGTGAAGAGAGATAGTGTGGGACGGTTGGGTCATGTGTTGAGGAAATATGAAAGTGACTGGGTGAGAGGAATCAGAGGTACTGATGGATGTTGTGAAGAGAGATAGTGTGAGATGGTTGGGTCATGTGTTGAGGAAGGATAAAAGTGACTGGGTGAGAGGAATAGAGGTGGTGATGGATGTTGTGAAGAGAGATAGTGTGGGACGGTTGGGTCATGTGTTGAGGAATTATGAAAGTGACTGGGTGAGAGGAATCAGAGGTAGTGATGGATGTTGTGAAGAGAGATAGTGTGAGATGGTTGGGTCATGTGTTGAGGAAGGATGAAAGTGACTGGGTGAGAGGAATAGAGGTAGTGATGGATGTTGTGAAGAGAGATAGTGTGAGATGGTTGGGTCATGTGTTGAGGAAGGATGAAAGTGACTGGGCGAGAGGAATAGAGGTAGTGATGGATGTTGTGAAGAGAGATAGTGTGAGATGGTTGGGTCATGTGTTGAGGAAGGATAAAAGTGACTGGGTGAGAGGAATAGAGGTAGTGATGGATGTTGTGAAGAGAGATAGTCTGAGATGGTTGGGTCATGTGTTGAGGAAGGTTGAATGTGAATGGGTGAAGGAATAGAGGTAGTGATGGATGTTGTGAAGAGAGATAGTGTGGGACGGTTGGGTCATGTGTTGAGGAAGTATGAAAGTGACTGGGTGAGAGGAATCAGAGGTAGTGATGGATGTTGTGAAGAGAGATAGTGTGAGATGGTTGGGTCATGTGTTGAGGAAGGATAAAAGTGACTGGTTGAGAGGAATAGAGGTAGTGATGGATGTTGTGAAGAGAGATAGTGTTAGACGGTTGGGTCATGTGATGAGGAAGGTTAAAAGTGACTGGGTGAGTGGAATAGATGTTGTGATGGATGTTGTGAAGAGAGATAGTGTGGGACGGTTGGGTCATGTGTTGAGGAAGTATGAAAGTGACTGGGTGAGAGGAATCAGAGGTAGTGATGGATGTTGTGAAGAGAGATAGTGTGAGATGGTTGGGTCATGTGTTGAGGAAGGATTAAAGTAACTGGGTGAGAGGAATAGAGGTGGTGATGGATGTTGTGAAGAGAGATAGTGTGGGACGGCTGGGTCATGTGTTGAGGAATTATGAAAGTGACTGTGTGAGAGGAATCAGAGGTAGTGATGGATGTTGTGAAGAGAGATAGTGTGAGATGGTTGGGTCATGTGTTGAGGAAGGATAAAAGTGACTGGGTGAGAGGAATAGAGGTAGTGATGGATGTTGTGAAGAGAGATAGTCTGAGATGGTTGGGTCATGTGTTGAGGAAGGATGAAAGTGACTGGGTGAGAGGAATAGAGGTAGTTATGGATGTTGTGAAGAGAGATAGTGTGAGATGGTTGGGTCATGTGTTGAGGAAGGATAAAAGTGACTGGGTGAGAGGAATAGAGGAAGTGATGGATGTTGTGAAGAGAGATAGTGTGAGATGGTTGGGTCATGTGTTGAGGAAGGATAAATGTGACTGGGTGAGAGGAATAGAGGTAGTGATGGATGTTGTGAAGAGAGATAGTGTGAGATGGTTGGGTCATGTGTTGAGGAAGGATGAGAATGACTGGGTGAGAAGAATAGAGGTAGTGATGGATGTTGTGAAGAGAGATAGTGTGGGACGGTTGGGTCATGTGTTGAGGAAGTATGAAAGTGACTGGGTGAGAGGAATCAGAGGTAGTGATGGATGTTGTGAAGACAGATAGTGTGAGATGGTTGGGTCATGTGTTGAGGAAGGATAAAGGTGACTGGGTGAGAGGAATAGAGGTGGTGATGGATGTTGTGAAGAGAGATAGTGTGGGACGGTTGGGTCATGTGTTGAGGAATTATGAAAGTGACTGGGTGAGAGGAATCAGAGGTAGTGATGGATGTTGTGAAGAGAGATAGTCTGAGATGGTTGGGTCATGTGTTGAGGAAGGATGAAAGTGACTGGGTGAGAGGAATAGAGGTAGTTATGGATGTTGTGAAGAGAGATAGTGTGAGATGGTTGGGTCATGTGCTGAGGAAGGATAAAAGTGACTGGGTGTGAGGAATAGAGGAAGTGATGGATGTTGTGAAGAGAGATGGTGTGAGATGGTTGGGTCATGTGTTGAGGAAGGATATAAGTGACTGGGTGAGAGGAATAGAGGTAGTGATGGATGTTGTGAAGAGAGATAGTGTGAGATGGTTGGGTCATGTGTTGAGGAAGGATGAGAATGACTGGGTGAGAGGAATAGAGGTAGTGATGGATGTTGTGAAGAGAGATAGTGTGGGACGGTTCGGTCATGTGTTGAGGAAGTATGAAAATGACTGGGTGAGAGGAATCAGAGGTAGTGATGGATGTTGTGAAGAGAAATAGTGTGAGATGGTTGGGTCATGTGTTGAGGAAGGATAAAAGTGACTGGGTAAGAGGAATAGATGTAGTGATGGATGTTGTGAAGAGAGATAGTGTGAGATGGTTCGGTCATGTGTTGAGGCAGTATGAAAGTGCCTGGGTAAGAGGAAAAGAAGTAGTGATGGATGTTGTGAAAAGAGATAGTGTGAGATGGTTGGGTCATGTATTGAGGAAGTATGAAAGTGACGGGGTGAGAGGAATAGAGGTAGTGATGGATGTTGTGAAGAGAGATAGTGAGATGGTTGGGTCATGTGTTGAGGAAGGTTGAATGTGAATGGGTGAAGGAATAGAGGTAATGATGGATGTTGTGAAGAGAGATAGTGTGGGACGGTTGGGTCATGTGTTAAGGAAGTATGAAAGTGACTGGGTGAGAGGAATCAGAGGTAGTGATGGATGTTGTGAAGAGAGATAGTGTGAGATGGTTGGGTCATGTGTTGAGGAAGGATAAAAGTGACTGGGTGAGAGGAATAGAGGTAGTGATGGATGTTGTGAAGAGAGATAGTGTTAGATGGTTGGGTCATGTGATGAGGAAGGTTAAAAGTGACTGGGTGAGTGGAATAGAGGTAGTGATGGATGTTGTGAAGAGAGATAGTGTGGGACGGTTGGGTCATGTGTTGAGGAAGTATGAAAGTGACTGGGTGAGAGGAATCAGAGGTAGTGATGGATGTTGTGAAGAGAGATAGTGTGAGATGTTTGGGTCATGTTGAGGAAGGATAAAAGTGACTGGGTGAGAGGAATAGAGGTAGTGATGGATGTTGTGAAGAGAGATAGTGTGAGATGGTTGGGTCATGTGTTGAGGAAGGATAAAAGTGACTGTGTGAGAGGAATAGAAGTAGTGATGGATGTTGTGAAGAGAGATAGTGTGAGATGGTTGGGTCATGTGTTGAGGAAGGATGAAAGTGACTGGGTGAGAGGAATAGAGGTAGTGATGGATGTTGTGAAGAGAGATAGTGTGAGATGGTTGGGTCATGTGTTGAGGAAGTATGAAAGTGACTGGGTGAGAGGAATAGAGGTAGTGATAGATGTTGTGAAGAGAGATAGTGTGAGATGGTTGGGTCATGTGTTGAGGAAGGATAAAAGTGACTGGGTGAGAGGAATAGAGGTAGTGATGGATGTTGTGAAGAGAGATAGTCTGAGATGGTTGGGTCATGTGTTGAGGAAGGTTGAATGTGAATGGGTGAAGGAATAGAGGTAGTGATGGATGTTGTGAAGAGAGATAGTGTGGGACGGTTGGGTCATGTGTTGAGGAAGTATGAAAGTGACTGGGTGAGAGGAATCAGAGGTAGTGATGGATGTTGTGAAGAGAGATAGTGTGAGATGGTTGGGTCATGTGTTGAGGAAGGATAAAAGTGACTGGTTGAGAGGAATAGAGGTAGTGATGGATGTTGTGAAGAGAGATAGTGTGGGACGGTTGGGTCATGTGTTGAGGAATTATGAAAGTGACTGGGTGAGAGGAATCAGAGGTAGTGATGGATGTTGTGAAGAGAGATAGTGTGAGATGGTTGGGTCATGTGTTGAGGAAGGATGAAAGTGACTGGGTGAGAGGAATAGAGGTAGTGATGGATGTTGTGAAGAGAGATAGTGTGAGATGGTTGGGTCATGTGTTGAGGAAGGATGAAAGTGACTGGGCGAGAGGAATAGAGGTAGTGATGGATGTTGTGAAGAGAGATAGTGTGAGATGGTTGGGTCATGTGTTGAGGAAGGATAAAAGTGACTGGGTGAGAGGAATAGAGGTAGTGATGGATGTTGTGAAGAGAGATAGTCTGAGATGGTTGGGTCATGTGTTGAGGAAGGTTGAATGTGAATGGGTGAAGGAATAGAGGTAGTGATGGATGTTGTGAAGAGAGATAGTGTGGGACGGTTGGGTCATGTGTTGAGGAAGTATGAAAGTGACTGGGTGAGAGGAATCAGAGGTAGTGATGGATGTTGTGAAGAGAGATAGTGTGAGATGGTTGGGTCATGTGTTGAGGAAGGATAAAAGTGACTGGTTGAGAGGAATAGAGGTAGTGATGGATGTTGTGAAGAGAGATAGTGTTAGACGGTTGGGTCATGTGATGAGGAAGGTTAAAAGTGACTGGGTGAGTGGAATAGATGTTGTGATGGATGTTGTGAAGAGAGATAGTGTGGGACGGTTGGGTCATGTGTTGAGGAAGTATGAAAGTGACTGGGTGAGAGGAATCAGAGGTAGTGATGGATGTTGTGAAGAGAGATAGTGTGAGATGGTTGGGTCATGTGTTGAGGAAGGATTAAAGTAACTGGGTGAGAGGAATAGAGGTGGTGATGGATGTTGTGAAGAGAGATAGTGTGGGACGGTTGGGTCATGTGTTGAGGAATTATGAAAGTGACTGTGTGAGAGGAATCAGAGGTAGTGATGGATGTTGTGAAGAGAGATAGTGTGAGATGGTTGGGTCATGTGTTGAGGAAGGATAAAAGTGACTGGGTGAGAGGAATAGAGGTAGTGATGGATGTTGTGAAGAGAGATAGTCTGAGATGGTTGGGTCATGTGTTGAGGAAGGATGAAAGTGACTGGGTGAGAGGAATAGAGGTAGTTATGGATGTTGTGAAGAGAGATAGTGTGAGATGGTTGGGTCATGTGTTGAGGAAGGATAAAAGTGACTGGGTGAGAGGAATAGAGGAAGTGATGGATGTTGTGAAGAGAGATAGTGTGAGATGGTTGGGTCATGTGTTGAGGAAGGATAAATGTGACTGGGTGAGAGGAATAGAGGTAGTGATGGATGTTGTGAAGAGAGATAGTGTGAGATGGTTGGGTCATGTGTTGAGGAAGGATGAGAATGACTGGGTGAGAAGAATAGAGGTAGTGATGGATGTTGTGAAGAGAGATAGTGTGGGACGGTTGGGTCATGTGTTGAGGAAGTATGAAAGTGACTGGGTGAGAGGAATCAGAGGTAGTGATGGATGTTGTGAAGACAGATAGTGTGAGATGGTTGGGTCATGTGTTGAGGAAGGATAAAGGTGACTGGGTGAGAGGAATAGAGGTGGTGATGGATGTTGTGAAGAGAGATAGTGTGGGACGGTTGGGTCATGTGTTGAGGAATTATGAAAGTGACTGGGTGAGAGGAATCAGAGGTAGTGATGGATGTTGTGAAGAGAGATAGTCTGAGATGGTTGGGTCATGTGTTGAGGAAGGATGAAAGTGACTGGGTGAGAGGAATAGAGGTAGTTATGGATGTTGTGAAGAGAGATAGTGTGAGATGGTTGGGTCATGTGCTGAGGAAGGATAAAAGTGACTGGGTGTGAGGAATAGAGGAAGTGATGGATGTTGTGAAGAGAGATGGTGTGAGATGGTTGGGTCATGTGTTGAGGAAGGATATAAGTGACTGGGTGAGAGGAATAGAGGTAGTGATGGATGTTGTGAAGAGAGATAGTGTGAGATGGTTGGGTCATGTGTTGAGGAAGGATGAGAATGACTGGGTGAGAGGAATAGAGGTAGTGATGGATGTTGTGAAGAGAGATAGTGTGGGACGGTTCGGTCATGTGTTGAGGAAGTATGAAAATGACTGGGTGAGAGGAATCAGAGGTAGTGATGGATGTTGTGAAGAGAAATAGTGTGAGATGGTTGGGTCATGTGTTGAGGAAGGATAAAAGTGACTGGGTAAGAGGAATAGATGTAGTGATGGATGTTGTGAAGAGAGATAGTGTGAGATGGTTCGGTCATGTGTTGAGGCAGTATGAAAGTGCCTGGGTAAGAGGAAAAGAAGTAGTGATGGATGTTGTGAAAAGAGATAGTGTGAGATGGTTGGGTCATGTATTGAGGAAGTATGAAAGTGACGGGGTGAGAGGAATAGAGGTAGTGATGGATGTTGTGAAGAGAGATAGTGAGATGGTTGGGTCATGTGTTGAGGAAGGTTGAATGTGAATGGGTGAAGGAATAGAGGTAATGATGGATGTTGTGAAGAGAGATAGTGTGGGACGGTTGGGTCATGTGTTAAGGAAGTATGAAAGTGACTGGGTGAGAGGAATCAGAGGTAGTGATGGATGTTGTGAAGAGAGATAGTGTGAGATGGTTGGGTCATGTGTTGAGGAAGGATTAAAGTGACTGGGTGAGAGGAATAGAGGTAGTGATGGATGTTGTGAAGAGAGATAGTGTTAGATGGTTGGGTCATGTGATGAGGAAGGTTAAAAGTGACTGGGTGAGTGGAATAGAGGTAGTGATGGATGTTGTGAAGAGAGATAGTGTGGGACGGTTGGGTCATGTGTTGAGGAAGTATGAAAGTGACTGGGTGAGAGGAATCAGAGGTAGTGATGGATGTTGTGAAGAGAGATAGTGTGAGATGTTTGGGTCATGTTGAGGAAGGATAAAAGTGACTGGGTGAGAGGAATAGAGGTAGTGATGGATGTTGTGAAGAGAGATAGTGTGAGATGGTTGGGTCATGTGTTGAGGAAGGATAAAAGTGACTGTGTGAGAGGAATAGAAGTAGTGATGGATGTTGTGAAGAGAGATAGTGTGAGATGGTTGGGTCATGTGTTGAGGAAGGATGAAAGTGACTGGGTGAGAGGAATAGAGGTAGTGATGGATGTTGTGAAGAGAGATAGTGTGAGATGGTTGGGTCATGTGTTGAGGAAGTATGAAAGTGACTGGGTGAGAGGAATAGAGGTAGTGATGGATGTTGTGAAGAGAGATAGTGTGAGATGGTTGGGTCATATGTTGAGGAAGGATAAAAGTGACTGGGTGAGAGGAATAGAGGTAGTGATGGATGTTGTGAGGAGAGATAGTGTGAGATGGTTGGTTCATGTGTTGAGGAAGTTAGAAAGTGACTTGTTGAGAGTAATAGAGGTAGTGATAGATGTTGTGAAGAAAGATAGTGTAAGATGGTTGGGTCATGTGTTGAGGAAGTATGAAAGTGACTGGGTGAGAGGAATAGAGGTAGAGATGGATGTTGTGAAGAGAGATAGTGTGAGATGATTGGGTCATGTGTTGAGGAAGTATGAAAGTGACGGGGTGAGAGGAATAGAGGTAGTGATGGATGTTGTGAAGAGAGAGATAGTGAGATGGTTGGGTCATGTGTTGAGGAAGGTTGAATGTGAATGGGTGAAGGAATAGAGGTAGTGATGGATGTTGTGAAGAGAGATAGTGTGGGACGGTTGGGTCATGTGTTGAGGAAGTATGAAAGTGACTGGGTGAGAGGAATCAGAGGTAGTGATGGATGTTGTGAAGAGAGATAGTGTGAGATGGTTGGGTCATGTGTTGAGGAAGGATAAAAGTGACTGGGTGAGAGGAATAGAGGTAGTGATGGATGTTGTGAAGAGAGATAGTGTTAGACGGTTGGGTCATGTGATGAGGAAGGTTAAAAGTGACTGGGTGAGTGGAATAGATGTTGTGATGGATGTTGTGAAGAGAGATAGTGTGGGACGGTTGGGGCATGTGTTGAGGAAGTATGAAAGTGACTGGGTGAGAGGAATCAGAGGTACTGATGGATGTTGTGAAGAGAGATAGTGTGAGATGGTTGGGTCATGTGTTGAGGAAGGATAAAATTGACTGGGTGAGAGGAATAGAGGTGGTGATGGATGTTGTGAAGAGAGATAGTGTGGGACGGTTGGGTCATGTGTTGAGGAATTATGAAAGTGACTGGGTGAGAGGAATCAGAGGTAGTGATGGATGTTGTGAAGAGAGATAGTGTGAGATGGTTGGGTCATGTGTTGAGGAAGGATGAAAGTGACTGGGTGAGAGGAATAGAGGTAGTGATGGACGTTGTGAAGAGAGATAGTGTGAGATGGTTGGGTCATGTGTTGAGGAAGGATGAAAGTGACTGGGCGAGAGGAATAGAGGTAGTGATGGATGTTGTGAAGAGAGATAGTGTGAGATGGTTGGGTCATGTGTTGAGGAAGGATAAAAGTGACTGGGTGAGAGGAATAGAGGTAGTGATGGATGTTGTGAAGAGAGATAGTCTGAGATGGTTGGGTCATGTGTTGAGGAAGGTTGAATGTGAATGGGTGAAGGAATAGAGGTAGTGATGGATGTTGTGAAGAGAGATAGTGTGGGACGGTTGGGTCATGTGTTGAGGAAGTATGAAAGTGACTGGGTGAGAGGAATCAGAGGTAGTGTTGGATGTTGTGAAGAGAGATAGTGTGAGATGGTTGGGTCATGTGTTGAGGAAGGATAAAAGTGACTGGTTGAGAGGAATAGAGGTAGTGATGGATGTTGTGAAGAGAGATAGTGTTAGACGGTTGGGTCATGTGATGAGGAAGGTTAAAAGTGACTGGGTGAGTGGAATAGATGTTGTGATGGATGTTGTGAAGAGAGATAGTGTGGGACGGTTGGGTCATGTGTTGAGGAAGTATGAAAGTGACTGGGTGAGAGGAATCAGAGGTAGTGATGGATGTTGTGAAGAGAGATAGTGTGAGATGGTTGGGTCATGTGTTGAGGAAGGATTAAAGTAACTGGGTGAGAGGAATAGAGGTGGTGATGGATGTTGTGAAGAGAGATAGTGTGGGACGGTTGGGTCATGTGTTGAGGAATTATGAAAGTGACTGTGTGAGAGGAATCAGAGGTAGTGATGGATGTTGTGAAGAGAGATAGTGTGAGATGGTTGGGTCATGTGTTGAGGAAGGATAAAAGTGACTGGGTGAGAGGAATAGAGGTAGTGATGGATGTTTTGAAGAGAGATAGTGTGAGATGGTTGGGTCATGTGTTGAGGAAGGATAAAAGTGACTGGGTGAGAGGAATAGAGGAAGTGATGGATGTTGTGAAGAGAGATAGTGTGAGATGGTTGGGTCATGTGTTGAGGAAGGATAAAAGTGACTGGGTGAGAGGAATAGAGGTAGTGATGGATGTTGTGAAGAGAGATAGTGTGAGATGGTTGGGTCATGTGTTGAGGAAGGATGAGAATGAATGGGTGAGAAGAATAGAGATAGTGATGGATGTTGTGAAGAGAGATAGTGTGGGACGGTTGGGTCATGTGTTGAGGAAGTATGAAAGTGACTGGGTGAGAGGAATCAGAGGTAGTGATGGATGTTGTGAAGACAGATAGTGTGAGATGGTTGGGTCATGTGTTGAGGAAGGATAAAGGTGACTGGGTGAGAGGAATAGAGGTAGTGATGGATGTTGTGAAGAGAGATAGTGTGGGACGGTTGGGTCATGTGTTGAGGAATTATGAAAGTGACTGGGTGAGAGGAATCAGAGGTAGTGATGGATGTTGTGAAGAGAGATAGTCTGAGATGGTTGGGTCATGTGCTGAGGAAGGATAAAAGTGACTGGGTGTGAGGAATAGAGGAAGTGATGGATGTTGTGAAGAGAGATGGTGTGAGATGGTTGGGTCATGTGTTGAGGAAGGATATAAGTGACTGGGTGAGAGGAATAGAGGTAGTGATGGATGTTGTGAAGTGAAATAGTGTGAGATGGTTGGGTCATGTGTTGAGGAAGGATGAGAATGACTGGGTGAGAGGAATAGAGGTAGTGATGGATCTTGTGAAGAGAGATAGTGTGGGACGGTTCGGTCATGTGTTGAGGAAGTATGAAAATGACTGGGTGAGAGGAATCAGAGGTAGTGATGGATGTTGTGAAGAGAAATAGTGTGAGATGGTTGGGTCATGTGCTGAGGAAGGATAAAAGTGACTGGGTAAGAGGAATAGATGTAGTGATGGATGTTGTGAAGAGAGATAGTGTGAGATGGTTCGGTCATGTGTTGAGGCAGTATGAAAGTGCCTGGGTAAGAGGAAAAGAAGTAGTGATGGATGTTGTGAAAAGAGATAGTGTGAGATGGTTGGGTCATGTATTGAGGAAGTATGAGAGGAATAGAGGTAGTGATGGATGTTGTGAAGAGAGATAGTGAGATGGTTGGGTCATGTGTTGAGGAAGGTTGAATGTGAATGGGTGAAGGAATAGAGGTAATGATGGATGTTGTGAAGAAAGATAGTGTGGGACGGTTGGGTCATGTGTTAAGGAAGTATGAAAGTGACTGGGTGAGAGGAATAGAGGTAGTGATGGATGTTGTGAAGAGAGATAGTGTTAGATGGTTGGGTCATGTGATGAGGAAGGTTAAAAGTGACTGGGTGAGTGGAATAGAGGTAGTGATGGATGTTGTGAAGAGAGATAGTGTGGGACGGTTGGGTCATGTGTTGAGGAAGTATGAAAGTGACTGGGTGAGAGGAATCAGAGGTAGTGATGGATGTTGTGAAGAGAGATAGTGTGAGATGGTTGGGTCATGTGTTGAGGAAGGATAAAAGTGACTGGGTGAGAGGAATAGAGGTAGTGATGGATGTTGTGAAGAGAGATAGTGTGAGATGGTTGGGTCATGTGTTGAGGAAGGATAAAAGTGACTGTGTGAGAGGAATAGAAGTAGTGATGGATGTTGTGAAGAGAGATAGTGTGAGATTGTTGGGTCATGTGTTGAGGAAGGATGAAAGTGACTGGGTGAGAGGAATAGAGGTAGTGATGGATGTTGTGAAGAGAGATAGTGTGAGATGGTTGGGTCATGTGTTGAGGAAGTATGAAAGTGACTGGGTGAGAGGAATAGAGGTAGTGATGGATGTTGTGAAGAGAGATAGTGTGAGATGGTTGGGTCATATGTTGAGGAAGGATAAAAGTGACTGGGTGAGAGGAATAGAGGTAGTGATGGATGTTGTGAGGAGAGATAGTGTGAGATGGTTGGTTCATGTGTTGAGGAAGTATGAAAGTGACTTGTTGAGAGTAATAGAGGTAGTGATAGATGTTGTGAAGAGAGATAGTGTAAGATGGTTGGGTCATGTGTTGAGGAAGTATGAAAGTGACTGGGTGAGAGGAATAGAGGTAGAGATGGATGTTGTGAAGAGAGATAGTGTGAGATGATTGGGTCATGTGTTGAGGAAGTATGAAAGTGACTGGGTGAGAGGAATAGAGGTACTGATGGATGTTGTGAAGAGAGATAGTGTGAGATGGTTGGGTCATGTGTTGAGGAACGATAAAATTGATTGGGTGAGAGGAATAGAGGTAGTGATGGATGTTGTGAAGAGAGATCGTGTGAGATGGTTGGGTCATGTGTTAAGGAAGTATGAATGTGACTGGGTGAGAGGAATAGAGGTAGTTATGGATGTTGTGAAGAGAGATAGTGTGAGATGGTTGGGTCATGTGTTGAGGAAGGATGAAAGTGACTGGGTGAGAGGAATAGAGGTAGTGATGGATGTTGTGAAGAGAGATAGTGTGAGATGGTTGGGTCATGTGTTGAGGAAGGATAAAAGTGACTGGGTGAGAGGAATAGAGGTAGTGATGGATGTTGTGAAGAGAGATAGTCTGAGATGGTTAGGTCATGTGTTGAGGAAGGATGAAAGTGACTGGGTGAGAGGAATAGAGGTAGTTATGGATGTTGTGAAGAGGGATAGTGTGAGATGGTTGGGTCATGTGTTGAGGAAGGCTAAAAGTGACTGGGTGAGAGGAATAGAGGTAGTGATGGATGTGGGTGAAGAGAGATAGTGTGAGATGGTTGGGTCATGTGTTGAGGAAGGATGAGAATGACTGGGTGAGAGGAATAGAGGTAGTGATGGATGTTGTGAAGAGAGATAGTGTGAGATGGTTGGGTCATGTGTTGAGGAAGGATGAAAATGACTAGGTGAGAGGAACAGAGGTAGTGATGGATGTTGTGAAGAGAGATAGTGTGAAATGGTTGGATCATGTGTTGAGGAAGGATAAAGGTGACTGGGTGAGTGGAATAGAGGTAGTGATGGATGCTGTGAAGACAGATAGTGTGGGACGGTTCGGTCATGTGTTGAGGAAGTATGAAAATGACTGGGTGAGAGGAATCAGAGGTAGTGATGGATGTTGTGAAGAGAAATAGTGTGAGATGGTTGGGTCATGTGTTGAGGAAGGATAAACGTGACTGGGTAAGAGGATTAGATGTAGTGATGGATGTTGTGAAGAGAGATAGTGTGAGATGGTTCGGTCATGTGTTGAGGCAGTATGAAAGTGACTGGGTAAGAGGAAAAGAAGTAGTGATGGATGTTGTGAAAAGAGGAAGTGTGAGATGGTTGGGTCATGTATTGAGGAAGTATGAAAGTGACGGGGTGAGAGGAATAGAGGTAGTGATGGATGTTGTGAAGAGATAGATAGTGAGATGGTTGGGTCATGTGTTGAGGAAGGTTGAATGTGAATGGGTGAAGGAATAGAGGTAGTGATGGATGTTGTGAAGAGGGATAGTGTGGGACGGTTGGGTCATGTGTTGAGGAAGTATGAAAGTGACTGGGTGAGAGGAATAGAGGTAGTTATGGATGTTGTGAAGAGAGATAGTGTGAGATGGTTGGGTCATGTGTTGAGGAAGGATGAAAGTGACTGGGTGAGAGGAATAGAGGTAGTGATGGATGTTGTGAAGAGAGATAGTGTGGGACGGTTGGGTCATGTGTTGAGGAAGGATAAAAGTGACTGGGTGAGAGGAATAGAGGTAGTGATGGATGTTGTGAAGAGAGATAGTGTGAGATGGTTGGGTCATGTGTTGAGGAAGGATAAAATTGATTGGGTGAGAGGAATAGAGGTAGTGATGGATGTTGTGAAGAGAGATAGTGTGGGACGGTTGGGTCATGTGTTGAGGAAGTATGAAAATGACTGGGTGAGAGGAATCAGAGGTAGTGATGGATGTTGTGAAGAGAAATAGTGTGAGATGGTTGGGTCATGTGCTGAGGAAGGATAAAAGTGACTGGGTAAGAGGAATAGATGTAGTGATGGATGTTGTGAAGAGAGATAGTGTGAGATGGTTCGGTCATGTGTTGAGGCAGTATGAAAGTGCCTGGGTAAGAGGAAAAGAAGTAGTGATGGATGTTGTGAAAAGAGATAGTGTGAGATGGTTGGGTCATGTATTGAGGAAGTATGAGAGGAATAGAGGTAGTGATGGATGTTGTGAAGAGAGATAGTGAGATGGTTGGGTCATGTGTTGAGGAAGGTTGAATGTGAATGGGTGAAGGAATAGAGGTAATGATGGATGTTGTGAAGAAAGATAGTGTGGGACGGTTGGGTCATGTGTTAAGGAAGTATGAAAGTGACTGGGTGAGAGCAATAGAGGTAGTGATGGATGTTGTGAAGAGAGATAGTGTTAGATGGTTGGGTCATGTGATGAGGAAGGTTAAAAGTGACTGGGTGAGTGGAATAGAGGTAGTGATGGATGTTGTGAAGAGAGATAGTGTGGGACGGTTGGGTCATGTGTTGAGGAAGTATGAAAGTGACTGGGTGAGAGGAATCAGAGGTAGTGATGGATGTTGTGAAGAGAGATAGTGTGAGATGGTTGGGTCATGTGTTGAGGAAGGATAAAAGTGACTGGGTGAGAGGAATAGAGGTAGTGATGGATGTTGTGAAGAGAGATAGTGTGAGATGGTTGGGTCATGTGTTGAGGAAGGATAAAAGTGACTGTGTGAGAGGAATAGAAGTAGTGATGGATGTTGTGAAGAGAGATAGTGTGAGATTGTTGGGTCATGTGTTGAGGAAGGATGAAAGTGACTGGGTGAGAGGAATAGAGGTAGTGATGGATGTTGTGAAGAGAGATAGTGTGAGATGGTTGGGTCATGTGTTGAGGAAGTATGAAAGTGACTGGGTGAGAGGAATAGAGGTAGTGATGGATGTTGTGAAGAGAGATAGTGTGAGATGGTTGGGTCATATGTTGAGGAAGGATAAAAGTGACTGGGTGAGAGGAATAGAGGTAGTGATGGATGTTGTGAGGAGAGATAGTGTGAGATGGTTGGTTCATGTGTTGAGGAAGTATGAAAGTGACTTGTTGAGAGTAATAGAGGTAGTGATAGATGTTGTGAAGAGAGATAGTGTAAGATGGTTGGGTCATGTGTTGAGGAAGTATGAAAGTGACTGGGTGAGAGGAATAGAGGTAGAGATGGATGTTGTGAAGAGAGATAGTGTGAGATGATTGGGTCATGTGTTGAGGAAGTATGAAAGTGACTGGGTGAGAGGAATAGAGGTACTGATGGATGTTGTGAAGAGAGATAGTGTGAGATGGTTGGGTCATGTGTTGAGGAACGATAAAATTGATTGGGTGAGAGGAATAGAGGTAGTGATGGATGTTGTGAAGAGAGATCGTGTGAGATGGTTGGGTCATGTGTTAAGGAAGTATGAATGTGACTGGGTGAGAGGAATAGAGGTAGTTATGGATGTTGTGAAGAGAGATAGTGTGAGATGGTTGGGTCATGTGTTGAGGAAGGATGAAAGTGACTGGGTGAGAGGAATAGAGGTAGTGATGGATGTTGTGAAGAGAGATAGTGTGAGATGGTTGGGTCATGTGTTGAGGAAGGATAAAAGTGACTGGGTGAGAGGAATAGAGGTAGTGATGGATGTTGTGAAGAGAGATAGTCTGAGATGGTTAGGTCATGTGTTGAGGAAGGATGAAAGTGACTGGGTGAGAGGAATAGAGGTAGTTATGGATGTTGTGAAGAGGGATAGTGTGAGATGGTTGGGTCATGTGTTGAGGAAGGCTAAAAGTGACTGGGTGAGAGGAATAGAGGTAGTGATGGATGTGGGTGAAGAGAGATAGTGTGAGATGGTTGGGTCATGTGTTGAGGAAGGATGAGAATGACTGGGTGAGAGGAATAGAGGTAGTGATGGATGTTGTGAAGAGAGATAGTGTGAGATGGTTGGGTCATGTGTTGAGGAAGGATGAAAATGACTAGGTGAGAGGAACAGAGGTAGTGATGGATGTTGTGAAGAGAGATAGTGTGAAATGGTTGGATCATGTGTTGAGGAAGGATAAAGGTGACTGGGTGAGTGGAATAGAGGTAGTGATGGATGCTGTGAAGACAGATAGTGTGGGACGGTTCGGTCATGTGTTGAGGAAGTATGAAAATGACTGGGTGAGAGGAATCAGAGGTAGTGATGGATGTTGTGAAGAGAAATAGTGTGAGATGGTTGGGTCATGTGTTGAGGAAGGATAAACGTGACTGGGTAAGAGGATTAGATGTAGTGATGGATGTTGTGAAGAGAGATAGTGTGAGATGGTTCGGTCATGTGTTGAGGCAGTATGAAAGTGACTGGGTAAGAGGAAAAGAAGTAGTGATGGATGTTGTGAAAAGAGGAAGTGTGAGATGGTTGGGTCATGTATTGAGGAAGTATGAAAGTGACGGGGTGAGAGGAATAGAGGTAGTGATGGATGTTGTGAAGAGATAGATAGTGAGATGGTTGGGTCATGTGTTGAGGAAGGTTGAATGTGAATGGGTGAAGGAATAGAGGTAGTGATGGATGTTGTGAAGAGGGATAGTGTGGGACGGTTGGGTCATGTGTTGAGGAAGTATGAAAGTGACTGGGTGAGAGGAATAGAGGTAGTTATGGATGTTGTGAAGAGAGATAGTGTGAGATGGTTGGGTCATGTGTTGAGGAAGGATGAAAGTGACTGGGTGAGAGGAATAGAGGTAGTGATGGATGTTGTGAAGAGAGATAGTGTGGGACGGTTGGGTCATGTGTTGAGGAAGGATAAAAGTGACTGGGTGAGAGGAATAGAGGTAGTGATGGATGTTGTGAAGAGAGATAGTGTGAGATGGTTGGGTCATGTGTTGAGGAAGGATAAAATTGATTGGGTGAGAGGAATAGAGGTAGTGATGGATGTTGTGAAGAGAGATCGTGTGAGATGGTTGGGTCATGTGTTAAGGAAGTATGAATGTGACTGGGTGAGAGGAATAGAGGTAGTTATGGATGTTGTGAAGAGAGATAGTGTGAGATGGTTGGGTCATGTGTTGAGGAAGGATGAAAGTGACTGGGTGAGAGGAATAGAGGTAGTGATGGATGTTGTGAAGAGAGATAGTGTGAGATGGTTGGGTCATATGTTGAGGAAGGATAAAAGTGACTGGGTGAGAGGAATAGAGGTAGTGATGGATGTTGTGAAGAGGGATAGTGTGAGATGGTTGGGTCATGTGTTGAGGAAGGCTAAAAGTGACTGGGTGAGAGGAATAGAGGTAGTGATGGATGTGGGTGAAGAGAGATAGTGTGAGATGGTTGGGTCATGTGTTGAGGAAGGATGAGAATGACTGGGTGAGAGGAATAGAGGTAGTGATGGATGTTGTGAAGAGAGATAGTGTGAGATGGTTGGGTCATGTATTGAGGAAGGATGAAAATGACTAGGTGAGAGGAACAGAGGTAGTGATGGATGTTGTGAAGAGAGATAGTGTGAAATGGTTGGATCATGTGTTGAGGAAGGATAAAGGTGACTGGGTGAGTGGAATAGAGGTAGTGATGGATGCTGTGAAGACAGATAGTGTGGGACGGTTCGGTCATGTGTTGAGGAAGTATGAAAATGACTGGGTGAGAGGAATCAGAGGTAGTGATGGATGTTGTGAAGAGAAATAGTGTGAGATGGTTGGGTCATGTGTTGAGGAAGGATAAAAGTGACTGGGTAAGAGGATTAGATGTAGTGATGGATGTTGTGAAGAGAGATAGTGTGAGATGGTTCGGTCATGTGTTGAGGCAGTATGAAAGTGACTGGGTAAGAGGAAAAGAAGTAGTGATGGATGTTGTGAAAAGAGATAGTGTGAGATGGTTGGGTCATGTATTGAGGAAGTATGAAAGTGACGGGGTGAGAGGAATAGAGGTAGTGATGGATGTTGTGAAGAGGGAGATAGTGAGATGGTTGGGTCATGTGTTGAGGAAGGTTGAATGTGAATGGGTGAAGGAATAGAGGTAGTGATGGATGTTGTGAAGAGAGATAGTGTGGGACGGTTGGGTCATGTGTTGAGGAAGTATGAAAGTGACTGGGTGAGAGGAATCAGAGGTAGTGATGGATGTTGTGAAGAGAGATAGTGTGAGATGGTTGGGTCATGTGTTGAGGAAGGATAAAATTGATTGGGTGAGAGGAATAGAGGTAGTGATGGATGTTGTGAAGAGAGATCGTGTGAGATGGTTGGGTCATGTGTTAAGGAAGTATGAATGTGACTGGGTGAGAGGAATAGAGGTAGTTATGGATGTTGTGAAGAGAGATAGTGTGAGATGGTTGGGTCATGTGTTGAGGAAGGATGAAAGTGACTGGGTGAGAGGAATAGAGGTAGTGATGGATGTTGTGAAGAGAGATAGTGTGAGATGGTTGGGTCATGTGTTGAGGAAGGATAAAAGTGACTGGGTGAAGGAATAGAGGTAGTGATGGATGTTGGGATGAGAGATAGTGTGGGACGGTTGGGTCATGTGTTGAGGAAGTATGAAAGTGACTGGGTGAGAGGAATCAGAGGTAGTGATGGATGTTGTGAAGAGAGATAGTGTGAGATGGTTGGGTCATGTGTTGAGGAAGGATAAAAGTGACTGGGTGAGAGGAATAGAGGTAGTGATGGATGTTGTGAAGAGAGATAGTGTTAGACGGTTGGGTCATGTGATGAGGAAGGTTAAAAGTGACTGGGTGAGTGGAATAGATGTTGTGATGGATGTTGTTAAGAGAGATAGTGTGGGACGGTTGGGTCATGTGTTGAGGAAGTATGAAAGTGACTGGGTGAGAGGAATCAGAGGTAGTGATGGATGTTGTGAAGAGAGATAGTGTGAGATGGTTGGGTCATGTGTTGAGGAAGGATAAAAGTGACTGGGTGAGAGGAATAGAGGTAGTGATGGATGTTGTGAAGAGAGATAGTGTGAGATGGTTGGGTCATGTGTTGAGGAAGGATAAAAGTGACTGTGTGAGAGGAATAGAAGTAGTGATGGATGTTGTGAAGAGAGATAGTGTGAGATGGTTGGGTCATGTGTTGAGGAAGGATGAAAGTGACTGGGTGAGAGGAATAGAGGTAGTGATGGATGTTGTGAAGAGAGATAGAGTGAGATGGTTGGGCCATGTGTTGAGGAAGTATGAAAGTGACTGGGTGAGAAAAATAGAGGTAGTGATGGATGTTGTGAAGAGAGATAGTGTGAGATGGTTGGGTCATATGTTGAGGAAGGATAAAAGTGACTGGGTGAGAGGAATAGAGGTAGTGATGGATGTTGTGAGGAGAGATAGTGTGAGATGGTTGGTTCATGTGTTGAGGAAGTATGAAAGTGACTTGTTGAGAGTAATAGAGGTAGTGATAGATGTTGTGAAGAGAGATAGTGTAAGATGGTTGGGTCATGTGTTGAGGAAGTATGAAAGTGACTGGGTGAGAGGAATAGAGGTAGAGATGGATGTTGTGAAGAGAGATAGTGTGAGATGATTGGGTCATGTGTTGAGGAAGTATGAAAGTGACTGGGTGAGAGGAATAGAGGTACTGATGGATGTTGTGAAGAGAGATAGTGTGAGATGGTTGGGTCATGTGTTGAGGAAGGATAAAATTGATTGGGTGAGAGGAATAGAGGTAGTGATGGATGTTGTGAAGAGAGATCGTGTGAGATGGTTGTGTCATGTGTTAAGGAAGTATGAATGTGACTGGGTGAGAGGAATAGAGGTAGTCATGGATGTTGTGAAGAGAGATAGTGTGAGATGGTTGGGTCATGTGTTGAGGAAGGATGAAAGTGACTGGGTGAGAGGAATAGAGGTAGTGATGGATGTTGTGAAGAGAGATAGTGTGAGATGGTTGGGTCATGTGTTGAGGAAGGATAAAAGTGACTGGGTGAGAGGAATAGAGGTAGTGATGGATGTTGTGAAGAGAGATAGTCTGAGATGGTTAGGTCATGTGTTGAGGAAGGATGAAAGTGACTGGGTGAGAGGAATAGAGGTAGTTATGGATGTTGTGAAGAGGGATAGTGTGAGATGGTTGGGTCATGTGTTGAGGAAGGCTAAAAGTGACTGGGTGAGAGGAATAGAGGTAGTGATGGATGTGGGTGAAGAGAGATAGTGTGAGATGGTTAGGTCATGTGTTGAGGAAGGATGAGAATGACTGGGTGAGAGGAACAGAGGTAGTGATGGATGTTGTGAAGAGAGATAGTGTGAAATGGTTGGATCATGTGTTGAGGAAGGATAAAGGTGACTGGGTGAGTGGAATAGAGGTAGTGATGGATGCTGTGAAGAGAGATAGTGTGGGACGGTTCGGTCATGTGTTGAGGAAGTATGAAAATGACTGGGTGAGAGGAATCAGAGGTAGTGATGGATGTTGTGAAGAGAAATAGTGTGAGATGGTTGGGTCATGTGTTGAGGAAGGATAAAAGTGACTGGGTAAGAGGATTAGATGTAGTGATGGATGTTGTGAAGAGAGATAGTGTGAGATGGTTCGGTCATGTGTTGAGGCAGTATGAAAGTGACTGGGTAAGAGGAAAAGAAGTAGTGATGGATGTTGTGAAAAGAGATAGTGTGAGATGGTTGGGTCATGTATTGAGGAAGTATGAAAGTGACGGGGTGAGAGGAATAGAGGTAGTGATGGATGTTGTGAAGAGAGAGATAGTGAGATGGTTGGGTCATGTGTTGAGGAAGGTTGAATGTGAATGGGTGAAGGAATAGAGGTAGTGATGGATGTTGTGAAGAGAGATAGTGTGGGACGGTTGGGTCATGTGTTGAGGAAGTATGAAAGTGACTGGGTGAGAGGAATCAGAGGTAGTGATGGATGTTGTGAAGAGAGATAGTGTGAGATGGTTGGGTCATGTGTTGAGGAAGGATAAAAGTGACTGGGTGAGAGGAATAGAGGTAGTGATGGATGTTGTGAAGAGAGATAGTGTTAGACGGTTGGGTCATGTGATGAGGAAGGTTAAAAGTGACTGGGTGAGTGGAATAGATGTTGTGATGGATGTTGTGAAGAGAGATAGTGTGGGACGGTTGGGTCATGTGTTGAGGAAGTATGAAAGTGACTGGGTGAGAGGAATCAGAGGTACTGATGGATGTTGTGAAGAGAGATAGTGTGAGATGGTTGGGTCATGTGTTGAGGAAGGATAAAAGTGACTGGGTGAGAGGAATAGAGGTAGTTATGGATGTGGGTGAAGAGAGATAGTGTGAGATGGTTGGGTCATGTGTTGAGGAAGGATGAGAATGACTGGGTGAGAGGAATAGAGGTAGTGATGGATGTTGTGAAGAGAGATAGTGTGAGATGGTTGGGTCATGTGTTGAGGAAGGATGAAAATGACTAGGTGAGAGGAACAGAGGTAGTGATGGATGTTGTGAAGAGAGATAGTGTGAAATGGTTGGATCATGTGTTGAGGAAGGATAAAGGTGACTGTGTGAGTGGAATAGAGGTAGTGATGGATGCTGTGAAGAGAGATAGTGTGGGACGGTTCGGTCATGTGTTGAGGAAGTATGAAAATGACTGGGTGAGAGGAATCAGAGGTGGTGATGGATGTTGTGAAGAGAAATAGTGTGAGATGGTTGGGTCATGTGTTGAGGAAGGATAAAAGTGACTGGGTAAGAGGATTAGATGTAGTGATGGATGTTGTGAAGAGAGATAGTGTGAGATGGTTGGGTCATGTATTGAGGAAGTATGAAAGTGACGGGGTGAGAGGAATAGAGGTAGTGATGGATGTTGTGAAGAGAGAGATAGTGAGATGGTTGGGTCATGTGTTGAGGAAGGTTGAATGTGAATGGGTGAAGGAATAGAGGTAGTGATGGATGTTGTGAAGAGAGATAGTGTGGGACGGTTGGGTCATGTGTTGAGGAAGTATGAAAGTGACTGGGTGAGAGGAATCAGAGGTAGTGATGGATGTTGTGAAGAGAGATAGTGTGAGATGGTTGGGTCATGTGTTGAGGAAGGATAAAATTGATTGGTTGAGAGGAATAGAGGTAGTGATGGATGTTGTGAAGAGAGATCGTGTGAGATGGTTGGGTCATGTGTTAAGGAAGTATGAATGTGACTGGGTGAGAGGAATAGAGGTAGTTATGGATGTTGTGAAGAGAGATAGTGTGAGATGGTTGGGTCATGTGTTGAGGAAGGATGAAAGTGACTGGGTGAGAGGAATAGAGGTAGTGATGGATGTTGTGAAGAGAGATAGTGTGAGATGGTTGGGTCATGTGTTGAGGAAGGATAAAAGTGACTAGGTGAGAGGAACAGAGGTAGTGATGGATGTTGTGAAGAGAGATAGTGTGAAATGGTTGGATCATGTGTTGAGGAAGGATAAAAGTGACTGGGTGAGAGGAATAGAGGTAGTGATGGATGTTGTGAAGAGAGATAGTCTGAGATGGTTAGGTCATGTGTTGAGGAAGGATAAAAGTGACTGGGTGAGAGGAATAGAGGTAGTTATGGATGTGGGTGAAGAGAGATAGTGTGAGATGGTTGGGTCATGTGTTGAGGAAGGATGAGAATGACTGGGTGAGAGGAATAGAGGTAGTGATGGATGTTGTGAAGAGAGATAGTGTGAGATGGTTGGGTCATGTGTTGAGGAAGGATGAAAGTGACTGGGTGAGAGGAATAGAGGTAGTGATGGATGTTGTGAAGAGAGATAGTGTGAGATGGTTGGGTCATGTGTTGAGGAAGGATAAAAGTGACTGGGTGAGAGGAATAGAGGTAGTGATGGATGTTGTGAAGAGAGATAGTCTGAGATGGTTAGGTCATGTGTTGAGGAAGGATGAAAGTGACTGGGTGAGAGGAATAGAGGTAGTTATGGATGTTGTGAAGAGGGATAGTGTGAGATGGTTGGGTCATGTGTTGAGGAAGGCTAAAAGTGACTGGGTGAGAGGAATAGAGGTAGTGATGGATGTGGGTGAAGAGAGATAGTGTGAGATGGTTGGGTCATGTGTTGAGGAAGGATGAGAATGACTGGGTGAGAGGAATAGAGGTAGTGATGGATGTTGTGAAGAGAGATAGTGTGAGATGGTTGAGTCATGTGTTGAGGAAGGATGAAAATGACTAGGTGAGAGGAACAGAGGTAGTGATGGATGTTGTGAAGAGAGATAGTGTGAAATGGTTGGATCATGTGTTGAGGAAGGATAAAGGTGACTGGGTGAGTGGAATAGAGGTAGTGATGGATGCTGTGAAGAGAGATAGTGTGGGACGGTTCGGTCATCTGTTGAGGAAGTATGAAAATGACTGGGTGAGAGGAATCAGAGGTAGTGATGGATGTTGTGAAGAGAAATAGTGTGAGATGGTTGGGACATGTGTTGAGGAAGGATAAAAGTGACTGGGTAAGAGGATTAGATGTAGTGATGGATGTTGTGAAGAGAGATAGTGTGAGATGGTTCGGTCATGTGTTGAGGCAGTATGAAAGTGACTGGGTAAGAGGAAAAGAAGTAGTGATGGATGTTGTGAAAAGAGATAGTGTGAGATGGTTGGGTCATGTATTGAGGAAGTATGAAAGTGACGGGGTGAGAGGAATAGAGGTAGTTATGGATGTTGTGAAGAGAGAGATAGTGAGATGGTTGGGTCATGTGTTGAGGAAGGTTGAATGTGAATGGGTGAAGGAATAGAGGTAGTGATGGATGTTGTGAAGAGAGATAGTGTGGGACGGTTGGGTCATGTGTTGAGGAAGTATGAAAGTGACTGGGTGAGAGGAATCAGAGGTAGTGATGGATGTTGTGAAGAGAGATAGTGTGAGATGGTTGGGTCATGTGTTGAGGAAGGATAAAAGTGACTGGGTGAGAGGAATAGAGGTAGTGATGGATGTTGTGAAGAGAGATAGTGTTAGACGGTTGGGTCATGTGATGAGGAAGGTTAAAAGTGACTGGGTGAGTGGAATAGATGTTGTGATGGATGTTGTGAAGAGAGATAGTGTGGGACGGTTGGGTCATGTGTTGAGGAAGTATGAAAGTGACTGGGTGAGAGGAATCAGAGGTACTGATGGATGTTGTGAAGAGAGATAGTGTGAGATGGTTGGGTCATGTGTTGAGGAAGGATAAAAGTGACTGGGTGAGAGGAATAGAGGTAGTTATGGATGTGGGTGAAGAGAGATAGTGTGAGATGGTTGGGTCATGTGTTGAGGAAGGATGAGAATGACTGGGTGAGAGGAATAGAGGTAGTGATGGATGTTGTGAAGAGAGATAGTGTGAGATGGTTGGGTCATGTGTTGAGGAAGGATGAAAATGACTAGGCGAGAGGAACAGAGGTAGTGATGGATGTTGTGAAGAGAGATAGTGTGAAATGGTTGGATCATGTGTTGAGGAAGGATAAAGGTGACTGGGTGAGTGGAATAGGGGTAGTGATGGATGCTGTGAAGAGAGATAGTGTGGGACAGTTCGGTCATGTGTTGAGGAAGTATGAAAATGACTGGGTGAGAGGAATCAGAGGTAGTGATGGATGTTGTGAAGAGAAATAGTGTGAGATGGTTGGGTCATGTGTTGAGGAAGGATAAAAGTGACTGGGTAAGAGGATTAGATGTAGTGATGGATGTTGTGAAGAGAGATAGTGTGAGATGGTTCGGTAATGTGTTGAGGCAGTATGAAAGTGACTGGGTAAGAGGAAAAGAAGTAGTGATGGATGTTGTGAAAAGAGATAGTGTGAGATGGTTGGGTCATGTATTGAGGAAGTATGAAAGTGACGGGGTGAGAGGAATAGAGGTAGTGATGGATGTTGTGAAGAGAGAGATAGTGAGATGGTTGGGTCATGTGTTGAGGAAGGTTGAATGTGAATGGGTGAAGGAATACAGGTAGTGATGGATGTTGTGAAGAGAGATAGTGTGGGACGGTTGGGTCATGTGTTGAGGAAGTATGAAAGCGACTGGGTGAGAGGAATCAGAGGTAGTGATGGATGTTGTGAAGAGAAATAGTGTGAGATGGTTGGGTCATGTGTTGAGGAAGGATAAAAGTGACTGGGTGAGAGGAATAGAGGTAGTGATGGATGTTGTGAAGAGAGATAGTGTTAGACGGTTGGGTCATGTGATGAGGAAGGTTAAAAGTGACTGGGTGAGTGGAATAGATGTTGTGATGGATGTTGTGAAGAGAGATAGTGTGGGACGGTTGGGTCATGTGTTGAGGAAGTATGAAAGTGACTGGGTGAGAGGAATCAGAGGTACTGATGGATGTTGTGAAGAGAGATAGTGTGAGATGGTTGGGTCATGTGTTGAGGAAGGATAAAAGTGACTGGGTGAGAGGAATAGAGATGGTGATGGATGTTGTGAAGAGAGATAGTGTGGGACGGTTGGGTCATGTGTTGAGGAATTATGAAAGTGACTGGGTGAGAGGAATCAGAGGTAGTGATGGATGTTGTGAAGAGAGATAGTGTGAGATGGTTGGGTCATGTGTTGAGGAAGGATGAAAGTGACTGGGTGAGAGGAATAGAGGTAGTGATGGATGTTGTGAAGAGAGATAGTGTGAGATGGTTGGGTCATGTGTTGAGGAAGGATGAAAGTGACTGGGTGAGAGGAATAGAGGTAGTGATGGATGTTGTGAAGAGAGATAGTGTGAGATGGTTGGGTCATGTGTTGAGGAAGGATAAAAGTGACTGGGTGAGAGGAATAGAGGTAGTGATGGATGTTGTGAAGAGAGATAGTCTGAGATGGTTGGGTCATGTGTTGAGGAAGGATGAAAGTGACTGGGTGAGAGGAATAGAGGTAGTTATGGATGTTGTGAAGAGAGATAGTGTCAGATGGTTGGGTCATGTGTTGAGGAAGGATAAAAGTGACTGGGTGAGAGGAATAGAGGAAGTGATGGATGTTGTGAAGAGAGATAGTGTGAGATGGTTGGGTCATGTGTTGAGGAAGGATAAAAGTGACTGGGTGAGAGGAATAGAGGTAGTGATGGATGTTGTGAAGAGAGATAGTGTGAGATGGTTGGGTCATGTGTTGAGGAAGGATGAGAATGACTGGGTGAGAGGAATAGAGGTAGTGATGGATGTTGTGAAGAGAGATAGTGTGAGATGGTTGGGTCATGTGTTGAGGAAGGATGAAAATGACTAGGTGAGAGGAACAGAGGTAGTGATGGATGTTGTGAAGTGAGATAGTGTGAGATGGTTGGGTCATGTGTTGAGGAAGGATAAAAGTGACTGGGTGAGTGGAATAGAGGTAGTGATGGATATTGTGAAGAGAGATAGTGTGGGACTGTTCGGTCATGTGTTGAGGAAGTATGAAAGTGACGGGGTGAGAGGAATAGAGGTAGTGATGGATGTTGTGAAGAGAGATAGTGAGATGGTTGGGTCATGTGTTGAGGAAGGTTGAATGTGAATGGGTGAAGTAATAGAGGTAGTGATGGATGTTGTGAAGAGAGATAGTGTGGGACGGTTGGGTCATGTGTTGAGGAAGTATGAAAGTGACTGGGTGAGAGGAATCAGAGGTAGTGATGGATGTTGTGAAGAGAGATAGTGTGAGATGGTTGGGTCATGTGTTGAGGAAGGATAAAAGAGACTGGGTGAGAAGAATAGAGGTAGTGATGGATGTTGTGAAGAGAGATAGTGTTAGATGGTTGGGTCATGTGATGAGGAAGGTTAAAAGTGACTGGGTGAGTGGAATAGAGGTAGTGATGGATGTTGTGAAGAGAGATAGTGTGGGACGGTTGGGTCATGTGTTGAGGAAGTATGAAAGTGACTGGGTGAGAGGAATCAGAGGTAGTGATGGATGTTGTGAAGAGAGATAGTGTGAGATGGTTGGGTCATGTGTTGAGGAAGGATAAAAGTGACTGGGTGAGAGGAATAGAGGTAGTGATGGATTTTGTGAAGAGAGATAGTGTGAGATGGTTGGGTCATGTGTTGAGGAAGGATAAAAGTGACTGTGTGAGAGGAATAGAAGTAGTGATGGATGTTGTGAAGAGAGATAGTGTGAGATGGTTGGGTCATGTGTTGAGGAAGGATGAAAGCGACTGGGTGAGAGGAATAGAGGTAGTGATGGATGTTGTGAAGAGAGATAGTGTGAGATGGTTGGGTCATGTGTTGAGGAAGTATGAAAGTGACTGGGTGAGAGGAATAGAGGTAGTGATGGATGTTGTGAAGAGAGATAGTGTGAGATGGTTGGGTCATATGTTGAGGAAGGATAAAAGTGACTGGGTGAGAGGAATAGAGGTAGTGATGGATGTTGTGAGGAGAGATAGTGTGAGATGGTTGGTTCATGTGTTGAGGAAGTATGAAAGTGACTGGGTGAGAGGAATAGAGGTAGAGATGGATGTTGTGAAGAGAGATAGTGTGAGATGGTTGGGTCATGTATTGAGGAAGTATGAAAGTGACGGGGTGAGAGGAATAGAGGTAGTGATGGATGTTGTGAAGAGAGAGATAGTGAGATGGTTGGGTCATGTGTTGAGGAAGGTTGAATGTGAATGGGTGAAGGAATAGAGGTAGTGATGGATGTTGTGAAGAGAGATAGTGTGGGACGTTTGGGTCATGTGTTGAGGAAGTATGAAAGTGGCTGGGTGAGAGGAATCAGAGGTAGTGATGGATGTTGTGAAGAGAGATAGTGTGAGATGGTTGGGTCATGTGTTGAGGAAGGATAAAAGTGACTGGGTGAGAGGAATAGAGGTAGTGATGGATGTTGTGAAGAGAGATAGTGTTAGACGGTTGGGTCATGTGATGAGGAAGGTTAAAAGTGACTGGGTGAGTGGAATAGATGTTGTGATGGATGTTGTGAAGAGAGATAGTGTGGGACGGTTGGGTCATGTGTTGAGGAAGTATGAAAGTGACTGGGTGAGAGGAATCAGAGGTACTGATGGATGTTGTGAAGAGAGATAGTGTGAGATGGTTGGGTCATGTGTTGAGGAAGGATGAAAGTGACTGGGTGAGAGGAATAGAGGTAGTGATGGATGTTGTGAAGAGAGATAGTGTGAGATGGTTGGGTCATGTGTTGAGGAAGGATGAAAGTGACTGGGTGAGAGGAATAGAGGTAGTGATGGATGTTGTGAAGAGAGATAGTGTGAGATGGTTGGGTCATGTGTTGAGGAAGGATAAAAGTGACTGGGTGAGAGGAATAGAGGTAGTGATGGATGTTGTGAAGAGAGATAGTCTGAGATGGTTGGGTCATGTGTTGAGGAAGGATGAAAGTGACTGGGTGAGAGGAATAGAGGTAGTTATGGATGTTGTGAAGAGAGATAGTGTGAGATGGTTGGGTCATGTGTTGAGGAAGGATAAAAGTGACTGGGTGAGAGGAATAGAGGAAGTGATGGATGTTGTGAAGAGAGATAGTGTGAGATGGTTGGGTCATGTGTTGAGGAATGATAAAAGTGACTGGGTGAGAGGAATAGAGGTAGTGATGGATGTTGTGAAGAGAGATAGTGTGAGATGGTTGGGTCATGTGTTGAGGAAGGATGAGAATGACTGGGTGAGAGGAATAGAGGTAGTGATGGATGTTGTGAAGAGAGATAGTGTGAGATGGTTGGGTCATGTGTTGAGGAAGGATGAAAATGACTAGGTGAGAGGAACAGAGGTAGTGATGGATGTTGTGAAGAGAGATAGTGTGAGATGGTTGGGTCATGTGTTGAGGAAGGATAAAATTGACTGGGTGAGTGGAATAGAGGTAGTGATGGATATTGTGAAGAGAGATAGTGTGGGACTGTTCGGTCATGTGTTGAGGAAGTATGAAAATGACTGGGTGAGAGGAATCAGAGGTAGTGATGGATGTTGTGAAGAGAAAAAGTGTGAGATGGTTGGGTCATGTGTTGAGGAAGGATAAAAGTGACTGGGTAAGAGGAATAGATGTAGTGATGGATGTTGTGAAGAGAGATAGTGTGAGATGGTTCGGTCATGTGTTGAGGCAGTATGAAAGTGACTGGGTAAGAGGAAAAGAAGTAGTGATGGATGTTGTGAAAAGAGATAGTGTGAGATGGTTGGGTCATGTATTGAGGAAGTATGAAAGTGACGGGGTGAGAGGAATAGAGGTAGTGATGGATGTTGTGAAGAGAGATAGTGAGATGGTTGGGTCATGTGTTGAGGAAGGTTGAATGTGAATGGGTGAAGGAATAGAGGTAGTGATGGATGTTGTGAAGAGAGATAGTGTGGGACGGTTGGGTCATGTGTTGAGGAAGTATGAAAGTGACTGGGTGAGAGGAATCAGAGGTAGTGATGGATGTTGTGAAGAGAGATAGTGTGAGATGGTTGGGTCATGTGTTGAGGAAGGATAAAAGAGACTGGGTGAGAGGAATAGAGGTAGTGATGGATGTTGTGAAGAGAGATAGTGTGGGACGGTTGGGTCATGTGTTGAGGAAGTATGAAAGTGACTGGGTGAGAGGAATCAGAGGTAGTGATGGATGTTGTGAAGAGAGATAGTGTGAGATGGTTGGGTCATGTGTTGAGGAAGGATAAAAGAGACTGGGTGAGAGGAATAGAGGTAGTGATGGATGTTGTGAAGAGAGATAGTGTTAGATGGTTGGGTCATGTGATGAGGAAGTATGAAAGTGACTGGGTGAGAGGAATCAGAGGTAGTGATGGATGTTGTGAAGAGAGATAGTGTGAGATGGTTGGGTCATGTGTTGAGGAAGGATAAAAGTAACTGGGTGAGTGGAATAGAGGTAGTGATGGATGTTGTGAAGAGAGATAGTGTGGGACGGTTGGGTCATGTGTTGAGGAAGTATGAAAGTGACTGGGTGAGAGGAATCAGAGGTAGTGATGGATGTTGTGAAGAGAGATAGTGTGAGATGGTTGGGTCATGTGTTGAGGAAGGATAAAAGTGACTGGGTGAGAGGAATAGAGGTAGTGATGGATTTTTTGAAGAGAGATAGTGTGAGATGGTTGGGTCATGTGTTGAGGAAGGATAAAAGTGACTGTGTGAGAGGAATAGAAGTAGTGATGGATGTTGTGAAGAGAGATAGTGTGAGATGGTTGGGTCATGTGTTGAGGAAGGATGAAAGCGACTGGGTGAGAGGAATAGAGGTAGTGATGGATGTTGTGAAGAGAGATAGTGTGAGATGGTTGGGTCATGTGTTGAGGAAGTATGAAAGTGACTGGGTGAGAGGAATAGAGGTAGTGATGGATGTTGTGAAGAGAGATAGTGTGAGATGGTTGGGTCATATGTTGAGGAAGGATAAAAGTGACTGGGTGAGAGGAATAGAGGTAGTGATGGATGTTGTGAGGAGAGATAGTGTGAGATGGTTGGTTCATGTGTTGAGGAAGTATGAAAGTGACTGGGTGAGAGGAATAGAGGTAGAGATGGATGTTGTGAAGAGAGATAGTGTGAGATGGTTGGGTCATGTGTTGAGGAAGTATGAAAGTGACTGGGTGAGAGGAATAGAGGTAGTGATGGATGTTGTGAAGAGAGATAGTGTGAGATGGTTGGGTCATGTGTTGAGGAAGGATAAAATTGATTGGGTGAGAGGAATAGAGGTAGTGATGGATGTTGTGAAGAGAGATCGTGTGAGATGGTTGGGTCATGTGTTGAGGAAGTATAAAAGTGACTGGGTGAGAGGAATAGAGGTAGTGATGGATGTTGGGAAGAGAGATAGTGTGAGATGGTTGGGTCATGTGTTGAGGAAGGATGAAAGTGACTGGGTGAGAGGAATAGAGGTAGTTATGGATGTTGTGAAGAGAGATAGTGTGAGATGGTTGGGTCATGTGTTGAGGAAGTATGAAAGTGACTGGGTGAGAGGAATAGAGGTAGTGATGGATGTTGTGAAGAGAGATAGTGTGAGATGGTTGGGTCATGTGTTGAGGAAGGATAAAATTGATTGGGTGAGAGGAATAGAGGTAGTTATGGATGTTGTGAAGAGAGATAGTGTGAGATGGTTGGGTCATGTGTTGAGGAAGGATAAAAGTGACTGGGTGAGTGGAATAGAGGTAGTGATGGATGTTGTGAAGAGAGATAGTGTGGGACGGTTCGGTCATCTGTTGAGGAAGTATGAAAATGACTGGGTGAGAGGAATCAGAGGTAGTGATGGATGTTGTGAAGAGAAATAGTGTGAGATGGTTGGGTCATGTGTTGAGGAAGGATGAAAGTGACTGGGTGAGAGGAATAGAGGTAGTTATGGATGTTGTGAAGAGAGATAGTGTGAGATGGTTGGGTCATGTGTTGAGGAAGGATGAAAGTGACTGGGTGACAGGAATAGAGGTAGTTATGGATGTTGTGAAGAGAGATAGTGTGAGATGGTTGGGTCATGTGTTGAGGAAGGATAAAAGTGACTGGGTGAGTGGAATAGAGGTAGTGATGGATGTTGTGAAGAGAGATAGTGTGGGACGGTTCGGTCATCTGTTGAGGAAGTATGAAAATGACTGGGTGAGAGGAATCAGAGGTAGTGATGGATGTTGTGAAGAGAAATAGTGTGAGATGGTTGGGTCATGTGTTGAGGAAGGATAAAAGTGACTGGGTGAGTGGAATAGAGGTAGTGATGGATATTGTGAAGAGAGATAGTGTGGGACTGTTCGGTCATGTGTTGAGGAAGTATGAAAATGACTGGGTGAGAGGAATCAGAGGTAGTGATGGATGTTGTGAAGAGAAAAAGTGTGAGATGGTTGGGTCATGTGTTGAGGAAGGATAAAAGTGACTGGGTAAGAGGAATAGATGTAGTGATGGATGTTGTGAAGAGAGATAGTGTGAGATGGTTCGGTCATGTGTTGAGGCAGTATGAAAGTGACTGGGTAAGAGGAAAAGAAGTAGTGATGGATGTTGTGAAAAGAGATAGTGTGAGATGGTTGGGTCATGTATTGAGGAAGTATGAAAGTGACGGGGTGAGAGGAATAGAGGTAGTGATGGATGTTGTGAAGAGAGATAGTGAGATGGTTGGGTCATGTGTTGAGGAAGGTTGAATGTGAATGGGTGAAGTAATAGAGGTAGTGATGGATGTTGTGAAGAGAGATAGTGTGGGACGGTTGGGTCATGTGTTGAGGAAGTATGAAAGTGACTGGGTGAGAGGAATCAGAGGTAGTGATGGATGTTGTGAAGAGAGATAGTGTGAGATGGTTGGGTCATGTGTTGAGGAAGGATAAAAGAGACTGGGTGAGAAGAATAGAGGTAGTGATGGATGTTGTGAAGAGAGATAGTGTTAGATGGTTGGGTCATGTGATGAGGAAGGTTAAAAGTGACTGGGTGAGTGGAATAGAGGTAGTGATGGATGTTGTGAAGAGAGATAGTGTGGGACGGTTGGGTCATGTGTTGAGGAAGTATGAAAGTGACTGGGTGAGAGGAATCAGAGGTAGTGATGGATGTTGTGAAGAGAGATAGTGTGAGATGGTTGGGTCATGTGTTGAGGAAGGATAAAAGTGACTGGGTGAGAGGAATAGAGGTAGTGATGGATTTTGTGAAGAGAGATAGTGTGAGATGGTTGGGTCATGTGTTGAGGAAGGATAAAAGTGACTGTGTGAGAGGAATAGAAGTAGTGATGGATGTTGTGAAGAGAGATAGTGTGAGATGGTTGGGTCATGTGTTGAGGAAGGATGAAAGCGACTGGGTGAGAGGAATAGAGGTAGTGATGGATGTTGTGAAGAGAGATAGTGTGAGATGGTTGGGTCATGTGTTGAGGAAGTATGAAAGTGACTGGGTGAGAGGAATAGAGGTAGTGATGGATGTTGTGAAGAGAGATAGTGTGAGATGGTTGGGTCATATGTTGAGGAAGGATAAAAGTGACTGGGTGAGAGGAATAGAGGTAGTGATGGATGTTGTGAGGAGAGATAGTGTGAGATGGTTGGTTCATGTGTTGAGGAAGTATGAAAGTGACTGGGTGAGAGGAATAGAGGTAGAGATGGATGTTGTGAAGAGAGATAGTGTGAGATGGTTGGGTCATGTATTGAGGAAGTATGAAAGTGACGGGGTGAGAGGAATAGAGGTAGTGATGGATGTTGTGAAGAGAGAGATAGTGAGATGGTTGGGTCATGTGTTGAGGAAGGTTGAATGTGAATGGGTGAAGGAATAGAGGTAGTGATGGATGTTGTGAAGAGAGATAGTGTGGGACGTTTGGGTCATGTGTTGAGGAAGTATGAAAGTGGCTGGGTGAGAGGAATCAGAGGTAGTGATGGATGTTGTGAAGAGAGATAGTGTGAGATGGTTGGGTCATGTGTTGAGGAAGGATAAAAGTGACTGGGTGAGAGGAATAGAGGTAGTGATGGATGTTGTGAAGAGAGATAGTGTTAGACGGTTGGGTCATGTGATGAGGAAGGTTAAAAGTGACTGGGTGAGTGGAATAGATGTTGTGATGGATGTTGTGAAGAGAGATAGTGTGGGACGGTTGGGTCATGTGTTGAGGAAGTATGAAAGTGACTGGGTGAGAGGAATCAGAGGTACTGATGGATGTTGTGAAGAGAGATAGTGTGAGATGGTTGGGTCATGTGTTGAGGAAGGATGAAAGTGACTGGGTGAGAGGAATAGAGGTAGTGATGGATGTTGTGAAGAGAGATAGTGTGAGATGGTTGGGTCATGTGTTGAGGAAGGATGAAAGTGACTGGGTGAGAGGAATAGAGGTAGTGATGGATGTTGTGAAGAGAGATAGTGTGAGATGGTTGGGTCATGTGTTGAGGAAGGATAAAAGTGACTGGGTGAGAGGAATAGAGGTAGTGATGGATGTTGTGAAGAGAGATAGTCTGAGATGGTTGGGTCATGTGTTGAGGAAGGATGAAAGTGACTGGGTGAGAGGAATAGAGGTAGTTATGGATGTTGTGAAGAGAGATAGTGTGAGATGGTTGGGTCATGTGTTGAGGAAGGATAAAAGTGACTGGGTGAGAGGAATAGAGGAAGTGATGGATGTTGTGAAGAGAGATAGTGTGAGATGGTTGGGTCATGTGTTGAGGAATGATAAAAGTGACTGGGTGAGAGGAATAGAGGTAGTGATGGATGTTGTGAAGAGAGATAGTGTGAGATGGTTGGGTCATGTGTTGAGGAAGGATGAGAATGACTGGGTGAGAGGAATAGAGGTAGTGATGGATGTTGTGAAGAGAGATAGTGTGAGATGGTTGGGTCATGTGTTGAGGAAGGATGAAAATGACTAGGTGAGAGGAACAGAGGTAGTGATGGATGTTGTGAAGAGAGATAGTGTGAGATGGTTGGGTCATGTGTTGAGGAAGGATAAAATTGACTGGGTGAGTGGAATAGAGGTAGTGATGGATATTGTGAAGAGAGATAGTGTGGGACTGTTCGGTCATGTGTTGAGGAAGTATGAAAATGACTGGGTGAGAGGAATCAGAGGTAGTGATGGATGTTGTGAAGAGAAAAAGTGTGAGATGGTTGGGTCATGTGTTGAGGAAGGATAAAAGTGACTGGGTAAGAGGAATAGATGTAGTGATGGATGTTGTGAAGAGAGATAGTGTGAGATGGTTCGGTCATGTGTTGAGGCAGTATGAAAGTGACTGGGTAAGAGGAAAAGAAGTAGTGATGGATGTTGTGAAAAGAGATAGTGTGAGATGGTTGGGTCATGTATTGAGGAAGTATGAAAGTGACGGGGTGAGAGGAATAGAGGTAGTGATGGATGTTGTGAAGAGAGATAGTGAGATGGTTGGGTCATGTGTTGAGGAAGGTTGAATGTGAATGGGTGAAGGAATAGAGGTAGTGATGGATGTTGTGAAGAGAGATAGTGTGGGACGGTTGGGTCATGTGTTGAGGAAGTATGAAAGTGACTGGGTGAGAGGAATCAGAGGTAGTGATGGATGTTGTGAAGAGAGATAGTGTGAGATGGTTGGGTCATGTGTTGAGGAAGGATAAAAGAGACTGGGTGAGAGGAATAGAGGTAGTGATGGATGTTGTGAAGAGAGATAGTGTGGGACGGTTGGGTCATGTGTTGAGGAAGTATGAAAGTGACTGGGTGAGAGGAATCAGAGGTAGTGATGGATGTTGTGAAGAGAGATAGTGTGAGATGGTTGGGTCATGTGTTGAGGAAGGATA
Source organism: Eledone cirrhosa (assembly GCA_964016885.1). NCBI lineage: Eukaryota > Metazoa > Mollusca > Cephalopoda > Octopoda > Eledonidae > Eledone > Eledone cirrhosa. Next base: position 121,457,946 of record OZ024744.1, read on the forward strand.
AAAGAGACTGGGTGAGAGGAATAGAGGTAGTGATGGATGTTGTGAAGAGAGATAGTGTTAGATGGTTGGGTCATGTGATGAGGAAGTATGAAAGTGACTGGGTGAGAGGAATCAGAGGTAGTGATGGATGTTGTGAAGAGAGATAGTGTGAGATGGTTGGGTCATGTGTTGAGGAAGGATAAAAGTAACTGGGTGAGTGGAATAGAGGTAGTGATGGATGTTGTGAAGAGAGATAGTGTGGGACGGTTGGGTCATGTGTTGAGGAAGTATGAAAGTGACTGGGTGAGAGGAATCAGAGGTAGTGATGGATGTTGTGAAGAGAGATAGTGTGAGATGGTTGGGTCATGTGTTGAGGAAGGATAAAAGTGACTGGGTGAGAGGAATAGAGGTAGTGATGGATTTTTTGAAGAGAGATAGTGTGAGATGGTTGGGTCATGTGTTGAGGAAGGATAAAAGTGACTGTGTGAGAGGAATAGAAGTAGTGATGGATGTTGTGAAGAGAGATAGTGTGAGATGGTTGGGTCATGTGTTGAGGAAGGATGAAAGCGACTGGGTGAGAGGAATAGAGGTAGTGATGGATGTTGTGAAGAGAGATAGTGTGAGATGGTTGGGTCATGTGTTGAGGAAGTATGAAAGTGACTGGGTGAGAGGAATAGAGGTAGTGATGGATGTTGTGAAGAGAGATAGTGTGAGATGGTTGGGTCATATGTTGAGGAAGGATAAAAGTGACTGGGTGAGAGGAATAGAGGTAGTGATGGATGTTGTGAGGAGAGATAGTGTGAGATGGTTGGTTCATGTGTTGAGGAAGTATGAAAGTGACTGGGTGAGAGGAATAGAGGTAGAGATGGATGTTGTGAAGAGAGATAGTGTGAGATGGTTGGGTCATGTGTTGAGGAAGTATGAAAGTGACTGGGTGAGAGGAATAGAGGTAGTGATGGATGTTGTGAAGAGAGATAGTGTGAGATGGTTGGGTCATGTGTTGAGGAAGGATAAAATTGATTGGGTGAGAGGAATAGAGGTAGTGATGGATGTTGTGAAGAGAGATCGTGTGAGATGGTTGGGTCATGTGTTGAGGAAGTATAAAAGTGACTGGGTGAGAGGAATAGAGGTAGTGATGGATGTTGGGAAGAGAGATAGTGTGAGATGGTTGGGTCATGTGTTGAGGAAGGATGAAAGTGACTGGGTGAGAGGAATAGAGGTAGTTATGGATGTTGTGAAGAGAGATAGTGTGAGATGGTTGGGTCATGTGTTGAGGAAGTATGAAAGTGACTGGGTGAGAGGAATAGAGGTAGTGATGGATGTTGTGAAGAGAGATAGTGTGAGATGGTTGGGTCATGTGTTGAGGAAGGATAAAATTGATTGGGTGAGAGGAATAGAGGTAGTTATGGATGTTGTGAAGAGAGTTAGTGTGAGATGGTTGGGTCATGTGTTGAGGAAGGATAAAAGTGACTGGGTGAGTGGAATAGAGGTAGTGATGGATGTTGTGAAGAGAGATAGTGTGGGACGGTTCGGTCATCTGTTGAGGAAGTATGAAAATGACTGGGTGAGAGGAATCAGAGGTAGTGATGGATGTTGTGAAGAGAAATAGTGTGAGATGGTTGGGTCATGTGTTGAGGAAGGATGAAAGTGACTGGGTGAGAGGAATAGAGGTAGTTATGGATGTTGTGAAGAGAGATAGTGTGAGATGGTTGGGTCATGTGTTGAGGAAGGATGAAAGTGACTGGGTGACAGGAATAGAGGTAGTTATGGATGTTGTGAAGAGAGATAGTGTGAGATGGTTGGGTCATGTGTTGAGGAAGGATAAAAGTGACTGGGTGAGTGGAATAGAGGTAGTGATGGATGTTGTGAAGAGAGATAGTGTGGGACGGTTCGGTCATCTGTTGAGGAAGTATGAAAATGACTGGGTGAGAGGAATCAGAGGTAGTGATGGATGTTGTGAAGAGAAATAGTGTGAGATGGTTGGGTCATGTGTTGAGGAAGGATAAAAGTGACTGGGTAAGAGGAATAGATGTCGTGATGGATGTTGTGAAGAGAGATAGTGTGAGATGGTTCGGTCATGAGTTGAGGGAGTATGAAAGTGACGGGGTGAGAGGAATAGAGGTAGTGATGGATGTTGTGAAGAAAGATAGTGAGATGGTTGGGTCATGTGTTGAGGAAGGTTGAATGTGAATGGGTGAAGGAATAGAGGTAGTGATGGATGTTGTGAAGAGAGATAGTGTGGGACGGTTGGGTCATGTGTTGAGGAAGTATGAAAGTGACTGGGTGAGAGGAATCAGAGGTAGTGATGGCTGTTGTGAAGAGAGATAGTGTGAGATGGTTGGGTCATGTGTTGAGGAAGGATAAAAGTGACTGGGTGAGAGGAATAGAGGTAGTGATGGATGTTGTGAAGAGAGATAGTGTTAGACGGTTGGGTCATGTGATGAGGAAGGTTAAAAGTGACTGGGTGAGTGGAATAGAGAGGTAGTGATGGATGTTGTAAAGAGAGATAGTGTGAGATGGTTGGGTCATGTGTTGAGGAAGGATAAAAGTGACTGGGTGAGAGGAATAGAGGTAGTGACGGATGTTGTGAAGAGAGATAGTGTGAGATGGTTGGGTCATGTGTTGAGGAAGGATGAAAGTGACTGGGTGAGAGGAATAGAGGTAGTGATGGATGTTGTGAAGAGAGATAGTGTGAGATGGTTGGGTCATGTGTTGAGGAAGTATGAAAGTGACTGGGTGAGAGGAATAGAGGTAGTGATGGATGTTGTGAAGAGAGATAGTGTGAGATGGTTGGGTCATATGTTGAGGAAGGATAAAAGTGACTGGGTGAGAGGAATAGAGGTAGTGATGGATGTTGTGAGGAGAGATAGTGTGAGATGGTTGGTTCATGTGTTGAGGAAGTATGAAAGTGACTGGGTGAGAGGAATAGAGGTAGTGATAGATGTTGTGAAGAGAGATAGTGTGAGATGGTTGGGTCATGTGTTGAGGAAGTATGAAAGTGACTGGGTGAGAGGAATAGAGGTAGAGATGGATGTTGTGAAGAGAGATAGTGTGAGATGGTTGGGTCATGTGTTGAGGAAGTATGAAAGTGACTGGGTGAGAGGAATAGAGGTAGTGATGGATGTTGTGAAGAGAGATAGTGTGAGATGGTTGGGTCATGTGTTGAGGAAGGATAAAATTGATTGGGTGAGAGGAATAGAGGTAGTGATGGATGTTGTGAAGAGAGATCGTGTGAGATGGTTGGGTCATGTGTTGAGGAAGGATAAAAGTGACTGGGTGAGAGGAATAGAGGTAGTGGTGGATGTTAGGAAGAGAGATAGTGTGAGATGGTTGGATCATGTGTTGAGGAAGTATAAAAGTGACTGGGTGAGAGGAATAGAGGTATTGATGGATGTTGTGAAGAGAGATAGTGTGAGATGGTTGGGTCCTGTGTTGAGGAAGGATGAAAGTGACTGGGTGAGAGGAACAGAGGTAGTGATGGATGTTGTGAAGAGAGATAGTGTGAGATGGTTTGGTCATGTGTTGAGGAAGGATAAAAGTGACTGGGTGAGTGGAATAGAGGTAGTGATGGATGTTTTGAAGAGAGATAGTGTGAGATGGTTGGGTCATGTGTTGAGGAAGGATAAAAGTGACTGGGTGAGAGGAATAGAGTTAGTGATGGATGTTGTGAAGAGAGATAGTGTGAGATGGTTGGGTCATGTGTTAAGGAAGTATGAATGTGACTGGGTGAGAGGAATAGAGGTAGTTATGGATGTTGTGAAGAGAGATAGTGTGAGATGGTTGGGTCATGTGTTGAGGAAGGATAAAAGTGACTGGGTGAGAGGAATAGAGGTAGTGATGGATGTTGTGAAGAGAGATAGTGTGAGATGGTTGGGTCATGTGTTGAGGAAGGATTAAAGTGACTGGGTGAGAGGAATAGAGGTAGTGATGGATGTTGTGAAGAGAGATAGTGTGAGATGGTTGGGTCATGTGTTGAGGAAGTATAAAAGTGACTGGGTGAGAGGAATAGAGGTAGTGATGGATGCTGTGAAGAGAGATAGTGTGAGATGGTTGGGTCATGTGTTGAGAAAGGATTAAAGTGACTGAGTGAGAGGAATTAGAGGTAGTGATGGATGTTGTGAAGAGAGATAGTGTGAGACGGTTCGGTCATGTGTTGAGGAAGTATGAAAATGACTGGGTGAGAGGAATCAGAGGTAGTGATGGATGTTGTGAAGAGAAATAGTGTGAGATGGTTGGGTCATGTGTTGAGGAGGATAAAAGTGACTGGGTAAGAGGAATAGATGTAGTGATGGATGTTGTGAAGAGAGATAGTGTGAGATGGTTCGGTCATGTGTTGAGGAAGTATGAAAGTGACTGGGTAAGAGGAATAGAGGTAGTGATGGATGTTGTGAAAAGAGATAGCGTGAGATGGTTAGGTCATGTATTGAGGAAGTATGAAAGTGACTGGGTGAGAGGAATAGAGGTTGTGATGGATGTTGTGAAGAGAGATAGTGAGATGGTTGGGTCATGTGTTGAGGAAGGTTGAATGTGAATGGGTGAGAGGAATAGAGGTAGTGATGGATGTTGTGAAGAGAGATAGTGTAAGATGGTATGGTCATGTGTTGAGGAAGGATAAAAGTGACTGGGTGAGAGGAATAGAGGTAGTGATGGATGTTGTGAAGAGAAATAGTGTGAGATGGTTGGGTCATGTGTTGAGGAAGGATAAAAGTGACTGGGTGAGAGGAATAGAGGTAGTGATGGATGTTGTGAAGAGAGATAGTGTGAGATGGTTGGGTCATGTGTTGAGGAAGGATAAAAGTGACTGGGTGAGAGGAATACAGGTAGTGATGTATGTTGTGAAGAGAGATAGTGTAAGATGGTATGGTCATGTGTTGAGGAAGGATAAAAGTGACTGGGTGAGAGGAATAGAGGTAGTGATGGATGTTGTGAAGAGAGATAGTGTGAGATGGTTGGGTCATGTGTTGAGGAAGGATAAAAGTGACTGGGTGAGAGGAATAGAGGTAGTGATGGATGTTGTGAAGAGAGATAGTGTGAGATGGTTGGGTCATGTGTTGAGGAAGGATAAAAGTGACTGTGTGAGAGGAATAGAGGTAGTGATGGATGTTGTGAAGAGAGATAGTGTGAGATGGTTGGGTCATGTGTTGAGGAAGGATAAAAGTGACTGGGTGAGAGGAATAGAGGTAGTGATGGATGTTGTGAAGAGAGATAGTGTGAGATGGTTGGGTCATGTGTTGAGGAAGGATAAAAGTGACTGGGTGAGAGTAATAGAGGTAGTGATGGATGTTGTGAAGAGAGATAGTGTGAGATGGTTGGGTCATGTGTTGAGGAAGAATGAAAGTGACTGGGTGAGAGGCACAGAAGTAGTGATGGATGTTGTGAAGAGAGATAGTGTGAGATGGTTGGGTCATGTGTTGAGGAAGGATAAAAGTGACTGGGTGAGAGGAGTAGAGGTAGTGATGGATGTTGTGAAGAGAGATAATGTGAGATGGTTGGGTCATGTGTTGAGGAAGGATAAAAGTGACTGTGTGAGAGGAATAGAGGTAGTGATGGATATTGTGAAGAGAGATAGTGTGAGATGGTTGGGTCATGTGATGAGGAAGGATAAAAGTGACGGGGTGAGAGGAATAGAGGTAGTGATGGATGTTGTGAAGAGAGATAGTGTGAGATGGTTGGGTCATGTGTTGAGGAAGGATAAAAGTGACTGGGTGAGAGGAATAGAGGTAGTGATGGATGTTGTGAAGAGAGATAGTGTGAGATGGTTGGGTCATGTGTTGAGGAAGGATAAAAGTGACTGGGTGAGAGTAATAGAGGTAGTGATGGATGTTATGAAGAGAGATAGTGTGAGATGGTTGGGTCATGTGTTGAGGAAGAATGAAAGTGACTGGGTGAGAGGCACGGAAGTAGTGATGAATGTTGTGAAGAGAGATAGTGTGAGATGGTTGGGTCATGTGTTGAGGAAGGATAAAAGTGACTGGGTGAGAGGAATAGAGGTAGTGATGGATGTTGTGAAGAGAGATAGTGTGAGATGGTTGGGTCATGTGTTGAGGAAGGATAAAAGTGACTGGGTGAGAGGAATAGAGGTAGTGATGGATGTTGTGAATGCTCGTATAACCATTGCTAAGTACGTGAACAATATATCACTCCACTTCTATACCAACTTGTTTATATTTCATTAAATCATCATCATTCTTCCATGCTAACATCGGTTAGACGGGTTGTCCTGTTTTGGGCAGTGTCCGGTCAGCTGACCTTGACTTGCTCATACGGGAACTTTTCTGGCTTGATTTCTACAGCTGGATGCCCTTCCTAACACCATCCTTATTTACAGTGAGTGCTAGATGCTTTTTTGCCGTAGCACCTCCACGACCACTTTGCAGTGGGAGGGTATGAGGTCATATTGTCTATATGCTTCAGCTTCAGCTTGTACCCATGGGGGGGGGGGGGTCTTCTGTATTACTGCGTGACGCCAGAGGTCACGGTCCTGTGTCATCGCCCTTGAGAGGTGAAATTGGCCAAGGTCAGCTCCTATCACCTCATCCCAGGTCTTCTTGAGTCTCTGCACCTTTTTATGCAGCTGTCCTCCTTCATATGCATCACATGTCCATACCAACGCAATCTCCTCTCTAGTATACAGCATTTGATTCCCCTTATGTTTAGTCTCTCTCTCAATTCATTTATGCTTTGCCACTCATGTATATTACTATTACATATCCAACGGAGCATGCAGGCTTCATTTCTTTCTAATCTACGCAAGTGTTCTACAGACAGCGCCCAAGTCTCACTACCATGTAACATTGCTGTTCGTATACACACATCATACAGTCTGTCTTTCATTTTGAGGGAAAAGCCTTTTGCAGCTAGCAGTGGCAGTAGCTCCCTGAACTTCTTCCATCCCATTCTTACCCTGGTTATTGTACTTTCTGAACACCCACCTCTGTTGCTAATTCAGTCACCTAGGTAACAGAAGCTATTATTTATATTTAATTAAATATTGTTTATATTTAATTAAAATTGGTTTATATTTAATTATTTGTTGTTTATAATTTGTTAACCTTGTTTTTAGGGAAATTCTATATAGAATTATAGTATTATCAACAAATGTGCTACATAATAAATAATTGTTTCTACTTTTGGCACAAGGCCAGCAATTACCCAGTACATTACTGGTACTTTATTTTATCGACCCCGTTTGCTGGCCTTGTGCCAAAAGTAGAAACAATTATTATACATAATATATAATGTATGGCAATGATTTCTCATAAATGCATAGTTAACTCAAGAGAATGTGTTGTGCTTGTCTGACCAATGTAAGTAACTCCTGATCCATCAGAAACAGGTAAACTATACTCTCGGCCATTTCCCTTCACATCCAAACAAAAACTTATTGACTGAAATCCCTCCATCTAGTAGTTCAGTCCTAACTCTGTTGTAGCAGTTCAAACAAAGAATATGACCAACAATACTTAGAAAAATAAAGCAGCCTATCAAAATAGAAAGTTTGTGTTTTTTGTATTTTAGCCAACACTGCAACCCTCGGTAACAATCATAGAACCAACACTGCAACCTGTTCCTCATAAAATCAACAAGCTGTTCTGCTTCCCGAAATACAGCCAGTTTGTTTTGGTCCCTTACCAGAGAGATCTCAATCAGCCCTGTGGAAACCCCATTCTTGCCACTTCTCAAGCATGATAGAGCTGTACTCTCACAGACCACATCTTTAGAACTGTAAGATGTACTCTCACAGACCACATCTATAGGACTGTAAGATGTACTCTCACAGACCACATCTATAGAACTATAAAATGTACTCTCACAGACCACATCTATAGGACTGTAAGATGTACTCTCACAGACCACATCTATAGAACTGTAAGATGTACTCTCACAGACCACATCTATAGAACTATAAGATGTACTCTCACAGACCACATCTATAGGACTGTAAGATGTACTCTCACAGACCACATCTATAGGACTGTAAGATGTACTCTCACAGACCACATCTATAGAACTGTAAGATGTACTCTCACAGACCACATCTATAGAACTGTAAGATGTACTCTCACAGACCACATCTATAGAACTATAAGATGTACTCTCACAGACCACATCTATAGAACTGTAAGATGTACTCTCACAGACCACATCTATAGGACTGTAAGATGTACTCTCACAGACCACATCTATAGGACTGTAAGATGTACACTCACAGACCACATCTATAGGACTGTAAGATGTACTCTCACAGACCACATCTATAGGACTGTAAGATGTACTCTCACAGACCACATCTATAGGACTGTAAGATGTACTCTCACAGACCACATCTATAGGACTGTAAGATGTACACTCACAGACCACATCTATAGGACTGTAAGATGTACTCTCACAGACCACATCTATAGGACTGTAAGATGTACTCTCACAGACCACATCTATAGGACTGTAAGATGTACTCTCACAGACCACATCTTTAGAACTGTAAAATGTACTCTCTCACAGACCACATCTATAGGACTGTAAGATGTACTCTCACAGACCACATCTATAGAACTGTAAGATGTACTCTCACAGACCACATCTATAGGACTGTAAGATGTACTCTCACAGACCACATCTATAGGACTGTAAGATGTACTCTCACAGACCACATCTATAGGACTGTAAGATGTACTCTCACAGACCACATCTATAGGACTGTAAGATGTACACTCACAGACCACATCTATAGGACTGTAAGATGTACTCTCTCAGACCACATCTATAGGACTGTAAGATGTACTCTCTCAGACCACATCTATAGGACTGTAAGATGTACTCTCACAGACCACATCTATAGGACTGTAAGATGTACTCTGTCATAGAAAACCTTCACGTTCGCAGCCCATTTTACATTCAAATCCACAGTATGTACTCTAACAATGTGCCTCAATTGTCTTCAGAGAATGTACTTTCGAGCTAATCTTCATCTTCATGAAACTTTTAAATCTCCCTCTCTCTCTCTCTCTCTCTCACTCTCTTTATGTCCTGTAACTTAGCTGTTTAACAAGAAAGAGATCAAGCAAATAAATACCAGAATTAAAATTAAAACAATGGAAGTACTGAGGTTGATATATCAAGGTAGTGCCCCAGTATGGCCACAGTCTAATGACTGACACCAGTAAAACAGTAGTGAGGTTGATATGGTAGACTATATCAAGGTAGTGCCCCAGTATGGCCACAATCTAATGACTGACACCAGTGAAACAGTACTGAGGTTGATATGGTAGATATATGAAGGTAGTGCCCCAGTATGGCCATTGTTTAATGACTGACACCAGTAAAACAGTTTTGAGGTTGATATGGTAGACTATATCAAGGTAGTGTCCCAGTATGGCCACAGTCTAATGACTGACACCAGTAAAACAGTACTGAGGTTGATATGGTAGACTATATCAAGGTAGTGCCCCAGTATGGCCACAGTTTAATGACTGACACCAGTAAAACAGTACTGAGGTTGATATGGTAGACTATATCAAGGTAGTGCCCCAGTATGGCCACAGTCCAATGACTGACACCAGTAAAACTGTACTGAGGTTGATATGGTAGATATATGAAAGTAGTGCCCCAGTATGGCCACAGTCTAATGACTGACACCAGTGGAGGTGGAGGTGGTGTTTGTGTTGTTGCGGAGGTTTGTTGTTGTAGAGTATCTGTGTATGTCATCTTTGCTGTTGTTTGTGTCAGTGTGGGAGATTTTTTGTTGTTTTGTTTTTTGTTTTTTACATTTTAGGGGTTCCACCTCATCTTCGCTCTGGGATGAAGGGGTTGATGTGTTTGCGTCAGATGTGAGTGGGCGTGTGTAAAAGTGCGTGTGGGTTTCAATTTGTGCGTGTTTGTTCGAGATGGGGGAGCGGAAGAGCTTCAGGGTGGGTGTTGCCTTGGTGGTTCTTGCAGTTGTTGTTTTTGTTGTTGGTATTGAGAGTTCTGTGGCTGTTGCTGGTGTTACTGCTGCAGATATTGGTGTTGGTGTTGCCTGTTGCAGTTGTTGTTGCTGTTGGGGCCGTGGTGTTGGCAGTCGTTCTCTGGTGCAGGTACGAGCTGTCTTCTGTAAATGGCAGAAAGCTCGTAAATGTGTGTAGTTTGGCCACACAGGTGACAGCGGGGTCTTTACGCTTCTACGAAGACCTGTATTTCCTTTCCTCCTGGAAGGGTGATGGGGTACAGGATCTTGTCCATTTATAGGTAAAGATGCATCTTTTGATGTCTGCCAACACCTCTGGGGCCACATTTTCATGAAAATTGATGAGCTTAATAGCCTCCGCTAATTTACCTTTTTCCTGATATGTCTATTATATGATATTATATGATATTATATGATATATGATATTATATCATATTATATATGATATTATATATCATATGATATTATATGGTGTCATATTATATATGATATTATATGATATATGATATATGATATTATATGTCTATCATATGATATTATATGTCTATTATATGATATTATATGTCTATTATATGATATTATATGGTATTATATGATAATATATGATATTATATGTCTATTATATGATATTATATTATATATATTATACGTCTATTAAATGATATATGATATTATATGTCTATTATATGAAATTATATGATATATGATATTATATGATATTATATGATATATGATATTATATGATATTATATGACATTATATGATATATGATATTATATGATATTATATGATATTATATGATATATGATAATGGCGGTGGACTGGCAGTATCAGTAGAGGGTCGGACGCCACGCTTTGATGCATAGAGTTATGGCCCTTGTCATTCTGAGTTCAAATCCCACCGAGGTTAACTTTGCCTTTCATCCTTACGGGGTCGATAAAATAAAGTACCAGTAATACACTGGGATGATTGCTGGCCTTGTTCCAAAAAGTAGAAACAATTATATGATATATGATATTCTGTATTTTTCACCGCTGTCGCAGCAAAGGATTTTCTTTTTATTGTTATTGTTGTTGCTGTTGGTGGTAACACTGCTGCTGCTGTTGATTTCACTGTTGCTACAAAGGTTTTCATTGGCATTGCTGCTGCTGCTGTAGCTGTTACTGGTAGCCATGTCGCTCCTGCTGCTGCTACTGTTGATACAAGTGACACTGCTGCTGCTGTTTCTGGTGTCAGTGATGCTGATTTCAGATGTGAGGCTCTTGCTTTTTATTGGTTGAGAGCTGTCACATGACTTTTCCTTTTCAAAATTTTGACAAAACGAAGGTGGTAATGTCGCCATTTTCCTTTCAATAGGCATCTTTGTTTACAAAAATAGTTCAAATATTTGGGGCTTGGGCTCCAAATATTTTGAGGTTTCCTTTGCATAGGCAAAGATGGTGGCCTTATGACCTCTTTTGAGCAAAAATATTACAGCAAAATACAAAATACACAATATAAATTTACAAAACTAATAGCGCTCCGAACTGCACGTCTTCTCAGACCAAACATCAAATATAATAATATTGCTGGTGTTGGAGGAAGAAGGAATGGGACAAGAACTAGTTGGATGAAAGAATTGAATAGAACCGTCATGAAATGTTACCTGAAGAGTAACCACATGGGAAAAGACTATAGGAAACGGATGCATAACATCTGGAACAAGATTGGTCTATTTAAATTAGGTGAACAAAAATTGGCTGGTCAGGCTTGTGTTATAAGAACTAATGGATGGAGTTGGAACTGGAGGAACTGAACAGTAAGATTGAGTTGGAAATGGAGAGTGGGGTATATCAGACAAATAAGCCAGTAGGAAATAAAGGTGAAGAAGTTGAGAGACCTGAGGAAGCAACCGAAGCAGACAATGATCTGAATGCTGAAATAAATTACATCTGGAACAAAGATACGGCCATTGAGGAAATGAATGCTGATGGGCTAGGACAAGATTTGGTTGATATCCTGAACTTAGTGGTAGATGAAATGAACAATGATAGTGGAAAACCTATGAACCTAAGATTTGTAGACAGGAAAAAGTTAAAAGAAACAACAGCTAAGGTAAACAAGGTCATCCCATACCTTGAGGCGAGGAACCTTCACCAATGCAACAATATCCTCAAAGCAACTGCAAATGCGGTGAGCAAATTACTTTGTATAAAAACGAGAGGAAACAACCAACAAGAAAGATCAGAACCTTGGTGGAAGAAACGACTGAATGGTCAAATCAAGGAAATGAGAAATGACATTGGAAAGCTTAAATCTTTACTGAATGGGACATTACAAAACATAGACACAAAAGATAGATTGGAAATAAAGTACAACACTAAGGGAAAAGAGCTAAATATTATTATAGTGGAACTGAAGCAACGCATTGTAGCAAAAAGCACAAAGATTAGGCGGTATGAGAACAGAGTTTGTCAGTATAGACAGAACCGCATGTTTGACAACAACCAGAAGATGTTGTTTGAACAGCTTGAAGGGAAAGAAAGAGGTAACGACTTGATTCCTGAGGCAGAACAGACTAAGACATTCTGGAGAGGAATATGGGAGCAGGATGTTAAACATAATGATCAGGCAGTGTGGATTGAGACAGTACAAAAGGAGATTAGTGAACAGGCACACCAACAACCTGATTTGAGTATCACAGTTGAAACTCTTAAAAGGCAGGCCAAAAAACTAACCAACTGGAAATCACCAGGCCCAGATGATGTGCAAGGATATTGGATAAAAAATATAACATCCCTCCACCCAAAACTGACAGCCATGTTCAATGACTGCTTGGTGTCGAGTGAAGTACCAGAGTGGTTGACAAAAGGTACCACAGTTCTGGAAATGAAAGACCGAATCAAGGGTAATGATGTTACCAACTATAGGCCTATCACATGTCTGTCCGTAATGCAGAAACTGTTAACAAGCATTGTGTCTGAGGAAATCTACTATCACCTCCCCATAAACAACTTGTTACCAGACGAACAGGAAGGATACCAAAAGAAGTCCCGTGGTACAAAAGACCAGTTATTTATTGATAAGATGGTAATAAGGAATTGCAAGAGGAGGCATACTGGTCTTGCTATGGGATGGATAGATTACAAAAAGACATTCGACATGGTACCTCATTCTTGGATAACCAAAAGCCTAGAGATCTTCAAGGTGGCAGACAACATCAGACAGCTATTAAGTAAAAGTATGAAGTCCTGGGAAACAGAGCTAACATCAGGTGGAGAATCCTTGGGAGGTGTGAAGATCAAGAGAGGTATCTTCCAGGGAGATAATTTGTCCCCTTTGTTGTTTGTCCTTACCCTCATACACTTGTCCATCATATTGCGAAAAGTGAGAGCAGGATACAAGCTGGGAAGAGGAGAGCTTACGATCAACCACCTCTTCATGGACGATCTAAAACTCTTTGGGAAAAGTGAGGCAGAGTTGGATCTACTTGTTAACACTGTCCGTATTTCAGCTACAGAAGGAATGCTAATGGCTGCGCAAGAGTAAACCCTCAGAACGAAGTGGGTGAAACACCATATTGACAAGGAGGAGGCTAGCTCACTGTGTAAGATCTGTGGAGAGAGGGGACTGTGGCTCGCATCGTATCTGAGTGTAAACACCTAGCCCAGACTCACTATAAAAGCTGGAGACATGATATGACAGGAAATGTGATTCCCTGGCATCTATGCAAACTAAACAATTTACCACATTCTGAGAAGTGGTATGAGCATAAGCTAGAGTCGGTGATAGAAAACGATCAGGTGAAGGTGCTATGGGATTTTAGGATACAGATGGACAAGAAATTAGAACACAATAGGCCTGACCTGGTGGTTTTTGACAAGGAAAAAAGTTTGTACTTGATTGTAGATGTAGCCTATCCCTTTGACACAAGAGTGCAAGAAAAGGGGAAGGAGAAAATTAACCGATACTAGGATTTAAAGTGGGAGTTAAAAAGGATTTGGAACTGCCATGAAGTCAAGGTCGTCCCAATTGTCATAGGTGCACTAGGTACTATCACAAAGAGTTTCCAAGGATGGTTAAAAAAGATTAGTCCAGCCCCCTTTTTTGGAACACTTCAAAAGGCATGCTTCCTGGGAACAGCAAGAACCCTCCGATACGTCCTGAATATCTGAGGCTGCAGGTAGCGGCTTGATATTCATTTCAACAAACTTTCCAGTTAGATAACATCAATGACCGAGACTCAAAGAATAATAATAATTGTTTCTCCTTTTGGCACAAGGCCAGCAATTACCCAGTACATTACTGGTACTTTATTTTATCGACCCTGTAAGGATGAAAGGCAAAGTTAACTTCAGCAGGATTTGAACTCAGACCATAAAGGGCCATAACTCCTATGCTGCAAAGCATGGCGTCCGACTCTGTAACGATACTCGCCATTCACCAGTGCATTACTGGTACTTTATTTCATCTACCTCGTAAGAATGATAGTAATAATAATTTTTTTGTATGTTTTCTCTAGCAATCATTTGTTGAACGATGTTAACTGGCCTCAGCTCAGTGCCTGATCTCTGAGGCTCAATATATTGTGTAGGATTCTGGTAGTGCTTCTGATGGTAGTAATTTGGGCACTTGCCTATGAAATCAGGGATCACAAGGCTTTCGTTGAAAGATGTGAAGCGTTTAGGGTCCATGTCTAGGACCCCAATGATGATTGGCGTGACCTCTGTCTCTACATGGTCATCAGTTTTAACAGAACCTACAAGGTCTACAGTCACGTTGTTGTCTTAAGGGATCGCAATATGAATTAGAGTCCATTTTTGTTGAGAGGTTGTGTGTTTGTTTTTAAAACAATATCAGGGTGAGGAAGGTCACATCACTGCTACTCCTTCCTTCCTTCCCAGCATGTCACAGTGCACTACTACTTCCAGCAAAAGCCTGCCACCTGATATATTTCTGGTGGTGGTGGAGGTGGGGGTTGTAGTGGGGGTGACGGTGGTGGTGGTGGAGGTGGTGATGGTAGTGGTGGTGACTGTGACGGTAGTGGTGGTGGTGGCGGTGGTGGTGGTGGAGACGGTAGGGGTGGTGGTGGTGGTGGTGTTGGTGGTGGTGGTGGTGATGGTGGTGGTGATGGCAGTGGTGGTGGTGTTGATGTTGTTGGTGGTGGTGGTGGTGGTAATGGTAGTGGTGGTGGTGGTGGTAGTGGTGGTGGTGGTGATTGTGTTTGTGGTGGTGGTGTTGGTGATGGTGGTGGCAGTGGCGGTGATGGTGGTGGTGGTGGTGGTGGTAGTGGTGGTGGTGATTGTGTTTGTGGTGGTGGTGGTGTTGTGGTGGTGTTGTGGTGGTGGTGGTGGGTGTGGTGTTGGTGGTGATAGTCGTGGTTGTGAGGGAGGTGGTGGTTGTAATGGTGGTGGTTGTGGTGTTAGTGGTGGTGATTGTGGTGGTAGTGGTAGTGGTGGTGGTGGCAGTGACAGTGGTGGTGGTTGTGATGGTAGTGTAGGTGGTGGTGGTGTTGGTGGTGATGGTGGTAGTGGTGGTGGTATTGGTGGTGGGGGTGGTAATGGTGGTGCTGGAGTGATGGTAGTGGTGGTGGTGGTGTTGGTAGTGGCAGTGGTACTGGTGATGGTGGTTGGGGTGGTAGTGGTGGTGGTGGTAGTGGTGGTGGTGGTAGTGTTGTGATGGTGGTGTTGTGGTGGTGGTGTTGGTAGTGGTGGTGTTGGTGGTGGCGAAGGTAGTGGTGATGGTGGTGGTGGTGGTGGTGTTGTTGGTGGTGGTGGTGGTACTGGTGGTAGTGGTGGTGGTGTTCGTGGTGGTGTTGTGGTGGTGGTGCTGCTGTTGGTGGTGATGGTTGTGGTGGTGGTGGAGGTTGTGATGGTGGTGTTGGTGGTGGTGCTAGTGGTGGTGCTAGTGGTGGTGGTGGTGGTGGTGGTGGTAATGGTGGTGGTGTTGTTGGTAATGGTGGTGCTAGTGGTGGTGTTGGTGTTGGTGATGGTGGTGGTGGTGATGGTGGTGGGGCTGATGATGACAATAATGATAGTAATGATGATGATGATGATGATGATGGTGGTAGTGGTGGTGGTAGTGGTGGTGGTGTTGTGGTGGTGGTTGTGGTGCTGTTGGTGGTGATGGTTGTGGTGGTGGTGGAGGTTGTGATGGTGGTGTTGGTGGTGGTGCTAGTGGTGGTGCTAGTGGTGGTGGTGGTGGTGATAATGGTGGTAATGGTGGTGCTAGTGGTGGTGTTGGTGTTGGTGTTGGTGATGGTGGTGGTGGTGATGGTGGTGGTGGTGGTGGTGATGGTGGTGGTGGTGGTGTTGGTGATGGTGGTGGTGGTGATGGTGGTGGGGCTGATGATGACAATAATGATAATAATTATGATGATGATGATGATGATGATGATGATGATGACTATTATTAATGTAAGTATGTGCTTCACCTTCCAATGTCTGAAAAACTTCATCTGGGTGTAATATCCACCAGTTTTTTGTATTGGAGACGTATGACAACCTGAACACTAGGACCACACAAAAGACAATCCAGTGTATCTTCTGAGGGAAGAAATTGTCATCCAGATATTTCATTGGATGTTCTTGTTCTGTGGAATATCTGCCAGAACCCTTCTTTCTCTGTTGTTCTCTTACGGAATATAAATCAGTTCCTTTAACAGGTTTGGCCGGTATTTTCCTCTTCTTAACCATTTTTGGGAATTTTCACAACCAAATGAAAACCATCTTCTAAATAACAAAATAATAATAATAATAAAAGAAAAGTACAGTATAAAATCAACAAGTGACATAGACATGATGATAGAAATAATCAAGTAAAAAGTGTCGGCCAAAGCTGCTCGTATAAGGCACTTTGAAAAATGCTCTAGATTCTTTACGGACAATAAAATGTTCAAAAACAACCAAAAAAATTCTACAGAAAAATTGGCAAGTCAACAATAACTGCTAAATCAATACCACCCAAGGAGGAAGTGCAAGAATTCTGGCAAAAGATCTGGGCCGAAGGAAAAGTTCATAATATACATGCGCCATGGATAGACAGACAAATGAAAGATACAGCTCACCTTGAGGAACAAATATGGGAAAATATAACAGTTGAATAGTTGGGTTTAGCTCTTAGAAAATCCAGCAAATGGAAATCCCCAGGAAAAGACAAAATACCAAATTTTTGGATAAATGCCTTCACAGAGTCTCATAAGCTGTTAGCCCAACTTTACAATGAAATGGTTAAGGAGCCAGAAAAGATACCGTCATGGCTAGTTAACGGCATTACATTCCTACTTCCAAAGATCATACTCCATTACAAAAGATGCACAAAAATACAGTAATGAACTACAAATTTCAGAAGTTCCATTTACTGTAAAACACAGAAAAAGCAAAGCAGGTAAAAATAACTGCAAAGAAAGAACTGCTACAGAAACTGGCTAAGAAATGGCAAGGAAAGCCCAGAAAGAGCTAACAATCCTGATGTTGACAAAACTTTAACCCATCAGTGGTTGGCATCCTCTGGACTGAAATCACAGACTGAAGGACTCTTTATATCGGCACAAGATCAGTGTCTGCCAACAAAAAATTACCAAGCCAACATAATAAAAAATGGATGCAACCCATTATGCCGTGTATGTAAAAAACAACCAGAGACCATTGATAATATAATTTCAATGTGCAGTCCTATAGCTCTAACCGAATACCTAAACAGGCATGACAGAGCTGCACAATACATACATTGGATAATGTGTAAGCATTTTGACCTGCCCCATCAAAAGAATTGGTGGGAGCATCAACCACCTCCCATATTTGAAAAAGATCACATTTCAATCTTGTGGAACTTTAGCATCCAAACAGACCGAAAAATAGATGCAAATAGACCTGATATAATACTGAAGGACTTTAAAAAGAGGGTATGCCTGCTAATTGATATGTCCGTTTCAATAGACAAGAATGTATCTATAAAACATTTGAAAAATTGAGCAAGTATAAAGACCTGGAGATAGAGATTGGAAAAATGCGGAAGTTGAGAACTAAAACAATACCAGTGGTTGTAGGCGCTCTAGGAATGATACCTAAGGGGTCTAATGATTACTTATCCCAAATCCCAGGAAACCCGCGTATAGGAGAAATACAAAAGATAGTACTAATGGAAAATGCCCATATACTAAGGAAGATTCTATCAATATGAATGCATCACAAGTCTAAACACCTAAAGTTACATGTATGTGTGTATGTGTTCTTTCTTGAACATGGCAGACCTTGTCTCTTGAGGTCACTGGTTGTGACTTGGTAATAACTCGTATGAACATAAAGCAAGATAAATGAAATAAAAATGGTTTCTTATATAGGCACAAGGCCAGTAATTTGGGGTGAGGGGAAAGTCGATTAAATCGATTCCAGTACGTTACTGGTGCTTTATTTTATCACCCCCGTAAGGATGAAAGGCAAAATATACCTCGGTGGGATTTGAACTCAGACCATAAAGGGCCGTAACTCTATGCTACAAAGCATGGCGTCCGACCCTCTACCGATACTGCCAATCCACCGCCCTAATAATAATAATAGCCACAAATGCCGACATATAGAAGATAACACAAAGACAAAGACAGGGACAGTGGGGGATTTACAATGAAATTGAGTCAAAAATACAAAAGCAATAAAATATATAAAAAATATGTAAAAATATAAGAATATATAAAAATAAAAAATAAATTCACCAATAGGGGGGATAACCAGCCAGGGGCGATTCAGGTACCGTTACTATCCTGAAACACTTGACACTTCGAGGCTACATCTGAGTACCTCTCTCCTTCTCAAATTAGTCAGCCTACAGGCACATGCTCAGAGTAGGCCAATTCACACGAGCCATTCCCACCACATTCACCCCCACCTTTTAGCAAATGTACTGGCGGGGGGGGGGGGGGGGGCAGCGCTTCTCTCTCCACCCTCACCTTCCTTTCCAAGTGAAACTTGAAGAAGTTGATGAGGGGGCTGGCTGAAGAGAAAAGTGTCTGTCTTCAGTCCTTTCAACCTGGTCCACCATACAACCTCTTCACTACTGCCATCAGACAGAAAAATTGTCCGCCCTTCCCAGCCAAAAGAAGACCGCAGGTTGATCTTCACTATGGACTCAGCCATTAGCTGGATCCGTTCTACACGCGACAACAGCTGTTCGACATAACTCTACAAAATCAGTAATGCACGGACACTGTATGAGTAGGTACAGAATGGTTTCATCATTCTGCGCACATCTTAGGAAGGTCTCTCTACCTATAGAGTTTATCTTAAACTGACAGTGCCCTCCATAGCACTGCAAGGTGAGGGAATTCTGGAAGATATCCATAGTCCTCAGCTTGAAAGCCCTTTGGAACTGATTGGTCAGTTCAATATCATCGACACTCAGAGCCTCTTTGAGTGCATCGCCACACTTGAACATCACTAATCCTCTGGAGAATTCAAGAGTGGAATTTGCACTGACTGTATTGCCCACATGGTGGAGGGCAGTGAGCGCGTGCTAACATACCACATATTTGGTGCTTGCTCAGTCTCAGTTTCTTCATGAGCCAGGACTGCAGATCAGTCAAAAAGACAAGCTATGGAAAGAACAGTTACTCAAAAAAGCGACCATACCTGTTCAACATTTAAGAATATCTGAAGCTAGCGAAGACTCAGTACATGTTTGCACCTCATTAGCCACAGCATACCCAGCCATCCACATACAGGATTTGGGCAGCAGATGGACCACCTCACAAATAGAACCTGTCCTTTTCACAAAAAGAGGAGAGCCGTCGTTTGAATTTGGTCAGGTGTGAACAAAGGCAAGGCACAACGGTTGTAGATGATGGATGTGATGTATGTATGTGTAGGAACTGAGATGTATGTATGTGTAGGAACTGAGAGAGAAACTAGGTATAAAAGGAATCAGATGTAGTGTGTAGGAGAGGAGACTGTGTTGGTAATGTAGTGACCTACATTCTGAGGGCTCTTCAATACATTCTCCATACGTTGTTTGGCTTAGTTCAGACAATCGCTATCAGCGTAGGAGAATGTATTTCAACTTCCGCCGAAAGGGAAAAATTCCCGCTTCTCTTCGAAAATATCTATCTTTGAATCTTGGCACCGCCAAGGTAAACATCTCTTGATTTTCATCAACAAATTTTCCAAAATGTAGCTATTGAACAATTACTGCAGCCGTGGCTTCTAACTTCAGCCATAGGTCTGCGTATTCTTTTACAGCATCTTAATTTGTTTTATTTCATTTTTTATGACATGTACTAACAGCTAACTCAACTTCTCATGTTTGTAAATAAATTATATATAAAAAAACCTTGTAATGCCTTATAATGATATTTGCCACAACATTCCCTTGGACTGCTTCGGTTGCTCTCAGTGATAAAATACACAAACAACAATACATACGTTCTCAACAACACATACTGAATTGGGGAACATCCACTAAATAACTTCTTCTAAAATATAGACATGTGATGTGTATGGATGAACTGAGAGAGAAACTAGGTATAAGAGGAATCAGATGTAGTGTGTAGGAGAGGAGACTGTGTTGGTATAGACATGTGATGTGTATGGATGAACTGAGAGAGAAACTAGGTATAAGAGGAATCAGATGTAGTGTGTAGGAGAGGAGACTGTGTTGGTATAGACATGTGATGTGTATGGATGAAGTGAGAGAGAAACTAGGTATAAGAGGAATCAGATGTAGTGTGTAGGAGAGGAGACTGTGTTGGTATAGACATGTGATGTGAATGGATGAACTGAGAGAGAAACTAGGTATAAGAGGAATCAGATGAAGGAGAAGAGACTGTGTTGGGATAGACATGTGATGTGTATGGATGAACTGAGAGGGAAGCTAGGTATAAGAGGAATCAGATGTAGTGTGTAGGAGAGGAGACTGTGTTAGTATAGACATGTGATGTGTATGGATGAACTGAGAGAGAAACTAGTTATAAGAGTAATCAGATGTAGGAGAGGAGACTGTGTTGGTATAGACATGTGATGTGTATGGATGAACTGAGATAGAAACTAGGTTTAAGAGGAATCAGATGTAGGCGAGGAGACTGTGTTGGGATAGACATGTGATGTGTATGGATGAACTGAGAGAGAAACTAGGTATAAGAGGAATCAGATGAAGGAGAAGAGACTGTGTTGGGATAGACATGTGATGTGTATGGATGAACTGAGAGAGAAACTAGTTATAAGAGGAATCAGATATAGTGTGTAGGAGAGGAGACTGTGTTGGTATAGACATGTGATGTGTATGGATGAACTGAGAGAATAACCGGCTATAAGAGGAATCAGATGTAGTGTGTAGGAGAGGAGACTGTGTTGGTATAGACATGTGATGTGTATGGATGAACTGAGAGAGAAACTGGGTATAAGAGGAATCAGATGTAGGAGAGGAGACTGTGTTGGTATAGACATGTAATGTGTATGGATGAACAGAGGGAGAAACTGGGTATAAGAGGAATCAGATGTAGTGTGTAGGAGAGGAGACTGTGTTGGTGTAGACATGTGATGTGTATGGATGGAGAGAGAAACTAGGTATAAGAGGAATGAGATGTAGTGTGTAGGAGAGGAGACTGTGTTGGTATAGACATGTGATGTGTATGGATGAACTGAGAGAGAAACTAGGTATAAGAGGAATCAGACGTAGTGTGTAGGAGAGGAGACTGTGTTGGTATAGACATGTGATGTGTATGGATGAACTGAGAGAGAAACTAGTTATAAGAGGAATCAGATATAGTGTGTAGGAGAGGAGACTGTGTTGGTATAGACATGTGATGTGTATGGATGAACTGAGAGAGAAACTAGGTATAAGAGAAATCAGATGTAGTGTGTAGGAGAGGAGACTGTGTTGGTATAGACATGTGATGTGTATGGATGAACTGAGAGATAGACTAGGTATAAGAGGAATCAGACGTAGTGTGTAGGAGAGGAGACTGTGTTGGTATAGATATGTGATGTGTATGGATGAACTGAGAGAAAAACCGGCTATAAGAGGAATCAGATGTAGTGTGTAGGAGAGGAGACTGTGTTGGTATAGACATGTGATGTGTATGGATGAACTGAGAGAGGTACTGGGTATAAGAGGAATCAGATGTAGTGTGTAGGAGAGGAGACTGTGTTGGTGTAGACATGTAATGTGTATGGATGAACTGAGGGAGAAACTGGGTATAAGAGGAATCAGATGTAGTGTGAAGGAGAAGAGACTGTGTTGGTATAGACATGTGATGTGTATGGATGAACTGAGAGAGAAACTAGGTATAAGAGGAATCAGATGTAGTGTGTAGGAGAGGAGACTGTGTTGGTGTAGACATGTGATGTGTATGGATGAACTGAGAGAGAAACTAGGTATAAGAGGAATCAGATGTAGTGTGTAGGAGAGGAGAGTGTGGTGGTATATACATGTGATGTGTATGGATGAACAGAGAGGGAAACTCGGTATAAGAGGAATCAGATGTAGTGTGTAGGAGAGGAGAGAGTGTTGGTATAGACATGTGATGTGAATGGATGAACTGAGAGAGAAACTAGGTATAAGAGGAATCAGATGAAGGAGAGGAGACTGTGTTGGTATAGACATGTGATGTGTATGGATGAACTGAGGGAGAAATTGGGAATAAAAGACATCAGATGTAATGTGTAGGAGAGGAGACTGTGTTGGTATAGACATTTTATGTCTATGGATGAACTGAGAGAGAACCTAGGTATGAGAGGAATCAGATGTAGGAGAGGAGACTGTGTTGGTATAGACATGTGATGTGTATGGATAAACTGAGAGAGAAACTAGGTATAAGAGGAATCAGATGTAGGAGAGGAGACTGTGTTGGTATAGACATGTGATGTGTATGGATGAACTGAGAGAGAAACTAGGTATGAGAGGAATCAGATGTAATTTGTAGGAGAGGAGACTGTGTTGGGATAGACATGTGATGAACTGAGAGAAAAACTAGGTATAAGAGGAATCAGACGTAGTGTGTAGGAGAGGAGACTGTCTTGCTATAGACATGTGACGTGTATGGATGAACTGAGAGAGAAACTAGGTATAAGAGGAATCAGATGTAGTGTGTATGAGAGGAGACTGTGTTGGTATAGACATGTGATGTGTATGGATGAACTGAGAGAGAAACTAGGTATGAGAGGAATCAGATGTAGTGTGTAGGAGAGGAGACTGTGTTGTTATAGATATGTGATGTGTATGGATGAACTGAGAGAAAAACCGGCTGTAAGGGGAATGAATCAGATGTAGTGTGTAGGAGAGCAGACTGTGTTGGTATAGACATGGGATGTGTATGGATGAACTGAGAGAGAAACTAGGTATAAGAGGAATCAGATGTAGGAGAGGAGACTGTGTTGGTATAGACATGTAATGTGTATGGATGAACTGAGGGAGAAACTGGGTATAAGAGGAATCAGATGTAGTGTGTAGGAGAGGAGACTGTGTTGGTGTAGACATGTGATGTGTATGGCTGAACTGAGAGAGAAACTAGGTATAAGAGGAATGAGATGTAGTGTGTAGGAGAGGAGACTGTGTTGGTATAGACATGTGATGTGTATGGATGAACTGAGAGGGAAGCTAGGTATAAGAGGAATCAGATGTAGTGTGTAGGAGAGGAGACTGTGTTGGTATAGACATGTGATGTGTATGGATGAACTGAGAGAGAAACTGGGTATAAGAGGAATCAGATGTAGTGTGTAGGAGAGGAGACTGTGTTGGTGTAGACATGTAACGTGTATGGATGAACTGAGGGAGAAACTGGGTATAAGAGGAATCAGATGTAATGTGTAGGAGAGGAGACTGTGTTGGTATAGACATTTGATGTGTATGCATGAACTTAGAGAGAAACTAGGTATAAGAGGAATCAGATGTAGTGTGTAGGAGAGGAGACTGTGTTGGTGTAGACATGTGATGTGTATGGATGAACTGAGAGAGATACTAGGTATAAGAGGAATCAGATGTAGTGTGTAGGAGAGGAGACTGTGTTGGTGTAGACATGTGATGTGTATGGATGAACTGAGAGAGAAACTAGGTATAAGAGGAATCAGATGTAGTGTGTAGGTGAGGAGAGTGTGTTGGTATATACATGTGATGTGTATGGATGAACAGAGAGGGAAACTCGGTATAAGAGGAATCAGATGTAGTGTGTAGGAGAGGAGAGAGTGTTGGTATAGACATGTGATGTGAATGGATGAACTGAGAGAGAAACTAGGTATAAGAGGAATCAGATGAAGGAGAGGAGACTGTGTTGGTATAGACATGTGATGTGTATGGATGAACTGAGGGAGAAATTGGGCATAAAAGACATCAGATGTAATGTGTAGGAGAGGAGACTGTGTTGGTATAGACATGTGATGTGTATGGATGAACTGAGAGAGAAATTGGGAATAAAAGGAATCAGATGAAGGAGAGGAGACTGTGTTGGTATAGACATGTGATGTGTATGGGTGAACTGAGAGAGAAACTAGGCATAAGAGGAATCAGATGTAGGAGAGGAGACTGTGTGGGTATAGACATGTGATGTGTATGGATGAAATGAGAGAGAAACTAGGTATAAGAGGAATCAGATGTAGGAGAGGAGACTGTGTTGGTATAGACATGGGATGTGTATGGATGAACTGAGAGAGAAACTAGGTATAAGAGGAATCAGATGTAGGAGAGGAGACTGTGTTGGTATAGACATGTGATGTGTATGGATGAACTGAGAGAGAAACTAGGTATAAGAGGAATCAGATGAAGGAGAGGAGACTGTGTTGGTATAGACATGTGATGTGTATGGATGAACTGAGAGAGAAACTCGGTATAAGAGGAATCAGATGTAATATGTAGGAGAGGAGACTGTGTTGGTATAGACATGTGATGTGTATGCATGAACTTAGAGAGAAAATAGGTATAAGAGGAATCAGATGTAGTGTGTAGGAGAGGAGACTGTGTTGATGTAGATATTTGATGTGTATGGATGAACTGAGAGAGATACTAGGTATAAGAGGAATCAGATGAAGGAGAGGAGACTGTGTTGGTATAGACATGTGATGTGTATGGATGAACTGAGGGAGAAATTGGGAATAAAAGGAATCAGATGAAGGAGAGGAGACTGTGTTGGTATAGACATGTGATGTGTATGGATGAACTGAGAGAGAAACTAGGTATAAGAGGAATCAGATGTAGGAGAGGAGACTGTGTTGGTATAGACATGGGATGTGTATGGATGAACTGAGAGAGAAACTAGGTATAAGAGGAATCAGATGTAGGAGAGGAGACTGTGTTGGTATAGACATGTGATGTGTATGGATGAACTGAGAGAGGTACTGGGTATAAGAGGAATCAGATGTAGTGTGTAGGATAGGAGACTGTGTTGGTGTAGACATGTAATGTGTATGGATGAACTGAGGGAGAAACTGGGTATAAGAGGAATCAGATGTAGTGTGAAGGAGAAGAGACTGTGTTGGTATAGACATGTGATGTGTATGGATGAACTGAGAGAGAAACTAGGTATAAGAGGAATCAGATGTAGTGTGTAGGAGAGGAGACTGTGTTGGTGTAGACATGTGATGTGTATGGATGAACTGAGAGAGAAACTAGGTATAAGAGGAATCAGATGTAGTGTGTAGGAGAGGAGAGTGTGGTGGTATATACATGTGATGTGTATGGATGAACAGAGAGGGAAACTCGGTATAAGAGGAATCAGATGTAGTGTGTAGGAGAGGAGAGAGTGTTGGTATAGACATGTGATGTGAATGGATGAACTGAGAGAGAAACTAGGTATAAGAGGAATCAGATGAAGGAGAGGAGACTGTGTTGGTATAGACATGTGATGTGTATGGATGAACTGAGGGAGAAATTGGGAATAAAAGACATCAGATGTAATGTGTAGGAGAGGAGACTGTGTTGGTATAGACATTTTATGTCTATGGATGAACTGAGAGAGAACCTAGGTATAAGAGGAATCAGATGTAGGAGAGGAGACTGTGTTGGTATAGACATGTGATGTGTATGGATAAACTGAGAGAGAAACTAGGTATAAGAGGAATCAGATGTAGGAGAGGAGACTGTGTTGGTATAGACATGTGATGTGTATGGATGAACTGAGAGAGAAACTAGGTATGAGAGGAATCAGATGTAGTTTGTAGGAGAGGAGACTGTGTTGGGATAGACATGTGATGAACTGAGAGAAAAACTAGGTATAAGAGGAATCAGACGTAGTGTGTAGGAGAGGAGACTGTCTTGCTATAGACATGTGACGTGTATGGATGAACTGAGAGAGAAACTAGGTATAAGAGGAATCAGATGTAGTGTGTATGAGAGGAGACTGTGTTGGTATAGACATGTGATGTGTATGGATGAACTGAGAGAGAAACTAGGTATGAGAGGAATCAGATGTAGTGTGTAGGAGAGGAGACTGTGTTGTTATAGATATGTGATGTGTATGGATGAACTGAGAGAAAAACCGGCTGTAAGAGGAATGAATCAGATGTAGTGTGTAGGAGAGCAGACTGTGTTGGTATAGACATGTGATGTGTATGGATGAACTGAGAGAGAAACTGGGTATAAGAGGAATCAGATGTAGGAGAGGAGACTGTGTTGGTATAGACATGTAATGTGTATGGATGAACTGAGGGAGAAACTGGGTATAAGAGGAATCAGATGTAGTGTGTAGGAGAGGAGACTCTGTTGGTGTAGACATCTGATGTGTATGGATAAACTGAGAGAGAAACTAGGTATAAGAGGAATCAGATGTAGGAGAGGAGACTGTGTTGGTATAGACATGTGATGTGTATGGATAAACTGAGAGAGAAACTAGTTATAAGAGGAATCAGATGTAGGAGAGGAGACTGTGTTGGTATAGACATGTGATGTGTATGGATGAACTGAGAGAGAAACTAGGTATGAGAGGAATCAGATGTAGTTTGTAGGAGAGGAGACTGTGTTGGGATAGACATGTGATGAACTGAGAGAAAAACTAGGTATAAGAGGAATCAGACGTAGTGTGTAGGAGAGGAGACTGTCTTGCTATAGACATGTGACGTGTATGGATGAACTGAGAGAGAAACTAGGTATAAGAGGAATCAGATGTAGTGTGTATGAGAGGAGACTGTGTTGGTATAGACATGTGATGTGTATGGATGAACTGAGAGAGAAACTAGGTATGAGAGGAATCAGATGTAGTGTGTAGGAGAGGAGACTGTGTTGTTATAGATATGTGATGTGTATGGATGAACTGAGAGAAAAACCGGCTGTAAGAGGAATGAATCAGATGTAGTGTGTAGGAGAGCAGACTGTGTTGGTATAGACATGTGATGTGTATGGATGAACTGAGAGAGAAACTGGGTATAAGAGGAATCAGATGTAGGAGAGGAGACTGTGTTGGTATAGACATGTAATGTGTATGGATGAACTGAGGGAGAAACTGGGTATAAGAGGAATCAGATGTAGTGTGTAGGAGAGGAGACTGTGTTGGTGTAGACATGTGATGTGTATGGCTGAACTGAGAGAGAAACTAGGTATAAGAGGAATGAGATGTAGTGTGTAGGAGAGGAGACTGTGTTGGTATAGACATGTGATGTGTATTGATGAACTGAGAGAGAAACTAGGCATAAGAGGAATCAGATGTAGGAGAGGAGACTGTGTTGGTATAGACGTGTGATGTGTATGGATGAACTGAGATAGAAACTAGGTATAAGAGGAATCAGATGTAGGAGAGGAGACTGTGTTGGTAT
The DNA here is from genome assembly GCA_964016885.1 of Eledone cirrhosa. Lineage (NCBI taxonomy): Eukaryota > Metazoa > Mollusca > Cephalopoda > Octopoda > Eledonidae > Eledone > Eledone cirrhosa. The sequence goes on from OZ024744.1 coordinate 121,485,571, forward strand.
AGACATGTGATGTGTATGGATGAACTGAGAGAGAAACTAGGTATAAGAGGAATCAGATGTAGTGTGTAGGAGAGGAGACTGTGTTGGTATAGACATGTGATGTGTATGGATGAACTGAGAGAGAAACTCGGTATAAGAGGAATCAGATGTAGTGTGTAGGAGAGGAGACTGTGTTGGTATAGACATGGGATGTGTATGGATGAACTGAGAGATAAACTAGGTATAAGAGGAATCCGACGTAGTGTGTAGGAGAGGAGACTGTGTTGGTATAGATATGTGATGTGTATGGATGAACTGAGAGAAAAACCGGCTATAAGAGGAATCAGATGTAGTGTGTAGGAGAGGAGACTGTGTTGGTATAGACATGTGATGTTTATGGATGAACTGAGAGAGAAACTGGGTATAAGAGGAATCAGATGTAGTGTGTAGGAGAGGAGACTGTGTTGGTGTAGACATGTAACGTGTATGGATGAACTGAGGGAGAAACTGGGTATAAGAGGAATCAGATGTAATGTGTAGGAGAGGAGACTGTGTTGGTATAGACATTTGATGTGTATGCATGAACTTAGAGAGAAACTAGGTATAAGAGGAATCAGATGTAGTGTGTAGGAGAGGAGACTGTGTTGGTGTAGACATGTGATGTGTATGGATGAACTGAGAGAGATACTAGGTATAAGAGGAATCAGATGTAGTGTGTAGGAGAGGAGACTGTGTTGGTGTAGACATGTGATGTGTATGGATGAACTGAGAGAGAAACTAGGTATAAGAGGAATCAGATGTAGTGTGTAGGAGAGGAGAGTGTGTTGGTATATACATGTGATGTGTATGGATGAACAGAGAGGGAAACTCGGTATAAGAGGAATCAGATGTAGTGTGTAGGAGAGGAGAGAGTGTTGGTATAGACATGTGATGTGAATGGATGAACTGAGAGAGAAACTAGGTATAAGAGGAATCACATGAAGGAGAGGAGACTGTGTTGGTATAGACATGTGATGTGTATGGATGAACCGAGGGAGAAATTGGGAATAAAAGACATCAGATGTAATGTGTAGGAGAGGAGACTGTGTTGGTATAGACATGTGATGTGTATGGATGAACTGAGAGAGAAATTGGGAATAAAAGGAATCAGATGAAGGAGAGGAGACTGTGTTGGTATAGACATGTGATGTGTATGGATGAACTGAGAGAGAAACTAGGCATAAGAGGAATCAGATGTAGGAGAGGAGACTGTGTTGGTATAGACATGGGATGTGTATGGATGAACTGAGAGAGAAACTAGGTATAAGAGGAATCAGATGTAGGAGAGGAGACTGTGTTGGTATAGACATGTGATGTGTATGGATGAACTGAGAGAGAAACTAGGTATAAGAGGAATCAGATGAAGGAGAGGAGACTGTGTTGGTATAGACATGTGATGTGTATGGATGAACTGAGAGAGAAACTCGGTATAAGAGGAATCAGATGTAATATGTAGGAGAGGAGACTGTGTTGGTATAGACATGTGATGTGTATGCATGAACTTAGAGAGAAAATAGGTATAAGAGGAATCAGATGTAGTGTGTAGGAGAGGAGACTGTGTTGGTGTAGACATGTGATGTGTATGGATGAACTGAGAGAGATACTAGGTATAAGAGGAATCAGATGTAGTGTGTAGGAGAGGAGACTGTGTTGGTGTAGACATGTGATGTGTATGGATGAACTGAGAGAGAAACTAGGTATAAGAGGAATCAGATGTAGTGTGTAGGAGAGGAGAGTGTGTTGGTATATACATGTGATGTGTATGGATGAACAGAGAGGGAAACTCGGTATAAGAGGAATCAGATGTAGTGTGTAGGAGAGGAGAGAGTGTTGGTATAGACATGTGATGTGAATGGATGAACTGAGAGAGAAACTAGGTATAAGAGGAATCAGATGAAGGAGAGGAGACTGTGTTGGTATAGACATGTGATATGTATGGATGAACTGAGGGAGAAATTGGGAATAAAAGACATCAGATGTAATGTGTAGGAGAGGACACTGTGTTGGTATAGACATGTGATGTGTATGGATGAACTGAGAGAGAAATTGGGAATAAAAGGAATCAGATGAAGGAGAGGAGACTGTGTTGGTATAGACATGTGATGTGTATGGATGAACTGAGAGAGAAACTAGGTATAAGAGGAATCAGATGTAGGAGAGGAGACTGTGTTGGTATAGACATGGGATGTGTATGGATGAACTGAGAGAGAAACTAGGTATAAGAGGAATCAGATGTAGGAGAGGAGACTGTGTTGGTATAGACATGTGATGTGTATGGATGAACTGAGAGAGGTACTGGGTATAAGAGGAATCAGATGTAGTGTGTAGGAGAGGAGACTGTGTTGGTGTAGACATGTAATGTGTATGGATGAACTGAGGGAGAAACTGGGTATAAGAGGAATCAGATGTAGTGTGAAGGAGAAGAGACTGTGTTGGTATAGACATGTGATGTGTATGGATGAACTGAGAGAGAAACTAGGTATAAGAGGAATAAGATGTAGTGTGTAGGAGAGGAGACTGTGTTGGTGTAGACATGTGATGTGTATGGATGAACTGAGAGAGAAACTAGGTATAAGAGGAATCAGATGTAGTGTGTAGGAGAGGAGAGTGTGGTGGTATATACATGTGATGTGTATGGATGAACAGAGAGGGAAACTCGGTATAAGAGGAATCAGATGTAGTGTGTAGGAGAGGAGAGAGTGTTGGTATAGACATGTGATGTGTATGGATGAACTGAGGGAGAAATTGGGAATAAAAGACATCAGATGTAATGTGTAGGAGAGGAGACTGTGTTGGTATAGACATTTTATGTCTATGGATGAACTGAGAGAGAACCTAGGTATAAGAGGAATCAGATGTAGGAGAGGAGACTGTGTTGGTATAGACATGTGATGTGTATGGATGAACTGAGGGAGAAATTGGGCATAAAAGACATCAGATGTAATGTGTAGGAGAGGAGACTGTGTTGGTATAGACATGTGATGTGTATGGATGAACTGAGAGAGAAATTGGGAATAAAAGGAATCAGATGAAGGAGAGGAGACTGTGTTGGTATAGACATGTGATGTGTATGGGTGAACTGAGAGAGAAACTAGGCATAAGAGGAATCAGATGTAGGAGAGGAGACTGTGTGGGTATAGACATGTGATGTGTATGGATGAAATGAGAGAGAAACTAGGTATAAGAGGAATCAGATGTAGGAGAGGAGACTGTGTTGGTATAGACATGGGATGTGTATGGATGAACTGAGAGAGAAACTAGGTATAAGAGGAATCAGATGTAGGAGAGGAGACTGTGTTGGTATAGACATGTGATGTGTATGGATGAACTGAGAGAGAAACTAGGTATAAGAGGAATCAGATGAAGGAGAGGAGACTGTGTTGGTATAGACATGTGATGTGTATGGATGAACTGAGAGAGAAACTCGGTATAAGAGGAATCAGATGTAATATGTAGGAGAGGAGACTGTGTTGGTATAGACATGTGATGTGTATGCATGAACTTAGAGAGAAAATAGGTATAAGAGGAATCAGATGTAGTGTGTAGGAGAGGAGACTGTGTTGATGTAGATATTTGATGTGTATGGATGAACTGAGAGAGATACTAGGTATAAGAGGAATCAGATGAAGGAGAGGAGACTGTGTTGGTATAGACATGTGATGTGTATGGATGAACTGAGGGAGAAATTGGGAATAAAAGGAATCAGATGAAGGAGAGGAGACTGTGTTGGTATAGACATGTGATGTGTATGGATGAACTGAGAGAGAAACTAGGTATAAGAGGAATCAGATGTAGGAGAGGAGACTGTGTTGGTATAGACATGGGATGTGTATGGATGAACTGAGAGAGAAACTAGGTATAAGAGGAATCAGATGTAGGAGAGGAGACTGTGTTGGTATAGACATGTGATGTGTATGGATGAACTGAGAGAGGTACTGGGTATAAGAGGAATCAGATGTAGTGTGTAGGATAGGAGACTGTGTTGGTGTAGACATGTAATGTGTATGGATGAACTGAGGGAGAAACTGGGTATAAGAGGAATCAGATGTAGTGTGAAGGAGAAGAGACTGTGTTGGTATAGACATGTGATGTGTATGGATGAACTGAGAGAGAAACTAGGTATAAGAGGAATCAGATGTAGTGTGTAGGAGAGGAGACTGTGTTGGTGTAGACATGTGATGTGTATGGATGAACTGAGAGAGAAACTAGGTATAAGAGGAATCAGATGTAGTGTGTAGGAGAGGAGAGTGTGGTGGTATATACATGTGATGTGTATGGATGAACAGAGAGGGAAACTCGGTATAAGAGGAATCAGATGTAGTGTGTAGGAGAGGAGAGAGTGTTGGTATAGACATGTGATGTGAATGGATGAACTGAGAGAGAAACTAGGTATAAGAGGAATCAGATGAAGGAGAGGAGACTGTGTTGGTATAGACATGTGATGTGTATGGATGAACTGAGGGAGAAATTGGGAATAAAAGACATCAGATGTAATGTGTAGGAGAGGAGACTGTGTTGGTATAGACATTTTATGTCTATGGATGAACTGAGAGAGAACCTAGGTATAAGAGGAATCAGATGTAGGAGAGGAGACTGTGTTGGTATAGACATGTGATGTGTATGGATAAACTGAGAGAGAAACTAGGTATAAGAGGAATCAGATGTAGGAGAGGAGACTGTGTTGGTATAGACATGTGATGTGTATGGATGAACTGAGAGAGAAACTAGGTATGAGAGGAATCAGATGTAGTTTGTAGGAGAGGAGACTGTGTTGGGATAGACATGTGATGAACTGAGAGAAAAACTAGGTATAAGAGGAATCAGACGTAGTGTGTAGGAGAGGAGACTGTCTTGCTATAGACATGTGACGTGTATGGATGAACTGAGAGAGAAACTAGGTATAAGAGGAATCAGATGTAGTGTGTATGAGAGGAGACTGTGTTGGTATAGACATGTGATGTGTATGGATGAACTGAGAGAGAAACTAGGTATGAGAGGAATCAGATGTAGTGTGTAGGAGAGGAGACTGTGTTGTTATAGATATGTGATGTGTATGGATGAACTGAGAGAAAAACCGGCTGTAAGAGGAATGAATCAGATGTAGTGTGTAGGAGAGCAGACTGTGTTGGTATAGACATGTGATGTGTATGGATGAACTGAGAGAGAAACTGGGTATAAGAGGAATCAGATGTAGGAGAGGAGACTGTGTTGGTATAGACATGTAATGTGTATGGATGAACTGAGGGAGAAACTGGGTATAAGAGGAATCAGATGTAGTGTGTAGGAGAGGAGACTCTGTTGGTGTAGACATCTGATGTGTATGGATAAACTGAGAGAGAAACTAGGTATAAGAGGAATCAGATGTAGGAGAGGAGACTGTGTTGGTATAGACATGTGATGTGTATGGATAAACTGAGAGAGAAACTAGTTATAAGAGGAATCAGATGTAGGAGAGGAGACTGTGTTGGTATAGACATGTGATGTGTATGGATGAACTGAGAGAGAAACTAGGTATGAGAGGAATCAGATGTAGTTTGTAGGAGAGGAGACTGTGTTGGGATAGACATGTGATGAACTGAGAGAAAAACTAGGTATAAGAGGAATCAGACGTAGTGTGTAGGAGAGGAGACTGTCTTGCTATAGACATGTGACGTGTATGGATGAACTGAGAGAGAAACTAGGTATAAGAGGAATCAGATGTAGTGTGTATGAGAGGAGACTGTGTTGGTATAGACATGTGATGTGTATGGATGAACTGAGAGAGAAACTAGGTATGAGAGGAATCAGATGTAGTGTGTAGGAGAGGAGACTGTGTTGTTATAGATATGTGATGTGTATGGATGAACTGAGAGAAAAACCGGCTGTAAGAGGAATGAATCAGATGTAGTGTGTAGGAGAGCAGACTGTGTTGGTATAGACATGTGATGTGTATGGATGAACTGAGAGAGAAACTGGGTATAAGAGGAATCAGATGTAGGAGAGGAGACTGTGTTGGTATAGACATGTAATGTGTATGGATGAACTGAGGGAGAAACTGGGTATAAGAGGAATCAGATGTAGTGTGTAGGAGAGGAGACTGTGTTGGTGTAGACATGTGATGTGTATGGCTGAACTGAGAGAGAAACTAGGTATAAGAGGAATGAGATGTAGTGTGTAGGAGAGGAGACTGTGTTGGTATAGACATGTGATGTGTATTGATGAACTGAGAGAGAAACTAGGCATAAGAGGAATCAGATGTAGGAGAGGAGACTGTGTTGGTATAGACGTGTGATGTGTATGGATGAACTGAGATAGAAACTAGGTATAAGAGGAATCAGATGTAGGAGAGGAGACTGTGTTGGTATAGACATGTGATGTGTATGGATGAACTGAGAGAGAAACTAGGTATAAGAGGAATCAGATGTAGTGTGTAGGAGAGGAGACTGTGTTGGTATAGACATGTGATGTGTATGGATGAACTGAGAGAGAAACTCGGTATAAGAGGAATCAGATGTAGTGTGTAGGAGAGGAGACTGTGTTGGTATAGACATGGGATGTGTATGGATGAACTGAGAGATAAACTAGGTATAAGAGGAATCCGACGTAGTGTGTAGGAGAGGAGACTGTGTTGGTATAGATATGTGATGTGTATGGATGAACTGAGAGAAAAACCGGCTATAAGAGGAATCAGATGTAGTGTGTAGGAGAGGAGACTGTGTTGGTATAGACATGTGATGTTTATGGATGAACTGAGAGAGAAACTGGGTATAAGAGGAATCAGATGTAGTGTGTAGGAGAGGAGACTGTGTTGGTGTAGACATGTAACGTGTATGGATGAACTGAGGGAGAAACTGGGTATAAGAGGAATCAGATGTAATGTGTAGGAGAGGAGACTGTGTTGGTATAGACATTTGATGTGTATGCATGAACTTAGAGAGAAACTAGGTATAAGAGGAATCAGATGTAGTGTGTAGGAGAGGAGACTGTGTTGGTGTAGACATGTGATGTGTATGGATGAACTGAGAGAGATACTAGGTATAAGAGGAATCAGATGTAGTGTGTAGGAGAGGAGACTGTGTTGGTGTAGACATGTGATGTGTATGGATGAACTGAGAGAGAAACTAGGTATAAGAGGAATCAGATGTAGTGTGTAGGAGAGGAGAGTGTGTTGGTATATACATGTGATGTGTATGGATGAACAGAGAGGGAAACTCGGTATAAGAGGAATCAGATGTAGTGTGTAGGAGAGGAGAGAGTGTTGGTATAGACATGTGATGTGAATGGATGAACTGAGAGAGAAACTAGGTATAAGAGGAATCACATGAAGGAGAGGAGACTGTGTTGGTATAGACATGTGATGTGTATGGATGAACCGAGGGAGAAATTGGGAATAAAAGACATCAGATGTAATGTGTAGGAGAGGAGACTGTGTTGGTATAGACATGTGATGTGTATGGATGAACTGAGAGAGAAATTGGGAATAAAAGGAATCAGATGAAGGAGAGGAGACTGTGTTGGTATAGACATGTGATGTGTATGGATGAACTGAGAGAGAAACTAGGCATAAGAGGAATCAGATGTAGGAGAGGAGACTGTGTTGGTATAGACATGGGATGTGTATGGATGAACTGAGAGAGAAACTAGGTATAAGAGGAATCAGATGTAGGAGAGGAGACTGTGTTGGTATAGACATGTGATGTGTATGGATGAACTGAGAGAGAAACTAGGTATAAGAGGAATCAGATGAAGGAGAGGAGACTGTGTTGGTATAGACATGTGATGTGTATGGATGAACTGAGAGAGAAACTCGGTATAAGAGGAATCAGATGTAATATGTAGGAGAGGAGACTGTGTTGGTATAGACATGTGATGTGTATGCATGAACTTAGAGAGAAAATAGGTATAAGAGGAATCAGATGTAGTGTGTAGGAGAGGAGACTGTGTTGGTGTAGACATGTGATGTGTATGGATGAACTGAGAGAGATACTAGGTATAAGAGGAATCAGATGTAGTGTGTAGGAGAGGAGACTGTGTTGGTGTAGACATGTGATGTGTATGGATGAACTGAGAGAGAAACTAGGTATAAGAGGAATCAGATGTAGTGTGTAGGAGAGGAGAGTGTGTTGGTATATACATGTGATGTGTATGGATGAACAGAGAGGGAAACTCGGTATAAGAGGAATCAGATGTAGTGTGTAGGAGAGGAGAGAGTGTTGGTATAGACATGTGATGTGAATGGATGAACTGAGAGAGAAACTAGGTATAAGAGGAATCAGATGAAGGAGAGGAGACTGTGTTGGTATAGACATGTGATATGTATGGATGAACTGAGGGAGAAATTGGGAATAAAAGACATCAGATGTAATGTGTAGGAGAGGACACTGTGTTGGTATAGACATGTGATGTGTATGGATGAACTGAGAGAGAAATTGGGAATAAAAGGAATCAGATGAAGGAGAGGAGACTGTGTTGGTATAGACATGTGATGTGTATGGATGAACTGAGAGAGAAACTAGGTATAAGAGGAATCAGATGTAGGAGAGGAGACTGTGTTGGTATAGACATGGGATGTGTATGGATGAACTGAGAGAGAAACTAGGTATAAGAGGAATCAGATGTAGGAGAGGAGACTGTGTTGGTATAGACATGTGATGTGTATGGATGAACTGAGAGAGGTACTGGGTATAAGAGGAATCAGATGTAGTGTGTAGGAGAGGAGACTGTGTTGGTGTAGACATGTAATGTGTATGGATGAACTGAGGGAGAAACTGGGTATAAGAGGAATCAGATGTAGTGTGAAGGAGAAGAGACTGTGTTGGTATAGACATGTGATGTGTATGGATGAACTGAGAGAGAAACTAGGTATAAGAGGAATAAGATGTAGTGTGTAGGAGAGGAGACTGTGTTGGTGTAGACATGTGATGTGTATGGATGAACTGAGAGAGAAACTAGGTATAAGAGGAATCAGATGTAGTGTGTAGGAGAGGAGAGTGTGGTGGTATATACATGTGATGTGTATGGATGAACAGAGAGGGAAACTCGGTATAAGAGGAATCAGATGTAGTGTGTAGGAGAGGAGAGAGTGTTGGTATAGACATGTGATGTGTATGGATGAACTGAGGGAGAAATTGGGAATAAAAGACATCAGATGTAATGTGTAGGAGAGGAGACTGTGTTGGTATAGACATTTTATGTCTATGGATGAACTGAGAGAGAACCTAGGTATAAGAGGAATCAGATGTAGGAGAGGAGACTGTGTTGGTATAGACATGTGATGTGTATGGATAAACTGAGAGAGAAACTAGGTATAAGAGGAATCAGGTGTAGGAGAGGAGACTGTGTTGGTATAGACATGTGATGTGTATGGATGAACTGAGAGAGAAACTAGGTATGAGAGGAATCAGATGTAGTTTGTAGGAGAGGAGACTGTGTTGGGATAGACATGTGATGAACTGAGAGAAAAACTAGGTATAAGAGGAATCAGACGTAGAGTGTAGGAGAGGAGACTGTCTTGCTATAGACATGTGACGTGTATGGATGAACTGAGAGAGAAACTAGGTATAAGAGGAATCAGATGTAGTGTGTATGAGAGGAGACTGTGTTGGTATAGACATGTGATGTGTATGGATGAACTGAGAGAGAAACTAGGTATGAGAGGAATCAGATGTAGTGTGTAGGAGAGGAGACTGTGTTGTTATAGATATGTGATGTGTATGGATGAACTGAGAGAAAAACCGGCTGTAAGAGGAATGAATCAGATGTAGTGTGTAGGAGAGCAGACTGTGTTGGTATAGACATGTGATGTGTATGGATGAACTGAGAGAGAAACTGGGTATAAGAGGAATCAGATGTAGGAGAGGAGACTGTGTTGGTATAGACATGTAATGTGTATGGATGAACTGAGGGAGAAACTGGGTATAAGAGGAATCAGATGTAGTGTGTAGGAGAGGAGACTGTGTTGGTGTAGACATGTGATGTGTATGGATAAACTGAGAGAGAAACTAGGTATAAGAGGAATCAGATGTAGGAGAGGAGACTGTGTTGGTATAGACATGTGATGTGTATGGATAAACTGAGAGAGAAACTAGGTATAAGAGGAATCAGATGTAGGAGAGGAGACTGTGTTGGTATAGACATGTGATGTGTATGGATGAACTGAGAGAGAAACTAGGTATGAGAGGAATCAGATGTAGTTTGTAGGAGAGGAGACTGTGTTGGGATTGACATGTGATGAACTGAGAGAAAAACTAGGTATAAGAGGAATCAGACGTAGTGTGTAGGAGAGGAGACTGTCTTGCTATAGACATGTGACGTGTATGGATGAACTGAGAGAGAAACTAGGTATAAGAGGAATCAGATGTAGTGTGTATGAGAGGAGACTGTGTTGGTATAGACATGTGATGTGTATGGATGAACTGAGAGAGAAACTAGGTATGAGAGGAATCAGATGTAGTGTGTAGGAGAGGAGACTGTGTTGTTATAGATATGTGATGTGTATGGATGAACTGAGAGAAAAACCGGCTGTAAGAGGAATGAATCAGATGTAGTGTGTAGGAGAGCAGACTGTGTTGGTATAGACATGTGATGTGTATGGATGAACTGAGAGAGAAACTGGGTATAAGAGGAATCAGATGTAGGAGAGGAGACTGTGTTGGTATAGACATGTAATGTGTATGGATGAACTGAGGGAGAAACTGGGTATAAGAGGAATCAGATGTAGTGTGTAGGAGAGGAGACTGTGTTGGTATAGACATGGGATGTGTATGGATGAACTGAGAGATAAACTAGGTATAAGAGGAATCCGACGTAGTGTGTAGGAGAGGAGACTGTGTTGGTATAGATATGTGATGTGTATGGATGAACTGAGAGAAAAACCGGCTATAAGAGGAATCAGATGTAGTGTGTAGGAGAGGAGACTGTGTTGGTATAGACATGTGATGTTTATGGATGAACTGAGAGAGAAACTGGGTATAAGAGGAATCAGATGTAGTGTGTAGGAGAGGAGACTGTGTTGGTGTAGACATGTAACGTGTATGGATGAACTGAGGGAGAAACTGGGTATAAGAGGAATCAGATGTAATGTGTAGGAGAGGAGACTGTGTTGGTATAGACATTTGATGTGTATGCATGAACTTAGAGAGAAACTAGGTATAAGAGGAATCAGATGTAGTGTGTAGGAGAGGAGACTGTGTTGGTGTAGACATGTGATGTGTATGGATGAACTGAGAGAGATACTAGGTATAAGAGGAATCAGATGTAGTGTGTAGGAGAGGAGACTGTGTTGGTGTAGACATGTGATGTGTATGGATGAACTGAGAGAGAAACTAGGTATAAGAGGAATCAGATGTAGTGTGTAGGAGAGGAGAGTGTGTTGGTATATACATGTGATGTGTATGGATGAACAGAGAGGGAAACTCGGTATAAGAGGAATCAGATGTAGTGTGTAGGAGAGGAGAGAGTGTTGGTATAGACATGTGATGTGAATGGATGAACTGAGAGAGAAACTAGGTATAAGAGGAATCACATGAAGGAGAGGAGACTGTGTTGGTATAGACATGTGATGTGTATGGATGAACCGAGGGAGAAATTGGGAATAAAAGACATCAGATGTAATGTGTAGGAGAGGAGACTGTGTTGGTATAGACATGTGATGTGTATGGATGAACTGAGAGAGAAATTGGGAATAAAAGGAATCAGATGAAGGAGAGGAGACTGTGTTGGTATAGACATGTGATGTGTATGGATGAACTGAGAGAGAAACTAGGCATAAGAGGAATCAGATGTAGGAGAGGAGACTGTGTTGGTATAGACATGGGATGTGTATGGATGAACTGAGAGAGAAACTAGGTATAAGAGGAATCAGATGTAGGAGAGGAGACTGTGTTGGTATAGACATGTGATGTGTATGGATGAACTGAGAGAGAAACTAGGTATAAGAGGAATCAGATGAAGGAGAGGAGACTGTGTTGGTATAGACATGTGATGTGTATGGATGAACTGAGAGAGAAACTCGGTATAAGAGGAATCAGATGTAATATGTAGGAGAGGAGACTGTGTTGGTATAGACATGTGATGTGTATGCATGAACTTAGAGAGAAAATAGGTATAAGAGGAATCAGATGTAGTGTGTAGGAGAGGAGACTGTGTTGGTGTAGACATGTGATGTGTATGGATGAACTAAGAGAGATACTAGGTATAAGAGGAATCAGATGTAGTGTGTAGGAGAGGAGACTGTGTTGGTGTAGACATGTGATGTGTATGGATGAACTGAGAGAGAAACTAGGTATAAGAGGAATCAGATGTAGTGTGTAGGAGAGGAGAGTGTGTTGGTATATACATGTGATGTGTATGGATGAACAGAGAGGGAAACTCGGTATAAGAGGAATCAGATGCAGTGTGTAGGAGAGGAGAGAGTGTTGGTATAGACATGTGATGTGAATGGATGAACTGAGAGAGAAACTAGGTATAAGAGGAATCAGATGAAGGAGAGGAGACTGTGTTGGTATAGACATGTGATATGTATGGATGAACTGAGGGAGAAATTGGGAATAAAAGACATCAGATGTAATGTGTAGGAGAGGACACTGTGTTGGTATAGACATGTGATGTGTATGGATGAACTGAGAGAGAAATTGGGAATAAAAGGAATCAGATGAAGGAGAGGAGACTGTGTTGGTATAGACATGTGATGTGTATGGATGAACTGAGAGAGAAACTAGGTATAAGAGGAATCAGATGTAGGAGAGGAGACTGTGTTGGTATAGACATGGGATGTGTATGGATGAACTGAGAGAGAAACTAGGTATAAGAGGAATCAGATGTAGGAGAGGAGACTGTGTTGGTATAGACATGTGATGTGTATGGATGAACTGAGAGAGGTACTGGGTATAAGAGGAATCAGATGTAGTGTGTAGGAGAGGAGACTGTGTTGGTGTAGACATGTAATGTGTATGGATGAACTGAGGGAGAAACTGGGTATAAGAGGAATCAGATGTAGTGTGAAGGAGAAGAGACTGTGTTGGTATAGACATGTGATGTGTATGGATGAACTGAGAGAGAAACTAGGTATAAGAGGAATAAGATGTAGTGTGTAGGAGAGGAGACTGTGTTGGTGTAGACATGTGATGTGTATGGATGAACTGAGAGAGAAACTAGGTATAAGAGGAATCAGATGTAGTGTGTAGGAGAGGAGAGTGTGGTGGTATATACATGTGATGTGTATGGATGAACAGAGAGGGAAACTCGGTATAAGAGGAATCAGATGTAGTGTGTAGGAGAGGAGAGAGTGTTGGTATAGACATGTGATGTGTATGGATGAACTGAGGGAGAAATTGGGAATAAAAGACATCAGATGTAATGTGTAGGAGAGGAGACTGTGTTGGTATAGACATTTTATGTCTATGGATGAACTGAGAGAGAACCTAGGTATAAGAGGAATCAGATGTAGGAGAGGAGACTGTGTTGGTATAGACATGTGATGTGTATGGATAAACTGAGAGAGAAACTAGGTATAAGAGGAATCAGGTGTAGGAGAGGAGACTGTGTTGGTATAGACATGTGATGTGTATGGATGAACTGAGAGAGAAACTAGGTATGAGAGGAATCAGATGTAGTTTGTAGGAGAGGAGACTGTGTTGGGATAGACATGTGATGAACTGAGAGAAAAACTAGGTATAAGAGGAATCAGACGTAGAGTGTAGGAGAGGAGACTGTCTTGCTATAGACATGTGACGTGTATGGATGAACTGAGAGAGAAACTAGGTATAAGAGGAATCAGATGTAGTGTGTATGAGAGGAGACTGTGTTGGTATAGACATGTGATGTGTATGGATGAACTGAGAGAGAAACTAGGTATGAGAGGAATCAGATGTAGTGTGTAGGAGAGGAGACTGTGTTGTTATAGATATGTGATGTGTATGGATGAACTGAGAGAAAAACCGGCTGTAAGAGGAATGAATCAGATGTAGTGTGTAGGAGAGCAGACTGTGTTGGTATAGACATGTGATGTGTATGGATGAACTGAGAGAGAAACTGGGTATAAGAGGAATCAGATGTAGGAGAGGAGACTGTGTTGGTATAGACATGTAATGTGTATGGATGAACTGAGGGAGAAACTGGGTATAAGAGGAATCAGATGTAGTGTGTAGGAGAGGAGACTGTGTTGGTGTAGACATGTGATGTGTATGGATAAACTGAGAGAGAAACTAGGTATAAGAGGAATCAGATGTAGGAGAGGAGACTGTGTTGGTATAGACATGTGATGTGTATGGATAAACTGAGAGAGAAACTAGGTATAAGAGGAATCAGATGTAGGAGAGGAGACTGTGTTGGTATAGACATGTGATGTGTATGGATGAACTGAGAGAGAAACTAGGTATGAGAGGAATCAGATGTAGTTTGTAGGAGAGGAGACTGTGTTGGGATTGACATGTG